>JALGPY010000035.1:1687500-2287500 GCA_023055425.1 Linanthus parryae | reverse complement strand
CATAGTAGTATCTATAGCTTTAGCTGATGACATACCGAATCTTGCCATGACCTTCTTGTTGTATCCCTGTACTGATAGATAAAGTTTATTCTTCTTCCTATCTCTATAGATCTCAACTCCTAGAATTTTCCGAGCAGCCCCCATATCTTTCATCTCGAATTCCGCGCTAAAATACCTCTTTAATTCCTATATGTCCTTCATATCCTAGGTTGCAATCAAGATATCATAAACACACAGAACTAGGTATATATGTGTCTCACCTTGCAAGATCTTGTGATACACGCAACAATCATACTCGAACTTCTGGTAACCAATCTTCAACATGAAGCTGTCAAATCTCTTGTACCATTGCCTCGACGACTGCTTATGTCCGTAGAGAGATCTTTTCATCTTGCATACATAGTCTTCTCGTCCAGGGACTTGGAATCCTTTCGCTTGCTCATGTTTATCTCCTCCAACTCCCCATGTATGAAAGTTATTTTCACGTCTAGCTGCTCAAGCTCTAAGTCGTGTTGCGCCACTAGTGTTGGAGTAGATTCCCTAGAGACAATCTATATTTAGTATGAACATTGTTTGGCTAGACTATTCATTTATTATTTATGGATATATTTAATATCATGAAGTTATTAGATTGCAAATGTGTTGTTTATCTTAAATATCCCCAGTCCATTATATTGATTAACATGACGATCACTATAGACTAGTATGTGGGTAGATTCTTATGGATATATCAAGTCTAACACCTGGGTATGCATTAGGAGTAATCGCATACTGGATTGACCCACAACGAGTAGGCTACATTAAATTATGTTAACGTCACAAGTGCTTCTCGTAGTGCTAATTGTGTTGTAATCCTTAGACTTGAAGTCACTAGATACTCTAGCTGTGAAATATCATGCTTTGATATTATCAAACGTTACACCGTAACTGGGTAACTATAAAGATAATCATCGGGTATGGTAGGAAGCAAGCTTAGAGATGGTAGTGATGTAGAGATGATTTTTCCCTCACACATTATGGGAGAAAATATCCACGACCACTCGAGGGGTAGAGCTTATGGAATGTCTGGCCATACTCAGATAAATCATTATGGAGATATTGATGTTATCTGTATAGATAAGCCTATATCGTGGATCGAGGAGCTATGGATTGGATATACGAGTGTGACATTTATGTCTCGTGTCCTATCCGAATATGGATACAAATGGATAGATACAACGGGATAACATTAGGCACATGGTTTGTCGGATCACTGAATTTTCTATCAGTTGGGCGACATAGATGTGTTGCTAGATACCGGTCTATGTTTGTAATAGTTACTACCAACTAAGTAGAAACCTATGGGGTCATACACCTGATGGATTAAACTAGATTTGGACATTAATTTGTTGGAATAATTAATTAAATGGATGATAACACAACCACAAGCAAAGTTAGTAGGACTAATTTGCAAGGTGGACTAATCCATGTATGGACAGGATTAGTATTGGGTAAATATGTAGTTAATAAGTAGTTATTAACTATTAAGGGCACTCTAGCTTATTATTTCATAACAAAAATAATTATTGAGAGAAATAACAAAGCAAGGAGAGAGAGATAGAGAGAGTTGAGGCCGAAGCCCCAACCCGTCCGCCCTCCAAGCCGTCGGCCACTAGGTGGTGCGCAGCCCTTGGTGCTCCGTTTTGTGTGATATTTGCCTCCTTCTTCCCGTTGCTAGCACTACACATGGAGGAGGATTCCAGCTACAATCCTAGGTGTGGATATTCATAGAGACGAAGATACAATTTTTCGTAGTGATTACTCAAACAAGGTACTCAATTTGTTAACCCTAATCAGGTTATGAATGCTTGCCTATGATCCGTGGAGGGCTTGGAGAAGGATTAAATATTGGTTATTCCTCTGCGTTACCTGCACAATACTCCACATTGGTATCAGAGCCACAAGTCGTAGCGGATAACATGATATTATGTGTTACTTTTATAAGTTTTACACTGTAATTATTACTTTAGCTAAAACAGAAGTTAAGCATAATGATGCAAATTGAATATGATTCAATAGAGATTGTGTCAATTTTACATATCGTATAAAATTTAGAAATATTTCGATCACATATGATGTGAGTTTTTGGGTTTTGAAAAGCTAGGGGTTAGGCACAATTGGGGAAAAAGGAATTTTTCTCATCAATTGGGAATAAGCACACAAGGACGGAGGAAGTTGTTGGAAACTACCCAAAGGGGTTCGGAAAAGGGGTTGGTCGCCCCCCTTCCGTGCACGCCAATCCAAGCCGTGGCCTAGAAACTGGTTGGATCGTGCGGCCTAGGACCGTCCGGTTCGGCGAATGACATTGGTAGGCTCCTTGGATCGTATTGACCCTAGAAAATTCCAAATTCAACTAAAATTGGAGGACTCACAAGCCTAGGATGTATGAAATAATGATGGAAGCACATGGAGATGAGCTTGTCACTTTAGGGCTTATAGATATTCTCATTGGCTTCGGAATATCTTGGTCTTAGGGGTCATATCAATACCACGTTTATATTTCATGTTAATTTATTTATTTTTGTTAATTATTTTTGGTGTATGGTTGATGCATGCAAAACATAACAAGATAATAATAAACAAGGTTGGTCTTTTATTTGGGATCGACCAATCCAAATAAGTAGATCATGTTGATAGGATCAACAAAATAATTAATAATGACAAGAAAATCCCTCATACGATAAAAATTGCGTTTTGCCTTCTCTTACTTAAAACACCGATCATGATCAGGGTCTATTAAATTCGGGCTTGCCAAAGCAACGCGATTTAATTCATCATGGTGTGATGCGGCGACACAAGCAAGTAATGTGTGATTGTTGGAGTAAGAGGTTGGGTGTAATTAATTTGTTTCAATAAGATTGATAAACTTAGAGGCAAGACAATTAGGGGTTCTCAATGGGACAGATAATGAATAAGGAGTTATTCACCTAATTGAACCAAGAGTTGCATAGGATGCAATTGGAAGGTGTTCCTACCTAAATAAATGATCTTTGGGTGACTTGCCAAAGCAAGCTCAAAGAAGAAGTGAAATATGAATGTTGGTCTAGAAAGTATCATGATATTTACCGCATTAATGGTGAGGGCTATTAATTAGAGAAAAATAGCGGGAGTTATATTTATTAATGTAGCCATTTTTAAATGTAGTTAATTTTTCAAAAAAATACTAGAGTTGCATATTTCTCACTTTGTAGAGTTCTTAATGGCAAACAATCAAGCATAGACTTCATTCCTACGATACGTCCTTGAGAAAGACAAGTTGTCTGGAACCAATTTTCTAGATTGGTACAGAAACTTGAAAATTGTTCTCCAGCAAGAAAATAAATTGTACGTCTTAGGCAATCCTATTACAGACCCACCATATGTGGATGCTGTTCCAGCTACTGTGAGAGCACATAAGAAACATGTAGATGATTCTAATGATGTGACATGTCTAATGCTTTGTACCATGAACTGTGAGGTTCAGAAGCAACATGAGAACATGGAGCCATACGATATGATTTTACATTTAAAGCAGCTCTTCCAAGAACAGGCGATGCATGAGAGGTATGAAGTATCCAAGGCACTGTTCAATTGAATTTTGACAGAGGGAACCCAGTCGAGCCTTATGTGCTATGTATGATCGGATACATGGAGAATCTCGAGAGGTTAGGCTTCCTGTTCCGCCAAGAGTTGGCCATTGATCTCATCCTATAACCGTTGCCGGATAATTATAGCCAGTTCATCATGAATTATAACATGAATGAGATCAACATACCTCTTCTAGACCTACTCAATATGTTG
The DNA here is from genome assembly GCA_023055425.1 of Linanthus parryae. Classification (NCBI taxonomy): domain Eukaryota; kingdom Viridiplantae; phylum Streptophyta; class Magnoliopsida; order Ericales; family Polemoniaceae; genus Linanthus; species Linanthus parryae. The sequence continues at coordinate 2,283,681 of JALGPY010000035.1, read as the reverse complement.
CGGACCGTTGAACAAAGCATTAAAAAAGGCAAAGGCAATGCCATAATGATGGTCAATAAAGGGAAGAGGAAGAGAGTTTCTTCTACCGCCAAAGGAATGAGCAAGAAAGTTAAAACCCATGGAAGTTTTCTTGAAGCCTACTGGTGGGGTCTCTAAGGGCGCATGTCACTATTGTAATCACACATTCCACATGAAGAGGAACTGCCCAAAGTATTTGGAGGAAAAATGGCTTGAAATAGTGATTCCACCACCACAACCACCGGGTATTTTTTTTATAGAAGTCAATGTGTCTATCTCTTCATCTTGGGTATTGGATACTGGATGTGGATCTCACATTTGTTGAAATGTGAAGGACCTCAAGAGAAGTAGACGACTGGTTAAAGGGGAGATAGACTTGCGTGTGGGGAATGGGGCAAGAGTTGCTGCATTAGCCTTAGGTGTTTATGAGTTATCTTTGCCTTCTGGACTTATTTTAAAATTAGACAATTGCTATTATGTGCCTGCAATGAGCAGAAACATTATTTCTATTTCTTGTTTGGACGAGAATGGTTTTTCTATTAAAATAAAGGACAAATGTTGCTCCATTTATTTTGATAGTATGCACTATCGTAGTGTGCTTTTGTCTAATGGATTGTACATCATTGGTCTGAATAATTTCGTTTATAACATAAATACCAAGAGGATTAAAACTAACGATTTAAATCCTACTTATATATGGAACTGTCGTTTAAGCCATATAAAAGAGAAGCACGTTTCTAGACTCCATAAGGATATATTTCTAGACTCATTTGATTAATAAGAATTGTGTTGAAAATCCTGCAGGGAGAAGATCCCTGAGGTAGAGACGTAGGTCCTAGTAGACTGAACTCTATGAGTCCTGTGTCTCTTGCATTTGTCATTTCATTCTCATACTTGTTTTACAAATCATTCAAACTAGTCTGTTTTCAAGGGTTTGAAACTCTTTTCAAGGCCTTGAAAAAGACTTGTCTGTTTTTCACTTAAACGGTATTTTACTTCAAAGGCTTGAAACTGTTTTCAAGACCTTGAACTTCATTACTCTTCACAGAAAACTCTCATCTTTGCAAGTTTTACAAAATAGTTGACATACTCTATTCAAGCCCCCCTTCTAGAGTATATGTGCTGCATTTTTACCTTCTTACTCCCTTTTCAATTGGTATCAGAGCTTGTATCACTGTATAGATTTAACCATCTGGTGATCATAAGTACTGCAGGTGATGGTGGTTTCTCACAGGGAAGAGCTGCTAACAGACCTCCTCTATTTTGTGGAGATAATTTTGCTCACTGGAAAGCATTGATGGAAATGTTCATCATTGATCAAGACATAGACCTATGGACCACTATTCAGAATGAACCTCACACTTTCTACACAGAGAAAGATGGGATTAAAACTCCCAAATCTGAAGACTATCTCTCTTCATCTTAATTAGAACAATTCTCTAAAAATTTAAAAGCTATTAATTTCTTGTATTGTGCTTTGAGTACAGATGAATTCAACAGGATTTCAGGCTGTATGACTGCCAATGACATCTCGGATAAGGTTGTGGTGACATTTGAAGGAACCAGTCAAGTCTAGCAAACCAAGATCAACATCTATCTCAGACAATATGAGTTATTCAAGATGAATGTAGACGATTCAATCAGATACATGTTTAAAAGGTTCGCAGACATTGTCAATAACCTTGACTCACTGGGAAAGCATATTTCCAACGAAGAAAAGCTGAGGAAGATTCCGAGAAGTCTTCCAAAGGAAAAATGGGAACCGAAGACTACTGCTATGGAAGAAACTCAATATCTCTCATCACTCCAACTTGATGACCTATAAGGGAAGATTCTAACACATGAAATATCCATGAATGAAGCTATTGGATAGCTACCAGAAGGTGTCAAGAACTTAGCACTCACGGCTAAAGAGAATGAGAAAATTCAAAGACTTGAAACTGAGGATGATGATGAAGATCCATTTTCTTTGATTTCCAAAGCCTTGACCAAAATCCTTAAAATGAAGAAAAACTTTAGAAACAACGACTTCAATAGAGAAAGAAGCAGATCATCTTGTAGCAAGGACTACAAAGGTAAGTCTTCTTCAAAAAACAATAAATCAAAAGTCATGAATTGCTTTAAGTGTGGTGATGCAGGACATTTTATTAGAGACTTTCCACACAATAAAAGTAAGAACTTCCATAAGAAAGATCATGAAAGAAGAGAGAAGGCTATGATAGCTTCGTGGAGTGATCCAGATACCTCAAGTGACTCTGAATCTGAGTAAGAACATGCCAACCTATGCTTTATGGACAAGCATGATGAAAGTTCTGAAAAGAACATTGAGGTAGTGGTAAATTGCTTGATTTCAAAACCAAACGAAGTCCTCTCAGATTATCTTAGCACAATGCTTTTAAATGAAGAGACTATCTGAAAGAGATTAGAGTTTTGAATGAAAAAGTTCATGAGCAAGAAAAAGAGAAATTACATCTTGTTTGTCTGAATCAGAATCTTGAAATTTCTCAGAAGAAAGCTGATAGTGATTTCAAGGCCTTGAAAACCAGTTTCAAAGCCTTGAAAACACAAGTCAAGGAAGTAGTCACTGAGAACTCTTTGCTCAGTGATCGCCTTGTTAATCTGAGACATAAAGTTGATGAATTAGATAAACAAAAGACTGCTCTTAGTGAGAAAATTCAAGAATCTGAATTAGTCAAAGCCAAGCTTGCAGGCTTAGAACACAAGTCGAACTTGATTCTTGGAGGAATTTCAAAGTCTGTTCACAAAACTGGTATTGGATACAATCCAAATTTTCCAAGAAAGAACAATACTAAATTTGCGAAAGCTAGAAACAAAACTTCTCCTAAGTGTCATTTCTGCAATAAATTTCATGTTAAGATGACTTGCCCTTTCAGAAGAAGAGACCCTCACATAATGAGGAACACATTCCCATTTCAACTCAAAGGACAAGTCAAACAGATTTGAGTTCCTAAAGGAGTCAGACCACCTAACATGGTTGATCCTGAATATGAGTCCAAATTCCACACTTGGTCTAACAGCTAGGTAAGGCAGTGATTGGTGTTTGCAGGTTGTCACCAATGTCAAAGAACATAAGTGGTTTATGGATAGTGGTTGCTCAAGACACATGAGTGGAAAGAGATCTCTATTCTCAAAATTGAAAAAGAAATGAGAAGGTTCAATTACACATGGTGACAAAGGAAAATGCAACATTCTTGGTATTGGTAAAGTTGGTACAGATTCTGAAAATTCAATTTCTTATGTATACCTAGTTGATGGCTTGAAATTTAACCTGCTTAGTGTATCTCAGATTTGTGATAACGATAATAAGGTTATCTTTTATAAAGAGACGTGTGTGGTGCAGAATGAGAAATCAGGCAATTGCATTCTCACAGCCTCTAGATTAAACAATTTTTATACTTTTCAGACTAACAAAGTTGCAGGTGAAAGCTTGAAGTTCCTCAAGAGCTTTAAAGATGATTCAAATATTTGGCACACAAATCTTGGTCACATTAGCTTGCATAACTTGAACAAATTGATCTCCAAAGATCTGGTAAGAGGATTACCATCCATTAAGTTCAAAGATGATGAAGTATGCAAAGCCTGTGCTCAGGGTAAGCAGACCAGAAGTTAATTCAAGCCAAAGAAGTTTGTAAGTACTACTAGACCTATTTAATTTTTTCACATGGATCTATGTGGTCCTATGAGGACTCCAAATCCAAAAGGTAAGAAGTATATGCTTGTTATTGTAGATGACTATTCTAGATTTACTTGGGTTATGTTTCTGAAAGAAAAATATGAAGCCCTCTCTGAATTTTCAAAGTTTTGTGGAGAACTTCAAACCTTGAAAAACCTACCTATTGCTTAAATCAGAAGTGATCATGGTAGAGAGTTTGATCAATTAGAATTTCATTTATTATGTATTAAGCATGGTATCTCTCACAATTTCTCTACTTCTAGAACTCCTCAACAAAATGGAGTTGTTGAAAGAAAGAACAGGACTCTTGAAGATATGTCAAGAACAGTGCTTTTAGAAAACAAGCTGCTAAAACACTATTGGGCAGAAGCTGTGAATACAGCAAAATATATTTTGAACATGAGCTTGATCAGACCTATCTTGAAGAAGACCCCCAATGAACTATTCAAAGGGAGAAAGCCAAACATTTCATATTTCAAGCCCCTTTGGATGCACATGTTTTATCCACAACAATGGAAAGTACAACTTGGGTAAGTTTGATGGTAGAAGTGATGAAGGTATCTTTCTTAGTTACTCTCCGATTAGAAAACCTTATAGAATTTATAATAAAAGAACCAAGCTGGTTAAAGAAAGTATTCATGTTATTTTTGATGAAAGCTATGATGTTTCTTTGAGTGAAAATTTTGCAGACTTGAATCGAAAAAAGCAAGAATCAGAAGAAGAAGCGGAAAACTCACTTGGTTTCAAGAACGGTTCAGAAGGAAACATAAGCCATTCTCAAGACCTTGAAAATAGGTCCCAAGGCCTTGAAAATAGAGATCAAAGCCTTGATAAAGATGATCAGAAAGACATGAGTGATCAGGCTACTACTTCAAGACGAAAGAAGCAATAAGGAGAACCTGAACCCTGGTCTCCATGAAAGAGATTCAAATATCTTTCATCTCATCCAGTTGACAACATCATCTCTAATCCAACCACTGGTACACAAACAAGATCACAGTTGAAGAATTTTTGTGCATTTAATTATTTTATTTCTCTTGTAGAACCTAAGACTGTGAAGGAAGCATTACAAGAAGCAGACTGGATTATAGCTATGCAAAGTGAACTCAATGAGTTTCAAAGAAATAAGATGTGGAACCTAGTTCCTCCACCAACAAACCAGGCTGTCATTGGTACTAGATGGGTGTTTTGAAACAAATTGGATGAAAGTGGCAAAGTGATCAGGATCAAAGCAATGTTAGTTTCTCAAGGTTGCAACCAAGAAGAAGGTATTGATTATGAGAAAACTTTTTCTCCTGTTGCCAGGTGTAGATACTGCTTTCCAGACAGACAGATCATCGCCACATGGCAGCCATCCAACACACATAGCTGTGCTACATCCACACCGGATCACCACCCGTGCTGATCCCCGTGGGGGCTACGAGACAGGGCCCCCGCACACCATAACACAGGAGCTGTAGGGACTTAGTGGTTTGGAGGATAGAGTAAGGTCCGTCGCGCGCATGCGACAACCAAGCTAGCACGCAACCTATGGTAGCTGACTGAGAGATCCTAGGCTTACGTGTCCCATCAATGCGGCTGATCTCATAACGGTCTCCGATACTTGCGGGCAGATATGTAACGGTTCCTATATACACGGTCGAACGTGCCGTTGGGGGGTCTATCTTTAAGCCGCCATTTATGGTGCATCAACCCCTCAACGGTCACTTCCCCACTATATATAGGATTGCTATGTTCTCCGTTGCGACACAAGACACATTGGTCAAGTACCATAGCTACTGTCTCTCTCTCACAAACAGTTACTAGTGTTTACTCACTCCCTACACACACCTTACAACTCTCCGTATTCTTATTCTCTACTTGAGGTGTACACTTGGGTATCTCTCGAGGATTTCCTTGTGCACATTTTTGTGAACTCGGCGTGAAACTTCCACCTTGAAGGACCTCATATCTGTCCATAATGCCTTTGGACCAAGACATTCGTCACGGAGACCAGTCTCCCTCCCATGAGGAAACCTCAGGAGAGAACGGACTGCTCAACACCGCTCCCAACACTCGAGCCCTGGTTTTCGTTGAGGGAGAACCGTCTTTGGAGTCTCTCCAGGCTACAGTACGAACTCAAGCCCGAGCCATGGAAGCTCAGTCTGAGCAAATTGCTCATATCATGGCGATTCTGGGAAAGGTGGCCCAGAACGTCGTCCGTGGGGCTTCTGCCTCATTGCTACCAACTCTACCGCCCCCACCGAGGATAGTTTCCACCTCAATAGGCACCTCGATAGTGCATGTCTCTGCTGCTCAGACTCTTCTCTCGGGTGGCCCGGCGAGCCAGACGCCACCGTTCTCATCCGGCTCGTCCCTGATGACGGTAGGGAACCCCGTCGTATATCCTGCATCATCTCTGTATGCAAGCGGAGCCCTAGGAAGCCATGGGCCTGCACATCAGCCTCCTTACAACCCCTCTATGCCCTACATTCCAGGATTTGGGCCAACGACTCCATCCTATGGAGGAACACTTGCCAGCATGGCGGCCCTCGAACAAAGGATTGACAGTATCATCGCCAACCAGAGTTTCGCGGATACTGTCATCCCCAAGGTAGATAGTGCAACTCCCATTCCGCAGGATATCTATCTAATGCCAAACCTTGCTGGGTACAAAGCGCCCAAATGGACAAGTTTGATGAAGTCAGTGGGAACGCCCACTAACACGTGATGAGGTTCATGGATATGATGGGCCCGTACGCGGCTGAAACTCGGTATCTCATGTGCAAATTTCCCAAATCTCTGGGAACCGTTGCATACAAGTGGTACAGAGCCCTCGAAGAGGGATACGTCAAGACATGGGAGGAAATGGTAAAGAAATTCTACACGAAGTTCTTCCAGGTGGACGAAAGAGTCACCACCATTCACCTCTCCCGGATGTACCAAAAGTCTAACGAGGAAGCCGTCGCCTTCATTAAGAAATTCAGGGCCAGGTCCCTGGGGTGCATCGACGAAGTCTCGGAGAGTCGTCTGGTCGAAATAGGCCTGCAAGGCAAGCGCGAAGAGTATAAAGGTATGTTGATTAACTTGAACATGCCTACTTTCTCGAAGTTGATTGATTGCACCTGGAATGTTCAACCACTAGTAGAAAGGATGCGGAAGAGGCGTCTTAGTGAGCATACACCAATGAATCCAAGCTTCAAGGTCGGAAGGTTCAGTTATAAGCGGCCGCGAGACACCAACGTCCACGCGGTGTCACCGTCTAGAAAGCAACAACGACCCGTGCCACAGGAGGCACCGCCACTACCCTGCTCAATCGAGGATGCGATTGACCTTTGCAAAAGATGGCGGAAGGACGGGATGTTGCCACCCTTCGAGCACAAGCCTATAGGGGAGAAGTTCAGAGACTCCAGGTGGTGCGAGTGTCACGGCCAAGTGTCGCACCCAACGCAGGAGTGCAAAAATCTCAGATGGATGATGGATAGGAAAATAAAGGAGGGATAGTTGTTCATAGACGATCCGGCCAAAGAAGTGCGTAATAATCCCCTGCCGTCTCATGCGAGGCAGGAACCCAAAGGAAATGAGGTCGCTATGATCTCGATAACAGACCTGGAGGAGGTCACACACACAGAAGAAGATACTAATAAAGAAAAAAATCAGCAAGATACCATGATCTTGAAATTTCAATAAGGGATTGGGACTTGGGAGAGACCAGGGTTATGTTGGAGATGAATGCAGAATTAGCAAGTGGCTTCTTGATTCACAAAAGGTCTGAGCAAAATGCTGAGATTAGATACTGCTAATTAATGTAATGAAATACAATGTAATCAACAAAAGTACCAGCACCTTTTGAGAGTTTCTTGAGCATTGAAACGGTCTCTTTTGCTGAGCACAAATAACTGAATTTCACAATAGTCCAGCTCTTTCTTGCGATGCACTTGATGCGATACAATATTTTGAAAATGAATTATTGCAATTGCTCGAAGGGATCACTGTTATCAATATTTTATGTGGGAACAGCTAATTCTTCATGGAAGATATGAAGAAAAAGGAAATATGTTCACCTGTTAAATATGTGAGGTCGCTATGATCTCGATAAAAGACCTGGAGGAGGTCACACACACAGAATTCCCGGTAGTCGCGGAGATTCACGAAAAGGAGGACTACATTACTGACACGGAGGATTCGCGAGCTGAGCGAGTGAAGAATTCTGCCAAATTTGCTAAGTTCTTCGATGACATGGGCTTCTCACCTGACTGCAGGCGCGAAATGACCAAGGCCATCCTCAGAGCATCAGAGGACTATGGGGAAGAGCTAGTGACCTCGTACGACAGGGTTGTTAGGGCCATTCGGTTGGGGGGACCCATCATGACATTTGATGAGTCTGACAAGAGGGCTAGTGCGAACCACCAGAGACCACTACATGTGACGGCAACCATCAACCACGTGGATTTTAAAAGGGCATTCGTCGACGGTGGAGCCACGGTAAACATTATTCCCCTTAGCACCCTGGAGACGGCGGGGATTCCCAAGCACAAGATAGTTAGAAAACCGTCGCCACTCACGGGCTTCGGTAGCGAATCCAGGATGACCCTAGGGTGGATTGGCTTGGGGATCCAAATCAGGAAGATTAGCTGTTCTGCCAAGTTTCATGTTATCGACGCCAACACGACTTACCACATGATCATTGGGCGAGCGTGGATTCACCGCTTTGACGTCGTACCCTCAACAGCTCATCAGGTGATGAAGGCTATCTGGAAGGAAAGGGTGATCACGATACGTGCTTTTGTGAATCCTTTCAATCTGGAGGAGGCACACTTATCTGAGGCGGTATGGTTCACAGAGTTAGAGGACGGGCCATTTCCGGCCCCATCCCGGCCAGTTTCTCTGCCCAGATGGGAGAACATCCAAGATCAGTCACCCGCGGGAGTAATGGTAACACGAGAGGAAACGAAAGAAAGACAGTCCATGAGGATGGAGACCGCCAGAGTAGCCAAAAACATCTACATCTTAAAGAGGGTTATCAAACATGATGAAGATGGCAGACAAGTGGGAAGTTTTTACTCCAACGGAAAGAAATGTTACCGCATCTAGAGGAACTGTAAAGGTGCGCTCTTGTTATCAACTGTTGAGTACGGTCATTGTTTATCAACTGTTCTTATTTATCTGTACCTGTTGCAACCAGTTTAAGGCCTATCTCATATGATAGCGGCTAAACGTGATGAAAGCCTATCTCATTGGATAGCAGCCAAATACAGTAGTCTATCTCATATGGTAGCAGCCAAATGAAAATAAAGCCTATCTGCTAAGATAGCACAAGCCTATCTCATATGGTAGCAACCAAACGTGAATAAAGCCTATCTGCTAAGATAGAACAAGCCTATCTCATATGGTAGTAGCCAAACGCGAATAAAGCCTGCCTGATAAGACAGCTGAAGCTTATCTCACATGATAGCAGCCAAAGCCTATCTCATAGGATAGCAGCCAAATACAGTCAGAACCCATCTACCGGGATAGCAACAAAAGTTAAAGGTCTATCTCAAATGATAACAACAGCAGTTTATCCCACATGATTCAGAAGATGTATCTCGGGATGGCAGAGTTGGAAGCCTATTCGAATGAATAATGCAAAAGTAGCCAACGCGCAAAAATATGGCTTAAAGAAAAAAAACATAGTAGAAATATGCGCATAGAAGCAGAATTACAAGTCTATCTTATTAGACGAAACAACCAAAAGGCAGAGTATAATTTATCTGTCTAGATAGCAGCAGAAATCAAATTCTCGAAGAGATTGCAACGAAACATATTCCTAAGCTAAAAACCCTAAAAACTAGGGGTCTAACTATGGAAGGCTCGTCTTCATCGTCGACGTCCTCGGCCAGAACAGAACCCTCGCCGCTATCATGGCAAGATGCCAGATGAACTTCAAGGAATAGGCGAGGGAAATACCTTTAGGAATGAATCCCGTTCGCCGCCCTCACATCCGAGTTTTGGTGGCAAATAGTTCTCCAACGGAGAGCCACCAGGGCAACACCCCAATCATTACACTTCAATTCAAGAGTCAATGAGGGCGCAGTATTTGCTGGAAATCCACCAGTGGTGGTACCTGCAAACATGATAAAGGAAAGAACGCCTTCTTTCTGGCAGAGAAGCCTGGACTGTTGATTCTCATAAGGGCTGGACGAATCAGAGGTCTTGGCTGACGAACCCTTGGGAGACATTCCTATAGCACAACATAGCTCTATGGGTCCATGGAAATGGAACTCAGGTGGATAGAATGAGAGAGGAACGAAGCGGAGAACTTGGGGAGAAGACATATTTTGGCAAAATCCTAGAGGGGTAGTAGAAATGAAGAACAAAATAGCAAGATGGGATTTATATAGGGACCAAGGAGGACTCTTCAGTTTCCAGTAACCCCTCGAAAACCGGACGAGAATCATGGGCATTACTAAAGTATACGGCGGTATAGTAGCCCTAGGTAATAATGAAGGGATAGTCTACTATGGGACGGTCACGCCTTGTCAGGACGCCACGCTAGCACGACGATTCATACAGTCATGATGGGTTCTAGGAATTTGAACCATCATCAAGACATTGAATATTGAGACCTTTTCCAAGTACGACAGACGGTGACGTACACGCGCCAGCTTATTTTCCCACGATAATGGTGAAATATCAAATAAAGTATAAGCCTATCTCATAAGATAGCAGCACGTGCAAAATAATGTGTAAGCCTATCTCACAGGATAGCATTCATACGAGAGATTACACTGATTACGCAAAGTTTACTTTATTTGGATTAACTTTTGACCAGGGTAATGGCAAGGACCCTATTTACCTGTAGAAGACAAGGCACAAGAGACCTAGAAGTTATGAAAACAAATACATAGTATGTAAAAGGGAGTGTTCCATAAAACCGCGCGGGAACACACGCGCGCCACAGACAATTGTCACAGATTCAAAACATCTAGGCATCAGGGTTACAAAGAAAGAACATCAAATTTATATGGAAATCTATAATGATGAATCAACAGGACTACTGCTTCATTCCTTAACTAAGTCCTTCAAGAGGGAGTCTTTCGCGGATAACTTGAGTGAGTTTGCTGCAAGCTCTGCAATGCGAGCTTTCATCTCTTCATGCCGCTTCAAGGCAGCTTCATAATCCCGGGCCAACTACTCATACGCTTCTCTGCGTGCATTAAGGGCTATTGTCTCCTCTCTGAAAGAAGAATATTCAGCTCCAAGACTGGCAGAATTGCGAGCTTTGGTTAGTCTCTGCACAAGGAAGTCCAAATCCAGTCGACCCGGTGCAGTCTCTTGAAGCCTCTGTACAAGCGCAAGAATATCTTGGGCACTAGCAGTTGTGGTGCTTTCAGGGGTGGTTTTATATAATCTCTCCAAAAGAGCAGCCATCTCTTTGAAAAGATTCCCCCTGTCCTTCGGTGCCAGCTCTAGCACTCGAGCAAACGTAGCAGGAAAAGTCACTCGCACCTTCATCAGCCATTCTAAACTGGCTTGGTCAATATATGCGCATAGAGGCGAGACAAAACAATCTGAGAAATGCGAGCCTAGGATTCGGAGCATTAGGAGAAAAGAATGAGCTTACCAGTCCCTTCAACAATTTTTTGAAGAGGAGCAATAGATACTGCCGCCCGCAAGCCGACTTTAATTTCCTCGGCTAATTTTTGATCCGCTCTGACCTCGCGCGCAAAGTATGGCTCATGAATTACAAAATTCCTCGCAGGTTCAATGGGACCAGCAGCCTGTGAACCCCACATCTCAAAGGGATTCTCAGTGAAGAGAGAGTCCAGATCAAAACCTCCCGCAGGGTCTTCACTTCTCGCCATACTTGGTGCAGGAGATGAACTCTGATTGGCATGCTCGACCTCCTCAACACTTTGAGTAACGGGAGGATCGAGCTCAGCAGGAATGGAGCGCTCGGCAGACACAGCGTCACGTGCAACTTCTTCAGTATTCTTCTTGGATAGCATTTCAGGCTCAACATTTATAGTCATTGTGACATGCTCAAGGCCTGCATCTTTCTCTATACTAGCTTCGTCCGAAGAAATATGTATCGCTTCAGCAGGAGAAGCGGTAAGATCTTCCTGCACTGGTAGTGCCCCCTCTTGCTCAATAACGAGCCCCGCGACCGTTGGAGCCTCCTCCATAAAGATTTTCCCTGGAGAGCCTGCACCAGAGATGTTACCAGCAGACTCTGGAATCACTTTAGCATTGCGAGGTCGACGGTGTACCAAAGGGGCAAGGATCAGGTTCTGCAAACAATAAATAAATATTATGCTATTATCGCACCCTTAGGGAGGAAAAGGATAAAACTTCAACAGAAGGGTCCACTAATATTACGAGCGGTACTTCCCCACTTATATGGGGTACCCAAGCAATTGTTATGTTGCAAGTTATCGTCAAAACCCTTCAACCTAGCATGACCTGCTTGAGAATAAAAAGATTATGCACCGAGCGAACGAAATAGAAGGGTATCAAGCGCGGTTAGAGAAGGGCTTACCTGAAGGTTCCCCACATTGATCCCTTACCCATTTACGAATGTCACAAAGGGGCACGTCATGATATAAAGCGCCAGTTACAATATCATATTTTGATAAAGTAAACTTAAAAATTGTACCTTCTTCGTCTTCATCACCAACGAACTCATGAAGTGCTAGCTGCGCCTGGTGAAGCTCATCCACAGTTTTTGAGGTAGCACGAGTAGGGCGCGAACGCCCGGAGCGTGTGCGTGGTCTTCACGTCCCAGTGCTTTCTCGATTATCAATCTCAGCGATGCTTTGTCTCTTATCAAGCTCAATGCACTCTACCTCCGATAACTTCTCTTGCAAAGACCTCTCCTCTTCCATTCGCCGGGACTATTCAACGGCTTCCTCATCAGTCATAATGGTCTTTCCTTTAAGAGGGATATCATCATCATCTGAATAAAGAAGACAGAAGGGGGTGAAACACATTTCGGGAAACTTTAAATAAGCAGGGATATTTTTCGGCCAAACCTTCTTTCTCTCATGTGACAAAGTCCAAGAATGGTTCAGGGAGCAATTTCTTCTTGAGAGAAGCATGTTTATTCTTCGCTGGAGAGGCTTTCTTGGGGGCAGGCTTATTTGGCGCACGCTTCGGTGGCCGAGCTGGCAGATCGTTAGTCGCAGGAGCATCGACATTTCTATTTTTCATCTCTTCAAGAAATGGTGCGAGAAAGGACTCAAGTCTATCTGAGATCGCACTCCTAATCCCTTCTTCCATGCGCATAACAACTTTCTTGTTTCTACAATTTAACAGCCCCTTTTTCACCCTTTTTGCCATCTTAAAAATTTTCTAAGGCATTTTGTTCGTGCGAACAAAACTATGTTCGCACGAACACCCCTGGAGATTTTCTCAGATTTGCATCCTCTTTGACGGACCATATCTTTTTCGTCCGATCTCCGTTTTAGCTCCGTGACCTATCGTTGGAAAGATATTTGAGTCTAATTTCATTTTCCACTGGTATCACTCCAAAAAGTTTTGTAACTCAAGATACTATAAAAATAGTGGAGATTGGTCACTTTTGCTCTTCTAACTTTGCATCTCTTGCTTTCTCTTGAGTTTGATTTGCTTCCGAAGTTCGTGTGATGCCTCCTAGCCATCGTTTAGTATCCTTTCCTGTTCAGAAAACATGAGCAACCATACCAAGCGATTATATTTGACAAATAACATCGAAATATGCATCGAAACGCCCGGATTAACAATAAAGTGCTAGAAACTCAACTTTCTACGTTTTCTCAACATTCATAGTGTAAAACTCATATTTCAACCCGGGAATCAAGCAAAACGATATAAAATATGCAAGAAAAATAGCTCTAATAGAGAGTTATCAAATTCCCCCACACTACCTTTTTGCGCGTCCCGAGCAAAATCAAACATTACACTACGTTTTAATCCACCGAATTGCATAGAACTTTACTAGTCATGTGACACAAACAACCCACACACGCAATGCAATCTACATGACAATTTCAACTAGATTTTACACAATGGAAGTAATAAAGAACGCAATTTTCTTTCTTTCTTTAGAGATTGGGCAATCTCGCTATCACTAACCAAAATCATCAAGCTCTCACAAGTATTTTTCGAAATTTCACAACCAATAGCAAGAAATTGAGATAAGATGATCATACGCCCAAGTTCACTAAGGGGTCCCCAAACATCCACCATAAACAATCCAAGACTTGGGCACGTCCTTTAGCTCAGAGGGTCTAGGCATTTTAAATTCTAAGATAGTCTTTCGTCGCCAAGTCATTTGAGGTTTTCAGACTCTCTTAGCCGTTGCATCGAATGCAAGTTGTCCTAGTGACGGGAGACACAAATTCGTGTAATACGGCTTGAATTTAATTTTCCCTAGTTGCTCTAATTAAATTGAATCCAAATTCCCCGCGTAAACGGAGACACATTAGGCTGTTCACCGTATCTAGTCCAACAGAAGATTTAGGTTTCTTTTGTTTTTCATTCTATTCTAATTTTTCAACCGTGCATTTAGAGCAACTAAGTGTGGGCTTTTTCGGTAAGCTCTTGAAACCGCCTTAAGGGATGGTGGTGTACGCCCCCCGACTTCGCTTAGGCCGAGCCAACCGTACAACATGGAACCGACTCAACACGAAGGTCCACCCCAGATTTGCAAGAGGCCACAAGTTTCCACTCGAAAACAGACTATTCAACTACCCCAAAGAACACATCCTCCTATCACAATAAAGGAACTAAAGGTATGCCCTCATCTACTTTCCACATTCCCTGATTACCCGGGACATCCTTTCGTGAAACAGATGCGCAAGATACTAAGAATTAAAGACATCCCTACTACGGTGCTTCCTATTCTCCGAAACTCTTTCATTGAACTCTCTTCGGTTTCTAGCTTCATCAATTGCCCTTATTCTCAAAAAAATTAGATTTTTATGGATTTTTTTTTATTTTTTTCTATTTTTTTTCATGTTTCCTAGACTCTACATGCATTTTGGCCAACTCGATTAATCACAAGATTGGGTAAGGGACTCAATAAAGTAAAAGTGCTAAAAAAAATGCTTAACCTTCACAATCCTACCACAAACCAACACAATACGAACACAAAACTTTATGTAACAAGGCGATGCAAACAAAGACATGGCTAGTGCAGGTAGATACAACCCCCCCCCCCCACACTTAAGCGTTTCGTTGTCCTCAACGAATTTAGAGATCAACTAGGAGGTTACCTCGCTTAAATTTGTAGGCGGTGGATTGCAACATTCATCTCTCAAAAACGTAGATTTGAAAGAGAGTGTTAGAGGTACCTGGGTGCCCGGACCTACATGGGCACCGTTGCCGCGATATTGCAACAAGAAGGGTTCTTGTGGACCGTTGACAATTTCCGGAGAAGTCTCTACGCGCCCGGAGTCCGATGTGCGGCTAAGATATAAATTGTAGCCCTCTCATGCGTGTGGCACCCAACATATTTGAATCGCTCCTCGACCTCGAGCAATTCTCTGTTCTTTTATGCATAATCCTGTGGGGCTTTTTCTTTCCCTAATTTCGTGCAATCTCTAGCATGCACATCAAGAAGGGGAATCCGGTGCGTATTCTGTACCTGTGTCCCTGCACACTGATTGAAAAAATATGTCCACTCTCTATCACCCCTCATAGTCAAATATAGAGAACTCCTAAATAAATAAAAAATTGAAAGCATTCTACTCTACATTGGGTTGCCTCCCAAGCAGCGCTTTGTAATTTAAGGTCGACGGCCCGACCATGTTACCTCATGAGGTTCAGAAAGGTGGTTTCGCAGGTCGTGCCGCATCCAACTTCTGGCGCTGGATACTCATGACTACATCGTGAACCTGCACACTTGATTCTTTACCCTTAGGATCTGGCGGATCTTCTTGTGTCAGCTTTGAAATTCAACGCACAACTTTCACAGAAAATGGCAAGTCTGGCTTCACCTCATAAGTGTACTGAGGGGTCGGTTTGAAAACCTGAAAGGTCTCCACAGTATCGTTGACCCTTATGATCAACTCTCCATTCTCCACATCAATTAAAGTTCGACCGGTAGCCAGAAAGGGCCTACCAAGAATGATCGGAATGTCACCAACTGGCATGTCAAGGATCACAAAATCAGCTGGCATGATCAAACTACAAACCCTCACAAGTAAGTCTTCTACCACCCCAATGGCCTTCTTGGATGACTTATCTGCGAATTGCATATTGATCCAGGTTTACTAGGCTCCCCCACACCTAGCTTTTTAAATACTGAAAGTGGCATCAAGTTGACACTTGCCCCGAAATCACATAGAGCCTTGCCAGTATATGCCCCGCCAAGTGTAGCTTCAGTCACAAAACTACCTGGATCTTTCTTCTTCTTAGGTAGCCCATGCAAGACACATGAACTCACCTGCTCATTCAATTTCACTGTCTGAAAGTTATCCATAGCTTTTCTACCATATATTGCATCCTTGATAAACCGCTCATACTAAGGCATTCGCTGCAGTGCCTCAATCAAAGGAATATTGATGTGCTGTTTGGAGAAAATATTGAGAAATCTCCGGTACTCCTCAGAGTCATCCTTCTTCTTCCTAGTTTTCAATGGAAAAGGCAGTTCTTTAGAACAAGTGGGTGGTGGTAATACCTTGTTAGACTTTTCCTCATCGTCTAGAGTCATGCCCTTTGATTGGGAGACCATGACAGGTGTCTCCTCAGAATCGAAGACCTCGTGCTCCTTAGCTTTTGACGCTTCAGCTCTGGCATGGCTCGGGTATGGTGGATCAGTCAATGAGACCCCGCTGCGAGTGGTAATGGCATTTAACTTGTGCACATTCTCTGTGTCAGAAGGTAGAGATTTAAGTGCTCTAGAAGATAGTTCCGTTGCAATTTGACCAACTTGAACCTCTAGTGAACGAAGAGAAGTCTTCGTAGCCTGAAAATCAGAAGACATAGCATTGACTGTCGTGGTCATATCGTTCATGTTGTTGCTCAGCTGTGTTAACGCCTTAGTAACTACAGAAATATCTGGGTTTGGCGCTACAGCAGCCGGTGGTGGAGCCTGCGACACTGGTGCTTGTGGCATGTGCTGAAACCCAGATGCATATAACGCTCTAGACTGATCCCCATACCTGAAACCTGGATGATCTCTTGTGCCTGGTCTGTGGTTACCTTGGTTCCAATTCTGCTGCTGTCCTTGTGCCCCCACAAAGTTCACATCTTCACTTACAATCTGGGCCAAGGCTGAATCAAATTCCTGCTCCTCTACTCTTGCAACTGGCTTCTTATCCTGATACACATGCTTGGCTAAATCTGACACCTTCTTGCTGATCCTAGTCTTCCATTCATCATCTTTAGGTTTAGGAAATGACGATAATCTCCTGGAATCATATAGTTGTGAGTCCTGCTTAGCGAGCTACTTCATGAGAGCACGGGCTCCTTCCTTGTCAACAGTCTACAGAAAATTGCCTCCGGCTTCTCTGTTAACCAGCTCCTGATTGTGATGTTCTAGACCATAGTAGATGATCTGCAAAATTTTGTAATCCCCAAAATCATGGTTTGGGCACTTCCTGATCAAATGCATAAAACGGTCCCATGCATCTACTACAGTTTCATCGGCCTGTTATCGAAAGCCTAGAATATCACCCTGTAGCTCAATCACCCGTTGAACTGGATAAAACTTGGGCATGAATTCATCCACACACTGAGCCCATGTAGTTATCGAATCAGGAGCTCATGACTGTAGCCACGTCTCAGCTGCACCCTTCAGACAGTAAGGGAAAAGAATTAGCTTCAACGCCTCTGCTGTTACATCCTTGTACTTGGTAGTCCTTATGTACGTGTTGAACCTCCCAATAAATTCATTGGGGTCCTCATCCCTGTTCCTATAGAATTGGAACTGATTGGTCACCGTCTGAATTGTCGCAGGCTTAAGATCAAAGTGCTCGGCCTGTACCTCTGGCACTACAATTTCCGGATTGTGTCCATAGATGGACGACTGAAACTTCTCCACAATAGTCTGTCCGGACTTTTTGTATGGTGTCTGGGCGTTGCGATCATTCACCAGTTTAGACAACTCTTCCACCCGCTAATTGAGTTGCGCATTGGTCAATTGATCACCCATAGTTCTCTGTTTCTGTCTTTTCCTCTGATCTCTGAATAACTGCCATGGGTCTTCATGGGGGGGGGGGCACAAGCTCTCTTGGGATCCTACGCATGCACTGAGTACCTGAATTAGCAAAAAAATCAGAAAACAAATTAGAAATCAATTAGTAAGAGTGGAGTATTTTTAGGACTCCTGGTTGTCAAACCCTCGAGGAAAATCTCGCAACAAGTTTATACTTAACAATTTAGAGAAGTTCACTAGGTAACTAGAGTAAAAAGTGATGGTTTGTGGTGTTGCCACCCCCATACAAGTGGCTGTAGTAAATACATAAATAATAAAAAACAATAATTAAGAAGAGTTCTTAATAAATTAATGGAGATGACTAGGCAATCTCGTTGATCACCTAGGGTTGTAAACGATTTCCGAATT
This sequence comes from Linanthus parryae, assembly GCA_023055425.1. Lineage (NCBI taxonomy): Eukaryota > Viridiplantae > Streptophyta > Magnoliopsida > Ericales > Polemoniaceae > Linanthus > Linanthus parryae. Next base: position 2,265,460 of record JALGPY010000035.1, on the reverse strand, counting down.
ATCTGAGCAACACGCTAACTATATTCTAACTAAGCTGGGTAACAGCGATGACTATCTCCTATCGGTCTCAAGTCATTCTACTTCACGGTAGACTACAATCTCCTATCAGTATCTTGTGTGTACCGGTCCGTTCTAGTAAGCTAACGACATGCACGACAACGGGTCCTGTCGGTCCACCGTTGCACGGAACAGTCGAATCTCACCTACTGAATCTACCCACACTAGCCAATCCTAACACGTCTCTTCTCGGTCTCAGTGATACAGGATTGATTTTCAAGTCTCATCCTAGTTAGTTAGAATCACTATCGTGCATTCGCTATCTAAGCAGTGTTTCCGGTTAGCTACTCCATTAACACTGAGTACTAAGCACAGTACATGAACAATTGAATTAAAATATTGCTAACTTTAAGCATGAATCACTATTGAAAAAACCCTAATTCTTGAACCCTAGTTTTATCTCCTAATCATGTCACTCAATTAGTATTACTAACGTAAACAAGAAACTAGAATTGATTCAAAATAAGAAATCAAAAAATCATGAAGCAAAGATCAAATCCGAAAAATATTTATCGTTTACATGGACCCTAGGCTCCCAAATTGAGATGCCTAGCAAAAGTGTTTAGCTACTCATAACTAAGTATAAAATACTCATGAGTTTCTCCATAAAATTGACTAAGAAAGGTAGAAAGAAGAGAAAGAAAACACTAGAGCTTCAATGGTGAAGCTTTGATCTTCCGTCTTCGTCCCCTTGCTCCAAGCTGTGTTTTTTCCCGTCCAAGAAGCGTGAATACTCCCCAAAAATTGTCCGTCTATGTTAGAATAGGTCTGGAGTCTTCAAACTTTCAAAAAGTAGCAAAACTGCCCCAAAAATCTGCGCTGGAACTCTCTGTTCGTGCGAACAAACGACTGTTCGTGCGAACAGAAGTTTGTTCCTTGTTCGTGCGAACAACCTTCTGTTCGTGCAAACAGATTTTTACTCATTGTTCACACGAACAACTTTCTCTTTATTACAATTTAACAACCCCTTTTTCACCCATTTTTGCCATCTTAAAATTTTTCTAAGGCATTTTGTTCGTGCGAACAAAAGTGTGTTCGCACGAACACCCCTGGGGATTTTCTCAGATTTGCATCCTCTTTGAGGGACCATATCTTTCTCGTACGATATATGTTTTTTCTCTGTGACCTAACGTTGGAAAGCTCATTGAGTCTTCTTTCATTTTCCACTGGTATCACTCCACAATGTATTGTAGAACTCAAGATACTTTCAAAATAGTGGAGATTGGTCACTTTTGCTCTTCTAACTTTGCTTCTCTTGCTTCCTATTGAGTTTGCTTTGGTTCCGAAGTTCGTTTTATGCCTCCTAGCCATCGTTTAGCATCCGTTCCTGTCAAGACAACATGAACAACCATAACAAGCGATTATATTTGACAAATAACATCGAAATATGCATCGAAATGCCAGGATTAACAATAAAGTTCTAGAAACTCAACTTTCTACGTTTTCTCAGCATTCATAGTGTAAAACTCAAATTTCAACCTGGGAATCACGCAAAACGATATAAAATATGAAAGAAATGTAACTCTAATAAAGAGTTATCAACAAGAGGATATATACAATACGGTAACATTAGACACATGGTTTGTTGGATCACTGACTTTTCTATTAGTTGGGTGACATAGATGTTGCTAGACGCCGCTCTATGTTTGTAATAGTTACTACCAACTAAGTAGAAATCTATGGCTTCACACACCATATGGATTAAACTGGATTTGGACATTAAATAGTTTGACTAATTAATTAAAAGGATCATAACGCAAACACAAGCAAGGTTAGTAGGACTAATTTGTAATGTGGACTAATCCGTGTATGGACATGATTAGCATTGGCGCAAATATGTAATTAATGAGGATTTATTAACTATATTTGTTTTTGAGGGAAGTTATTAAATATATAAGGGTACTCTATCTTGGTTTTGCATAACATAAGTCATTATTGAGAGAGATAACAAAGCAATGAGAGGGAGAGAGTTAAGGCCGAAGCCTGAACCCGTCCGCCCCTCCAAGCCGTCGGCCACTAGGTGGCGCTCGACCCTCGGTGCTATGTTTTGTCTGATATTTTCCTCCATCTTCCCGTTGCTAGCACTACACGTGGAGCAGGATTCCACCTACAATCCTAGGTGCGGATATTCAGAGAGATGAAGCCACAATTCTTCGTAGTGATCACACAAACAAGGTACCCAATTCGTTAACCCTAATCATGTTATGAATGCTTGTCTGGGATCCATGAAGGACATTGAGCAGGATTGAATTTTTGTTATTCTGATGCGTTACCTGCATCAAAATCCTACAATTAGCGCTAGTAGCACCGTGATCGAAGAATGTCTGAACACCGGTGATAAGAATTCTTTTTAGTCTACCCCTTCTCTCTGACTGAACCCTCTTGCAACTAACCTTGCTATATACTTTATGCCTCTCCAGCTTTAGTTCCTTCCTCTCTTCTGAAAACCCACTTGCAAGTGACTATCTTCCTTCATGTTAGAAATTTAATAAGTTCCCAAGTCGAGTTCTTTCTAAGAGACTCCATCTCTTCTCCCTCGTGGCAATCCATTGTGCGAACTTAGAACCTGATATAGCGGGGTTATAGGTTGACGATTCATCCTCCACATCATCCGCTACCTGCAATGCGTATCCCACCATACCATCATCTATTTATCGTTCCAGAGTCTTTATGACTCTCTTGGTCTTCCCTCGACAATACTCTAATGAATGAGTTCCTATGGTAGCGATGCATCCCCATCAGACTCTTCTTGTTCTTCCTCTTTGTTTTCCGGCGGCGGTGTAGGAATTTCTGAATCCTTTGGATCAGCTGACACGATTTCTTACTAGTTACCCCAAGTGCACGGTTCAAGTAATATATGGTAATTATTTCAACCCGGAGTTATCGATCCCACAATAACATATAGTAAGTTTATAGAGTTTATAGCTAATTAGAAACTAAAATAAAGAGTAAAGTAATTAAGGAGGAGTGTAGTTTGAGTGATTTGTTCCTAACTAATAAACTGAAAGTAAGAGACGATATTTTTGTGTGACAATTTTCATGGTACTGGGTCGCCTACGAATCCCCTAGGGTAAATTCAATTTCCGGAATTATGTTTGAAAACACTAAGCTAACATTCTATCCATGCCACGCTATTTATCTCCTCTCGGTCTCACACATTGCTACGTTCCTACAGCTAACGGGGCCTCTCGGTCCACCGCTATCAGTCGGTCCGTTCTAGTCCGTCAAATTATATAACAAATAAACGGGTCCTATCGGTCTACCGCACATGTCACAAAAAACGGCACAACACATTAGTCTCCGATTATCTAGCAATTCACTATCAACGGCCGAAGCTACGTTTTGAAGACTAGCCCTATTCACTTCACATCTCGATCCATGATGATTCGGGGCCATCTTCTACCTCTCGTTCATATCTGGTTTTTAGCATCTCTCGATCACCAACCTAGATCACTAGTTTTATTGGTTCATGAATCCAATCACACATAAGATTAAGCATAGAGATAGAAGAATAGATAAAACATTTAAACTTAATTAAGTTCAATCACAGAACATGAATTCAAATCAACAATACATAAATCAAAACATAGCCCTAGTTTCTCCGTAGGAACAGAGAAAATTCATTTACTCAAATATACTGAAAATTGATGCTAACAAGTTTATAGTAACAAGAAAATATAAAAAAGATAGGATGGATAGTCAAACTCGTGACGAAATTCGCGTTTCGGCGACTCCGGCGTTGTTTTCCATGTCCCTCGCCTCCTCGAGCCTTCTTGGATCTTACCTAGAAGCGTCGTCATGTGATTTAGGTCTGATAATTCGTTCTCCAAGGCCTTGGCAGGTTTTTTATGTACTTCGGCTGAATTTGCACTTCAGCCCCTCCAGTTTGTAATTCGCGGACAGAATTGTAAGCTGATCTTGCACGGTCCATACTCTCTCATCCGGACTTTTCGTTGGGCCTACCATATATCGTTGGTAAACCCAAGATTTAAACTTTCCAATGGCACAAGACTTGCTCAAAATTTAGTTTTATATGTTCCTGAGATTCGAAAAGAGTACAGGCTTGTCCAGTGCGACTTTTCCAACTTTTCTTTGTTTTTGCGTCTTCTTTTCTCTTTTTCATATAGCTCCATACCCATCATATTCAATCCTATCATAAGATCCATTTCACCTATTTTACCTGAGAAACACAAAAAAATACTACACGTACAATTATCATCGCAAATATGAGAGAAATTATGCTCACATAAGCAAGAAACACCACTTTTGACTCTTAGGCTTATAAGTCATTAATTTTACATATTAGTGCACATATAACATATAAATCATGTTAAATAATCCTCATACAAGTAATAAGAAAATATCATAATAACTCCTAACAGATTATCAACCACCTAGAGACTAAATCCTCCTAGCACTCTAAAGAAGTCAAAAGTATGTCCGTTATCTACTTTAACTATTCATAAATACCTGGGACATCCTGTCATGAGACTTGCGCACAAAATACTAGAATTAAAATATCCCTACTACGGTGCTTCGTACTCTCCTGATCCCTTTCACTGAATTCTATTCGTTTTCTAGGTCTTAAGTTGCATTTTTCCTCAAATTTTGCATTTTTTATGATTTTCTATTTTTTTATTTTTATTTTCATTTTTTTTGTTTCATATTTTCCTAAATTCTATTTGGTTTTGGCCAACTGGACTAACCACAAGACAATTGGGTAGGGGGACTGAATAAAGTAAAAGAGCAACCTAAACATAAACTGTACTAAAACTAAGCACAATACAACAATATATTAAAATACGACTCGGACTACAAGTACTACATTGACTCACAATATAGCATATTCTAATCTAAATGTAACTGGCGATGCAGACACGAACTTGGATAGCAAATAGCTAAAAATCCCCTCGCACTTGAGTACTTCTTTTTCCTCAACGAATTTAGAGATCAACCAAGAAGAATCGGCATTCAAATGCGAGGGGCATTGATTCTACTCAGAGTCAAAGTCATGGCACAAGAAGGTAGTTCAACAAATTTAGCGCTAAATCGAACTACGTGCCCATGACAAGTTGTGTGTACCTAAATTAAGCAAGTACTCAAGTATTCCCTAGGATTCTAATAGCTAATCCAAGCGGCGACTATGAACCGTGACCATGTTGTCAAAATAAAATCCTAGAGCAAGTACGATGTGCCTAAACGATATGTAATGAGAGAGAAAAGAGTACTCACAACCGACACAAGGTTAGGGATGAAATCCGATAGGTGATGACTGGTATAGCAAGAACAATCCCCAAGCAAATATTGCCCGGAACAATGGAAGCTCCCTTGCGCTCGAGTGTGTGAAACACACCGGGGTCGATTGATCAGGTGTTACTGACGAATGAAGGAATGAATAATCCCCGAACTCACATTGTGTACACCAATGCGAGCTCCCATGACGGTCGGGTGCGTGGAACACACGGGGGTCGATTACTTCATTCGATTTCTCCTTCGTTTGGTTATCCTCCATTCCTTAAAAACGAACACATAATGATGCCTCTCATTTTTTTTACTGTGTAATCGCGTTGTTGCACTCAAACTTGAGACACATGAGTTTTTTTTAGAGTAGCACAAAAATTGCAATTAAGTCGACTACACCAAGAAATCTTGCTATCCTCCCATCAAACATCCACCTCCAATTGAGCAATTCATCCGCCTGCCAAACTGAAAAATCATGTGGGTGAAGCCCTTAATATATTTGTCCAATGTGATAGACTAAGAATCTGTAGATGTTCTTGTTCAGTACAAATTTCGTTTCAGCAGAGCTGTCAGAACATTCAAATAGATAACTTTATTGTCCTGTGAATTTTTCACATTAGAAATCAGTTTCCGCAGAGAGGTTACAAAGCAAGCTGTCTGAATCCTGAGTCGACTGAAATCCACCAGTAGTTGATGGAAAAATTGACACACAGCAACACCTGATTTCTGTAGCGGTTGGTCCAGGGCTTAGCTTGGTAGCCAGGTGGTTGTTGACCTACATGGAACGGAGCACTCGAATAAGACAATTGCTAGATTGGGTTGGCTCGCTGATCGGAAAAAGAGAGAAAATCGTTGTCGACGACAGCCGTGGTTGTTTCCAACACAGGGACTTCGGTGATTTCTTGGTCGGTTGGGTTTGAATCGAGGGATAGAGATCAAAACATGGCTGTGGTGGTTTAATTCGGTGAATTCAGAGCATCTGGTTTCATCATGGTTGAGCAAGAAGCAAGCCGCCGGCTTTAATGGCTGTCGGCGGCTGGGTTAATTGGGAAGGTTCACAGGTGGTTCGTACAATCAAGTTGAAGGCCGAGGGTTTGTCGGGAGTTCAGTTTTTGTTTCTTGGCTCTTGAAGACGGCGATGGAGATGGCGGTTTGGGATTGATATTGCACTGGCCCTTGTGTAACATCATGCAAAAGGCTATGTGGACCAATCAACTAATGCCATGTCAATTTAGTGCTAAATTAGATAATTACCTCTTCCAATTGCCAATGCAAAGAAATTACACCCCTGCCATAATAAAGTGAAATGGTGACTCTCATGTTGACTATTTTACTCCTAAGAACCTATATATTTTACATCACTGCATAAGCTCCCTTCTCGTTTTTATCACCCACCGTTCAATCCTTTCTCTCCTGCCACTGAGTCATTTCTCTCTATCAATCTCAGTAAGTGGTTTTGTTTGAGTTGTGCTCGAAGAAACGAACTATGGTAAAACATTGTTTTAGAGAAGTTAAAATATTTTTGACAAATTATAAATAATATACACTTTCACACACAAAAATAAGAACAAAAAAATTACAATAAAATAGAATAGTTTTAAAACAATTATTAATTTTACTACGTGGAGCACTTTTTCCACTATCATAATTGGTGACATATCGTGTCCATAGTTACCGAGGGTTGCGGTGACAAAGGTAGTCGGAGAAGACAGGTTTTGATTGGGTGACTGTCAAAAGTTTTTGAGTTCACAGGGAAGCTTTAAGGGGGTTCTCACCGTAGTTGCAACATAGAGCGGGGTGCTAAGTGACTTTTACCAAACTTCAACATCGCCAGTACATCCCCTGATGCTGTTAAACAGTAAAATTGGAGTAATTATGAAACTGCAGAAAGCACAAAATAAGTTTTTCTTGCCATTTTTTCTTCTTCCACCATCTCTTTTCGATCGTTCTCTTCTGAAGTGAACAAGAACAAATTCTTACAATAAGCACAAATCTCAATAACAATGAACCCGGGTTGCAAAAGTGAAATCTCTCTGCAACCTTTTTCTTCTTCTTCAAATTCATGACAATCGATAACATAACGATTTCACAAATAATTTCAGGTCTCCCATGCCTTCAAAAGAGATCTATGTCCTCTTTGATTGTCTTATCAATTTGTGATACCTTTATTGAAGTTTCAAGAGACAACTCATAAATTATGAATGTTTGAGTACCTTCATCTCCTTCCTTTGAAGCACCCGAACGATCAACAAATTCAATTCCGGCGTCTTGTTCATCTTCAAAGAGCTCAAACGTGAGAGGCTCCAACGATTTTGCGACCGGAGGGTCAAGTTCATCAACATTGATTCCTTGAAGACAACTTTCAATCTCACTAAAAGCCGCATCATGCTTCTCACCCATACTTGACTCGAGCCATGACTCTATGTTTTGGACAACTTGGGATGCACTTGGCTCATCATCCTGTTCTTTAAGCGTTTGGAAGGTTAAAGCATGCTCTTGATTTGAATGGAGAAAAAATTGTGCGTCCACATGTGTTGTCTCCATTCCCATTCTTGTTTCTCTTTCTCGCCATTCTTTAACATTAGGAATCATCTCCTCAAGTATCCAACTAAGGAAGAAGAGTAACTTAGAGGAGGAGTTGGGGCGGAAAAAATGTATAACGTTGCATCTCCATTGCTACCCTCTCTCTAATGCCATTCACATGGAACTCCTTCATGATTCTCCCATATGCAAGGTTTCATGCTCCAAATATGCTCTCAAAACGACGATATTTCTTATCCTCCATGCTTATAGTAGAATGTCTGCATACAGAAAATTTCAAGAAATACCATGAGATAATTAGAATAGATAATAAAAATAAAAAAAATCTCTAAACTAATTTCTAATTAGAAAATAAACCGCTGTCCCTGGCAACGGTGCCAAAAACTCGACACGATTTCTTAAGTGTTACTGCAAGTGCACGATTCAAGTAATATAGCGTAATATTTCAACCTGGAGTTTTCGATCCCACGATGACAGATAGTAAGTTTATATCTAATTAGAAGCTAAAATAAAGAGTAAAGTAATTAAGGAGGAGTGTAGTTTGAGTGATTTGTTCCTAACTAATAAACTGAAAGTAAATAATTAAAGAGACGATATTTTTGTGTGACAATTATCTTGGTACAAGGTCGCCTACGGATCCCCTAGGGTAACTTCAATTTCTGGTATTATGTTTGAAAACACTAAGCTAACATTCTATCCATGCCACGCTATTAGTGAATGTGATCTCCCCTCGGTCTCACACATTGATACGTTCCTACAGATAACGGGGCCTCTCGGTCCACCGCTATCACTCGGTCCATTCTAGTCCGTCCAATGATATCACCGATAAACGGTTCCTATCGGTCTACCGCACATGTCACGAAAAACGGCACAACACTATCTAGCAATTCACTCTCAACGGCAGAAACTACGTTTTAAAGACTAACCCTATTAACTTCACCTCTCGGTTCATGATGATTCTGGGCCATCTTCTACCTCTCGTTCATATCCGGGTTTAGCATCTCTCGATCACAAACATAGATCACTAGTGTTCCTTGTTCATGACTCCAATCACACATAAGATTAAGCATAGAGATAGAAGAAAATATAAAACACTCAACTTAATTAAGTTCAATCAAAGAACATGAATTCAAATTAACAGTCCAGAAATCAAAACATATCCCTAGGTTTCCCGTAGGAACCTAGAAAATTAATTTACTCAAATATACTGAAAATGAATGCTAACAAGAAAATATAGAAAAGATAGGAGGGATAGTAAAACTCGTGACGAAATTCACATTTCGGTGGCTTTGGCGTCGTTTTCCATGTCCCTCCCCTCCCCGAGCCTTCTTGGATCTTCCCCAGCAGCGTCGTCCTGTGATTTAGGTCTAAGAATTCGTTCTCCAAGGCCAGGGAACGTTTTTTTTAATGTACTTAGGCCGAATTTTCATTTCAGCCCCTCAAGTTTGTAATTCTCGGACAGAATTGTAGGCTGATCTTGCACGGACCATTACTCTCTCATCCAAAATTTTCTTTGGGCCTACCATATATCGTTGTAAAGCCCTAGATGTCTACTTTTTAATGGCGCCGGCCTTGCTCAAAAATTCTTTGTACATTTTATTGAGAATCGAGAAGAGTACAAGCTGGTCCTGTGCGACGTTTCCAACTTTTCTTCGTTTTTGCGTCTTCTTTTCTCCTCTTCATCTAGCTCCATAACAAGAATATTCAAGCATATCATAAACTCTATTTCACCTATTTTACCTGATAAACACAAAAAAATACTACCCGTGCAATTATCAATTCAAATATGAAAGAGATTATGCTCAAATAAGCTAGAAACACAACTTTTGACTCTTAGGCTAATAAGTCATTAATTACACATATTAGTGCACATATAACATATAAATAATGTGAAATCAGCCTAATACAAGTAATAAGAAAGTATCTTAATAACTCCTAACAGAGAGTTCTCATCAGCAGGATTCGTATTTTTCTCCGCATTCTTCTCTACATCTCCAACCTCTATCTTCAACGAATTTTTCAGCATTGAACTCTCATCAAAGAAGACACTTCTGCTAAGTATAATCTTGCTGTTTGTCCCAATCTTGTATCCCTTCACACCAGCCCAAAGCCCATGAATACCCCTCTTCTTTACCCTTAGTTCTAGGATTTCATCATCCACATGATAATAGGCAACGCAAACAAAGACCCTCATATCCGAGTAATCTGCTGCTCTTCCGGACCAAAATTCAATAGGACTCTTGAATCCTATTCCTGTGTGTGGGCTCCGATTTAAGAGATAGAATTCCATGGAAACTGCCACTCCCCAGGAATCCCTAAAATGATCTGCATTCGAAAGCATGCACATGGCTTCTGCTAAAAGTGTCTAATTCATTCTTTCGGCGACACCATTCTGCTGTGGTGTGTGCCGAACAATGTTATGGAGAGCAACTCCCTAATCCTTTCATAATCCATCAAACTCTGATGAACAAAAATCCAAGCTAATGTCCGTGCGTAGCCTGTTCACCATCTTTCCCACCTGATTCTCTACCAAGGTCTTCCACTCCTTGAATTTTCCAAAGGCGTCACTCTTGTGCTTCATCACGAATATCCAAGTCATCCTTGAGTAATCGTCTATGATGCTCATAAAATACGTGTAACCCCCAATCGCCTCAACTCGAGATGGACCCAAGAAATCCGAAACGAATATAATCAAGAGTACATTTCATTCTATAAATCGCCAAAATTGCTACGATGTAGCTTCCCATACGCGCAGTGCTCGCAAAAATCCATGTTCTTGGAAAGCAAAATTCTAACCCCTAAAAAGACCTGCATTCGAAAGCATGCACATTTCTTCAGCTAAAAGTGTCTAATTCATTCTTTCGGCTACGCCATTCTGCTGTGGTGTGTGCCAAACAGTGCGATGGAGAGCAACTCCCTAATCCTTGCATAATCCATCAAACTCAGATGAAGAAAAATCCAAGTTGTTGTCCATGTGTAGCCTGTTCACCTTCTTTCCCACCTGATTCTATACCAAGTTCTTCCACTCCTCTTGTGCTTCATCACGAATATCCAAGTCATCCTTGAGTAATCGTCAGTGATGCTGATAAAACACCTGTACCCTCCAGTCGCCTCAACTCGAGACGGACCCAAGCAATCCGAAAAGGATATAATCAAGATTACCTTCCATTCTATAAACCGCCAAAATTGCTAAGATGTAGCTTCTCATACACGCAGCGCTCACAAAAATATAGGCTCTTCGGAAGCAAAAATCTAACCCCTAAAAAGAACTGCATTCGAAAGCATGCACATTGCTTCCGCATAAAGTGTCTAATTCATTCTTTCGGCTACACCATTCTGTCGTGGTGTGTGCCGAAAACTGTGATGGCAAGAAACTCCCTAATCATTGCATAATCCATCAAACTCTGATGAACAAAAATCCAAGTTGTTGTCCGTGTGTAGCCTATTCACCATCTTTTACACTTGATTCTCTACCAAGGTCTTCCACTACTTGAATTTTCCAAAGGCTTCACTCTTGTGCTTCATCGCGAATATCCAAGTCATCCTTGAGTCATCGTCTATGATGCTCATAAATACCTGTACCCCCAATCACCTCAGCTCGATATGGACCCCCGAAATCTGAAACAGATATAATCAAGAGTGCTTATCATTCTATATATCACCGAACTTGCTACGATGTAGCTTCCCATACACGCAGTGCTTGCAAAAATCTAGGCTCTTGGGTGCATGACCAATGAGATAACCTTTTTTGTGAAGTTTTTGCATTCCACGTTCACTCATATGACCGAGCCTCAAATGCCATAGCTTGGTTTAATCAGCTTCCTTAATCTCGACTGAGACAACTCCGACAGAACCTGTGATTGTCGAACCTTGGAACATGTAAAAATCCCACTCTGGACTCCTTTTAGAATCACCGTAGAATCCTTACAAACTTGTAGATCTCCGCCTTTACCTTTGAAACTGTCAAGTAGACTCACGGAGATCATATTCTTCTGAATCAGTGGTACATGACTGACTTTGTCCAAACTACATAAGTTCCATTCATTCGTCTTCCATTTAACTGAGCCGCTCCCAATCACCTTACAGACGACTCCGTTTTCATATAGACAGATCTCCATCTGTTTGGTTGTACGTCGACCATAGCTCCCTGTTAGAGAAAATATGATAGGATGCCCCAGAATCAAGGAACCACACATCCTGAGAATGTGTGACAACATCCAGCATTAGAACGTAATTGTCCGCGGACGAATTACCCTGTTCGCCTACGGCCGCGGATCCATTATGCCCTTGTCGACCTCGTGTCTGACACTTTCTCTTCCAGTTCCCATTTTCCTTGCACCAAGCACACAGACATCCTTGGGAAACCTAGAACCATAAAATGACTTCTTATTCTTCTTCTTCTTCTTCTTCTTCTTCTTCTTCTTCTTCTTCTTCTTCTTCTTCTTCTTCTTCTTCTTCTTCTTCTTCTTCTTCTTCTTCTTCTTCTTCTTCTTCTTCTTCTTCTTCTTCTTCTTCTTCTTCTTCTTCTTCTTCTTCTTCTTCTTCTTCTTCTTCTTCTTATTATTATTCTTCTTCTTCTTCTTCTTCTTCTTCTTCTTCTTCTTCTTCTTCTTCTTCTTCTTCTTCTTATGCATCTTCTTCTTCTTCATCAAACCAGAAGCATGGTCCTCTATTTCCGTGCATGCGCTCTTGTGGTGCAATTCCCTGACATGGAGCCCCAATCTGACCTCCTCTAGGGTTATCGTAACCACCCGGGATCTCGGTTCAGGGTTAAGGAGACAATCCATAACCAAAAGTAGAATATTAACTATTGAGATTACATCTCATTTAATGTATACTACAAATATTTCAAAAAAGTGAGTACAAATTGAAAAAAAAAGAAAAAAAATTGTGATCTACTTAAGCTCGCGTCATCGTCTCGATCCGCGTTCCCACCACCTTAATTGATGACCTGCGGTTTAAAATGGCGAAAGCCGATGAAGTTTTGAAGAAAATGATCAGTAAAAACTGAGTAAATACATACTACGACATGTAAAGCAACGAGTGGCACGAAAGCATGAGTTGAAAGAGGTCAAGAGATTTGAAACATTAGACACATACGCACATTTTGATATGAAAAGGCCGTACATATGTACTTAACACTGATTCAAAGAACAATGACAAGCAATGCTAGAACTCCAACACGGACACTGGTCTCATACGATGCTGGGTCTCACAGTCAATGCAGCGACACAAACACGTACATCTATTTGGCACAGTCCTCAACATCGGCTGGATATAGACAAGTAAAGTATACAGCCTATTAGCATATACCCTCTATATGAGGTTGTATGCAATAATACAAAGAAATGAAGGACATCAAGTTAACTTGACGGAAACACCCCCTAATACTCCATAACTGTCCAGTACAGTCCCTGACTATGCCTGGACCCCAAATTATACTCATACTTGTCCGAAAACATGCAAAGATAACTCCTTATTCTCCCATATGAACTTATCATCGAAATATAAAATTTTCAATAATTTACACTTAGGCCCCTAAAGTTTAGTAAAACTGCATAAGGACCCCAACAATTGACTTGGTCGACCGTAGACCAGAATTACATACAAGTACTCCAAATACGCAAACAAGACATGCTGAAAAACTCCAAGTTACTAACTAGATCTCAATTCAAATCTTAGGTTAAATTACTCTTTTACCCCTCTTATACAGTTCCCTCAAACTAGGGTTTACGGAAAGTAAAACTTGGTCAAACTTTATATTTAGAATCAGAATATGAATACGAACAAGTTTCATGAAGAACGCTAAGGCTAGAGATGTCATTTATAATGTCGAATTCAAAAGTAAAAAATAGAGGAAATCGACTCAAGTACTCAAGTAGAGTTGATTTGTGATCAATTGAGAAGGAGTTTTGAGAGTCTGGAACTAGCGTTTTGAAGATGACAGTTGAAGGAATACAGAACATATTTGAACTCCTAGAAACTCTAAGTATTCAAAGAGATATCGCTACTCAAAGTTGGACAAAAATTCCGATTCAATACTTGGAAAAATTCACTAGAGCTTCATGAGTTCAAACTAGCAACTTTAACCTCGTTTTGTGAGAAATCCGTTATAAACAAGAAGATGATCCAGATACGATGAAATGAAGTATTATAAACCAACTTCACATAGGAGGAAGAAACACAAGATTTTATTAATAATTGAGGGCGTTGTGATCGTTTGAAAATGACTGTTTCAACTCAACATTCCACACTTAGAAAAAAAAAACTGCTTGGACAGCTTGTAGAACTCGAACAGCTGCAACTTCAACTCGAATTTTAGGTGAGTTAAAGACCGAATTTGAGAAAATTTAAGACATGAAAGTTGTAGTCAATCGTCCGAGGATTCCAGAAAGCTATGGATTGAAAGATTTGAGTGAGTAACGAGAGAGATACAAGCCCGTGAACAGGGCTGCTTTGCATGCCAAAAATTGATGAAAAACCGAGAAAAATCGTACCAAACCCAAATCAAAACTGATTCTGGGTAAATTTCAGGTTGCTCTGATACCAACTGAAACAACCCGGAATCTCGGTTCAGGGTTAAAGCGACAATCGATAACCAAAAGTAGAAATATATTTACGAATACTACAATTTATTTAGTACAAAAATCTTTGAGACGATAAGTTTACAAATGTAATGTGTGAAATAAGCTATGTGCCCTAAATAATGATCTAACTTAAGCTAACGTCTTTGTCTCGATCCGTGTTCTCATCCCACAAACTTGGTTGATGACTACGATTTTAAAATAGCAAAAGCCGACGCAGGTTTGAAGAAAATGATCAGTAAAAACTGAGTAAATACATAGTATGACATGTAAATCATGGAGCGGAACACAAGCATGATTTGGAATAAATCAAGAGACTTGAAACAATCGGAAGTAATTGAGTTTGGAACAATTTGGAAAAATTATAATTAATCGTGTAGCGATAAACTCTCAACTTTAAAATATTTATAAACCACGAGTATTCAAGGTATTCTTAGAAAAGTAAAATATCAACAATAAACAAGATATTTTGAACTGGTAACGATATTAAATCACGAGTTGCCAATGCTTTTCAACTCATATCATTAGATTAGGCATGTAAAGAGAAACAAACAACATCAATGGAGTAGTCAAACTTGCTTTCAAGTCCAATTTAAGCGTTAAGTTTAGCTGAGGCTTGTCCAGAGCCACCAGCAGGATCAATGTAAACAGAGGGGTCACAGAGTAATCACTACTGGTACCTTCTAGGGTCAATCAATCCCTATTTCACCCGAGCGTTAAGGGAGCCCATGCGTCAATCCCCGCTTACAACAATATGTAAAAGGCCTTAAGTGTCGACACCCCTATACCGTAGTGACCCTTACAAGTATAAGTAGCACTCTATAGCTCTACAAAACCCTTGGCCGCAATACCTTCATACATTTTGGCTCATGGGGGCGGATTTATGAAAATTAAAGTTCTATCCAAATAAAGGAAGCATTGCTTCAATGGCCGTAGACATAAGTAACAGGAGGATCGCTTGGCGCGTCCGGCCGTAGCCATAAATAAACACAACTCTGTACATCGTTCTAAGTCTATTAGAAGTATTGGTGACATATAGGACTACGTGGCATGTACGTTTTCATTTGTGTAATGCATGTGTAAATAAGTTGTAACAAATATGTTATACGTGTGATTGTAGACATCAACCTCGTAGGAGAGAGCGGTTGTCGTTGGAGTGTTAGGATTAATTTCTTACTTTTGCTTGTGCTACTCAGTGGTCAGTACATATGTGCGGCTCTTACCCATCAAAACTGGGTTTTTTGTGTGATGAC
Source organism: Linanthus parryae (assembly GCA_023055425.1). NCBI lineage: Eukaryota > Viridiplantae > Streptophyta > Magnoliopsida > Ericales > Polemoniaceae > Linanthus > Linanthus parryae. The sequence continues at coordinate 2,249,784 of JALGPY010000035.1, read as the reverse complement.
TCGAATGAATAGTTTGTTTATCGAAAAAGTATGCAAGCATGATTTATACTCGAGATTGTTTGGATGTAAATTGAATCCTCTTTATAAGTCTTGGGCCTTTTACTTGTGATAATTTTATAATCTAATTTTTGCTATGGTGAAGAGAAGAAATAAAATACTTCTAATAGACTTAGGAGGATGTACAGAGTTGTGTTTATTTATGGCTTCGGCCGGAGGCGCCAAGCGATCCTCCTGTTACTTATGGCTACGGCCATTGAAGCAATGCTTCCTTTATTTGGATAGAACTTTAATGTTCATAAATCCGCCCCCGATGGGCGAAAATGTACCAAAGTATTGCGGCCAAGGGTTTTGTAGAGCAATAGAGTGCTACTTATACTTGTAAGGGTCACTACGATATAGGGGTGTCGACACTTGAGACTTTTTAGCTATTGCTGTGAGCGGGGATTGACGTATGGTCTCCCTTAACGCTGGTGTGAAATAGGGATTGATAGAAACTAGAAGGTACCCTTAGTGATTACTTTGTGGTCCCTCTGTTTACATCGATCCTGCTATTGGCTCTGGACATGCCTCAGCTAAACTAAACGGTTAAATTGGACTTGAAGGCAAGTTTGACTACTCTACTGATGTTGTTTGTAGCTCTTTATATGTCTAATCTAATGATAAGTTGAAAAGCATTGGCTACTCCTGATTTAATATCGTTACCAGTTCAAAATAACTTGTTTATTGTCGATATTTTACTTGTCTAAGAATAGCTTGGATACTCGTGGTTTATAAATGTTTTAAAGTTGAGAGTTTATCGCTATACGAATAGTTATAATTGTTCCAAATTGTTCCCAACTCTATTACATCCAATTGTTTCAAATCTATTTATTTATTCAAACTCATGCTAGTGTCCCACTCCATGCTTTACATGTCGTAGTGTGTATTTACTCAGTTTTCACTGATCATTTTCTTCAAAACTGCGTCGACTTTTGCCATTTTAAAATCACACGTCATCAACCAAGTTTGTGGGATGGGAACACGAATCGAGAAAAAGACCTTAGCTTAAGTTAGATCACTAGTTAGATCACGCAGCTTATTTCATACATTGCTTTTGTAAACTTATCGTCTCAAAGATTTTTCGACTAACTAAATTGTAATATTCGTAAATATATTTCTATTTTTGGTTATCGATTGTCGCTTTAACCCTGAATCGAGATTCCGGGTTGTTTCAGTTATGCTATACTTACTCACAATAAAAGGATTGCACGAAGTTCTCGTATGATTGAGGTAACGAGATCAACAACAAGAGTGCGGCATCCTCATCATCAACTTTCTCGTCAATATTATGCAAATTAAGAATAATTGTTTTCAATTGATCAAGGTGATCCTTGAGATCCGTACCTTCGAGCTTTCATATAGTGGATAGTCATTGCTGAAGCATCAACTTGCTGGTGAGTGACTTCGTCATGTAGTGACTCTCCAACTTGAGCCAAATACCCGCCGCCTTCTTCTGATCTGCGACCTCTGTGATCACGTCATCAGATATGCACAACATAATTTTTGAGTGTGCTTTCTTCTCCATCAACCTGTATTCATGTGATGCAACATCGATGCCTCCTTTGTATGCAGTTAAAGGTTCCCACATGCCTTACGATTTGAGCAAAGACTCCATCTTTATCTTCCTTAGACTGAAATTGTTCCCTCATGTGAAGTTGTCAATCTTTAAAATCGATACGAACATCATTCATGGTGGATCTTGAACCCGTCGAACTGTTCTGACAACCCGTCGAACTGTTCAGATGCTCTCGATTCTGGCAACCTGTCGAACTAGATTCCTAGCCGTCGTCGCTGCTGCCCTAGCCGTCGCCCTAGGTTGAGTGCTCTACCTAGATCGTATAATCCTTGCTTGATTTTCACGGATTGTGAAACCCTAGCTTTGCTCTGCCTTGATCTTCATCTTGATCTTGAAACACCGCTAACCTAAGCTCTGATACCAGTTTATTATGACAAACCACCTCGCGATCGATATACAAATAAAGAAGAACACGAAATTTTACGTCATTCGCTAGCCAAAGATTCGCTAACTACGTCCACGACAAAAAAGCGCCCTTTATTTCATTAAGAGACACAATTACACTTTGCTTGCAGACCTAATAGTGTGACTATTGGGATCCTATATAGTGCTAGGAAAACCTCCAAGGAGGTGACAAAAAAGGACCGAACCCATAAAAACCCACAGCCTGACAATTATTTCCTAATCTAACTTTTTCGCATTTGACTATTCAAAGCATATTCAACAGGGAGAAAATAAGATTAACAAATATATCTACAGATTCGGTACATAAAGCTTTTGGTGGTGGTTTCAACTAAGAGTTCTCTTCTTAGTTTTAGGAAGAATCATGTAAATTTTTAGTATCAAACGATTCAAGGTACTGGAACTAAGTTAATAAGAGAAGAAGCCTGTTGACAATCATATAAAGAGGAAAAAATAACCTAATTGCTTCTAAAAAAAAACTTATTTACGAAGAGAAAACCAATGGGGACAGTGCATATAGAAGGAGAAAAGTAGAAAACAAATTGATAAAAAGAATCAAATATTTCAGGTGTAGAAAAATTCTCTGCAAACTATAAATAAATTGACTGATTAAAAGTTCTCCTATGTTAGATAATCCCCAAAATTACATAAATAGATTATAGTTACGATAAACAATTATCATAGAAAGAAGACAGTGACAGATGTTTTTTTTTTTTTTTTCTTTTTTTTTTCCAGAAAGTGACAGATGTTGAAATCCCTAGTTGTATAGTATTCGAATCATGTTCAACTGCGAACACCAAGCATGTCTTACGTAAACCTCTCTGTTGATCATCTCATTCATTCATTTCTTCTCTGGTAATTTTAAGAGAATGATACGGGCCAACCGTATTATACGGGTCACCCGTATTATCATCTTTATTGATTATTTTTTTATGATTATTTGTTAATTATTTATTTTGTTTTGTTAATTAGTTTATTTGTTTAATTAGATGTTTATTTCACTAGTCAGTAGACCGGGGTAGGCCCGTTACATCAAACAGGTTTAGGTTAAGGTTTAAGATTCTGTTTATATGTTGTGTTGTCTTCAGCTATAATCATGGAATAAGAATTGATTTTCTTGAGTTTATTTCAGTTTATTTTTGTAAAGTAGTTTTAGTTTCTATTGTAACCTCTGGAATCGCTACGTGGGAGATTGAAGCTTCTCTAGACTGCTTCACAACGATACTGGTACATATTAACTTATTCATTGATTTCACCATTGAACTAGTGAATCATGATGAAATCGGTACAAGAAATTTTTGTGCTGGATTCAGGAACGATTTGGCTGAATTCAAGACAGAATTCATGATGGACATAGTTGAATTCAAGAACGAATTCGTGAAGGGCATCGCGATGTTTGAGAAGCTTCTCTTCCAATTGAAGATTGCAGCTCAAGAACTCCAACAACAGCAGTTCGATGCAAAACCAGAGACTCCAGTTGTCGCGTTGCACGGTGGCTTTGATGTAACTGAGCTTTCTGCGCCACCATCACCAGCAGCTTTTCCGTCCATTCCACAGGCGATTGCGAATTAGCCAAAGTTACCCAACGCCAGCCTACAACCACCATCCGCTGTCGTCCTGTTGCCTCAGAAACTCCCCGAACCATCAAATTCTTTCGGCGACCACCGTTCGACCTTCTACATCCCCTGTCGGCCTTTAATGATTATTTAGGATTAGTTGTTAATAATTTATTTCATTTTGTTAATTAGTTAATTTTTTAATTAGATGTTTATTTAGTTAGTTAGTATGCCGGGCCAAGCTCGTTAGATCAAACATGTTTAGGTTAAGGGTTAAAAGTCTATTTATACATTGTGTAGTCTTCAGTTATAATCACGGAATAATAATTGTTTTTTCTTGTGTTTATTTTAGTTTATTTTACGTAACGTAGTTTTAGTTTATACCTCAGCCTCTCAAATTGCTACGTGGGAGATTGAAGCTTGTCCAAACAGCTTCACAACGGTACTGGTACGTATCAGAGAATGTACATAACACATAATCAGGTTTTACCCAAAAACTATGTTTACACAATTTGCAGATAATAGTAATATTTGGCTATTGTGTGTTACAAAATCATAGATGTCCAGGTATTCCTTACAACCCTTTTAGAATTGAAATTGTTAAGACATAATGTGCACACTGGACCATGATTCTGAAAAGCACATGAAAATCTGTTGCAAATAAGTCGACTTCGGGTCGACTTTGGACCCGATTTGTGAAGAATTGAGTTATCGATTAGTGGAGGTGAAAGTAGTTTTGGAAACCTTTTGTCACGGTGATTGTCCTACGAATTTATTTCGACCCAAATCGAGTTCGGGTGAATGAAAAGTTCATGGTTGAAGATGGGCATCTCAAGTGGTGTAGAAGGCTACAAGTGGGAAAATTAATTCATCCCACCTTGCTCTATGAGTCACGCACTTTGGTTGGAACACATTTTGTGTAGGAGGGAGGGCCTAGCTATGGTCCGAACCACCACGCGAGCGCGCGCTGCAGCCGCCCGTCTGGCCGGCTCGACCCGGTCTCGGGCCGTGATGTGGTGTGGACTTGGGCTTGATTAAGAAATGACTTAATCTTTTTGGGCCATAAAACCACTCCTAATGAAATTATATTCAGCCCGAAATTAATTCTTCATCAGTTAGTTTTGTAACTTCCCTTTTCCGAACAGTTGCAACTGTTTTTCGTTCCCCAACAATTTTCGACCATCCCTAACAGGTATTTGTCTTCTTTAAAAGGCAGATACCTTACTTTGTGTCATTATTCCGAAATAAGTTATATTCCTTCCTCAAACAGAGAGATATCATAACACTTAACAGGTTTGAAGGGTGCTATCCAGACGGTACTTCTGCTTGTACGGTGAGAGGAGATTATCCTGGGAGGCCTTCACTATAGATAAACAGTACCGACATGGAGAGAATAAAGCCTTAAGGACATCGTGTTTCTGCACGAGATTGTCTCTGTCTCACGGCAATTCTCCAGGCTTTGTAAGTTTTTCTTTTACTGTTAGTTACTCGGGTCAGATTCATGTACAGGTTCCAACAATCTTGAGGCTTTATATTCTATCGGAATATGTTCAAGTTTCTACTGCTGTTCTGTTACTACTTTAATATTATGCAGTAGAAAATTTTTCTGTTATCACTCTACTTTCTGTATTAGTTTACTTTTAATGTTACTGTTAAATACTGCAGTAGTTTAATTTTGCTGTTACAGTATTACTTCTTGAGTACCTGTCAAAATTTTCTGCAAATCTTATATACACTGCTCTGTTTATTTTTCAGTAATATGATTTTTTTTCTGTTTCTGTCCAGTTTTTGAAACTGTATTTTTTCAGTTCCATTTTTATTTTCTATTATTGCTAACTTTCTATTTGTGGGTAAGTTATCAGTAATAGTCATATTCTTGTTACTGGTACTGCTAATATCTTTCAGAATCAATTACTGAAGGAATCTGTTCTTTCTGAATAAATTTTTATGTTTCTTCTATTTACTGTAAAATTTTCAGAAACCATATTATCTTGTTGCTTTTTACATAACATTACTTTTTTATATGCATCCATTGGTGAATTTTTGTGATTGTAAATTTTTCAACCATGGTAGAAGGAGCTAGTTGTGGAAGTACCACCAGACCCGCGACAGTGATGGTTATCGGCAGACATGGGGAACGTCCTGAAATGTTCACCGGAAAGGATTTCAAGAGATCGCAACAGAAACTTGCTATTCTTCTTGAGAACCCTCAATTTGGCCAGCGCTCTGAATTAAGACGCACTAGCGTTGACCGAAATCTCCGAAAAGAAGTCGTGGCAGCGATAGACACGTGGAAGCCGTCGGACTATTTTTGCTAAGAATTACATTCTTAACGGTTTGGAGAACTCATTGTATAATGTATATTGTGGTGCCAAAACTGTGAGGAAATTGTGGGTTCATTAGAGAAAAGGTACAAAACGGAAGATGTCGAGGCCAAGAAGTTTGTAGTGGCTAGATTCCTGAAATATTGTATGGTTGACTCAAAAACTGTATTAAGTCAGGTTCAGGAACAGCCGGTGCTCCTCCATGAGATCCATGCTGAGGGGATGGCTCTAAGCGAGTCGTTCCAAGTCGCTTCTATAATTGAGAAATTGCCTCCATTGTGAAAATATGTCAAAAGTTATCTCAAGCACAAACGCAAGGAAGTCAAGCTCCATGAACTCATTGTGCGTTTAAGGATTGAGGAGGGAAATCGCAACTCCGACCCCAAAACAGAAATGGTGTAAGCCAAAGCAAACCTTGGGGAACAAGGCTCGAAGAGAAAAAAGAAAAGCTAGAGACGTAGAATCCGCCGATGCGGGTGAGAAATCGTCCAAAGGGAAGTGCTTCAATTGCGTCAAAACGGGACACCGTTGAAGCAAGTGCGAAAAGAAGCGCAAACCTCAAAAAAAAAAAACCGAGACTTCTAGGGCCAACACTGCAGAAGAAAATGAAGATGATGGAATTCGCTTGTCAGCGGTCGTCTCGGAGGTGAACATGATTGGAAGCAACCCGATGGAGTGCTGGGTCGACACCTGCGCGACACGCCACATTTGCTCGGACAAACCAATGTTTACCAAATACGAGGAGGTGAAAATGGAGGACCGGTCTTCATGGGAAACTCCGCCTCGTCCGTTGAAGGAAAAGGCACCGTCACTCTCAAAATGACCTCCGAAAAGTTGCCCGTGCTCAACGATGTGCTCCACGTTCCGGAGATTCACAAGAATTTAGTTTCGGGATCCGTTTTAGTTAAGAAAGGATTCAAGATTGTCTTCGAATTCGACATAATTGTTCTAGTGAAGAATGGATTGTATGTATGAAGGGGATACCTTAGCAATGGTATGTTCAAGCTAAATGTAAGAGCATCTCCAACAGAAGGAGCAAAACCTGGTTTGGAGCAAAATTTGGTCCAAATTGACAAAAACACATGTCCAACAAGTGGAGCAGTCGGTGGAGAAAAGCAAAGACAATGTTTTGGAGGAGCAATTCTGTGAAAATTTTGGTGAGGGGCAAAAATATAAAATCAAGTTTAATGAAAAGTTGATTCTTAAAAAAAATAAACATAGTTTGAATTGCTTAAAAAAATTATTGGGTCACTAAACATTGTTTTACGTGCTTAGTAAATTATAGTTTTTTAGTATGTAAAATTATGTTAAAAAGTTATTTAACATGTTTGTTAAAATATTTTGTTGAAGAATAAGTATATTTTTGGGTCACTAAACATAGCTTTACTTGTTTACTAATTTACTTTAGATTAATTATCATGAAAAACAAATTATTTAATAGTAATAAGGAATAACAAGAAAATAAAAAAATAACAAAAATAATGTTTTTCTCCTCACTGATGGAGCTCAAGCAGCAAACAGGAGGAGTAAGCTTTGCTCCAGGACCAAATTTGGTCCAAGGACATTTTTTTTGCTACACATTTTTGGAGATGCTCTAATGATTTTGACGCAACTAAGGCTATGAATAAGAACATCAATTCTATGTACTTGTGGAGTCTTCTAATCTATGGAATAGTAGATTAGGATATGTAAATCTTGAATCCATTCTCAAGTTAATGTCTATGGAACATCTTCCTAGTGCAGAAAACGACAGTCCCACAAATGGAAACATGCGTTGAAGCAAAGAAAAAAAATATTTTCAACCAATTGATGGGAAAAAGACATCACCTCTTGAGTTAATCCATATAGATATATGCAATCTAAAATATTCTCAAACAAGGGGAGGAAAGAAATACTTCATTACATTTGTAGATGATTGTACTAACTACTGCTACGCTTATCTTCTTAGAAGCACATATGAAGCGGTAGATATGTTCAAACATTACAAAAATAAAGTAGAAAATCAATTGGATAGGAAAATTGAAATTGTGTGTAGTGATCGAGGAGGTGAACATGAATCGCGCTAAAAGACATTTGTCTAGAAAGTGGGATTATTCATCAAACTACAACACCGTACTCACTACAACAAAATGGCGTTGCGGAGAGGAAAAATCAAACTTTAAAGGAAATGATGAATGCATTATTTATAAGTTCGGGTTTACCTCAGAACTTGTGGGGGGAAGCCCTGCTGACCGTTAACCTTATCCTTAATAGGATTCCTCGGAAAAGGCTTAGCAAAAGTCCATATGAATTATGGAAAGGAAGAGCACCATCCTACATATACCTCAAAGTGTGGGGGTGTATCTCAAATGTAGAAATATAGGAACCTAAATAGCATAAGCTGGGACTGAAAATGGTGGAATGCGTTCTCATCGGTTATGCTCATAATAGTAGTGCATATATATTTCTGGTTACAAAATCAGAAATCGAAGATATACAAGAAAATACTATTTTTTATTCTTGTTCGGCTACAATTTTTGAAGATTTATTTCCATACAAAACGCGAAATGTGGAAGGTTATAAAAGAAATTGTCATTCCACATCTGAACTTTCCCAGGAAGAGTTAGAACCTAGACGTAGCAAGCGGGCCAAAACAGCAAAGACCTTTCGACCGAATTTTCTTACCTATATGGTAGAAAATGAGCCTCAATCCTAAAACGAGGCTATGTCTAGGAATGAGGCAGCACATTGGAAGGAGGCAGTAAATAGTGAAATTGACTCAATACTTCAAAATCACACATGAGAATTGGTGAGTCTTCCATCAGGTTGCAAGCCATTGGGTTGAAAATGAATTTTTAAGCGAAAGCTTAAAACTGGTGGGACCTTCAAAATATACAAGGCTCGCCTTGTAGCAAATGGATTTTCAAGTGAAAGCTTAAAACCGGTGGGACCTTCGAAATGACCGATATCTATTCACCAGTCACAAGGATTACATCCATTCGCATGCTTATAACGCTTGCCGCAGTAAATAATCTCGAAATTCACCAAATGGATGTAAAGAGTGCTATCTTGAATGGTGAATTGGATGAAGATATTTACATGGTACAACTTCAATTTTTTCACGTTACCGAACAAGAAAACAAGGTTTGTCGGTTAGTTAAATCTCTTTATGTGCTGAAACAGACACAAAAATAATGGCATGTCGAATTTGATAACGCAATGTTATCAAATGTCTTTCATATAAATTAATGTGACAAGTGTGTTATTACAACATCATTCGTTATGGTTATGTTATTGTTTGATTATATGTCAATGATATACTAATTATGGGAAGTAATAAGAATATCATCAATTTAACAAAGAGATTGTTGATAAAAAAGTTTGACATGAAAGATATGGGTATCGTTGATGTTATACTACGGATGAAAATCACTAGAACGCCAAATGGATACATATTATCTCAGTCACACTATGTTCGAAACATACTTGAGAAATTCGAAAAGAACAACGGCAAGGAAATTAAGACTCCGATTGATCTTAATCAACACCTCGCCAAGAATCATGGGGCCAGTGTAAGTCAAATTGAATGTGCTCAAGTTATCGGAAGTCTAATGTATCTCATGAACTTCACCAGACCCGATATTGCTCAAGTAGTTGGCAAACTCAGTCGATTCACGAGCAATCCTAGTGCAAATCACTGAAAATGATTGACTCGGGTGCTAAAGTATCTAAGGCATACTTTAACTTACGAAGTCCACTATACTAGGTACCTAGCCGCACTTGAAGGGTATAGTGATGCTAACTAGATATCGGATACGAGGGATTCTAAATACTTAAGTGGGTATGTCTTCACCCTAGGAGGTGCAGCCGTGTCATGGAAGTCTTCTAGACAGACCTGTATTCCTAGGTCCACAATGGAATCCGAATTCACTTCCTTGTATAAATCACGGGAAGAAGTAGAATGGCTTTTACAATTTTTAGAAGAACGTCCAATGTGGACAAAAATAATGCCACCTATCTCCATCCACTACGACAATCAATTGTCCATTGGAAGGGCGCATAATAGTATCTATAATGGTAAGTCTAGACACAATCTTCGTAGACACAACACAATTAAACAATTTTTCTCATATGGAATGATATTGATGGATTACATGAAATGTAATGAGAACTTAGCATACCCTCTAACAAAGCGATTATCGAGATAGCAAGTGTTTAGTTCATCGAGGGGAATGGGACTAAAGCCTTATCTCACCGAGTTGCACATAGCGGAAACCCAACTTAGATGATTGGAGATCCCAATAACTAAGTTAAAAGGGCCAAGCTACCTATTTTGAAAAGATTTAGTCACTAGGGAAATTTAATTTCCTAACCTATTCCTAGGATGGACTCTGAGTGACGCTTGCATTGGACAAGGTTAAGCGTTGAAGCTCTTAATCAGTTCATATCTTGGGCAAAAGACAAAGTGAGGTATGACAAGATACTCTTTATGAGACTCACTTATATGAGTGGGAACCGAGGGTCGGTTCTAGGAGAATGAAGAGACTGAATTCTCTAAGACCACTCATGAAACCAGGATATAAGTGTTCCATGGCCAAAATGGGCACAGCAATGATAACTTTAAATGGAAGAATAATAACCGTGTGTGTACTGATGACTAGATATACGTCACAAAATGAAGTTCAAAGCGATTCGCTACTAACAAGCCAGTATACTCGATAGTACTTCACTAAGAGAACGTTCAAAATATCAGACTATCTTCTCCATGCAATTATCGTTCACGTGATGTCTCTATCAATAATTTGATATTCCTGCTACTCAGCCAATTTCATCATTCATGTGGGGATTGATGGAAATATGTATGTAAGATCAATGCAGTTTCAATGTTTTCGTGACTTGAAATAACTAGTCTATTTCAAGGCCTTGAAACAACTTTCAAATCCTTGAAACTCATTGAGTCTTATCTACATGAACTTAGGGGGAGATTTTGATTATGTTTAAACTCCTAAACCCCCGTGCTTGATCTATTATTACTTGATGATGAAAGAAAAAGTATTTTGACATGTTTAACACTATCTAATCCATCAGTTTGACTTAGTTTTGCAGGGAAAGTATATTTCCTATTCTGCAGGATTTATTTCCTAACATGAGTTTTGCAGGAAAGGAAATTCTGAGATAATTTGATTATGGAATCAATCTAATGGTTGTAACAGTTTCTCAACATGGTTATGGACAATATCAAATCAGTATCCTTGAAGATGCCACAACTATCTGTTGGAGAAGATTATTAGAGAAGTCAAAGTTGTTGCCTACAAAATAGGAAAGTTTGTTGCTGAAGATCTTGAAGATTTGCAGATCAAATGAGCTATATTTAAGGATCTCATTTTTAATCATTTGGCAGAGAACACAATGGGCTAAAAAAGAGCTAAAATACATTCAAGTATTGCCAAGAAACAAAGAAGCAGATCAAATTCTCAATCCAATTCTCTTAAGAACACTGCACTCTTACAGTAGTTTCATTTTATGTGTTCTTCTGTTCAGAAATTCATTTGTATATCTTATTGTTTATATTTCTAGTTCTCATTCTCAAGGAGTGTTCAACGTTGACAATAGATAATTCTTAGTTAATCAGATAGTTAGAGGAGGAACTAGATAGGTTAGTGAGAACCACAAGCTGTAACAGAGTAAGGCATCTCACTGTGCTTGAGATATAGGGTTTAGCTGTTGATTAATAAGAATTGAGTTGAAAATGCTACATAGAGAAGATCCTTGAGGTAGAGACGTAGGTCCAAGTGGACGGAACTCTATATATCTTGTGTCTATTGCATTTACTTTTCTGGTACAAAATTAGAACTTTTGCAGCATTCCAAATAGTTTCATTTCAAGGGTTGGAACTCATTTCAAGGCCTTGAAATAGACTTATTCTTCTGTTTACACTAACTAATTTATTACAAGGGCTTGAAACTCATTTCAAAGCCTTGAATTTCTTTACAAATCTTTTTAAATCACTATTCATTCAAAGTTTGAAAAAAGTCTGCATGCTCTATTCAACCCCCCCTTCTAGAGTATTGATCGTTTATTTCTACTTATGATACACCCCTTCAATTGGTATCAGAGCTTGTATCACTGTATAGATTTAACCATCTTGTGATGAGTACTTTCGGTGATGGTGGTTTCTCACAAGGAAGAGCTGATAAAAGACCCCCTCTCTTCTGTGGAGACAATTTTGTCCACTGGAAATATTTGATGAAAATGTTCATTATTTATCAAGATATGGAACTCTGGGCTATTATCCAGAATGGTCCCCATACTTTCTACATAAAGAAGGATGGGATTAAAACTCCCAAATCTGAAGACTCTCTTGAGTATTTTTCAAAGAATTTTAAAGCTATGAATCTCTTATTTTGTGCTTTGAGTGCAGAGAATTCAACAGGATTTTAAGCTGAAAAACTGGCAAGGAGATATGGGATAAGCTTGTGGTGACTTTTGAAGGAACAAGCAAAATCAAGCAAACCAAGATCAACATATATCTCAAGAAATATGAGCTATTCATGAGGAATGGACATGAGTCAATCAGATACATGTTCAAAAGGTTTACTGACATTGTCAACAACCTTGATTCTTTGGGAAAGCATATTTCAAATGAAGAAAAGAAGAGGAAGATTCTAAGAAGTCTTCCAAAGGCAAAATGGGAACCAAAGACTACTGCTATCGAGGAAGCTCAAGATCCCTCATCACTCCAACTTGATGACCTACAAGCAAAGCTCCTTACACATGAGATATCAATGAATGAAGTTGATGGAGAACTACCTGAAGGTGTTAAAAACTTGGCTCTCAAGGCTAAGGAGAATGATACAATTCAATGCCTTAAAACTGAGGAAGATGATGAAGATCCAAGTGCTTTGATTTCCAAAGCCTGACAAGAATTCTTAAAATTTAGAAAATCTTTGGAAACAAGGACTCCAACAGAGATAGACACAGATCCTCTAGTAGCAAAGACTACAAAGGTAAATATTCTTCACGGTGTGATAAGCCTAAAGTCATGAACTGCATTAAGTGTAGTGATCTAGGATACTTGATCAGAGACTGTCCACACAAGAAAAGAAATAACATTCAGAAGAAAGATCATGATAGAAGAAATATAGCTTCATGGAGTGATTCAGATACATCGAGTGACTCTGAATCTGAAGAAGAACATGCCAACCTATACTTTATGGCCAAGCATTATGAATGTTCATAAAAAAAATGAGGTAATGGTAAACTGCTTGATTTCAAAACCTACAGAAGCCCTCTCTGATTATCTTAGAACAATGCTTTTAAATGAAGAGGACTATCTGAAAGAATTAGAGTTTTGAAAGAAAAAAGTTCATGAGAAAGAAAAATAAAATTTACATCTTGTTTGTCTAAATCAGAATCTTGAAATCTCTCAGAAGAAAACTGACAGGGATTTCAAGGCCTTGAAAACCAGTTTCAAAGCCTTGAAAACACAAGTCAAGGAAGTAGTCTCTGAGAACTCTCTCTTGAGTGACAGCATTGTTAATATAAGACATAAAGTTGATGAATTAGATAAAAAAAGACTACTCTGACTGAGAAACTTCAAGAATCTGAGTTAGTCAAAGAAAAACTTGCCGGCTCAGAAAACAACTTGAACTTGATTCTTGGAGGTAGATTGAAGTCTGTTTAAAAAAAACTTGTATTGGATACAATACAAATTTTTCAAAGAAAAACAATACCAGATTTGTGAAAGTTGGAAGAAAAACATCTCCTAAGAGTCGTTACTACAATAAGAGTGGTCATGTTAAGATGACTTGTCTTTTAAGAAAAAGAGACCCTCACATTATGAGGAACACTTTTCCCTTACAACTCAAAGGACAAGTTAGACATATTTGGTTCCTAAAGGGGTTAGACCACCCAACATGATTGATCCTGAATATGAATCCAAGTTCTGCACTTGGTCTAACAGCTGGGTAAGACAGTGAATGGTGTTTGAAGGGTGTCACCAAGATCAAAGAGAAAAAGTGGTTTATGGACAGTGGTTGCTCAAGACACATGAGTGGTGTTGAGTCAAAGGCCCTTGGATGTGTTTTGGTTGGAAATTGTTTTGAGTGATGAAAGACAAAGACTAAGACATAAGCAGAAAAGCATCTCAGTTATCCCAAGGCCTTGAGATATTGACTGAACTTCAAAGCGTTGAGAGTTATCTTATTCTGCTACATGTTCTAACAGTTCTGTGCTGCAGATTGGATACCTGATTATACAGATCAGTGGTTTACTGCATATACTTATGGATTAAACTATTTATATGTCTAACACAATTGCAGATGATCAGAAAAGGAAGAATCAAGTTATCTGGGTTTAACTTTGAAATTCTGTGAAGCAGGTTCAGAGCTCCAAAGCCTTGAGATGTGCCTTGAGCTGCGGACAGTTTTTTACATAACTTAGTTAATTCTTTCTTGCAGGTTGTGATTTCTAGTATTGTGATTATTTCATCACTTCTAAGTGTCTTAAACTTGTTTTTTCATGATTCATATGTTTTAGAAGATGTACAGGTTATTGCTCTAGTCTGTTAAACAGTTTTGTCAGGAACTGGATAACCAAACAGTCATAGCACTGTTATCTTTCTGAATTTTGTTGTTACTGTGTTTCAATGCTGTTGCAGGGTTGATAAACGTGCAAGAGCAATCTCAACAAACTCCAACGGATATCCACTTGAAGCTGTTTGAATTTCAGTTGAAAACAGAAAGAGGATTTGTAGGAACTGAGATCCTAAAATCTCTCAATCAGTTGCAGCTGTGGATAAAAGAGACTGGTTTGAATTTTAAAGGATAGAGAGGCTTGCTGAATACTCAGAGAGGTGTTACAAATCGTGGGAGATCATTCATTCAAACACACAATCATTCAAGCTTCATTCAAGATTCCAGAAGATCAAATCAATCTAGTTTTTCAGAAGAACACATCCAGGCTTCAACAGCTTATCTTCATACTGTGTTCTTCACTTGTACTTCTATCTGTGTATCTTTAGTTTATCTTATACCTCACTTAACCTAGTGGGTGGTTGTTCAAGTGAACAACAAGAAGTTCTTGTTAGCTTAACAGTTAGTAGCTAGAACTAGATAGGTTTGGAATTACAAGCTGTATAGGTGTAAGAGAAATCACTTAGGCTTGAAGATATAGGGCTGTTTCTGTGTGAGTAATAATAAGTCTTTGCCCAATACTGGTGGGATTAGATCCCTCAGGCAGAGATTAGGTCCATTGGGACTGAACTCTGTAAATTGCTTTGTGTTCTTTACTTTACAGTTTGATTATTATCTGCTGCACACAACTCAAATCAAACTAGGGTTCATAAGCTGTTTAGTATTGTTCACAGCTCAAGGCCTTGAAGCTTACTATTTGCCTTTGTAAGTTTCAGACTGTTTACTAAAATCTCAAGGCCTTGAGATTGAGTTTCATACAAAGTCGTTCTGTTAAACTTTGAGTTTTGCAAAAAGTTTCCATACTCTATTCAACCCCCCCCCCCTTCTAGAGTATTTAGGTCCTGTATTTAGTCTACATTACACACTTTCAATTGGTATCAGAGCTTGTGTAACTGTTTTAGATCTAACAATCTGGTGACTATGAGTAATGTAGGAGATGGTGGATTCTCACAAGGAAGAGCAGCCAACAGACCTCCATTGTTCTGTGGTGATAACTTCATGCACTGGAAGGCATTGATGAAGATGTTCATCATAGATCAAGACATGGAACTATGGTCAAAAGTTCAGAATGGTCCTCATGAGTACTATACTACAATTGATGGAGTCAGATGTATCTAGTCTGAGGAAAATCTTTCAGTCACTGAACTGGAAAAGGTATCAAAAATTACAAGGCTATGAATCTGTTATATTGTGCTCTAAATGCAGATGAGTTCAATAGAGTGTCAAACTGCAAGAGTGCCAAAGAAGTATGTGATAAACTGGTGGTGCCATATGAAGGAACCAGCCAGGTTAAGCAGACAAAAATCAACATACTTCAGAGGCAATATGAGTTGTTCAAGATGAATTCAGATGAGACCATCAAGGAGATGTTCAACAGATTCACTGATGTGGTGAACAATCTGGAGTCATTGGGAAAGAAGTTCTCAAATTAAGAGAATGTCAGAAAGATTCTGAGAAGCTTACCAAAAGTCAAGTGGGAGCCAAAGACAACAGCCATTGAGGAAGCTTAGGACTTGAGTCTTCTTCAGCTAGATGATCTACAAGGAAAGCTGCTCACTCATGAAATGTCTATGAAGGATGTGGAAGGTGATTTGAGTGAAAACATCAGGAACCTAGCACTTAAGGCAAAAGACAGTGAAAAGTCTCAAAGCCTTGAGACTGAGGATGAGCCTGATGATGAAGAGGCTTTAGCATTGATCTCCAAGGCCTTGGCCAGGATTCTAAAAAAGAAAAGGAACTGTGGTAACAGGGATTACATCAGAGAACGATCAAGACCCTCAGGCAGCAAGGATTACAAAGGTAAATCTTCATCACAGTCACATAAAACTAAAGTAATGAATTTTTTTGAGTGTGGTGATGCAGATCATTTACTAAGGGACTGTCCACAAAAGAAGAAGAACAGGAACTTTCAGAAGAAAGACAGCGACAACATAAGGAAGAAAGCCATGATGGCTTCTTGGAGTGATTCTGATTCATCAAGTGACTCAGACACAGAAGAAGAGCAAGCAAACCTATGCTTCATGTCAAAGCATGATGAGAAAAATTCATCAGACAGACATATTGAAGACATGGTAAAAAAATTTACTTGCTAGTCCTTCTGATGTACTTCCTGAAATTCTCAAAAGTATGTTTTTAAAAGAGGAAAGTTATAGAAATGAGATTTCTGCTTTAAAGATTATGATTCATGAGCAGGTAAAAGAAAACCTGGACCTAGTTTTTTCAAACAAACCTGTTGTAGTTTCTATGACAAAACTGGAAAAGGACTTCTAGGCCTTGGACAACAGGTTCAAAGTATTGAAGGCACAGATAAAAGAGGTTGTTGATCAAAACACTCTTTTAACTGAAAGATATGCTGATCTAAAGACTCATTCTGAGAATATAGAACAACAGGTCTGCTCTTTGACTAAGAAACTTCAAGAGTCCAAGAAGGTCCTAGCTAGGTTTACAGGCTCAGAACATAATCTGAATCTCATTCTTGGAGGAAGTCTAAAATCAATGCATAAAAGTGGGATTGGCTATAATCCAAATTTTCCAAATAAAGGCCAAATTACTTTTGTCAAATCTGGTAGCAGACATTCTCTAAAATGTCATTGCTGTGGAAAATTTTTTCATGTCAGATTAACTTGTCCCTTCAGAAGATCAGAACCTCACATTATGAGGAATACTTATCCTTATCAGCTTAAGGGACAGGTTAGGAAGATTTGGGTTCCAAAAGGAATTAGACCACCAAACATGGCTTATTCTGAGTATGACTCAAAGTTCTGCACTTGGTCTAACAGCCTGTTGAGGTAACGATTTGTTTTTTCAGGATGTCACCAAGGCCTTGAAAGATCAGAAATGGATATTAGAAAGTGGATGTTCCAGAAATATGAGTGGAAAGAAGTCTCTCTTTATTGAACTTACAGAAAAATCTGGAGGAACAATCACACTTGGTGACAAAGCAAAATGCAATATCATTGGTATAGGTAGCATTGGTAATGGTTCTACTAATTCTATATCGGATGTTTATCAGGTAGATGGACTTAAGTATAATCTGCTTAGTATCTCTCAGTTATGTGATAAAGGTTATAAAGCTATATTTGACAATGACAAATGTGTGGTGCAAGATGAGAAATCAGGTGATTGCATACTCACTGCTCCTAGATCATATAATCTATATGCTATGAGTACTAACAGTGTTGCAGGTGACAAGCTAAAATGCCTCAAGACCTTGAAGGAAGATTCAAAGCTTTGGCACATAAAGCTTGGGCATATTAGTATACATACCTTGAATAAACTCATATCAATGGATTTGGTAAGAGGTTTACCATCACAGAAATTTTCAGATGATCAGGTTTGCAAGGCATGTGTACAATGTAAGCAAACCAGAAGCTCATTCAAGCCAAAGAACTTTGTAAGTACTTCTAGACCATTAGAACAACTGCATATGGACTTATGTGGTCCTATGAGAGTTCAGACCCCAAAAGGTAAGAGGTATATGCTTGTTATAATAGATGATTATTCTAGATTTACTTGGGTGATGTTTATTAGAGACAAAACTGAAGCTTTATTTGAATTTTCTAGACTGTGCAAAGAGCTTCAAACTTTGAAAAATTTACCTGTTGCATCTATTAGAAGTGATCATGGTAGGGAGTTTAATCAACTTGACTTTGATTTGTTTTGTGCAAAGCATGGTATTTCACACAACTTTTTTGCACCTAGAACTCCACAGCAAAATGGAGTAGTTGAAAGGAAGAATATGAAACTTGAGGATATGTCTAGAACCATGCTTCTTGAAAGTAATTTTCCAAAGTTCTTATGGGCAGAAGCTGTTAACACTGCCAATTATGTGCTGAATAGATGCTTGATTAGACCTATTTTGAAAAGGACCCCTTATGAACTGTTTAAAGGTAGAAAGCCTAATGTTTCTTATTTTATACCTTTTGGTTGTATCTGTTTTGTGCATAATAATGGTAAAGACAATCATGGTAAGTTTGATGCTAGAAGTGATGAAGGTGTTTTTCTTGGATATTCTCAAACCAGCAAAGCTTATAGAGTTTACAATAGAAAAAACCAAGATTGTGGAAGAGAGTATTCATGTAATATTTGATGAAAGTACTAAGGATTCTCTGAGTGAAAGTTTTGCAGATCTAGATTTGAACAAGCATGAATCAGATGATGATGCTGCGAAAGAAGACAAAGGCAAAACAATGTGAAGAATCTCAAGGCCTTGAACCTTCCGCTGAACCAAAATCTCAAAGCCTTGAGACAGAAGCTGAAACTTTCTATGATGCTCCCTCTACTGTTTCAAGAACTCAAAGACTTGAAGGAGAATACTCCTGGGTACCAAGAAAGAAGTTTAAGTACCTTGCAGACCATCCAGCTGATAACATTATATCAGATCCATCAACTGGAACTCAGACAAGAGGACAGTTAAAGAACTTGTGTGCTTTTAGTGCATTTGTATCTTTGATTGAGCCTAAGAACACCAAGGAAGCTCTAGAAGATGCATAATGGATCATTGCAATGCAGAGTGAGCTGAATGAGTTTGAAAGGAACAAGGTTTGGAATCTAGTCCCCAGACCTAAAGAGAAATCCGTTATTCGAACCAGATGGGTATTCAGAAACAAGCTTGATGAGAATGGCAAAGTGGTAAGAAATAAAGCCAGACTGGTAGCTCAAGGATATAATCAGGAAGAAGGTATAGATTATGAGGAGACTTTTGCTCCTGTTGCAAGGTTAGAAGCTATTAGAATACTTCTTGCATTTGCATCTCACAATCACATAAAGCTTTATCAAATGGATGTTAAATGTTCTTTTCTGAATGGATATTTACACGAAGATGTTTTTGTAGCTCAACCTCCTGGTTTTGAAGATAAAAATTTTCCTGATCATGTTTATAAACTGGATAAAGCTCTCTATGGTTTAAAACAAGCTCCAAGGGCTTGGTATGACAGGGAATCATTTGTAGCTTGATGAGAATGGCAAAGTGGTAAGAGTTTTCTAGTCTGATGTGCAGGGAATTGAGATGAGCCTAATGGGTGAACTCAATTTCTTTCTTGGACTTCATATATTACAAATGAAGAAAGGAATCTTTGTGCATCGAGGAAAATATACCAAGGACTTATTGAATAAGTACAATATGTCACAGTCCAAGGTGCTTAAGACCCCTATGAGTTCATCACTCTCTTTAGACAAAGATTCAAATGGTAAGAGTGTGAATCAAAAGAAATACAGAGGTATGATTGGATCACTTTTGTATTTAACTGCTAGCAGACGTGATATTATGTTCAATGTCTGTATGTGTGCTAGATTTCAAGCAGATCCTAAGGAAAGTCATTTAACTGCAGTCAAAAGAATTTTTAGATATTTGAATGGAACTAGAGACTTATGGCTTTGGTATCCAAGAATATCTAGTTTTATGTTGAGTGCCTGTTCAGATGCAGATTTTGCAGGATATAAAGTAGACAGGAAAAATACTTCTTGATGCTGTCAATTTCTTGGATCTTCTTTGAACAGTTGGCATTCCAAAAAGCAAAATTCTGTAGCATTATCAACTGCAGAAGCTGAATATATTGCAGCTGGTGCTTGCTGTTCACAAGTGTTATGGATTGCTCAGCAACTTAGAGATCTTGGCTATAACTTCAGAAATGTGCCTATTCATTGTGACAACACAAGTGCTATTTCAATCTCTAAGAATCCAGTTCAGCACTCAAGGACAAAGCACATAGATGTGAGACATCATTTTCTTAGAGAACATGCAGAACAAGGCGATGTTGTTTTAAATTTTATCTCTACTTTAATGCAGATTGCTGATATTTTCACTAAACCTTTTTCATATGATAGATTTTCATCTCTAAGGATTGAATTGGGGATTCTAAACAAGGATGCATTGGTTTAGGGGGAGTATTGGTACTTATATGTGTTTATGTGCTGGAATCTCAAAGCCTTGAGATTATACTTTCTGAAGCCTTGAAAGTATAACTCAAAGCTTTGAAGTTTCACAAACTGCAGAAAATCTCAAGGCCTTGAGATTGTTCTCCAGGTCTTGATAATATCTGATTTTTTTTTTAAAAAGGATCATCAAATATTATATCTTATCTTTTTAGATAAGTATATAATATTTGAATTACTCAGAGAATTTTCTAAAATATCCCAAAAATATTTTTCAAAATCCTTTTTGCATGTTGATATAGCAGAGTCCTTTTATGACTCATCCTTTTCAACCTACTTAAGCTGAAAGTCAGGGCTTTTTCTTCTCATTCTCTTTCAATTTTCTGCGACTCTACTCTCTCTCTCTCAATTCCTCTCAATCACATTCTCTTCTCAAAACCCTAAACCCCAAAATAGAGCGCAAATCAGCCAGAATTCAGCAACAGGGAAAGCCCTCTGGCAGATCCAAGAAGAGAGCAAATAAGAAGGAGAAGATAGTGATTTCTGATTCAGATTCAGAAAACACTCAAAGTTTGCATGAGGAATACCCCTCCTGCAAAGAAGTTCAGAACAAAGAAGGGAGATGAAGGCTCAAGTGTTGATCCACAAAAAGAGACACATGGTGGTGATCAACCTAGGTCAGAGAAGAAAAAAGGGGGAGAAAAGAAAAATACTGGTGAAGAGGGAAAAGGGTAATCAACTCAGGAAAGCCAGAAGAAACCAACTGAAAGAGGACAAGAAAAGACCAAACCCTCAGAGAAGAAAACTAGGGTTAAGCAAGTTGCTGCTGCAACTAAGAAAGGATATCAAGGTAAGAATGTACTTCCTACAGAGTGGTTTGTTAGTTCTGAGGTTAGAACTGTTTGGATGCAAGGGTATGCTTCATCTAAGGTAGCTTTCTGTAGCATGATTTCTGATGAATTATTGGATAAATTGGACATAGACTGCATAAGAAAGTTAAGAGAAACTGCTGTTTGGAAGGTGTTGAATCCTATTTCAAAGGCCTATCCTAGGTTAACTAGGTTATTTTATCTGAACTTGGTTTCTGAAGGTGATGATAAAATGGTGTTAACTACAAAAGTGGCAGGTGTGGATTTGAGGTTAGATCATAGGACTTTTGCCAAAGTCTTGGGCATTCCTAGGAAATACAATTTTGGAGATTATCGTGATAGGAAGGAGCGTCTGGATAACGAAAAGGAGATGTTTTTTATAAAAGGTGTTCCCTCTGGTCCAAAGCAGTTGACACAATCTGTGCTCAACTATGAAGCAAAAATCTTGTTTACATTTCTGATGAGGAGTGTAGTTCCTAGGGAGAACTCAAGGGAGTTAGTAACTGATAAGGTTCTGATTTTTTTAATGTATTTGGTATCTCAAGGGTTTGAGATATATTTTCCAACAATTTTTATGGAGCATATGATTTATTGTGCAACCAGGACTAGAAACCATCCTCTTCCATATGTGTAATACCCCATATTTTTAGCTAGAGGTTATTTTGTAATTTCGATAAAACAAATACGTGAGGTTTTTTTTTTTTTTTTTTTTTTTTTTTAAATATAGTATTATTTCAAATTTACTCTTGACGTATTTCTTTTAATTTTATGAAAGTGCATTTTGACATTTAAGGACAAAACAGTTTATTTGGAGTTATTTTGTAATTTTATTTTAGTATAAAATTTATCTTTTATGTGCTAGATAGTAAATGAAAATTTCATTTATACCCCTCTTGTTTGTGTTATCTTGTACTACCATCAATTTTTAATATTCGCATCTCAACCCTCATTTTATTTATACTTCAATTTCTACCCCAACTAATTTGTTGGGAGAATTTTAATCTCTCATAAGCCACTCCCCACCACTACCAAGTCAACTCAATTAATATAATACTCCCTCATTATTGTTCCTAGTTTATGTACCAACACCAACTCACCATCACTCTTTTCCATCATATCATACACCTCTCTCTCTATCTCTCACTCTTTAATACCTCTCTCACCCTCTTTGTTTCAGCCAAAAAGATACAACACCACTATCATCTTCACCATCATCATCTTCTTCCCCTTCAATTCACTCTTCTACTCCATTGAAGGGGTTTCAAGCTCATGAACTACAAGCTCCTCAAAGACCTACTTTCAAGCATCCAAATCATCATCTCTAATCACTCTTAAGGCCTTGTAAGTATCCCTTCTCTCTCTTTATTTTTGCATTTTGATGTAGTGTAATCATCATGATAGAAAATTTCTTGATCTTTGTTTGCATGTGTGTTTTGGGTCTTGAATTGTTACTTTTTAGCATGAATTTCTCAAATTCCTCACTTGATTCTTCAAATCCTTCATGTGAATCTCTTATTGCATGTCTAATTGGTATTATCTAGGTATATATCAAGTTATTTTTAGTTGCATGTATCAAATAATTGATTTGATAATGGTTTCAGTGTTCTAGGTAAAATTGCATGTTGTTACAATCTGACAAGTTTGTGAAAGACATTGATTATCTCCAAATTTTGTCACTTTGAAATTTTCAAATCTTACATTTTATAAAACTAGGCTCAGAGGGGGTCATTTTGAGAAAACAAATCAACTCCATAGCTATTTTGGTTAGGGAGATATGCTCATTTTAAGTTGCATGTTTTCTGAAAATCTGTTTCTGGACCAATCTTTCCATTTTTATTAAAACCCTAATTTCTAGTAACTTATAGCACCCAGTCTTTCTTTTGATGAAACTAGACACATAGGGGATTCATTCTGGAGAATATGGGCAGTTTTCCTATTCTCCAAGTAGTAGTAATTGTTCTTCAAAGTTGAAACTTTTTGCCAAACTTGTCTCTCCACAACATTGTTTGTGTATTTTGTAACTTGAGTTTTATAATAGCTATGCATGATTTTCTTGATGTTTCTGAAAGTAGACAGATCTAGGTTCATCATAAATTAATTTCACGACTTTAAGATATGTATTGATATAATGAAAGTGGCTCTAAAGTCGGAGCTACAATTATGTCCAGAGTAGCTTCACATGTTTCAGAAAACTTGAAACTTTGAGTTTCTAAATGCTTTGTTTAAATTATTTTGATATGTGAGCATCATTATATGTGCATTAGTGACACTTAGAATGTTATTAATGTATAGCTTGTATCCGACACATGAATACGCCACTTGAAACCGGTTTATTAGGATAATTTGGGATGGACTTAGTACCGACCTAGACAAACATCCATGCATTATTTTACTTGGAAAAAACATCATGGTGACTAGATACTTGTAAATTGTAGGCGACGGATTCGTAGACATAGGCTACTTCAACTATCCGTGAAGATTGTGAATTGCTATCTCGGTGTAAGGTGAGATTACATGCTTAGCCTTGTGTGCCTAGCTTCCTTCGTGTCGAATGCTACTTTATTATTCGTCTCAAAATTGTATTATTATATGTTCATAATTTTCAAATATTTGAATTGTTGGCTACTGTAATTGAAAACTCTCACATTATAAATAATAAATTGTTAAAAGAATACGCATGTACCGGAACCTGTTCGGGTTCAATCCCCTGGGCACAGGTCCCTAAATTCACTACGGGTGATGATTCCCTGGGCTTTGGTCCCTAAAGATAATGCACTACGTGCACCTCGACTCCTTTCGTCGTAGGCTGGAGTACTGCTTCTAGATACCACTCCTTTGATTGACGCTCTTAGGAGGGTGTTGCAACACTTAAGGTCTAGAATGTCTGATGTGGTCACTGGTCTACCCGGGTACTGTGAAACAAGTAATTCGACTGCCTTGTTGGATTTGTTATTATCCGGTTACTTTACATATAACGATTGGATTATTGATTTCTATTTTTGGGGCGATTCATAATTTTTACTTCTGTTTATACCGTTGCGAACTCTGAAACTGTTTTCACTCATACTCTGTCACTTTTACTTTATTTAACTTGTGCCCTAGAAGTTTATATTCTCTTTCTTGTTTTACATGCTATGGTGTATCTCACTCAGTATTTATTGCTGACTTTGAAAATTGCGGTTCTAGTTGTTTTCTTCCCACCACAGGTCTAGGAGCTGGGGAATTATAGAATAGAAGGGGCGCGAGACTCACTTAGAATATGAACGCCATCATTAGTTGATATAGAAATGTTAGTTAATTAGTGTGTAATAGTAATCAGCTAGTGTGTAAGACTTTAAGTTTAAAGTTCAATAATATAAGCTTATGTTGGTGAATTGTATTGCTTTCGAGTTCCGCCGCTTCTATTAAGCATCGCCCTCCCGGTCTCGTCCCGAGCCGGATAAAGGGTGTTGTTGCAATATGCCAACCCGTTACCTCTCCTCTTTGAATATTTTGATGTATCTTTAAAAGGAGAAGAAAAGATTGCTGGAGGTTTTGGGTTGATTGATGAGACTGCACTTCAGAGGATTGGAGTAGTTCAGACTGAGAAAGGGAATTGGAAATTTTATTCTGATTTGTCAAAGGAAGAACTTGCTGAGAAGGAGTTTGTGAAGCCTAAGGGGACTGCATATGGGAAAGGACAAGCCAATGAGGATTACTCTCTGCTGGTTGAGAAGTTAGAAGATCAGCAGGTTGAGATTGAAGATCTCAAACAAAGGTTGTTTGACTTGTCAACTGAATTCAACCAGTTCAAGGGCTTGATGAATGTTATGAGTGAGAAGCTGGATGTTGTCATCAAGGGCTTGAATCTGGAGAAGATACCTTCTGCTACTAGTCATGGCACCAGTGTGGATTCTGAAGAAAAGCTGGGAGATTTTCTGAAGAAGAAGAAGAAGCCAATTCCAGTGGTGCTTACTTCAAAATATTTGTATGAACAAACTGATGAAGAAGATGCTGGTGAAGACACAGGTGTTGATGCAGCTACAGAGGTGGATTCAGTACAGGCTAAGAAGAAAGTGGATGATATAATCCAAGAAGTGGTTGCTGAAGTGGAAGCTGAACAAGAAGGTAATCAGTCTGCTGAAGATACTGCAAGTGAAGAAGAAATTGGAGAAGGCTCAGAGAAAGGCCAGACATCAAAGAAGAAGTGAAGATCAGAGATTGCCAAAGCCTTAACCCTCTATCTCTTTCTCTTCTATCTTTTCTGGTCTCAAGGCCTTGACTTTTTAGCAAATTTTTTGTTTTAAGTTTATTTTTAACTCTGAGTAATGATCCAACATAAGGGGGAGAATTTATGTGGTTCTTTTGTGTTTGGGTTTGCAGTGTTTGAAATAATAATAATAATGCCTAGTTTGTTTGTGGTTTAATCAGTTGTGTGTTTATATTTCTGTGGTAATTTGTAATTTTTATCCTTACTGGTTTTCTGTTTGGCATTATTGTATACTGTATCTGCAAATTGTGGTTATCTAATTTTGAATATGAGTGGCAGGAAAATCTATACGAGACTGTAGGTTTTTTCTTTCATCAAGGGGGAGACTGTTGAGTCAAAGGCCCTTGAATGTGTTTTGGTTGGAAATTGTTTTGAGTGATGAAAGACAAAGACTGAGACATATGCAGCAAAGCATCTCAGTTATCCCAAGGCCTTGAGACATTGACTGAACTTCAAAGCCTTGAGAGTTATCTTATTCTGCTATATGTTCTAACAGTTCTGTGTTGCAGATTGGATATCTGATTATACAGATCTGTGGTTTACTGCATATACTTATGGATTACACTATTCATATGTCTAACACAATTGCAGATGATCAGAACAGGAAGAATCAAAGTAATCTGGGTTTAACTTTTACATTCTGTGAAGCAGGTTCAGAGCTCCAAGGCCTTGAGATGTGCCTTGAGCTGCTGACAGTTTTTTACAGAACTTAGTTGATTCTTTCTTGCATGTTGTGATTCTTAGTATTTTGATTAGTTACTCACTTCTAAGTGTTTTAAACTTGTTTTTTCATGATTCATATGTTTTATAAGATATACAGGTTATTGTTCTAGTCTGTTAAACAGTTTTGTCAGAAACTGGATAACCAAACAGTCATAGCACTGTTATCTTTCTGGATTTTGTTGTTGATGTGTTTCAATGCTGTTGCAGGGTTGTTAAAAATGCAGGAGAAATCTCAACAAACTCCAACGGATATCCACTTGAAGCTGTTTGAATTTCAGTTGAAAACAAAAAGAGGATTTGTAGGAACTGAGATCCTAAAATCTCTCAATTAGTTGCAGTTGTGGATAAAAGAGACTTGTTTGAATTTTGAAGGATAGAGAGGCTTTCTGAATACTCAGAGAGGTGTTACAAATCGTGGTAGATCATTCATTCAAACACACAATCATTCAAGCTTCATTCAAGATTCCCGAAGATCAAATCAATCCAGTTTTCCAGAAGAACACATCCAGGCTTCAACAGCGTATCTTCATACTGTGTTCTTCACTTGTACTTCTATCTGTTTATCTTTAGTTTATCTTAAACCTCACTTAACCTAGTGGTTGGTTGTTCAAGTGAACAACAAGAGGTTCTTGTTAGCTCAACAGTTAGTAGCTGGAACTAGATAGGTTTGGAACCATAAGCTGTATAGGTGTAAGGGAAAGCACTTAGGCTTGAATATATAGGGCTGTTTCTGTGAGATTAATAAGATGTGTTTGCCCAATCCTGGCGGGATTAGATCCCTCAGGCAGAGATTAGGTCCATTGGGACTGAACTCTGTAAATTGCTTTGTGTTCTTTACTTTACAGTTTGATTATTATCTCCTCAACACAACTCAAATCAAACTAGGGTTCAAAAGCTATTTTGAATTGTTCACAGCTCAAGGCCTTGAAGCTTACTATTTTTCCTTTGTAAGTTTCAGACAGTTTACTAAAATCTCAAGGCCTTCAGACTTGAGTTTCACACAAAGTATTTCTGTTAAACTTAGATTTTTGCAAAAAGTTTCCATACTCTATTCAACCCCCCCTTCTAGAGTATTTAGGTCCTGTATTTAGTCTACATTACACACTTTCAAGTGGAAATAGATCTCTATTCTCAGAACTGAAAGAGCAAACAGAAGGATCAACTACACTTGGTGAGAAAGGCAAATGCAACATTCTTGGTATTGGTAAAGTTTGTACAAATTCTGAAATTACATTTCTTATGTATATGTAGTTAATGGATTGAAATTTAATATGCTTAGTGTATCTAAACTTTGTGACAATGGCAACAAGGTTATTCTTTGGTAAAGAGCAATGTGTGGTGCAGAATGAGAAATCAGGCAATTGCTTCCTCACAGCCTCTAGATCAAACAATGTTTATACTTTTCAAACTAACAAAGTTGCAGGTGAAAACTTGAAGTGTCAAGGCCTTGAAAGAGGATTCAAAGCTTTTTCATAGAAAGTTGGGACATATTAGCTTGCATACCTTGAACAAGTTAGTTTCCAAGAACTGAGTAAGAGGATTACCCTCTATCAAGTTCAAAGATGACGAAGTACGCAAGGCATGTGCACAAGGCAAGCAAACTAGAAGCTCATTCAAGCCAAAGAACTTTGTAAGTACTACTAGACCCATTGAAATATTGCATATGGATCTCTGTGGTCCTATGAGAACTCAAACTCCAAAGGGTAAGAAGAACATGCTAGTTATTGTTGATTATTTCTCCAGACTTGGGAAATGTTTCATAAAGAAAAATCTGAAGCTCTCTATCAATTTTCAAAGATTTGTAGAGAACTTCAAACATTGAAAAACCTACCTATTGCTTCAATCAGAAGTGATCATGGTAGAGAGTTTGATCAACTTGAGTTTGATATATTATGTCCTAATCATGCATCTCTCACAACTTTTCTGCTCCAAGAAATCCTCCACAGAATGGAGTAGTTAAAAGAAAGAGCAGGACTCTTGAAGAATATGTCAACAACAATGCTTCTAGAAAAAAAGATACCAAAGTATTATTGGGCAGAAGCTGTGAAGACAGCAAACTATATGCTTAATAGATGCTTGATCAGACCCATTTTGAAGAATACCCCCTATGAGCTGTTCAAAGGAACAAATCCAAACATTTCTTACTTCAAACCATTTGGATGTACTTGTTTTGTCCACAATAATGGTAAGGACAATCTTGTAAGTTTCATGAAAGAAGTGATGAAGTTATGACAAGCAAAGCGTAAAGAGTTTATAGTAAGAGAACCAAGCTTGTTGAAGAAATCATTCATGTTATTTTTGATGAAAGCGATCATGGTTCTTTGAGTGATGGTTTTGCAGATCTCAGTTTGAACAAGCATGATTCAGATACTGAAGAAGAATCCTCAAAAGGAACCAAGGAAATGTCACAGGAACAAGACAGGCATTTTCAAGGACTTTAAACTAAGGTTCAAAGCCTTGAAAAAAAATATCTAGAGAAAACAGGAGAACAAGATACTACTTCAAGTTCTCAGAGATTTGAGAAGCAAACAAGTGACACGCTCCAACTGCAAGTGTACAGCTGTCGTGTGTAGTAATAAACCGGAAATCCGGGTTGTCGAACCCAAGGGACTTTGTTTAAATTAACTATTATTCTAAACCTTATGTGGCTACGTCGCAAGTTGTGTTTTTATCTAATTCTAATAAAATAAA
Organism: Linanthus parryae; assembly: GCA_023055425.1. NCBI lineage: Eukaryota > Viridiplantae > Streptophyta > Magnoliopsida > Ericales > Polemoniaceae > Linanthus > Linanthus parryae. The sequence goes on along the minus strand of JALGPY010000035.1, from coordinate 2,220,809 downwards.
CGCAATATTCTCAAATAACCAAGTGAAGTAGTTCATGATTAATAAAGAATGAATTTTAGAGTTTTTGTAAAATAAGGGAAAAGTACCGGGAATTCTCTAGGTTCACTAAGTTGATCTAAATTTATATTTTGATTTGTAAAACAACCACGTGTCATTCACTATTAATCAAGCAATATTAAACTTACCGAGTTACCAAGCAAGTTCAGTATACTTTAAACTAAAACAAACCGAGTTACCTGGTCTAGTTTAGCTTTAAGCATGCATTAAAACCATATTACTACTTTAACGAGCCTAGTTAACGATGTCGAGTTACCAAACATTGATACGACTAGGTGGATTATTCAATTTACCGACTAATTCTCACGGAGTTACCACGTGAAAACTAATTTAGTTTATCTCTACGTTAGCTATTCGCAAAGATAATATAATTATGAACGTAAATAATCCATAATAGTGAATAAACACGTGAGATTAAGCTAGAGCATGCATCACAATCATCAAAACATCAACTTTAGATCAAACCCTAGCTACACCAAACGAGAATTCCCAACAAATAACGTTTAGCTACTCATATTCATGCTCAAAACGACAAGTCTAATGAGTTTAAACATAAAAATCAAGAAAAGAGGAGAGTTGAGAATGCAAAGGGATGATCCAAAGCTCCTAAGCTCTCCCAATAGCTTCTTGATCTCCAAAAGATGTTTCTTACGTCCAAAACTACTGAAAAAGTCGACCTAGAATGCTTAAATATGTTTCCATAATCCTATTACAAAGTTTGGATAAACTACGAAAAAGCCCCGGAAAAATTCTGCACTTTCAGCGATGTCTTCGTATGAAGACATTTGTCTTCGTACGAAGAGTCTTCGTACAAAGACAAATTCTCTTCGTACGAAGGTCTTCTTACTTAGATACGGCAAGCTTGTTTGGGAAGACTTTTTGCAGATCCAAAATTTGGCTAAGTATATTGTCTTCGTACGAAGACATTTGTCTTCGTACGAAGACCCTCTGTTCCAGCCTTCTTTTCTTTGACTTTCTCTTCCTTCCTTTGACTTTCTCCTTCCTTCCTTCTTCCATTGACCTTCCTTTGAGTTCCTTGCTTCCGAAGTTCGCTTCCATCTCCCGCATGATCCTCCAAGCCCTGTTTTCCTGCGAATCACAACACGGAAACACAACCCGCGATCATATCACAATAAAAACTCAAATAACTAAAGAAACGCCCGGATTTAACAAGTAACGCATATGAACTCACATTATCACATTTAAGCTCAATTTACTCAAAAGACGACGAATTCTACATGATAACGCAAAACGTAGAAATAAAAGGCATAAAATAACTCCGAAAACGGAGTTATCAACTACCCCCACACTACCTTTTGCTCGTCCCGAGCAAATCTCCCAAGTCAATTCCATTTCTCTCAAGCCAAAACTTCTCTCGCTTTCCCGCAATCCATCCAACTTTGCATACTAACATAATTGCTCATTGCATAACTTCCCTACGCCATTTGCATACTTTCACCTCACATTGCATACAAAACCGTTATCAATTGCATACTAATCCGAGTAGAACAATTCACCGACCATCCTTTTTACTAGTCGACACGACTAGATTATACACAATGCACCTATATGCAAATGCAATATTCACAATGCAAGTATTGAAATACAATTTTTTTTTCTTTTGCGAGATTGGGCAATCTCCATTAGCCTAAACCGATTCACACGAATCGATGAGAAATCTAGACACAAGGAATGATTTGAAATCAAATTCGATAACACGAATCCCCCCTAGCAAGTATAGAGAACCTAGCTTTACTAAGTACAAGAATGCAATACCATTTCATGTGTGCCACAAAATAAGAGGCTACGCTAGGCTAAGCCACGTTCAAGGTTCGAGATCCTAATCCGCTAACGGGTTTAGAATGATGAGGCTTTAGGAACAAAACGGATAAGAATCAAACACAAGTCCTAAGGCGTCACATTCTCACAATTACCCCCATCTCACACACCCTCACAACAAGGATAGAAACCAAGCCTGAAACTCACCATCTCCGGCCCTCGATCCCCTCACACCCCGGTACAATTATGATTTCTGCGATTATTGTCATGAATAATGTATAAGCAAAAACCTCCCGTTCGTGAACTAGTCGCTTCTCCACTCGTTCTTCCACAAAGCTTCTCATTCTTCCTTTATTCAACTCTCCTTTTTTTTCTCTCTTTTCTTTTTCTTTTTAAATCTCTCTAAGTCCTGCATAATTTCTTCAATATCTGTCTCGAGTGGTCTTCCAAGTGTCAAGCTAACATATGATAGTAAGGGGAGACACTATCAAAATCAACATTTATAAATCACAACTAAATGTCTCTCCCTATCTCGATGAAATCCTCGGTGCAACAAACGAAGCCGCTAACATAATAGAGCACGTGTGGGGATGGAGTCGTCGCAAGCTCAGTCTCGATGTCCGAAGTCAAATGTCGACACCCCCACACTCGAATGTAATCGTGTCCCCTCTCAAGTAGTCAATCGAATATATGTCTCGTGCCTAATCCAACCAAACCTCCTACACCATGATGAGTAAGATCCGGTACCTAGCACGATCCACCTATTAAATTCCCCCAACCCAAGTTTTGTGTGTATTAGATGGTACACACTCATGGCTCTCCTCACTTGTTTCCATGTTGCAATGCCATGGAACACCGCCACACCGAAGTGCGCAAGCCTACTCTCACTCACCCTCGCATTCCCCTCGAAGATCACAAATGAAGCGCATGCGATATGTAAGACTCACACAAGTATAGCATGAAGTACTCCCTCATCGAACCCCCTCAACTACAACACCCTCGTGACGCACTAAAGCGGTGATTCTAACCAATCAGTGATGAAGGCCAAGAATCGTCACCCTAAGTCCAAAGGTTGTCAAAGAATCCATGGTTCAAATCAGGGTTTACTAGTGGTCCTACAAGGTAAGTTCTATAAGTAGTGAGTGCTCTAATACACACCTCGCACAGCTGTTCTGTGTGCCACTACGAGGCGGGTTGGCGACTACCTAAGACGTACACAAGAACGTTCGGCTTGTTTAGCTCACACCTAGCTCAACTCTTGTAAGAAAACTAGGCACACACTTTTAGATTTGAAAAATTAAGTTCGTGTGTAAAATAGGCACGCATTCCCGTAAAGAAAGTTTCTCTATACTTACTAAGGGAAACTCACATTGTCACTCTCGATCGCAATTCACGCCCTATGCCTGAAAGTCTCACACTTCTCGATTTTACCGAATTTTCAGCTTCTTTCGATTGCCCTTTCTCAAATTTTTAATATTTTTTTTGGTGTTTTCACATTTTTTTTTTCACATTTTTTTTTATACCTACACTATATGCACGGCCAACTCGACTAATGACTCAATAATAATCGGATGACTCAATAATACAAAAAAGTGCACGCAAAAAGATGAATAATAAAAAGAAAAATAAGGACCTAACCAAAAATTTCTAACTACATGCTGACATGGGCGATGCAAAGACTCAAAACTGACTAGTAAAAAGGACTCAACCACCCCCACACTAGAATGCATCGTTGTCCTCACCGATAACACGAGGACTCAACAATTCTAGCACGAGGGCACACCCCACTACTCATCTCCTTCTTCCTCCTCTTCATCTTCTTCCTCATCATCTTCTTCTCCCTCATCCTCACTCGGCGGAACCGGATACTCAAATTCATCCTCTTGGAACCACGGATCCGCCGTCGGGACCGGTGGAACAAACTCCCCCGCCGCCTGACCACTCGACTGTATCACCCACTGGCCCACCATCAGGATTAATCCACCCAGCTTCACCTGATTGTCCCAAGTGTGGGCAAACTGGCGTCTTCTCTCGATTCTATCCCGGGCCATCTCCTCTCTCAGGTTGTCATAGGCAACCTGGTTATCAAACCTAGAGGTGTTCATCCTCCCTACCCTTGCCCTTCTTCCTCGCTGTCTCATCAAACCTAAGCCATTTCCTTGACGTGAACGGTTTCAAGTCCATATCTCTTCCAATGACGACTTCGGCGGTTTTGGCCAGGTGAGTCAGCAAGCAAGTATGACCGGGACCTAACTTGTTATTCTTCGACACCCTCTCTAGACAATTTTCCCAGATAAACTTAGGGATATCGATCCTAACCCCGGTGTAAAGACAGAGAGCCCAGACCGATAGGCGGAAAGAGTAACTAGGGTTTCGTGTGATTCCCAAAACCCAGTTCTCTAGCAATTCACAGCACCACCTTGCCTCCGGCCTATAATACCTCTTTTCGGCCTTCCAATGAATCACCTCCCCTTTTCTGTCCCATGGATCTACCCCTTCCGCAAAACAAAATGCATTCAAACGAGACCAAAGATTCTCACTACGAAGAACAGTCTCGTACCCACAACCCTCTTTCAACGCGGGGAAACCCATGGCCAAAGCGATAGCCTCTGGCGTGAAGACTATCAACTCGTTCCGACACTACACAAGACGAGGGTCTCGACTCTCACCATTTTTTGCATACCTCAAGTTGAGGCAAAACTCTCTCGCAATATGGGAACTAGACGGCCCTACTAGCTTAAACCAGTTGGTAAGCTTCTCGCGCTCAAAAATTTCCTTGATGGGAGTAGGCATATTGTTCGCGATAATTCCCAAGTATAGGAATATCGTTCTAAGTAGTACCCGAGTAAGAACGGGGTCGAATCCACAAGGAGAGGAGGTTTAGACAATGACTTGCAAAACTAGAAAACGACAAACTAAAGCAAGAAACACAAACTCTCAATGGCTTTAAAGCTTGCCAAGCTATCAAATCCACCAAAATCAATTGATGGAGCAAGTTTGAGGTTTGAGTTTAAGAACAAAGCAAACGACTACTAGAGCTACGATTTAAGAAACTAAGTGAAATGACAAGTAGAGAGGGGCTAGGGATCATCGGTTTCTCTAGTGACCAATCCTCCTATTACATTCAAGCCCGATTTTCAATTCGCATGTGTCAATCCACAAGACAAGTATCCCAAGAAGTGATTGCTCATACAATCCAACTCGTGACAAGAGAAGTGTGTAAATCCAACACGCTAATCAAGCACTAAAGAGGCTATTCAAATGAGACTCTCCAAATTTCAAGTGTTTCAAGCATCAACCATATGTAAACACACTTAGATGTTTCCACATGAGAGATCAAGCAACAAATGAGATTTGTAAATTCTCACTCAAATCACCTAACTAGAACTCGATTTCTCAAAGTTAGGATTGACGAGTTCCTCTCACTCAAATGCAACTTCAAATCAAACACGTCAAAAGTATTCGCACATCTACCTATTCAATGCATCAAATACTTCAACAAGAGAAATCTAAATATTGCACTAAGCATTCAAGTGAACCCAATTCAACCCATTCATCCTTGAAGTTCAACTTGACTCAATAGAGAGATTTAGACACTAGATAGTCCCAAATCACCCAAGCAAGTGAATTAGCTAAACATTATAAGAAATTCAAGAGAGATTGAGAGAAATTTACTTTCAATAATCAAAACTTGAATCACAATTGATGTCATACACTTGTTTTTTTGCCAATTCAACCTCAACACTTGATAAAAACTACAAGCAAAAGAGCCAAAACACAAGCTAAACTATCAACTAATGGTGAACACCCTAACAAGCTACTGCTGCTACTGCTGCTGCTGCTGCTACAGCAAGAACTCAGCAGCAGCAAAGCATACACAGTGCTCAAGAACAGAGCACGAAACAGAGCTCAACAAACAGTACTGAATTCGTCAAAACCAGTCCAGAAATCCACTCAAATCCAACCTCCTCTCTCCCTCTCTTCCTCTTTCTCTGTTCTAGCTCAAGAACAACCCAGAAACTCAGAGAAATCGGAGAGAGAGAGAGGAGAAAACGAACCCAGAACAGAGTATGTATCACCGTCGGGTCCAGAGAAGAGTAGACCTCAAAATTTCTTCACTCTTCCTTTATATAGACGTAACAGCTGGGTTTCTTGGCCTTCAAGAACTCGTATCCACCGTCCAATTGAATTGAGAGTCTCCCCATCGTTGATTTTCAGCCGCCTCAAGAACTAGGTCGAATTTGGGGCTTTGTCTTCGTTTGCTTCTTGGGCCGAATTGAAAGAGGAGGAAGGTAGATAGTTGTCTTGGGAGCGATTTGGGTCTGGTTGGAGGCGATTTGGACTTGATTTGGGGCCAGTTGGGGACTTGGTCGAAGCTTCGGAGAGCTTCCATGGCCTCCCTGTTGTAGCGTCGCGAAGGGAAGAAGGTCGTCTGTTCTGAAGAAATTTTGGCCGAAATTGCATCTTGCCCCCCCCCCCTAGTTTGCTGATTTGCTTTAAAATACCCCGGCTTCATATTTAAACACTTTGGAAAATTGCAGAAATACCCCAATCCGTTAAGTATCCTTCAATAAAGCCATTAAAACGTTTAGAATCTTGCACTAAGCTCCCCAAATCCGTTAAAATTACTTCAAACAAGCCCTTTTATGTAACTTTGTCCTTGTAAAGTGGCCTCTTGTCTTCTTAGACTTCACTTTTTGGCCTCTATCTTCGAATATTCTTCCAACTAAGTCCTCAAAGCCCCCTTCTTGATGTCTCTTGGCCCCTCCAAAGCGTCTCAATTCATCATTCAAGCTCTTCCCTAGCTAGCCTCACCTACAAAACAAGATAAAAACACCCAAAGCTACGAAAACAAGCATAAGTCTAGAATTAGGGATATAACACGCAAATAACACATAAAAGTAAGTTAAGAGGAGTTCACTAACCTACTAAAACATGCGATTTTATGTCGTTAACACACCCCCCAACTAGCCTTTTGCTCGTCCTCGAGCAAAGAGAGCGATATAAGTAGTAAGCTAGTGAAGAACTAATCATGAGAAACAAACACTCAACTAGACAAGGCTTGACTCAATTCTAAACTAGACTCAAATATTTACAAAAACGCACACACCCATTACCTATCCTAAGTGAGGACTCAAAGAAACAAGATACTAAGAGTTACTAGCTAATTTTAATTTTTTTTTTGGTGGGGGAAAAAGAAGAATGCATAAATGTCTTCTCAAATAAATTCTCAAAGTCCAAGAAGATTGAGAAAGAAGCCTAAGGACGTCTAAGCATATACTCATACAAATGTGGGCGGTGTTTGGTAGAAGGTGACTCATGCGATTCACAAAACTTGTTAAATTAAGTCCAATTTGCGAGAAAGTATGCCTTCAAAAATAAGGATCACAAGAAACTAGACATTCTCATACTTATTCAAAAGCACCCATGTAGGATGGACTTCCAAAGCTTTGAACAAAAATTTTTAAGAAGGGGAGATGTGGTTGTGGGCTTGTATGATCCTTTTGTGGATTTTTGGTAGATGGTGCGATTTATCATGATTTTTTTTTTTTTTTTTTTTTGAGATTTATAGCATTAACATTTCATTTTTAACCTCAAATCCAAGGATCTCCAAGACCCACAACAAAATAGAGGAATATACACGCGAGTGGGCTTTTTAAGCTAAACCAAGGGAGCTATCTAGGTGGTGACGTAACATTATCCCCGGACACCCCTCTATTTCTTAGACATCGCATGGGGTGTCATTGGTAACCACCACTCCAATGGGCTACAAGTTTCCACCGCAAAAACGAATAGAGAAAAATCTTTTTGTGAAGTTCAAATAGCTTTAGAGAATACACCCTTTTTCAAAAGTAGTGAGACGTCAAAGTTTATGTGATCAACTTAGCTTGAATGACTTAAACATGAAAAGTAAATTTAGTGTGTCGCTTTGTGAGAACGCATGATATCGCGGAAGGTGGGATATTGGTGTAGATGTATTGAGTATAAGCAAAGAATTCCTTTCTAAAATGAAAATAAAAAGAACATGGACTAAGAAATTTCATAATTTGAAAACATCTAGCTTCCTAAAATTCCCCTTTTCACTTTTCTCATTTTTTTCCATTTTTTTAATTTTCACTTTTTTTTTTCTTTTTTGAAAATAAGTGACTCAACTATAACTTCCTAAGACTCAATAAAGCTATAAAATCTAGACTCAAGATGAAAGGTGAAAATAAATAAAACTACCAAAGAAATGAAAATAAAAACCTATGGTTTGACACGGGGAAAGAGTGATGCTTCTCATGAAAGGTTCACACATTTTTTCAAAATTTTCAATTTTTTTAATTTTTATGATTTTTTTTCAAATTTTTAATTTTTTTGTATTTTTCATGTAAATCACTAATGAAGAAAAAGCATGCTAGTAACCATTTAAGCAAGAAATAAAATCTACTTCCCACCCCCCAACTCAAATGTCACATTGTCCTCAATGTGTGAGAACGATGGAAGACCATACAAGTTCATAGAAGAGATAAGGGATAGATAGACCTCATTTTAACTTTCTTGGCCACCAAGCACAAATCCTCCTCCAAGAGCAACCTACAAAATGGTAAAAGAAAAGAAAATGCAAGAAATAGAGATAAACTAATTTATTTATGTACAACTAGGGAGGTGGAACAAAGACAATGATGCTATCCCACCCCCAATCTTGGAAATTTCTTTTCATGCCATGCCCCTACTTCATTCTTAGAAAAGTACTTCTCCCTTAAAAAGTTTGATTCATCAATTAGAATAGAAAGGAGAAGTAGGGGCAAGACACAAAAGATGAATAAGAGATGCAAGCAAAATCTAACAATAAAGTTAGAGGAAGTAGCTATATCATGCATCATCTTAAGAAAAGGGTTTGAAATCCTCAAATCAATTGAATTATAGAATGGGTCTTCACAAGTTTCCAAATTTTTACTTGGAATCAAAACTTGAGAGATGGCGGCAACTTGTGAATCCTCAATCTCATCACTTTTAGTTAAGCCATATGGATTTGGGGATGGGGCTTCACAAGTGGAAGTTAAAATAATTTGAGAGCTTGAAGCCTCATCCAAACCCTTAGGCTCATCTTCCATAATGATAGAATCCAATGGAGCATTTAAGCAAAATTCAATTTCGTCACAAATACGAGCATAGCTCCCCGGATCTTCATTACATGTCAATACTAACCGGAGTACCTCCCAATAAAACTTCAATTTCGTCACAATCAAGATCATAGGAACTCCGGTAAGTACTAGGCTCTTCTTGAGCACAAGACAAGTCTACATTCCCTTCACTGGTGGTAGCATCAAATTTGACCCCTAACTCATCACATGAGTGATTTTCATTTTGCGACTCCTCCTCACAAGTGTCACTATGTGAGTCATCCAAAATGGCTTCGCTCATGTCATGGGTTGAAGAGTCATCATCAAAAATATCAATCTCACTACCGATATCACTATCACATGCTTTTTTAGATTGTGCAAATGAGAAATGAATACAATCACCTATCCTAGTGGCAACAACTCCATCATCAAACACATCATCCAAATTTTGGTCTTCAATAGACTTGTGATGTGTGTGAGTGAGAACTTGAGACTCATATGATGGCGAGTCTTGTAAAGAGTAAGTACTATATGCAAGAGACTCATTATCATGCGATTGTGAATATGAGGATTCCACTCTATCGATCGAGTGACAAAACGATCCTTCTACTTCTCTAAATGAGCCTTCAAGTTTACTTTGTGATTCTCTTAGTTCTCTTATTGAATCTCTTAGTTCTTTTGTGCCTTGGAGATATTTTTGAAATGTCTCCTCTAGAGAATCACTTAAAGGCATATTTAGCTCATCATTCACAAGTGATTCCCTCTCAAAATGATTAACTTCTCTTGATCCACACATCATATCATTATATTGATAAGTGCTAGAATCATGAGAGTTCAAAAACATGTAAGCATTTGAGGGAGGTGATTGTGCACAAGAAGCATGAGATGTGTAATCTAGTGTCCTACTATCATGCCAAGAATAATCATTCTTAGGAAAATAATCACCATTATTGTAAGCACGCTCACGTTTGGAACGCATTGATTCCTTAGAATGACTTTCATGTCTAGTAAATGCATAGTAATAAGGAACACTAGGCCTCTCACCAAGTCCAAAATGTTCATGAGACATTTTTTTTCAAGCAAGTAGATGAGAGGTACTTGATGAATTTCACAAGCCCTCTTGAATCTCACAAGCTTAACTAACCACAAGCAACTAGAGAAAATGTCAAGAAAAATACTAAGAAAAAAAATAAAGCAAATCAAATCTAAAACCTAGCCTCTCCCCGGCAACGGCGCCAAAAACTTGTTCGCGATAATTCCCAAGTATAGGAATATCGTTCTAAGTAGTACCCGAGTAAGAACGGGGTCGAATCCACAAGGAGAGGAGGTTTAGACAATGACTTGAAAAACTAGAAAACGACAAACTAAAGCAAGAAACACAAACTCTCAATGGCTTTAAAGCTTGCCAAGCTATCAAATCCACCAAAATCAATTGATGGAGCAAGTTTGAGGTTTGAGTTTAAGAACAAAGCAAACGACTACTAGAGCTACGATTTAAGAAACTAAGTGAAATGACAAGTAGAGAGGGGCTAGGGATCATCGGTTTCTCTAGTGACCAATCCTCCTATTACATTCAAGCCCGATTTTCAATTCGCATGTGTCAATCCACAAGACAAGTATCCCAAGAAGTGATTGCTCATACAATCCAACTCGTGACAAGAGAAGTGTGTAAATCCAACACGCTAATCAAGCACTAAAGAGGCTATTCAAATGAGACTCTCCAAATTTCAAGTGTTTCAAGCATCAACCATATGTAAACACACTTAGATGTTTCCACATGAGAGATCAAGCAACAAATGAGATTTGTAAATTCTCACTCAAATCACCTAACTAGAACTCGATTTCTCAAAGTTAGGATTGACGAGTTCCTCTCACTCAAATGCAACTTCAAATCAAACACGTCAAAAGTATTCGCACATCTACCTATTCAATGAATCAAATACTTCAACAAGAGAAATCTAAATACTGCACTAAGCATTCAAGTGAACCCAATTCAACCCATTCATCCTTGAAGTTCAACTTGACTCAATAGAGAGATTTAGACACTAGATAGTCCCAAATCACCCAAGCAAGTGAATTAGCTAAACATTATAAGAAATTCAAGAGAGATTGAGAGAAATTTACTTTCAATAATCAAAACTTGAATCACAATTGATGTCATACACTTGTTTTTTTGCCAATTCAACCTCAACACTTGATAAAAACTACAAGCAAAAGAGCCAAAACACAAGCTAAACTATCAACTAATGGTGAACACCCTAACAAGCTACTGGTGCTACTGCTGCTGCTGCTGCTACAGCAAGAACTCAGCAGCAGCAAAGCATACACAGTGCTCAAGAACAGAGCACGAAACAGAGCTCAACAAACAGTACTGAATTCGTCAAAACCAGTCCAGAAATCCACTCAAATCCAACCTCCTCTCTCCCTCTCTTCCTCTTTCTCTGTTCTAGCTCAAGAACAACCCGGAAACTCAGAGAAATCGGAGAGAGAGAGAGGAGAAAACGAACCCAGAACAGAGTATGTATCACCGTCGGGTCCAGAGAAGAGTAGACCTCAAAATTTCTTCACTCTTCCTTTATATAGACGTAACAGCTGGGTTTCTTGGCCTTCAAGAACTCGTATCCACCGTCCAATTGAATTGAGAGTCTCCCCATCGTTGATTTTCAGCCGCCTCAAGAACTAGGTCGAATTTGGGGCTTTGTCTTCGTTTGCTTCTTGGGCCGAATTGAAAGAGGAGGAAGGTAGATAGTTGTCTTGGGAGCGATTTGGGTCTGGTTGGAGGCGATTTGGACTTGATTTGGGGCCAGTTGGGGACTTGGTTGAAGCTTCGGAGAGCTTCCATGGCCTCCCTGTTGTAGCGTCGCGAAGGGAAGAAGGTCGTCTGTGCTGAAGAAATTTTGGCCGAAATTGCATCTTGCCCCCCCCCCCCTAGTTTGCTGATTTGCTTTAAAATACCCCGGCTTCATATTTAAACACTTTGGAAAATTGCATAAATACCCCAATCCGTTAAGTATCCTTCAATAAAGCCATTAAAACGTTTAGAATCTTGCACTAAGCTCCCCAAATCCGTTAAAATTACTTCAAACAAGCCCTTTTATGTAACTTTGTCCTTGCAAAGTGGCCTCTTGTCTTCTTAGACTTCACTTTTTGGCCTCTATCTTCGAATATTCTTCCAACTAAGTCCTCAAAGCCCCCTTCTTGATGTCTCTTGGCCCCTCCAAAGCGTCTCAATTCATCATTCAAGCTCTCCCCTAGCTAGCCTCACCTACAAAACAAGATAAAAACACCCAAAGCTACGAAAACAAGCATAAGTCTAGAATTAGGGATATAACACGCAAATAACACATAAAAGTAAGTTAAGAGGAGTTCACTAACCTACTAAAACATGCGATTTTATGTCGTTAACACATATCCTCGTGCAAGGGAAATGCCTTTTCGGGCTGCCCGTTCTTAGTCAAGTATGTATCTTTGCGAGAGTCTAGATGGGCCTCGTAGGTGACAAAACAGAAACTATCATAACACCCGGGCCCAATACTCCGTTCTTTCAAATTAACTTTTGCCGTTCGTCGGCCTACAATGCCCGGTTTAGACGGGGGAGGGGCACTCAAGATTTCATATTGGGGAATGGGCGGTATTTCTAATTGAGGCTCGCCCGACCCCGATGCTTCTTGCGAGGTACCCTCTCCCGTCTTCCGTTTCTTTCCACCCGCCATTAAGAATACAAATTCAAGTAAAACAAGAAATTCAAATTTTGTGCACGTGACAAGAAGTGTGTACAGAATGAAACACGTAGGCATGTAAGCAAGTAATTCCTAGGACTCTAAGCAATCGCTCCCAAGCACTCTACTAAGCGCAACAAAAAAATAATTCGGGCTTTTACTCAATTTGTGCCTAAGACTCGAATATTGAATTGACTAGTTTAGAGTGTACCTACGTGCCCGGAGCAAGTCTTACGGGCACAACAATTTCAGAAAATTGACAAACCGGGCTGATTTTGAGGTTGCCGAAAGAATTTGTCGAAACTTCGAAGTGGTTGATGCTCCGTACTCCTTGTGTAGTCCGTGTTAGCTTTGCCTTCTTGACCGTAAGCTGAATCAAGCTCTAAGTGGTCCAATTTCTCGAATTTTTCTTCGGAACCCTAGCTTCTTCCTCCTCTGATTTCTCTCTTGTCTCTCAATCTCTCTCAAAACCACCTTGCAATCCTTGTTCTCCTCTGATTCGCGAACAAAACCTATGGTAGCTTGCTGAATTTGGTGAAGAAACAAGGGAGGGGGCGATTTGGGGTCGTGCGGCTATGGAGAGGTGAAGAACTGTTGAAGCTTGATGAATGAGGAAGGGGATCGACTGTGGTACTGATGAAGCTTCAAAGATCGTGCAAAAGTCTAAAAATCCCCTGATAACTTGCCTCAATCTGTTCTCCGTGCGTGGGCTAAGAAGTCTTTTTGCCCGAGGTCTTCGTAGGAAGACAAATGTCTTCGTGCGAAGAGTCTTCGTACGAAGACAATTTGTCTTCCAACGAAGGCCTTCCTATATAGATACTGCATGCTGTTTTAAGAAGACAATCTTCAGAGCTCAAAAATTTTCTAAGTACAAAGTCTTCGTACGAAGACAATTGTCTTCGTACGAAGACAATGCTGGAGCTTGCCAAAAACATCCTTTTCGTCAAATTTTTGCCTATCCGGTCGTGCCTTTGCTTTCCGAAGGATCTCCTCGACCTCGAGACTCCCTTTTCACCTTAAAACACTCCCAAAATCGGGGGAATATTTCATTTGTCAATTTCACGCGTTCCAAGGCACGTTTTGCATTTCCGGATGCTTTTGACCTCGTTTTACTCTCTAAAGCATCCTTTTGGCGTAACTTCTTCATCCGGACTCCGATTTGCGCGATCCACCTATCTACAGAAAGCTCTCGACCACCCCCACACGTTGGCACTGTTCAATCCTTATTTCAGTCTGTCCTTCAGAATTTCACCTCGTAATCCGTGCCGGCGTGCTAGCTTTCTCCGTTCACTAATCAAATTCTTGCGCATATCAAGACGGGGAGTCCGGGAACATGATCTTCCCCAGGTGTGTGTGTTCAATAGGTGCAGGAATGGCTTATATCTTCAATTACTTCACTTCGGATCCCGATACGCGTATTGGAATACAAATCTTCAATTTTTACTCTGTCTCGCACGCGCGCATCAAGACGGGGGATCCGAAATAGGCCTTTCACCTCGTAATCCTGCACATACTCATTGGAAATATTAAATCCACCCTCTCGCACCTCTCAATGAAATCAAACAGAATAAAAATCAAAAAACAGTATTAAAACCTACTCTACAGCAATAAATAGGTTGGGTTGCCTCCCAAAAATCGCTTTGTAATTTAAGGTCGACGGCCCGACCCAGTTACCTCAGAGATTAATCACATTGCGGGAGTTGCATGAAGCCATTCAATGAATCCGATGAAATTGCCGTCCACATACGGTTTCGCTCTCAAGCCATTCACCTTAAATCTGTTCCCATTTGCATCTTCCACTTCCAGAGATCCCCATGGATAAACTGCAGTAATCGTGTAGGGACCACTCCACCTAGATTTCAATTTCCCTGGAAACAGCTTTAGTCTGGCATTGAAGATCAGTACTCGCTGTCCAACTTTGAAGTCTCTCGGGAAGATGTGCCTATCGTGCCACTGTTTCGTCCTCTCCTTATGGATTTTTGCACTTTCATATGCCATCAATCGAAATTCTTCAAGTTCGAGTAGTGCTTGCTTCCGTAGCTCACCTGAGAGCTTAGCGTCCAAGTTGATCTTCTTCAAGGCCCAGAATGCCTTGTGCTCAAGTTCCACCGGAAGATGACATGACTTCCCAAATACTAACTGGTAGGGAGACATGCCTAAAGGGGTCTTGTAAGATCTCCTATATGCCCACTAGCTATCATCTAAATGCAGAGACCAATCCTTGCGGTTCGGGTTGACTGTCTTCTCAAGAATACCTTTTATCTCTCGATTAGAAACTTCTGCTTGCCCACTCGACTGCGGATGATAAGCCAGTGATATCTTATGCGTCTTTACCCCATATTTGCTCAAGACATTGGCAAAGACTTTGTTCACGAAATCCTTCATCACTGATAATGGCTCTGGGAGTTCCAAATCGTGTAAAAATGCTCTTACGCACGAATCTCTCTACAGTAGCTCCATCGTTCTTAGGGCAAGCCCAGGCCTCCACCCACTTGGTCACGTAATCCACAGCTAACAGTATATAAAGATTTCCAAGCGAAGATGGGAATGGCTCCATAAAGTCAATTCCCCACACATCAAACGGTTCTACTTCTAACACGAAATTTTGAGGCATTTCATTTCGGTTAGAGATATTACCTGTTCTTTGGCACCGGTCACACTGCTGCACAAATAGATGTGCTTCTTTATGAAAAGTTGGCCAAAAGAAACCACTCTGAAGTACCTTAGCAACTGTGCGTGATTTGCCGAAATGTCCCCCGCAATTCAACTCGTGGCAGTGTCTAAGGATCTCTAACGTGTCCGGTTCCGCAACACACCTCCGCAATACATTGTCCGCCCCCAACTTGAACAGATAAGGATCATCCCAGAAATAATGTCGCGCGTCTGCAAAGAATTTCTTCCTCTGGTGGTAACACATGTCCTTGGGCACAATGTTGAGTGCCTTGAAATTTGCCAAATCAGCAAACCAAGGCACAGCTGCAACCACAACCATAAGTTGCTCATCTGGAAAATCCTCTCGAATAGGCAAATCTTCCTGCTTATCGTTCTCCAGTCTTGACAAGTGGTCCGCAACCACATTATCTACCCCCTTTTTATCTTTGATCACCACATCGAACTCTTGCATCAATAAAACACACCGGATCAATCTTGGCTTGGCGTCCTTCTTGGTGAGAAGGTACTTGAGGGCTGAATGGTCCGTGAAAATCATCACCTGAGAACCCACAAGATATGGACGAAACTTTTCCAACGCAAATACGATGGCCAACATCTCTTTCTCCGTGGTCGCATAATTAACCTGTGCATCATTAAGAGTACGACTGGCATAATAAATGACGTGGGCTACCTTATCTTTCCGCTGGCCCAGAACTGCTCCCACCGCATAGTCACTAGCATCACACATGAGCTCAAATGGTAGGGTCCAGTCTGGTGTGGTGATGATAGGCGCGCTAATCAGCTTTTCCTTGAGCAAATCAAAAGCTGACTTGCACTCCGCATTAAAATGAAAGACTGCATCCTTCTCAAGCAATCCACACAAAGGCTTCGTGATCTTCGAGAAGTCTTTAATGAAGCGCCGATAGAACCCTGCATGTCCCAAGAAACTCCTTACTCCTTTGACAGAGGTAGGGTAAGGAAGCTTCTCAATCACCTCAATCTTGGCTCTATCCACCTCTAAACCTTTGCTGGAGATCTTGTGGCCCAAAACAATTCCCTCAGTAACCATGAAGTGACACTTCTCCCAGTTGAGCACTAGGTTGGTGTCAATGCATCTATCCAGAACCCGGGCCACCTGTTGCAGACAGTCTTCGAATCCATCACCATAGAGCGAGAAGTCATCCATGAATACCTCAAAATTATGCTCCATCATGTCAGAGAAGATCGACATCATACACCTTTGAAACGTGGCAGGTGCGTTGCATAATCCAAAAGGCATCCATCTAAAAGCAAAGGTCCCATAAGGACAAGTGAATGTCGTCTTCTCCTGGTCAGCTGGCTCAATCGCTATCTGGTTGTACCCGGAGTACCCATCCAATAAGCAATAATGAGAATGACGTGCCAGCCTATCAAGCATCTGATCAACGAATGGGAGGGAAAAATGATCCTTCAAAGTGGCATCATTGAGCTTGCGGTAATCCATGCAAACTCTCCACCCAGTAACAGTACGAGTAGCAATCTGATCACCTTTTTCCCCTTTCACCACAGTTATACCTCCCTTCTTAGGAACACACTGCACCGGGCTAGTCCATGTGCTGTCGGAAATGGGATAAATGATGCCCGCCTCCAACCATTTAAGCACCTCTTTCTTGACCACCTCCTGCATGTGAGGATTGAGGCGGCGCTGAAACTGAACTACCGGCTTCTTATCTTCCATGAGCCGAATCTTGTTCTGGGAAACTGTGGGGCTGATCCCCTTGATATCTGCTATGGTCCATCCCATAGCTGCCTTTCTCTCCTGTAGTACCTTGAGAAGCTGCTCCTCCTGTTCCATGTCCAAACATGCAGACACAATCACAGGTAAAGTCTCATTAGGATCTCCCACACCAAGTTCCTCAAAAACCGATGTGGGCATCAAATTAATACTTGCACCAAGATCACATAATGCCCTCCCATGAAACGCATTTCCCAATGTAACAGGAATGATGAAACCGCCCGGATCTTTCATCTTCTTTGGTAGCGCCTTTTGTACAACTGCGCTACACTCCTCATTCAGAGTCACGGTTTCAAAGTCATCCATGCGCCTCCTATTAGAAAGGAGGTCCTTGAGAAATTTGGCATATTTAGGCATTTGTGAAATGGCCTCCGCAAAAGGTATATTGATGTGCAGTTTCTTGAAGATATCCACAAACTTCTTGAAATGCTTGGCATCCTCTTGACTCTTCAATCTCTGCGGGTATGGTACTCGCACACTGTATTCCTCCCTTGGCTTCTGTTTCTCATCCGACTTCCTCACCGTGTCCTTTGATTGGGGAATCACGGTAGGCACGGGAATCTCTTCATCCAAGGCTTTTTCAGTGGCCTTAGTTGCCTCAGCTCGCGCATGGGTAGGATATGGGGGATCCTAGGTAGTGGTCTGACACGATTTCTTACGTGTATACGCAAGTGCACGGTCAAGTAGTAAGTGAAGTATTTTACGACTCCGAGTATCGAACCCAAGGGAAATAGAAGATTATTAGCTAATTAAGAATCAAATTTA
Organism: Linanthus parryae; assembly: GCA_023055425.1. Classification (NCBI taxonomy): domain Eukaryota; kingdom Viridiplantae; phylum Streptophyta; class Magnoliopsida; order Ericales; family Polemoniaceae; genus Linanthus; species Linanthus parryae. Next base: position 2,202,957 of record JALGPY010000035.1, on the reverse strand, counting down.
TGATACCTAAGTAACCGGTAAAAAGTGTTTGATTTGAAGGTTCGTCACCCACCAACAAGTGCCTTAAACTAAATAACAACTAAGCAAACTATTTTTGTAGAATTTTCACTTTTAAACGAAGATAACTTGTGATTGAATACGATTAATGAGGAAGAACTAGGAAATTGATGGTCCCTAGGGTTGTTACGATTTCCAGAATTATGCATGAAACACTCTACTCACGTTCTAGTTATATCGGGTAATGCTCATCACGGTCTTCTCTCGATCTCACGTGAATTTGTGCAATTAATAGCTTTCGGGTCCTCTCGGTCCACCTCCGTCTACAATTACACTCTAGTTGATTTGTTAGGCTCGCTCACCGGGTCCTGTCGGTCCACCGAATTCACTAAGTTCTAACACAATCAATCGAAACTACCCTCACACGATTAATCAAGTTTCTATCTCCTCTCGGTCTCAAGAAACTACAAGATTATCTACCTATTCTTTAACACGTCTCAAAGAATTCACTTTCGTGCAATTCTATCAACAAGTAGCATTCTACGGGTGATCAAGCCAAGAACACTAAGAATTGAGTACAAGAATAGATAAACTAACAAGAACGTTCATAGAATTAAGCAAAAGCATGCATCAAGTCCAAAATCCGGAAAATCATCCAACAAACCCTAGTTTCTCATCAATCACCTAGCTTTAAGAAGTTTAGCTAGACATAATATTGTTCAACATATCCAAAATAATGAAGTTCATGAAGAAAAGATGAAGAAACGAAGATCAAACGCTAAAATCTTCAATGTAGTTGATGATCCTTGCTCCAAGCTTGTTCTCCCTTCTTCCCTAGCTCCAAAGACTTCAAATATGCGTGAATAATCCTCTCTTAGGTCTTCCTCCCCGTTTTTTATCAGCTAGGCACCTTTTTTAATGAAAACTAACCGAAATTGCACTTCAGCCCCTCTACTTTGTAATTCCCGGACAGAATTATTTGCTGATTTTGCGCGGGCTGTATCTCCCTCATACGGACTCGTCTTCGGGCCTATCATATACCGTTGGAAAGCTACGGATGTCTACTTTCTAATGCCGCAAGCCTTTCTTCAAAATTCTTTGTAGATATTCCTTGGCATCGAAAAGAGTGCAGGCTTGTCATGTGTGACTTTTCCAACTTTACTTCGTTTGTGCGTCTCCTTTTCTCCTCTTCATCTAGCTCCATTCCAAGCATATCCAAGCATCTCATAAGCTCCATTGCACCTCTTTTACCTGAGATACACAACACTAAACAACCCGTGCAATTATCATAGCAAATATGAGAGAAAACACGCACAAATAGGCTAGAAACACTACTTTTCACTCTTAAGCTTAGAGATAGTCAAATTCACATATTAACGCACATATAACATATATATAATGTGAAATAAGCCTATTAAAAGTAATATGGAAGTATTAAAATAACTCCTAAAAGGGAGTTATCAAATACCCCCACACTTACCTTTTGCGCGTCCCGAGCAACAAATCAAAATTTAACCACCTTATCACTTCATCCCACCACCAACAAGATAGGAGCCAAGACAATTGCATACTATTCGAAACACCGTTTCATACAAATCTTAACTAGCCGACTCAATAACAAAATACGACTCAACAATGCAATGATATGATGCAAATGCAAGGTATGACTCGATCCAACACAACACATATTTACACACGCACACAAAAGTATTTCTTTTTGGTTGAGCTTGGGCAATCTCAATAAGCAAACTGGTAAGTCATAAGGCTCTCATATCCCCTTTGGAAACTCTACAACCTCCATGATCAGCAGAATTTGCGGCCAATTTCGTTAGACAGAACAAGCACGAGCACTTAATATTTTGCACTCACACACTCATCAGACATATCCCTAGTACTTACCATCCGAGCTATTTATCCACGGGTTAAAACTCTTGACGGCTTAGGACGGGTGGGATAGGTTATTTAGAAGCGTAGTCCTAGACGTCATGATATTCTCACATAACCCGTTTCTCACACTCCCTCACCGAAATCCAAGGAACCCAACCGAATCTCACATACTCCGGCCCTCATTCCCTCAATCCCGGTGCAATGCCGTTCTCGCGGCCACAAATGTGAAAGAGTGTCAGAAAGAATCATAGCTAATCTCTTCGGTTCCCTTGCAATTGCCAAAACACGCTCCTTTATTTCCTTCTCACTCCTTTCATTCTCTCTATTTTTTTTCTTTTTCTATCTCTCTCTTTTTTTTTTTTTTAATTTTGTTTTGATTTTCGCACTTCCCACAAATAATCAACGCATGGAGCACAAGTAATACTGAATGAACCCGACGAGATAAAAATATCATGTAGATAATGTGGGGGTGGAATGTGTAAGATCAAGGAGATATAATAATAATCGTCGACACCCCCACACTCGATGTTAACCAACTCACAAAATTCGGTAGTCAAAGTGATACATGCTTTCCAACCGATCCTCCTCATCACCTAAGATATAGAGAATAACATGAAAAACTAGCACGTCCTCCTATAATATCAATCAACCCCACCCCATATTGTGCGGAAAGAATGTCACGCACTACGGCACTCCACCTGTGATCGTGGTGTAAGGACACGATTCACTACCACACCGAAGTGTGCTGCCGTCTCTAACTCACCCTCACATCCCCTCGTAAGACAAAACCTGTAAGAGAATCCACAATGAATGTATCAAATCAGCACACCCTAATCGAACCTCCCTAACTCGACTCCCTCTATCATGACGCATAGGAAAGAGCCATTCTAACAAGTGATGAAAGTCACAATGAAAGGCTTCCTAGGCTAGAGGCTATGAATAAAAGGGGTAAATGGATCGAAGAGGGTAACTAGTGGACCTAGGCTGTGAGACGGGACGTGAGGTCCCCATAAAAGTCACTCGCACGACTGTTCCGTTGCCACTACGAGGAGGGTTGACGACTACCTAAATGACGGCGGTGTAGTATTAGTAGGATATCTAAGTCTGAGAGACAGTTACTTGCATTTCTAGTGTGCATTAGCTCTATAAGTCTTCCTACTCCAGATTCTCGCGTCTCTGCCTCAGTTCGGATCTTCATAATCCTAGAGAATTCTATCATTAAGCCCTCGCCAAGTTCAACTCATTTTGATTGCCATTTCTCTTAAAAAATCAATTTGTACCTTTATGGATTTTTTTTTAATTCCTACTCTATATGCAGGGCCAGACGCGAAAGAAGACTCGAAACTGACTCATTTCAGGTAGGTGGACTCAATTAAATAAACGTGCAAAAATCAACCGACTAACACATATATACACCGCTAATACATCACCATACGTCATACGACACTATAAATTGACACGACACGGACCACGAATACGACACAATACGAACTAACAATCTACATGCTGACAGGTTAATGCAAACACAAACTGGCTAGTCAAGACTAAAAATCCCCCCACACTAGACTGCGTCGTTGTCCTCAACGAATTTAGAAGTAAAACCGAGGACTCAACATTTCTAATGTGAGGGGAGGTGAATCTACTTATCCTCCGGGCTCTGGTTCATCCTCGTTTTGGTAACGGTCAACTAATTCATTCTCATTCACCTTATGTTTCCCTTTATCGACCGACGAACCCATCACCATCTTGCCTCTATTAGGCCTCATCTCACACACGTATCAATTGTCAAACAAATGCAGTAAGTACAAGTGCAAGAATCAAATAATACGCTGAAGTTTAGGAATACCTGACAAAATCAGTCAAATTGACTGATTTTTCGGAATTTTTCGCGATGTGAGATTTTTAGCTCTTTAGCTTCCCCTTGGTTTCCCAGTCAAAACCCCGAAACCGGTTTGTTGAAATTTCAAACGATGAAGAACGAATCGACGATTCTTCGTTCTAGGGTTCGGACTTCCTTCTTCTCCCCCACACTTGTCTCTTGTAAACTAGCTGAATTGGCTTCACAATAGTTGTAGAGGAGCTTGAGGCGAGCAAAACCCCTATCTTGATTCAGAATTTGATCAACTTCCTCCAATCGTGTTCTTGAGCACTGAGAGAGCTCACAAGAGAGAGAGCGACGGGATTGAAGCTGGGGGCGTGGTTCTGTAGTTTGATCTGTGAGGGAAGTCTTTAATTCCTTTTAATTGTTGCCAAAAGACCACAATACCCCCCTTTAATTAGCCGCGTGTTTTGTTTATGATCGTGCGATCACCATAAGGTGATCGTGCGATCTAAGCTGGTCGTGCGATCTGGTAGATGATCGGCAATTCCAGTGAGTTGCTCTTTTTTTGTTGCGGCAAGACTCCTTAGCAGATCGTGCGATCACAATTTGTGATCTTACGATCTGCTTTGATCGTAGGATCTCCTCTGTGATATTATTCTCCAGTGAGTTGCTCAAAATTTTTTCGTAAAAATTTCTTCTAAGTATTCATGCTGATCCCACGATCAACATGTTGATCATGCGATCTCCTGGCAAATTTTCTTCAACTTTTTTTTTTCCTGATCCGCTTTGTTTGCTTAATCTTCACGGTTCCTTAGCTTGAATTTCATGTGCCCCTATGTGCTCTTGAGCTCATTTTTTTTCCCGTGACACGCTTCCCAACATCTCGGGAATCTTCTCGTGATCACATCTTTCTCATTCAAATTCCGCCTTTCTTTTACGTCCGAACTCCGATGCGCGCATTTCCATGCGAGTCTACAGACATCAAGAAGGGGAGTCAATAACCTGTAAACCTGCGGAGACTCAACTCAAATGTCAAATTCTCGCTCTCTCACCCCTCAAATAACAAAACGGAATTAAAAACTCACACAACAGTATTTAAAACACTCTCTCTACACTAATGCATAAAATACGTTGGGTTGCCTCCCAACAAGCGCTTGTAATTTAAGGTCGACAGCCCGACCCAGTTACCTCTGCCACCTCACGAGGGTGGTCTGGCACATTGTGCCGCTTCCAGCTTAGCCTTCCTGTGTTGGATTTGAAGCACTGCTTCATGTGCGTGCACCGCTGATGGCTTATTTCTTTCCCAGTAGTCAGGTGGATCCCCTTGCGACAACTCTTGGATTTGACGCTTCACTTGTACAGCAAATGGCACACCTGGTTGATACTCCCATGAACACTGGGGTGACGGTTTGAAGACCCGAAAATTCTCCATGTCATCATGTACCCTCATAATCAGTTCTCCATTCTCTACGTCAATGAGAGTACGACCAGTTGCCAGGAATGGCGTACCCAGAATTAGCGGAACATCACCTACTGGCATGTCTAGTATTACGAAGTCAGCTGGAATTATCAGGCTCCCAACTCTCACAAGCACATCTTTGATCATCCCACATGCTCTCTTGGTCGATTTATCTGCAAATTGGAGAGTTATCCAGGTTTTCGGGGGCTCCCCCACACCTAACTTTTTGAATACCGACAACGGCATCAAATTCACGCTCGCTCCCAGATCACAGAGAGCTCTTCCAGTGTAGGAATCAACCAATGTAGCCTCAATGACAAAGCTACCTGGATTCTTCTTTTTCTTAGTTAACCCATGCAAAACACATGAACTAACCTGTTCATTTAAGTTTACTCTCTGAAATTCATCCACCCCTTTCTTTCCAAGAACTGCATCTTTAATAAATCGAGCATACTTAGGAATCTTTTGAAGTGCCTCAATCAATGGGATATTGATATGAAGTTTAGAGAAGACATTCAAAAAGCGCTTGTATTCCTCAGAATCATCCTTCTTCTTCCTAGTACGTAATGGAAATGGTAGTTCTGAAGAAGAAGGAGAAGATGAAAGTGGTACCTCGGTAGATTTCTCTGCATCCTGGTGAATCATGCCCTTTGATTGGGGGATCATGACAGGTGTCTTCTCAGAATCGAAGACATCATGTTCCTTCACCTTTGAGGCTTCCGCTCTGGCATGACTCGGATATGGAGGATCTGTAAGTGTAATACCACTTCGAGTGGTGATGGCTTGAGCCTGTCCCTCTGATGTGTCAACAATGATACCCAGTGCCCTTTGTTCAAGTTGTTCCTTTAGATCTTTTTATTTCTGCTTGAGCAACTTGAAGTGCAATTGCTACAGAGCTGACCTGTGTGGACATGTCTGTCATGTGCTGAGCCATCGTCTTTATTATCCCTGTCATATCGGTCAACTCTAATGGTGGTACTGGCTGCTGCTGATGCATCTCCGAAACATTTGCTTCATGCACTACATCTTCCGCATTCACCTGAACCGTGCTATATGCCACTGAGCTATGCTTCATCGGTTCTTTTTTTTGGTGCTCATAATCCCAGCTCTCCTCTTGCTCAACCACACGTCTCATCAACTCATATGCACCGTCAACATCACATTTGAACAAGAAACTGCCCCCCAGCTTCTCTATCAATCTTTTCTTTGTCAAGCATTCCAAGTGCATCATAGAAGACTTGTATGATCTGGCTTTTTGCAATGCCATGGTTGGGGAATTTGCGTAGCAATAAGTTGAGACGCTCCCATGCTTTGACCATGGATTCATGTTGCTTTTGCCTGAATGACCAAATCTCGTTCTGCAGCTGAATCATGCGTGAGATGGGAAAGAATTTACTCATGAACTGGGAGGCACAGTCTTCCCATGTCTTGATTGAGTTGGATTGCAATGAATCCAGCCAATCCATAGCAGCTCCCTTGAGGCAATGAGGGAAGAGCATCAGTTTTATTGATTCGGAAGTGACCCCACTATAACGGATTAGCCCACAGTGGCTCTGAAATCTCCCAATGTTTGCATGTGGGTCTTCCTCGTCTGTCCCAGCAAAAGTGCACTGGTCCTGAGCAAATTGAATTGTGCCCAGCTTGAGACAGAAGGTTTCTGCCTGAATTGGTGGCACCACAATTACTGGCTCCCTTCCTTTAAGATCCGCCTCAAATGCGTGGATTATTGCTTTCCCTGAAAGATTATATGGCATTGAGGTCGGGTGCGGTCTTGATGTTGCTGCCAGTGCTTTCTCTACAGCTTCAGCCACCAAAGCTTGTAGCTGCTCTGTGGTGAGGCTAATATGCCCTTTTCCTTCCGCCATAGCTACCTGAGAAAACAACACTAGAACAACCGTGAGGTAAACAGATAATAACAAAAATAGAATAAAAGAAGTATCCTAAATTAATTTTTAACTAAACTAATAAACCGTTTAATTCCCCGGCAACGGCGCCAAAAACTTGACCGGGTCCTATCGGTCCACCGAATTCACTAAGTTCTAACACAATCAATCGAAACTACCCTCACACGATTAATCAAGTTTCTATCTCCTCTCGGTCTCAAGAAACTACAAGATTATCTACCTATTCTTTAACACGTCTCAAAGACTTCACTTTCGTGCAATTCTATCAACAAGTAGCATTCTACGGGTGATCAAGCCAAGAACACTAAGAATTGAGTACAAGAATAGATAAACTAACAAGAACGTTCATAGAATTAAGCAAAAGCATGCATCAAGTCCAAAATCCGGAAAATCATCCAACAAACCCTAGTTTCTCATCAATCACCTAGCTTTAAGAAGTTTAGCTAGACATAATATTGTTCAACATATCCAAAATAATGAAGTTCATGAAGAAAAGATGAAGAAACGAAGATCAAACGCTAAAATCTTCAATGTAGTTGATGATCCTTGCTCCAAGCTTGTTCTCCCTTCTTCCCTAGCTCCAAAGACTTCAAAGATGCGTGAATAATCCTCTATTAGGTCGTCGTCCCCGTTTTTTACCAGCTGGGCACGTTTTTAAATGAAAACTAACCGAAATTGCACTTCAGCCCCTCTACTTTGTAATTCCCGGACAGAATTATTTGCTGATTTTGCGCAGGCTGTATCGCCCTCATACGGACTCGTCTTCGGGCCTACCATATACCGTTGGAAAGCTACGGATGTCTACTTTCCAATTCCGCAAGCTTTTCTTCAAAATTCTTTGTAGATTTTCCTGGGCGTCGGAAAGAGTGCAGGCTGGTCCTGTGTGACTTTTCCAACTTTACTTCGTTTGTGCGTCTCCTTTTCTCCTCTTCATCTAGCTCCATTCCAAGCATATCCAAGCATCTCATAAGCTCCATTGCACCTATTTTACCTGAGATACACAACACTAAACAACCCGTGCAATTATCATAGCAAATATGAGAGAAAACACGCACAAATAGGCTAGAAACACTACTTTTCACTCTTAAGCTTAGAGATAGTCAAATTCACATATTAACGCACATATAACATATAAATCATGTGAAATAAGAATATTAATAGTAATATGGAAGTATTAAAATAACTCCTAAAAGGGAGTTATCATGGTCCCACTGCGAGTAGTAATAGCCTTCAAATGCTCAGTTGGAGTAATAGTGTTGGACGGAAGTATACCTGGTGGAAGTCGACGATTCTGATTAGCTATTTGGCCAGTTTGTGTTTCAGGGCTCTTTAGCGAAGCTTCCATTGCGACAATCTTGCTCTCAATCTTATCATTTCTAGCTAACAATTTCCTCAACATCGCATTTGTATCATGTTCTTCTGAGAGTGGAGGTGGGGCCTGCTGTTGTGGAACCTGTCTCTGAGCTTTGTAAGGAACATTTGACCTATGACCTGGTGCATATAATCCACTATTCGGATTGGCATAGCTGAAGTTGGGGTGGTTGCGATTGTTGGAATGATAGGTGTTTGGCCATTGCTGCTTTCTTTGTTGACCCATGTAATTCACGTCTTCAATGCCATCCCCATATCCCTGATTTGCATCTGCTACCATCTCTCCCACTGACTTTACCTGGGCCGATAGATTCAAATTACTAAAAGCCGAAGTCATCACTGCCATCTGATGTTCAAATTTCTGCTCCACCATGGTCTCAATCTGACTAACCAATGCCCCATCTGATTTCGTGTTTCTACGAGTCTCAGACCTCGTGGATTCACGTTTTGCGACATTGTCTAGCAGATCACGACATCTCTGTAGTCCCATTCCCATAAAATTTCCTTGAGCCATTATGTCCAGCTCACTAGCAGTTTCTCTGTCCAAAGCATTATAAAAGTAATGGAGAAGTTTATACCATGGCTCTCCGTGTGTAGGGCATCTGCGAAGGAGCTGGTTGATTTCTCCACGTATCACCCAGAGAATCATCTTCCAGCTGTGTAAATTTAGTTATGTCAGCCATCCGTTGAGCAACCTTGGATGGTGGAAGATACTTCCTGAGAAACTCTCTGCTACAATCTGCCCATGTAACTATGCTGCCTGCTGGAAGTTCCATAAGCCATGTCTTTGCCTTTCCCGATAAAGAGAAGGGGAAAAGCATGAGCTTTATCGTCTCGATTGGATTTTTTTGGTCATACATGGTAGAAGTAATCTGCTCGAAATTGAGCAAGTGTTGATGTGGATCATCGCTCGGGGCTCCAGTGAATAGGCATTCATCTCTAACCATGTTGATCAACGGTTGGCGAATCTCGAAATGCGCGGCATTAATCTGCGGCCTGACAATGGTAGGCTGATATCCCTCCGGTGTAGTCCTGAAGTAGTCCACCAAAGGACGCTCATCCTCCTCAGCATTGTTGACTTGCTCCACCACATTCCGGCCGTTATTGTTCCGATTATTACCTTCGTTGTTTCCATTGCCTCCGTTGTTTCCACCATTAATTCCTCCATTATTTCTATCAACTATTTCCGCACCAGGGAGTTGTTGTGGATTTGGGGGGTTCATGCAATCAATCACTGCCTGCATCTCAGCCATTTGAGCCCTAAGCTGCTCAGTCTCCTTTGCTCGATTTGCTGCATCTTCCACAGCTGCAGCTCTAGCTGCTTCTGCATCTTCGAGGCCTTTGCGGAACCTCTCAAACTCAGATCTAGTTTGCTCGTCCATCTGAACTGAATTTGCTTTCCTCTTGTCTCTACTCTTTGCTCGCAATAAGGATTCCGGGTCTTCAAGTGTTGGATGCAAAGGCTCGTTTCGAGAACGTGACATGCAACAAGTGAATCAGACCTGAAAACACGAATCACACACACAAAACGGGTGAGTAACAGATATAAACTGAAATAGTAAATCCCTAAAGAGAAAAATAATAGCTAATTTATCTGAAGTCCCCGGCAACGGCGCCAAAAACTTGACATGCTCCAACTGCAAGTGTACAGCTGTCGTGTGTAGTAATAAACCAGAAATCCGGGTTGTCGAACCCAAGGGACTTTGTTTAAATTAACTATTATTCTAAACCTTATGTGGGTACGTCGCAAGTTGTGTTTTTATCTAATTCTAATAAATTAAACGCAATATTCTCAATTAACCAAGTGAAGTAGTTCACGATTAATAAAGAATGAATTTTAGGGTTTTTGTAAAATAAGGGAAAAGTACTGGGAATTCTCTAGGTTCACTAAGTTGATCTAAATTTATATTTTGATTTGTAAAACAACCACGTGTCATTCACTATTAATCAAGCAATATTAAACATACCGAGTTACCAAGCAAGTTCCCTATACTTTAAACTAAAACAAACCGAGTTACCTGGTCTAGTTTAGCTTTAAGCATGCATTAAAACCATATTACTACTTTAACGAGCCTAGTTAACGATGTCGAGTTACCAAACATTGATACAACTAGGCGGATTATTCAATTTACCGACTAATTCTCACAGAGTTACCACGTGAAAACTAATTTAGTTTATCTCTACGTTAGCTATTCGCAAAGATAATATAATTATGAACGTAAATAATCCATAATAGTGAATAAACACGTGAGATTAAGCTAGAGCATGCATCACAATCATCAAAACGTCAACTTTAGATCAAACCCTAGCTACACCAAACGAGAATTCCCAACAAATAACGTTTAGCTACTCATATTCATGCTCAAAACGACAAGTCTCATGAGTTTAAACATAAAAATCAAGAAAAGAGGAGAGTTGAGAATCCAAACGGATGATCCAAAGCTCCTAAGCTCTCCCAATAGCTTCTTGATCTCCAAAAGATGTTCCTTACGTCCAAAACTACTGAAAAAGTCGACCTAGAATGCTTAAATATGTTTCCATAATCCTATTACAAAGTTTGGATAAACTACGAAAAAGCCCCTGAAAAATTTTGCACTTTCAGCGATGTCTTCGTACGAAGACATTTGTCTTCGTACGAAGAGTCTTCGTACGAAGACAAATGCTCTTCGTACGAAGGTATTCTTACTTAGATACTACAAGCTTGTTTGGGAAGACTTTTTGCAGATCCAAAATTTGGCTAAGTATATTGTCTTCGTACGAAGACATTTGTCTTCGTACGAAGACCCTCTACTCCAGCCTTCTTTTCTTTGACTTTCTCTTCCTTCCTTTGACTTTCTCCTTCCTTCCTTCTTCCATTGACCTTCCTTTGAGTTCCTTTCTTCCGAAGTTCGCTTCCATCTCCCGCATGATCCTCCAAGCCCTGTTTTCCTGCGAATCACAACGCGAAAACACAACCCGCGATCATATCACAATGAAAGCTCAAATAACTAAAGAAACGCCCGGATTTAACAAGTAACGCATATGAACTCACATTATCACATTTAAGCTTAATTTACTCAAAAGCCGACGAATTCTCCATGATAAGCACGCAAAACGTTGAAATAAAAGGCATAAAATAACTCCGAAAACGGAGTTATCAACTACCCCCACACTACCTTTTGCTCGTCCCGAGCAAATCTCCCAAGTCAATTCAATTTCTATCAAGCCAAAACTTCTCTCGCTTTCCCGCAATCCATCCAACTTTGCATACTAACATAATTTCTCATTGCATTACTTCCCTACGCCATTTGCATACTTTCACCTCACATTGCATACAAAACCGTTATCAATTGCATACTAATCCGAGTAGAACAATTCACCAACCATCATTTTTAATAGTCGACACGACTCGATTATACACAATGCACCTATATGCAAATTCAATATTCACAATGCAAGTATTGAAATACAATTTTTTTTTCTTTTGCGAGATTGGGCAATCTCCATTAGCCTAAACCGATTCACACGAAGCGATGATAAATTTAGACACAAGGAATGATTTGAAATCAAATTCGACAACACGAATCCCCCCTAGCTAGTATAGAGAACCTAGCTTTACTAAGTACAAGAATGCAATACCTTTTCATGTGTGCCACAAAATAACAGGCTACGCTAGGCTAAGTCACGTTCAAGGTTCGAGCTCCTAATCCGCTAACGGGTTTAGAATGATGAGGCTTTAGGAACAAAACGGATAAAAATCAAACACAAGTCCTAAGGCGTCACATTCTCACAATTACCCCCATCTCACACACCCTCACAACAAGGATAGAAACCAAGCCCGAAACTCACCATCTCCGGCCCTCGATCCCCTCACACCCCGGTACAATTACGATTTCCGCGGTTATTGTCATGAATAATGTATAAGCAAAAACCTCCTGTTCGTGAACTAGTCGCTTCTCCACTCGTTCTTCCACAAAGCTTCTCATTCTTCCTTTATTCAACTCTACTTTTTTTTTCTCCTTTTTTTTTAAAATCTCTCAAAGTCCTGCATAATTTCTTCAATATCTGTCTCGAGTGGTCTTCCAAGTGTCAAGCTAACATATGATAGTAAGGGGAGACACTATCCAAATCAACATGTATAAATCACAAGTAAATGTCTCTCCCTATCTCGATGAAATCCTTGGTGCAACAAACGAAGCCGCTAACATAATAGAGCACGTGTGGGGATGGATTCGTCGCAAGCTCAGTCTCGATGTCCGAAGTAAAATGTCGACACCCCCACACTCGACTGTAATCCTGTCCCCTCTCAAGTAGTCAATCGAATATATGTCTCGTGCCTAATCCAACCAAACCTCCTACACCATGATGAGTAAGATCCGGTACCTAGCACGATCCACCTATTAAATTCCCCCAACCCAAGTTTTGTGTGTATTAGATGGTACACACTCACGGCTCTCCTCACTTGTGTCCATGTTGCAATGCCATGGAACACCGCCACACCGAAGTGCGCAAACCTACTCTCACTCACCCTCGCATTCCCCTCGAAGATCACAAATCAAGCGCATGCGATATGTAAGACTCACACAAGTATAGCATGAAGTACTCCCTCATCGAACCCCCTCAACTACAATACCCTCGTGACGCACTAAAGCGGTGATTCTAACCAATCAGTGATGAAGGCCAAGAATCGTCACCCTAAGACCAAAGGTTGTCAAAGAATCCATGGTTCAAATCAGGGTTTACTAGTGGTCCTACAAGGTAAGTTCTATAAGCAGTGAGTGCTCTAATACACACCTCGCACAGCTGTTCTGTGTGCCACTACAAGGCGGGTTGGCGACTACCTAAGACGTACACAAGAACGTTCGGCTTGTTTAGCTCACACCTAGCTCAACTCTTGTAAGAAAACTAGGCACACACTTTTAGATTTGAAAAATTAAGTTCGTGTGTAAAATAGGCACGCATTCCCGTAAAGAACGTTTCTCTATACTTACTAAGGGAAACTCACATTGTCACTCTCGATCGCAATTCACGCCCTATGCCAAAAAGTCTCACACTTCTCGATTTTACCGAATTTTCAGCTTCTTTCGATTGCCCTTTCTCAAATTTTTAATTTTTTTTTTGGTTTTTTCACATTTCTTTTTTTTTTTTATACCTATACTATATACACGGCCAACTCGACTAATGACTCAATAATGGTGGGATGACTCAATAATACCAAAACGTGCATGCAAAAAGATGAATAATAAAAAGAAAAATAAGGACCTAACCAAAAATTTCTAACTACATGCTGACATGGGCGATGCAAAGACTCAACACTGACTAGTAAAAAGGACTCAACCACCCCCACACTAGAATGCATCGTTGTCCTTAACGATAACACGAGGACTCAACAATTCTAGCACGAGGGCACACTCCACTACTCGTCTCCTTCTTCCTCCTCTTCATCTTCTTCCTCATCATCTTCTTCTGCCTCATCCTCACTCGGCGGAACCGGATACTCAAATTAATCCTCTTGGAACCACGGATCCGCCGTCGGGACCGGTGGAACAAACTCCCCCGCCGCCTGACCACTCGACTGTATCACCCACTGGCCCACCATCTGGATTAATCCACCCAGCTTCACCTGATTGTCCCGAGTGTGGGCAAACTGGCGTCTTCTCTCGATTCTATCCCAGGGCCATCTCCTCTCTCAGGTGGTCATAGGCAACCTGGTTATCAAACCTAGAGGTGTTCATCCTCCTACCCTTGCCCCTCTTCCTCGCTGTCTCATCAAACCTATGCCATTTCCTAGACGTGAATAGTTTCAAGTCCATATCTCTTCCAATGACGACTTCGACGGTTTTGGCCAGGTGAGTCAGCAAGCAAGTATGACCGGGACCTAACTTGTTATTCTTCGACACCCTCTCTAGACAATTTTCCCAGATAAACTTAGGGATATCGATCCTAACCCCGGTGTAAAGACAGAGAGCCCAGACCGATAGGCGGAAAGAGTAACTAGGGTTTCGTGTGATTCCCAAAACCCAGTTCTCTAGAAATTCACAGCACCACCTTGCCTCCGTCCTATAATACCTCTTTTCGGCCTTCCAATGAATCACCTCCCCTTTTCTGTCCCATGTATCTACCCCTTTCGCAAAACAAAATGCATTCAAACGAGACCAAAGATTCTCACTACGAAGAACAGTCTCGTACCCACAACCCTCTTCAACGCGGGGAAACCCATGGCCAAAGCGATAGCCTCTGGCGTGAAGACTATCCACTCGTTCCGATAGTACACAAGACGAGGGTCTCGACTCTCACCATTTTTTTCATACCTCAAGTTGAGGAAAAACTCTCTCGCAATATGGGAACTAGACGGCCCTACTAGCTTAAACCAGTTGGTAAGCTTCTCGCGCTCAAAAATTTCCTTGATGGGAGTAGGCATATCCTCGTGCAATGGAAATGCCTTTTCGGGCTGCCCGTTCTTAGTCAAGTATGTATCTTTGCGAGAGTCTAGATGGGCCTCGTAGGTGAAAAAACAGAAACTATCATAACACCCGGGCCCAATACTCCGTTCTTTCAAATTAACTTTTCCCGTTCGTCGGCCTACAATGCCCGGTTTAGACGGGGGAGGGGCACTCAAGATTTCATATTGGGGAATGGGCGGTATTTCTAATTGAGGCTCGCCCGACCCCGATGCTTCTTGCGAGGTACCCTCTCCCGTCTTCCGTTTCTTTCCACCCACCATTAAGAATACAAATTCAAGTAAAACAAGAAATTAAAATTTTGTGCACGTGACAAGAAGTGTGTACAGAATGAAACACGTAGGCACGTAAGCAAGTAATTCTTAGGACTCTAAGCAATCACCCCGAAGCACGCTACTAAGCGCAACAAAAAAATAATTCAGGCTTTTACTCAATTTGTGCCTAAGACTCGAATATTGAATTGACTAGTTTAGAGTGTACCTACGTGCCCGGAGCAAGTCTTAGGGGCACAACAATTTCAGAAAATTGACAAACCGGGCTGATTTTGAGGTTGCCGAAAGAATTTGTCGAAACTTCGAAGTGGTTGATGCTCCGTACTCCTTGTGTAGTCCCTGTTAGCTTTTCCTTCTTGACCGTAAGCTGAATCAAGCTCTAAGTGGTCCAATTTCTCAAATTTTTCTTCGGAACCCTAGCTTCTTCCTCCTCTGATTTCTCTCTTGTCTCTCAATCTCTCTCAAAACCACCTTGCAATCCTTGTTCTCCTCTGATTCGCAAACAAAACCTATGGTAGCTTGCTGAATTTGGTGAAGAAACAAGGGAGGGGGCGATTTGGGGTCGTGCGGCTATGGAGAGGTGAAGAACTGTTGAAGCTTGATGAATGAGGAAGGGGATCGACTGTGTTACTGATGAAGCTTCAAAGTTCGTGCAAAAGTATAAAAAGCCCCTGATAACTTGCCTCAATCTGTTCTCCGTGCGTGGGCTAAGAAGTCTTTTTTCCCGATGTCTTCGTAGGAAGACAAATGTCTTCGTGCGAAGAGTCTTCGTACGAAGACAATTTGTCTTCCTACGAAGGCCTTCCTATATAGATACTGCGTGCTGTTATAAGAAGACAATCTTCAGAGCTCAAAAATTTTCTAAGTACAAAGTCTTCGTACGAAGACAATTGTCTTCGTACGAAGACAATGCTGGAGCTTGCCAAAAACATCCTTTTCGTCAAATTTTCGCGTATCCGGTCGTGCCTTTGCTTTCCGAAGGATCTCCTCGACCTCGAGACTCCCTTTTCACCTTAAAACACTCCCAAAATCCGGGGAATATTTCATTTGTCAATTTCACGCGTTCCAAGGCACGTTTTGCATTTCCGGATGCTTTTGACCTCGTTTTACTCTCTAAAGCATCCTTTTTGGCGTAACATCTTCATCCGGACTCCGATTTGCGCGATCCACCTATCTACAGAAAGCTCTCGACCACCCCCACACGTTGGCATTGTTCAATCCTTATTTCAGTCTGTCCTTCAGAATTTCACCTCGTAATCCGTGCCGGCGTGCTAGCTTTCTCCGTTCACTAATCAAATTCTTGCGCATATCAAGACGGGGAGTCCGGGAACATGATCTTCCCCAGGTGCGTGTGTTCAATAGGTGCAGGAATGGCTTATATCTTCAATTACTTCACTTCGGATCCCGATACGCGTATTGGAATGCAAATCTTCAATTTTTACTCTGTCTCGCACGCGCGCATCAAGACGGGGGATCCGAAATAGGCCTTTCACCTCGTAATCTTGCACCTACTCATTGGAAATATTAAATCCAGTCTCTCGCACCTCTCAATGAAATTAAACAGAATAAAAATCACAAAACAGTATTAAAACCTACTCTACAGCAATAAATAGGTTGGGTTGCCTCCCAACAAGCTCTTTGTAATTTAAGGTCGACGGCCCGACCCAGTTACCTCAGAGATTAATCACTATTAATCAAACATTATTAAACTTACCGAGTTACCAAGCAAGTTCACTATACTTTAAACTAAAACAAACCGAGTTACCTGGTCTAGTTTAGCTTTAAGCATGCATTAAAACCATATTACTACTTTAACGAGCCTAGTTAACGATGTCGAGTTACCAAACATTTATACGACTAGGTGGATTATTCAATTTACCGACTAATTCTCACGGAGTTACCACGTGAAAACTAATTTAGTTTATCTCTACGTTAGCTATTCGCAAAGATAATATAATTATGAACGTAAATAATCCATAATAGTGAATAAACACGTGAGATTAAGCTAGAGCATGCATCACAATCATCAAAACATCAACTTTAGATCAAACCCTAGCAACACCAAACGAGAATTCCCAACAAATAACGTTTAGCTACTCATATTCATGCTCAAAACGACAAGTCTCATGAGTTTAAACATAAAAATCAAGAAAAGAGGAGAGTTGAGAATCCAAACGGATGATCCAAAGCTCCTAAGCTCTCCCAATAGCTTCTTGATCTCCAAAAGATGTTCCTTACGTCCAAAACTACTGAAAAAGTCGACCTAGAATGCTTAAATATGTTTCCATAATCCTATTACAAAGTTTGGATAAACTACGAAAAAGCCCCGAAAAAATTCTGCACTTTCAGCGATGTCTTCGTACGAAGACAATTGTCTTCGTACGAAGACAAATGCTCTTCGTACGAAGGTCTTCTTACTTAGATACTGCAAGCTTGTTTGGGAAGACTTTTTGCAGATCCAATATTTGGCTAAGTATATTGTCTTCGTACGAAGACATTTGTCTTCGTACGAAGACCCTCTGTTCCAGCCTTCTTTTCTTTTACTTTCTCTTCCTTCCTTTGACTTTATCCTTCCTTCCTTCTTCCATTGACCTTCCTTTGAGTTCCTTGCTTCCGAAGTTCGCTTCCATCTCCCGCATGATCCTCCAAGCCCTGTTTTCCTACGAATCACAACACGAAAACACAACCCGCGATCATATCACAATAAAAGCTCAAATAACTAAAGAAACGCCCGGATTTAACAGGTAACACATATGAACTCACATTATCACATTTAATTTCAATTTACTCAAAAGACGACGAATTCTCCATGATAAGCACGCAAAACGTAGAAATAAAAGGCATAAAATAACTCCGAAAACGGAGTTATCAACAAGAGAGCCTGAACCATGGACACGAAGAAAGAGATTCAAATATCTCTCATCTCATTCTGCTGATAACATTATTTCTGATCCAACCCTGGTAGCAATGCAATGTGAACTCAAAGAGTTTGAAAGGAATAAGGTCTGGAATCTAATTCATCCACCAAGAAATTAGTCTGTCATTGCCACCAGATGGGTATTCAGAAACAAGTTATATGAGAATGGAAAGGTAATCAGGAACAAATCTGGATTGGTAGCTCAAGGCTACAATCAAGAAGAAGGTATTGACTATGAAGAGTTTTTTTCTCGTGTAGCCAGATGCTGATTTTGCAGGATATAAAGTTGACAGAAAGAGTACATAAGGGTGCTGTCAATTTCTTGGATCATCTATAGTCAGCTGGCATTCAAAGAAGCAAAACTCAGTTGCACTATCAACAGGTGATGCTGAATACATAGCAGCTGGAGCTTGCAGTTCTCAAGTATTATGGATAGCACAACAAATGAGAGATATTGGATTTGATTTCAAAGATATACATATCATGTGTGACAACACAAATGCAATATCAATTACAAAGAATCCAGTTCAACATTCAAGAACAAAGCACATTGATGCTAGACATCACATAACCAGAGATCATGTAGAGAAAGGTGATATTGTTCTTGAATTTTTTTCTACTAACTTGCAATTCGCAGATATCTTCAGTAAACCATTAGCAGATGAAAGGTTCTCAGCCTTAAGATTGGAGTTAGGGATGCTAAATAAGGAAGCTTTGGTTTAGGGGGAGAATCATGTAATTATTATGTGTTTCAAACGTTTGAACTGATTTTCAAAGCCTAGAAATTCCTTTCAAAGCTTTGAGTATGTGTGCTTTACAGGATACAACTTTTCAAGGCATTCAAATCCTTTCCAAATCCTTGAAAATAAGACTCCATGTCAATTACTCAATAATTCTGTATCTTTCAATATTGGGTGTTATCTGTGTAGATAATTTCTCCATGTTGCCCATCAATTTTGAAAAACCCCTTTTCAGCCGAAATAGTATTATATCTTATATTTCCAACGGCACACACAATTTTGAATCTTTTTGATTTATC
Source organism: Linanthus parryae (assembly GCA_023055425.1). Taxonomy (NCBI): domain Eukaryota; kingdom Viridiplantae; phylum Streptophyta; class Magnoliopsida; order Ericales; family Polemoniaceae; genus Linanthus; species Linanthus parryae. The sequence continues at coordinate 2,183,849 of JALGPY010000035.1, read as the reverse complement.
CTATCTTCAAAGATTACAGAAAATATTTAGTTTACTTTTCAAACTGAAACTCTCTCTTCTATTTATCTCCTTCTTTATCTCTCTCCTTCGTATCTATCCTACCTATCTCTCATCTTACTCGAACCCTAATGAGCACTAGAAGAGCCTCAGACAGAATCAAGATGGCTGGTGGATCAAAGGCTACAACAGAGAAGAAAAGTAGTAGTCACTGAAAATTCCTCTGTGAATGACAGCCTTGTTAATCTAAGACGTCATGTAGATGATTTAGAAAGAAAAAATACTACTCTTACTGAGAAAATTCAAGAATCTAAACTAGTCAAAATCAAGCTTGCTGGATCAGAACCAAAGTTGAACTTGATTCTTGGAGGAAGTTCACAGTCTGCTCACAAAGCTGGTATCGGATTCAATCTAATCTTTCCAAGAAGAAACAATACCAGATTTGTGAAAGCTGGAAACAAAACCTCTCCTACTTGTCATTACTTCTGTAAAACTGGTCATGTTAAAATGACTTTTCCTTTTAGAAGAAGAGACCCTCACATAATGAGGAACACTTTTCCTTTTCAACTTAAATGACATGTTAAGCGGATTTGGGTTCCTAAAGGGGTTAGACACCTAACATGGTTGATCCTGAATATGAATCCAAATTCCACACTTGGTCTAACAACTAGGTAAGGCAGTGATTGGTGCTTGCAGGTTGTCACCAAGGAACAGAAATGGTTCATGGACAGTGGTTTCTCAAGACACATGAGTGGAAAGAGATATCTATTCTCAGAATTAAAGGAGCAGTCAGAAGGTTCAATAACACTTGGTGACAAAGGAAAGGGCAATATTCTTGGTATTGGAAAAGTTGGTGCAAATTAAAAAAACTCTATTTTTGATGTTTATCTAGTTGAAAGTTTGAAGTTTAATTTGCTTAGTGTATCTCAGCTTTGTGATAATGGTAACAAAGTTATCTTTGATAAAGAGAAGTATGTGGTGCAAAATGAGAAATCAGGAGATTGCATTCTCACATCCTCAATATTAAACAATGTTTATACTTTTCACACTAACAAAGTTGCAGGTGAAAGTTTTAAGTGTCTCAAGGCCTTGAAAGAGGATTCAAAGCTTTGGCAAAGGAAACTTGGTCATATCAATTTTCATACATTGAACAAATTTATTTCCAAAGACTTGGTAAGAGGATTGCCATCCACAAAGTTCAAAGATGATGAGTTATGCAAAGCCTCTGCACAAGGAAAGCAGACCAGAAGCTCCATCAAGCCAAAGAATTTTGTAAGTACAACTAGACCTATTGAATTACTTCATATGGATCTCTTTGGTCCTATGAGGACTCCTAATGCAAAAAGTAAAAGGTATATGCTAGTTGTGGTAGATGATTTTTCTAGATACACTTGGCTTATGTTTCTCAAAGAAAAATATGAAGCTCTCTCTGAATTTTCAAAGCTTTGCAGAGAACTTCAAAACTTGAAAAACCTACATGTAGCTTCAATCAGAAGTGATCATGGTAGAGAATTTGATCAGTTAGAGTTTGATTTATTATTTGATAAGCATGGTATTTCTCACAAATTTTCTGCTCCAAGAACTCCTCGACAGAATGGTGTTGTTAAAAGAAAGAACAGGACTCTTGAAGATATGTCAAGGACAATGCTTCTTGAGAACAAGTTGCCAAAACATTAATGGGCAGAATCTGTGAATACAGGAAATTATATTTTGAACAGGTGCTTGAACAAACCTATTCTGAACATCTCTTACTTCAGACCCTTTGGATGTACTTGTTTTATCCATAACATTGGAAAAGACAATCTTGGTAAATTTGTTGCAAGAAGTGATGAAGGTATATTTCTTGGTTACTCTCTGAATAGCAAAGCTTATAGAGTTTACAATAAAAGAACCAAACTGGTTGAAGAGAGCATTCATGTTAATTTTTGATGAAAGCTATGATGGTTCTTTCAGTGAAATTTTTGCAGATTTGAATTTGAACAAGAATGAATCAAAGGAAGAGACTGAGAATCCACTGGGATTTAAGAAAGGCTCAGAAGAAAATAGAAGACATTTTCAAGCACTTGAAAATAGTTCTCAGGGCCTTGAATATACAGCTCAAAACCATGAAAAAGATGATGATAAGGATTCAAGTGACAAAGCCGCTACTTGAAGACCAGAAACGATCTATGGTGAATCTGAACCATGGTCTCCATGAAAGAGATTCAAATATCTCTCATCCCATCCAGCTGATAATATCAGATTAGATCCAACCACTGGTATACAAACCAGATCACAGTTAAAGAACTTATGTTCTTTTAATGCTTTTATTTCTCTTGTACAACCAAAAACTGTGAAAGAAGCTTCACAAGGATCAGACTGGATCATTGCTATGGAAATTCAACTCAATGAGTTTGAGAGGAATAAGGTTTGGAACCTAGTTCCTGCACCAACAAACCAGTCTGTCATTGGTACCATATGGGTATTCAGAAACAAGTTGGATGAAAGTGGCAATGTAATCTGAAACAAAGCAAGGTTAGTTTCTCAAGGTTACAATCAAGAAGAAGGTATAGATTCTGAGGAAATTTTGCTCCTGTTGCCCGGTTAGAAGCAATTAGAGTTTTGCTTGCATTTGCATCCTACAAGAACATGAAACTATTTCAAATGGATGTGAAGTGTGCTTTCTTGAATGGCTACTTACAATAAGAAGTTTATGTTGCAAAACCACCTGGTTTTGAAAATGACAATTTTCCTGATCATGTTTACAAACTTGATAAAGCTCTTTATGGTTTGAAACAAGCTCCAAGGGCTTGGTATGAAAGATTGTCAAATTTTTTACTTGAAAATGGTTTCAAAATAGGTTTAGTACACAAGAGTCTTTTCATTAAGACTCATGAGAAAGATTTACTTGTTGTCCAGATATATGTTGATGATATACTGTTTGGAGCTACTAATGATCAATTATGCAGAGAATTATCAAGTCTTATGAGCAGGGAATTTGAGATGAGCATGATGGGAGAATTAAACTTCTTCCTAGGACATCAAATACATCAATTAAAGAATTGTATCTTTCTGAATCAAAGCAAGTACACAAGAGACTTGCTAAATAAATATAGCATGGCTCAATTCAAGGAAGCCAAGAACCCAATGAGCTCTACACTATCCTTAGACAAGGATGAATCTGGTAAGAGTGTCATTGTAAAAGAGTATAGAGGCATGATTGGATCATTAATATATCTGACAACAAGCAGACCAAATATTATGTTTAGTGTATGCATGTGTTCTAGATTTCAAGCTGATCCAAAAGAATCACACTTAACTGCTGTGAAGAGAATATTCAGATATCTCAATTACCAAAGACTTAGGGCTTTGGTATCCAAGACATTCTAACTTCTCTTTAAGTGGTTTTTCAGATGCTGACTTTGCAAGCTACAAGGTTGATATAAAAAGCACTTCTGGAACCTGGAAATTCATTGGATCATCCTTGATCAGTTGGCATTCCAAGAAACATAATTCAGTTGCACTATCAACAACTGAAGCTGAATATATAGCTGCAGGAGCATGTTGCTCACAAGTACTATGGACTAATCAACAGCTAAGAGACCTTGGATTTGACTTCAGAGGCATACCTATTAAGTGTGACAACACTAGTTCAATGTGAATAACAAAGAATCTAGTACAACACTCAAGAACCAAGCACATTGATGTAAAACACCACTTCATCAGAGATCATGCTTAGAAAGGTGATATTGCTCTTGAATTTGTTGCTACTAACATGCAAATTGCAGATATCTTCACCAAACCATTAGAAGATGAAAGGTTCTCAGCTCTAAGATTGGAATTGGGAATGCTAAATAAGACTGCATTGGTTTAGGGGGAGCATAAGGTAAGAAAGGTAAGCTGTAGGTATTTACAAAGTCTTGAACTGAGTTTCAAAGCCTTGAAAATTAATTCAAAGCTTTGATTTTTTTACTTGTTGCAGTGTTACAGTATTTCAAGACCTTGAAAGCCTTTTCAAAGCCTTGAAAATGAATCTGTTACACTAATAGTCAATAAACTTTGATCATTCTACACTGGGTGATATCTCTGTAGATATTTGCCTAATATAGTCCCTACCGTTTTCAAAAAATTTGATTTAGCCAAAAATAGTATTAGTATATTATTTTTTCCAACGGCATAATAGTTTGAAATTTCTCTGATCTTTGCAAATCTTTTTAGAGTCAGAGAGATACTAGTTTCCTTTTGAAACTCAAACTCTTTCAGTATTTATCCTCTTCTCTTCTCTTAATTTCGTGTCATTCCATCTCCCAATTTTCTTCTCCCTAACCGTAATGAGAACAAGAAGAGCCTCAGACATAAACAAGATGGCTGGAGGTTCGAAACCTGTCTCACAGAAGAAGAGAAAAGCAGCAGTGGAAGAGGTTCAAGAAGTCAGTGGAGACTCTAGCTCCAAAAATCCCAGTGTAGAGGCAGTCCAAGATCCTCCTCCACCAAAGAAGAATATCAAGAAGGTACTACCTCCTCTTCAGAAAAGCAGAAGACGCAGAAGGCTATTACAGAAAAGCAACAAGAAAAAGAGCCTACCAGTTCAAAGAAGGTGAAGAAGAAGGCAACTCAGGCAGAAGAAGGGAAAGGAAAGGTGACAGAATCACAACTAGAAGGTCAATTGGAGAAGGCATTGCAAATCTATTTTTAAGTGTCAACAAAGAACTCATATCCAGATGAGACATGGTTTGTCTCAAACATCTTTAAAGGTCAGTGGTTAGATGGTTTTGCTTCAAGGTCTATTGGTTTCTGCATTTTTGTTAATAAGTATGTGTTGGAACACATGAAACCTAAGTGCATCTCTATGTTAAACAAGAGTTCTTTGTGGTGTATGTTGAATCCTAGAGAAATAGCCTATCCCAGACTCACTCGACTCTTCTATTTTAACCTAACCCAAGTTAAGAAATCTGCACACTTGGTGATCAAATCTAAAGTTGATGGGATAGTAATTGAACTAGATCACTCTAAGTTTGCCAATGTGTTAGGTTGTCCAAAGAGGTATGAGACTAGCAACCATCCACCAAAGTCAAAAACTTTGAAGCTAGCCAAAGAAGAATTCTTTCTTCCAAATATCTCAACCTCAGCCAAACAGTTAACAGATTCTTTGTTGAATGTTGAAGCTAAAGTCCTTCACACTATACTGGTGAGATGTGTCTTTCCTAGAGAGAAATCAAGAGAGTTGGCGACTGAGAGAATGATGCACATCATGTACCTGGTTATGCATGGCTATGAGATTGATCTTCCCAAAGCAGTTCTTGAACACATGCTCTTCAGCCTAACCAGTAAGAGGATTCACCCTCTTTCATATGCAAACCTCGTCACCATGTTCTTTGAGCATTTTAAGATCCCTTTTACTGGAGAAGAATCAGTCACATCAAGTTTTGGGGCATTCAATGAGAAAGCCTTTGATAAATTTGGAGTTGTGAAAACAAAAGAGAAAGTTTGGAAACTTTACTCAGAATTGACTGAATCAGAACTAGGTTCAAAGAAATTTTCTAAGCCAAAGACCTTGACTCCCACTTCAAGTCAGACTTCTCAGCCTACAGACAATCAAAGACTTGATGGTTTTGAACTTGACATGGAGGATGTCAAAGCTACTGTTTTTGGACTAGAAAGTGATATGGGACAAGTCAAGTATATGGTGGAAAGTATCTTCAGAAGCATGACCTTGCATGATGTTCCTGAGGATCCTGAAGGAACAAAGAAAGGAGAATCAGACAAGGATTTTCCTAGTGAGCATTCAGACCAGGAAGAAGCTACTCCAGTTTCAGATAAGAGAAAGGAGGCAAAAGAACAGGCTAAAGATGAAGCCAATAGCCCTGATTCATAAGAGCTACTGATCACTTTGAAGAAGAAGAAGAAATCTCCAAAGGCTGCTGAAAAGGGCAAGACTGAAGAGGCAACCGTTGCAGAAGGGATTGCAGAGGAACAGGAAGAGCATGACAAGACTGATGTAGAAGAAAATGAGAAAGAGGAAGAAGATCAGGATGAAGATGAAGATCAAACCCCTTAATCTTGCATATTCTTTATTCCATATTCTCTATGCTTTAAATATTTCTCTAAGTTTTCAAAATTTTCCAGACACTTGATCTAACATCTTCTTTCTTTTTGATGAAAGTCAATAAGGGGGAGAAAATTCTAGCTTTCAGTTTAGTTTTTTAGATTACTTGGTTTATTTTCTGAACTATTTATGTGTTTTTGTTTGTATTTAAATAAGTTGGATTTTTTTTGAAATACTGTGTCTTTATATTGTAGACTAATCAGTTTATTTTGCACAGACTAAGTATCAAACAAAATTTGGTTTTGTCTTTAATCAAGGGGATACTGAAAGCTCAGGTTGTTCAAGGCCTTGAAACAGCTTTCAAAGCCTCGAATCAGATTCAGAGGCTTGAAAATAGTTTTGGCTATTTTCAAGGCTTTGAAACTAGATTCAAAGCCTTGAAACTGTTTAACCTGAATGCATATTCTCAGGGGGAGTTTTTCTGCTAACTCTCTGATCTGATTTATTATCTCTCTTGCATATGTTTGATTAGTTGTTGTTAGATGATAAAAGACAAATTTTTAAACATGTTTTAAATCGCAATATATCATCTGTATGACCATGATAATATAGGAAATTTTGTTTCTAAGTTTTGCAGGATTATTTCCTAAACTGAGTTGCTGCAGATTGGGAAAAACTTGAATACTTTGATCTTGTGATCAATCAGACGTGTATGACAGCTTCTCATTGTGGTTAAATGAAATATTACTACAAAATCTCTGAATATTGTTAACATTCAACCGTTGGAGAAGAATTCAAAGTATTCAAACTCTACAAAAGAGGAAGGTTGTTGCTTAAAATCTGGGGAGATTTGCAGAGCTGTTTGAAGTATTTAAAGAGCTCAAATTCGAAGAAAAAAAAACAATACTCAACGAGAAAATACAGAGAACGTATTCTGGATTGAAAAGCATCAAAGAAGTTCTTCATCTCTTCCAATCCGTCTACAGAAGTTCACTGCATTCCACTGCAGTTTTCTAATCTTAAGTGATCTTCTGTATAGATCTATATTGATAGATCATTTCTGTGTTATTTTTACATTCGTTCTCAAGGATTGTTGAAAGTGAACAATAGAGAATTTTTAGTTAATCAGTTAGCTAGAGAAGGTACTAGACAGGTTAGGGAAAACCACAAGCTGTAACAGAGTAAGGGAACACTTTGTGCTAGAGTTATAGGGCTTAGCTTTTGATTAATAAGAATTGAGTTGAAAATCCTGCATGAATCTAATCCTTGAGGTAGAGACGTAGGTCCAAGTGGACTGAACTCTATAAATCACTTGTCTTGTGCATTTTCAGTCCATTTACTTTCAAAGCTTTTGCAGCATACAAAAACTATTTCTTTTCAAAAAGGCATAATTGTTCTAAACTCTCTGCATCTTTGCAAAGGCTTGAACCTGTGTTCAAGGCCTTGAAATTCATTGTCTGCACAAGTTTTTCTACTTGTTAGCAAGTTCTGCAAAAAGTTGGCATACTATATTGAACCCCCCCCCCTTCTAGAGTATCTTAGTTGCTTATACATCTGCATACTCACACTTTCAGGTTAGTATGCCTATGTTACATTGTATTAATCTGGATTGCATCAATATACTAAAGAAAATCTTTCTTTGGTTTATTCTAAATCCTCCAAAGTTAGCTTACCCTAGACTCACCATGTTCTTTTACCTAAACATGAAACAACTCAAGAAATTTGCAAGTTTGGTGATTCAGACTAAGGTTGCTAGCATTGACATGGAACTAGATCATGCTGAGTTTGGAAATGTTCTAGGTTGTCCTAAGATATATGACACCAGTAAATACCCTAATAAGAGTGAATCCCTGAAACTAACAAAAGAAGAGTTCTTTCTACCAAATAACCCTGCCTCATCTAAGCAGTTAACACACTCGGTGCCAACTGTTGAAGCTAAAGTTTTGTTTACCATTTTTATGAGATGTGTGGTACCTAGGGAACACTCTAAGGAACTGGTAACTGATAGGGTGTTGTAATATATGTACGTGGTTATGCATGGTTATGAAATTGAGCTTCCAAAGCTGGTGATGGAACACATGCTTTATAGCTAAACCAACCAGATTAAAAACCCTTTGCCATATGCCAAATTGCTCACCTTATTCTTCCAACACTTTGAAATTCCAACTGATGGGGAAGAATCAGTGACTACTTGTTTTGGTATGCTCAATGAGAACGCTTTTGAGAATATTGGAATGGTGAAAACCAGTGCTAAAGTTTGGAAGCTATACTCTGATTTGACAGAAGAAGAGTTGGATTCCAAGAAGTTTCTCAAACCCAAATCCATAACTCCCACTTCTAGCCAAACCTCTTAATCCCAAGACGACCCCTTGACCCTCCAGCTGTTTAAAGAACTTCAATTGGATATTTATGAGGTAAAGGAGAATCAACATGGGTTTGACACTGATCTCGAACAGGTGAAGTACATTGTTAAAAACATGTTCAGGAGCATGACATTGTTTGATGTAGCCGAGGAAGTGTCTCAAGCTAAGAAGAGTAACAAGAAGGCTGAATAAGCAAAGGATCCACCACGTGAACATTCAACTCAGTATGAAGCTGCTCACGGCAAAGGTAAGGGAAAGCAGGTAGAAGTTGAGAAAGTGGATGAAGATCAAGAGGAAGACAGTCCAGAGTCAAGTGCACTGATCATATATCTCAAGAAGAAGATATATAAGAAGACCATTGTACTAGAGATTGTGACTGCTGCTGATTTGTTTGAGGAAGAAGGTGAAAAAAGTGATAATGTGGCTCAATAAGAATAAGAACATGATGATGATGAAGAAATTCAGGAAGAGGATGCGGAGAAGCAAGGAGATGAAGACCTACCCCTTAACTCTTGCCTTCTCTTTCTTTTCCTTTTCGAGGCCTTGAACTCTTTTCCAAAGCCTTGAAAATTTTATATCTTTAAAATCTTTTTTTTAAGCTTTTCGAAACACTGATCCAGCATATTCTCATTCTTTTTGATGAAAGTCAAAAAGGGAGAGAAATTTAGGGTTTGTTTATTTGCTTACTTATTTTACTTTTAGGATAACTTGTTTTGGTCAGTTATGATTATATTATCTGAAAACTATGTGTTGCTACGTGCTTCAGTTAAATAAGTTGGATCTTTTGGACATCATGTGTTGATTTTAGATGATTAATTATGCTGTGTGCTAATGAGTGTTTGTTGCAGAATTACAGTATCAAAAAGACTGGAAGACTTTGGTTTTGTCTGTCATCAAGGGGTAGATTCTAAGATCAATGCAGTTTCAATGTTTTAGAGACTTGAAATTGCTAGTCTATTTAAAGGCCTTGAAACAGCTTTCAAAGTATTGAAACTGACTGAGTCTTATATGCATGAACTTAGGGGGAGTTTTTGATTCTGTTTGAACTCCTAATCCCCTGTGCTTGATCTATTATTACTTGATGATGAAAGACAAAGTATTTTGACATGTTTAACACTATCTAATAAATATGTTTGACTTAGTTTTGCATGGAAAGTTTATTTTCTATTATGTAGGATTTATTTCCTGACTTGAGTTTTGCAGGAAAGGAAATTCTAAGATAATTTGATTCTGCAATCAATCTAATGGTTGTAACAACTTCTCAACATGGTTGTGACAAGATCAAATCGGTATCCCTGAAGATGCTCAGCAACTATCCGTTGGAGAAGACTGTTAGAGAAGTCAAAGGTTTTACCTACAAAATAGGAAACTTTGTTCCTCAAGATCTTGAATATTTGAATATCAAATGAGTTGTATTTAAGGAGCTTAGTTTGAATCATTTTTCAGAGAACATAACGGGCAAAAACAAAGACACTAAAACACATTCAAGGATTTCCATGTTGGAATAGATGCCCTAGAGGAAATCTAGTTTAGTATGAATTTGTATATGGCTAGAAATTTCATTTATTATTTATTGGATATTTAATATAATGAAGTCCTTAGATTTACAATTGTGTTGTTTATCTTAAATATCCCTAGTCAAGTATAATGATTAAATGGGACAATCATCTATAGACTAGTATGGGGTTGGATTGATATGGAGATATCATGATCCAACACATAGGTGTGCATTACGGAATGTTGCACTGGATTGACCCATCTCCGAGAAGGCTAAATACGCGTTATGTTGAGTCACAAGCGCTTCTCGCGGTGCAATGGTATTGTCATCCTTAGACTTGAAGTCACTAGATATTCTAGTTGTGGATCATTGTGATCTTGGTAGCGTTAAACGCTACACCGTGACTGGGTAGTTATAAAGGCGTGTACTGGATGCAATGAGAAGCAAGCTTAGAGATCGTAGTGGACGTAGAGAGGATTTGCCCCTCCCACATAACGGGAGCAAATATCCTAGGCCACTCGAGGGATAGTGCTTATAGAATGTCTAACCAGACTCAAATAAATCAATATGGGATATTGATGTTATTTGCACGAATAAGGCTATTCCCATGGATCGAGAAACTATGGATTGGATATACGAGTGTGACTTGTATGTCTCGTGTCCAATCCCGATATGGAGGCAAAGGGATGAGATAATTACTTGTACAAAGGTTGTCAAGATGACTATTCTATTAGTTGGCTAGAATGGATGTTTTGCTAGAAACCGCTCCATATTAGCAAATGGTTGCTACCAACTAGATAGAACCTATGGGGTCACACGCTATATAGAGTTGAACTAGATTTGGGAATTAACTAATTGGATTAATTACTTAGAAGGATCACTTTGCAAACCCTTGCAAACTTAGTAGGGACTAATTTGCAAGGAAGGGACTAAATTGAATTCTAGTTGGAATAGAATAAGTCCTTTAGGTAGTTAACAAGGAGTTGTTGAACTATATAAAGGACCCTCCTTCCTTCCTTCCATATAAATTTTCCTCATTAGTGAACATAACAAGAGTGGGAGAGAACAAAGGAGAGAGAGCAAGCAACAAGGAGGGCCCGACGCCGCCCCTTGCCGCCGCCCTCGTCCCCGTCGGCCAATAGAGGCCGAAGCCCTCTTTTTGTCTCGTTTTGCATGATTCATTCTTCCTCTTCCTCATCCGGGCTAGCACCAAGGAGTTTGGGAGATCTAGGATCAAATCTAGGCGTGGATCAACTATAGAGAACGTGACATTATTCGCGTTTGAAGTCATCAAGGAGAAGCCAAAGGTGTGTTTATGATTTCTAAATTTTACTATCGTTATGCATCTACACTTGTGATCCTTGGAGGGTTTTGCATGGTTTATGTTTGATTGTGCTTCCGTTGTGCGATCCATGAATCAAAACCCTACAGTGGTATCAGAGCCACAGGTCATAGAGCATAAACGTGGTTTATGTGTTACGTTTTTGTTGTTTTACACCTTAATTTGATTGTTTCTCGCGTAAAACAAGACAAATCAAGCATGGGATGCAATTTGTCAATAATTAATCATAACAAGATCCAATTTTTGCATTGGATGCATGAATTGGTGAGTTTGAGAAATTTTAGGATATTAGAACTAGGGTTTGGGCATCCTTGGGGAAGAAGGAGTTCTCCCAAAACAAGGAAACAACCAAACTTGGGCTCCAAGAAAGGGAGTTGTTTTGGAAACAACTCCCATAGAAGGGTTCGCCCCCCCTAGGGACCGCCCCCTTGCTTGCCGCCCAAGCTTGGGAGCCCTAAGGGGCCGGGCGGCCCTAACCCGCGGGCCTAGCTTGCGGGTTTTGGGCCGGGCCAGCCCTAGGGCCTTATGGTTCACTTTAATGGGCCCGGGCAATTGGATTGTTGGGCCCATGGACCCTTTAAACCCTAGAAATCCTAAAATCAATTAAAATTGACCAAGCGCGTTAAAATTGGATTTTAACTGTTTATGTGCAAATCGCATGGTGATTGGATATGGCCTTAGGATGTGGTTTGATGTGGATGTTTAATTTTGTAGTTTGGTTTTACGGCCTGCGAGCTGATCAATTAATTGTAATAATTAATTAGGGTTTTATGGCCTGCGTGCCATTTTTTTTTCTCAACTTGTGAGATTTATTTTATTTAGTATAGATATTAGCTAGTGCTATATAAAGTAGATTGTTAGCCAAGATTGGAGAAAAGAAGCCCAAAGCCAAATAAGCCACAAAAGATGGAGCATGGAGCATGGAGCATTCCACATGACTATGAAGGATGGACCAAAAGATAAAGACGCATGGAGATGTGTTTGCTTTAGGGTTCATAGATAATTCCATTGGCTTGGAATTATCTTAGTCTAGAAAAGGCCATATCCACATCACGTTTGATTTCTATTTTGTGGTTGTTTATTTATTGTCTTATTATTTGTGTGGTTGGTGTATGGATGATGCATGCATTTAGGATAATAAGATAATTAGACAATCCGGATCTATTATTTGGAGTTGTGCCCAAACTCAAATAGATAGATTAGTTGATATTGATCAACAAAATAAATAAAATTGAATTTAAAATCCCTCAAAATTCAAATATTGTGTTCTTGCCTTCTCGTTATTTAAACACTCATTATCATCATTATTTATCAAGCTCGTGCGTGCCAAAGCATGGCGACTTGGTTCATAATGATGGAATGCGATGGCACGTAACAATGTGCAATTGTTTAGATAAGAGGTTGAACACAACTAGGCTATTAATTTGATTAAGAAACCTAGAGGCAATCAATTGGGATTATCCATATGGATGGATAAATAAGGAGTTATTTGCCCGATTGAACCAAGAGTTGCATATGGGATGGAATTGGAATTGTTCCTACCTAAAGTAGTCAAATTATGGGTGACTTGCCAAAGCAAGCTCATAAGGAGATGAAAGATGGATCTTGGCCCACTAGAAAATATAAGGATATTTTCCGCATTAATATCTTGAGGGTTATTAATCCGTAGAAAAATAGTGGGAGCTATATTTAATAAACTAGCCATTATTAAATATAGTCAAAAATTCACAAATACTAAAACTTGCGTATTTTCCTTTTTGTAGAATTCCAAATGGCAAACAACTCATCGAGTTCACAACATTCCCTACGAGATGTCCTTGAGAAGGACAAGCTCTCTGGAACCAACTTTCTTGATTGGTACAGAAACTTGAGAATTGTTCTCAAGCAAGAGAAGAAACTGTACGCAATAGAGGAGCATGTTCCAGAAGGTCCAGAGAACCAAACACCTGCTGCCTTAAAGGCGTATCAGAAGCGTGTTGATGACGCTAATGATGCGGCCTGCCTTATGCTTTGCACCATGACTTCTGAGCTTCAGAAGCAACACGAAAACATGAATGTTGTCGATATGATCGAACATCTAAAGCAGCTCTTCCAAGAGCAGGCGAGGGTAGAGAGGTATGAGGTCTCAAAGGCACTGTTCTAATATCATCTGGCAGAAGAGAACCCGGTGGGACCCCATGTTCTCCGAATGATCGGGTACTTGGAGAATCTCGCCCGACTAGGGTTCCCGGTCGGCCAAGAGTTGGCAACCGATCTCGTGTTGCAATCGTTGCCCGAGAGTTATGGACAGTTCATTTTGAACTATAACATGAACGAGATCGTTAAACCACTGCCAGATTTGCTCAACATGTTGAGGACGGCTGAACAGAGCATCAACAAGGGGAAGGGCAAGGCCATAATGATGGTACAGAAAGGAAAGGGCAAAAGGTTTGCCTCTTCCTCCAAGGGAAAAGGCAAGTCAGTGGCCAAGTCCAAGGAACCGGCCCTTAAGCCTGTTGGTGGCATTGCCAAGGCCGTGACTAAGGGTGAATGTCAGTACTGCAGTCAGCCTGGACACTGGAGGAGGAACTGCCCAAAATATCTGGAGGACAAGAGGCTTGGAATAGTGATTCCACCACCACCAGGTATTTTTGTTGTAGAAGTCAATTTAACTGTCTCTACATCATGGGTATTAGATACTGGATTTGGATCTCATATTTGTCGAAATATGCAGGATCTAAAGAGAAGTAAAAGATTGGATAAAGGGGAGGTAGATCTGCGCGTTGGGAATGGAGCAAAGGTTGCTGCGTTGGCCATAGGCGTGTGCGAGCTATCTCTGCCTTCAGGATTAGTTTTAGAATTAAATAATTGCTATTTTGTGCCTGCTATGAGCAGAAACATTATTTCTATTTCTTGTTTGGACAAGGATGGTTTTATTATTTCAATAAAGAACAATTGTTGTTCCTTTTATTTGAATAATATTCACTATTTTAGTGCGCAATTATTTAATGGACTTTATGTCCTTGATCTAAGCAATCCTGTCTACAACATTAATACCAAGCGGATTAAACTAAATGATTTAAATCCTGCTTATTTATGGCACTGTCGTTTAGGCCACATAAATGAGAAACGTGTATCTAGACTCCATAAGGATGGATTACTAGACTCATTTGATTTTGAATCATATGAGACATGTGAGGCTTGTTTATTGGGAAAAATGACAAAGTCCCCTTTCAATAAGAAAGGTGAGAGGACTAGTGAGCAATTGGCGCTCATACATACCGATGTGTGTGGACCATTTGCCACGCCTTCCAGGGGTGGTTATGTCTACTTCATTACGTTTACTGATGATTACAGTAGATATGGATTTGTGTACCTTATGAGGGCAAAATCCGAATCCTTTGAAGTGTTCAAAGAATTCAAGAATGAAGTAGAGAAGCAACTTGGCAAAAGTATCAAGGCCCTACGATCAGATCGTGGAAGAGAATACTTGAGCCAAGAGTTTGACGACTATCTTAGAGAGTGTGGGATCGTGTCCCAACTCACTCCACCCGGAACGCCACAATGGAATGGCGTGTCCGAGAGGAGGAATCCAACCCTATTGGATATGGTTCGATCTATGATGTGTCAAACCGATCTTCCATTATCATTTTGGGGCTACGCTCTACTAAGTGCAGCTTTCACCATTAACCGTGTTCCATCCAAATCAGTCATGAAAACACCATATGAGATGTGGAGTGGGAGGCGTCCCACGCTGTCGTGCATGAGGATTTGGGGCTGCGATGTCTATGTAAAACGTTTACAATCAGACAAGCTAGGGCCTAAATCGGATAAGTGTAAATTTGTGGGGTACCCTAAGGAAACTAAGGGATACAACTTCTACAATCCAACGAGAACAAAGTGTTTGTTGCTCGGACCGGCGTGTTTCTAGAAAGAGAGTTTGTCTCTAAAGAAGCAAGTGGGAGGAATGTAGAACTTGAAGAAGTTAAAGAACCACAAATCACTGAACCGATTATGGAACATGAACAGGAAACACAAGCAGTTGTGGAGCCACCTGTTCAGGTAACACAAGAGCTTCGTAGATCTAGTAGAGTGCGCCAGGAACCCGAGAGGTATGGACTTCTCGTAACCGATTCCGGTGACACGATGCTCATAGATGATGAGCCTACTACCTATGATGAGGCCATGAGTGGCCCAGACTCTCAGAAGTGGCTAGAAGCCATGAGATCCGAGATGGAATCCATGTATACCAACAAAGTATGGACTTTGGTGGAACCACCCCATGGGGCGCGGCCCATAGGGTGCAAGTGGGTCTTCAAGAAGAAGATCGACATGGATGGTAATGTGATTACCTATAAGGGCCGATTGGTGGCTAAAGGATTCAGACAGATTCATGGTATTGACTATGATGAAACCTTTTCACCAATCGCTATGACCAAATCCATCCGAATCCTACTTGCGATTGCAGCATACCACGACTATGAGATTTGGCAGATGGATGTCAAAACAGCATTCCTTTATGGGAATCTCCTCGAGGACGTGTATATGATACAGCCGGAGGGTTTTGAGGATCCAAAGCAAGCCAACAAATTCTGTAAGCTGCAACGGTCCATTTATGGATTGAAGCAAGCTTCTAGGAGTTGGAATCGACGTTTTGATGAAGTGGTCAAAGAGTTTGGCTTCATCAGAAACGAAGATGAGTCTTGTGTCTACAAGAAGGTTAGTGGGAGCTCTGTAGCTTTTCTGGTCTTGTATGTGGATGTCATACTACTCATTGGAAACGACATTCCCATGCTGCAATCTGTGAAAGATTGGCTAGGAAAGTGTTTCTCAATGAAGGACTTAGGGGAAGCAGCCTATATACTCGGTATAAAGATCTATAGAGATAGATTTAAGAGGTTGCTAGGCCTAAGTCAAAGTACATATATTGACAAGGTGTTGAAACGGTTCAACATGCAAGATTCCAAGAAGGGATTCTTGCCCATGTCACATGGAATCACTCTTTCGAAGAGTGGTTGTCCTTCCAATGAGATTGAGAAGGAACGCGTGAGTAGGATTCCCTATGCCTCGGCCATAGGATCTATCATGTACGCCATGTTATGTACTAAACCAGATGTGTCATATGCCTTGAGTATGACAAGCAGATACCAATCCAATCCGGGTGAGAGTCACTGGATTGCTCTCAAGAACATCCTAAAGTACTTGAGAAGAACTAAGGATGCTTTCTTGATATTTGGCGGTGAGGAAGAGTTGCGTGTAAGGGGTTACACTGACGCAAGCTTCCAAACCGACAGAGATGACTTTAGATCACAATCGGGATATGTGTTTTGCCTGAATGGAGCAGCGGTGAGCTGGAAGAGTTCCAAGCAAGAGACGGTAGCTGATTCTAAAACAGAGGCTGAGTACATTGCTGCAAATGGCGCAGCAAAGGAGGCTGTTTGGATCAGAAAGTTTGTTTCTGAACTTGGTGTGGTCCCTAGCATTGCGGATCCAGTGGAGTTGTTTTGTGACAACACTGGGGCGATCGCGCAATCAAAGCAACCCAGATCGCACCAGAAGTCCAAGCAAGTGCTCAGGAAGTTTCATCTGATTCGAGATATTATCGATAGAGGAGACGTTCGGATATGCAAGATTCCTACAGATGATAATCTGTCAGACCCACTTACGAAGCCGCTCACGCAGTGGAAGCATGAAGGCACACTAGGAGTATGGGCATACGAGATGCGCCAGATTGGCTCTAGTGCAAGTGGGAGACTGTTGGAATAGATGCCCTAGAGGCAATCTAGTTTAGTATGAATTTGTATATGGCTAGAAAATTCATTTATTATTTATTGGATATTTAATATAATGAAGTCCTTAGATTTACAATTGTGTTGTTTATCTTAAATATCCCTAGTCAAGTATAATGATTAAATGGGACAATCATCTATACACTAGTATGGGGTTCGATTGATATGGAGATATCATGATCCAACACATAGGTGTGCATTACGGAATGTTGCACTGGATTGACCCATCTCCGAGAAGGCTACATACGCGTTATGTTGAGTCACAAGCGCTTCTCGCGGTGCAATGGTATTGTCATCCTTAGACTTGAAGTCACTAGATATTCTAGTTGTGGATCATTGTGATCGTGGTAGCGTTAAACGCTACACCGTGACTGGGTAGTTATAAAGGCGTGTACTGGATGCAATGAGAAGCAAGCTTAGAGATCGTAGTGGACGTAGAGAGGATTTGCCCCTCCCACATAACGGGAGCAAATATCCTAGGCCACTCGAGGGATAGTGCTTATAGAATGTCTGGCCAGACTGAAATAAATCAATATGGGATATTGATGTTATTTGCACGAATAAGGCTATTCCCATGGATCGAGAAACTATGGATTGGATATAAGAGTGTGGCTTGTATGTCTCGTGTCCAATCCGGATATGGAGGCAAAGGGATGAGACAATTACTTGTACAAAGGTTGTCAAGATGACTATTATATTAGTTGGCTAGAATGGATGTTTTGCTAGAAACCGCTCCATATTAGCAAATGGTTGCTACCAACTAGATAGAACCTATGGGGTCACACGCTATATAGAGTTGAACTAGATTTGGGAATTAATTAATTGGATTAATTAATTAGAAGGATCACTTTGCAAACCCTTGCAAACTTAGTAGGGACTAATTTGCAAGGAAGGGACTAAATTGAATTCTAGTTGGACTAGAATAAGTCCTTTAGGTAGTTAACAAGGAGTTGTTGGACTATATAAAGGACCCTCCTTCCTTCCTTCCATATAACTTATGCTCATTAGTGAACATAACAAGAGTGGGAGAGAACAAAGGAGAGAGAGCAAGCAACAAGGAGGACCCGACGCCGCCCCTTGCCGCCGCCCTCGTCCCCGTCGGCCAAAAAGAGGCCGAAGCCCTCTTTTTGTCTCGTTTTGCATGATTCATTCTTCCTCTTCCTAATCCGGGCTAGCACCAAGGAGTTTGGGAGATCTAGGATCAACTATAGGCGTGGATCAGCTATAGAGAACGTGACATTATTCGCGTTTGAAGTCATCAAGGAGAACCCAAAGGTGTGTTTATGATTTCTAACCTTTACTATCGTAATGCATGTAGACTTGTGATCCTTGGAGGGTTTTGCATGGTTTATGTTTGATTATGCTTCCGTTGTGCGATCCATGAATCAAAACCCTACATTATAAGCAACAAAGAAGCATATCAAATTCTCAATCCCATTCTCAGAAGAACACTTCAATCTTACAACAGTTTCATTTTATGTGTTCTTCTGTTCAGATTTTCATTTGTATATCTTATTTTTTATACTTCAAGTTATCATTCTCAAGGATTGTTCAAGGTGAACACAGAGAATTCCTAGTTAATCAGATAGCTAGAGCACGTACTAGATAGGTTAGTGTGAACCACAATCTGTAACAGAGTAAGGCATCTCTATGTGCTTGAGATCTAGGGCTTAGCTGTTAATTAATAAGAATTGAGTTGAAAATCCTACATGGAGAAGATCCATGAGGTAGAGACATAGGTCCAAGTGGACTGAACTCTATATATCTTGTGTCTCTTGCATTTACTTTCATGTTACAAACATAGAACTTTTGCAGCATTATATAATTTCATTTCAAGGGTTTCAAACTCATTTCAAGGCCTTGAATACACATGTTCTTCTATTTAATTTAACTGTTTTATTCCAAGGGCTTGAAACTCATTTCAAGGCCTTGAGTCTCTTTACAAATATTTTGAAACCACTACACTTGCAAAGTTTGGCAAAAGTGTGCATACTCTATTCAACCCCCCCCCCCCCTTTTAGAGTATTGATCCTGTATTTCTACCTAGCGTACACCCCTAAATGTCAATTTCTAGTCGACTTTCGACCCGATTTGTGAAGAATCGGGTTATCGATTCGTCGAGGTGAATAAAGTTTTGGAAACCTTATGTCATGGTGATCGTCCTACTACTTTATTTCCATCCAAATCGAGTTTTGGTGAGTGAAAAATTCATTTTTGAAGATATCCACCTCAAGTGGTGAAGAAGGCAACCTCAAGTGGGAAATTTAATTCATCCCACATTGGAAGGTAGAACAACGTTGAACAACATATATGTTCAAACCTTGCTCTATTGGGAACGCCCTTTGGGCGGAACACATTTTGTGTAGGAGGGAGGATCTAGCTATGGTCCGAAAAACCAAATGCGTGTGCGCCGGTCGTCGTCTGTCCAGCCGGCTCGGCTCGGTCGCGGGTTCGGGTTCGGGCACGGGCCGGGTCGTGATGTGACGTGCTGTGGGCTTGGGTCTGATTAAGCAATGAATTAATATTTTTGGGCTAGAAAAGAACTCCTAATAAAATTGTATTCAACCAAAAATTAATTCTTCATCTGTCAGTTTTGTAACTGCCGTTTTCCAATAGTTGCAACTATTTTTCGTTCCCCAACAGTTTCCAACTGTCCCTAACAGGTGTCTGTCTTCTTTAAAAGGCAGATACCTTCATATGTTTCAATATTCCGAAATTAGATCTCTACCGTCCCTAAATAGAGAGATATCACACCACTTAACAAATTCAAATGGTGCAATCTAGACGGTACTTCTGCTTGCACCGTGCGAAGCGATTATCCTGGGAGGCCTTCGATCAGAATCAACATTACCTACAGTGAGTGAATAAAGCCTTAAGGCCATCGTGTCTATGCACGAGGTCGTCTCTGTCTCACTGCACTTCTCCAGACTTTGTAAGTTTTTCATTTACTATTAATTATTCGGGTCAGATTCTTATACAGGTTCCAACTAAATCAACCTCATACCACTCTGTCTCACCTCTTCCACCCCATCTTGACGTTCACCACTGTTCCATGGTCACTTTGAACCAGTAATTTGGATAGTAAAAAGAAGTAATTTTTGAATATTTTTTTCAAGGTGTTGGAGAATCAAAGTTGCTCTAAAACACGGCTAAAAAGGTATAAAAAAATCGCATCATTTTGTTATCACAATCACCCAGTCAAAGTGACCCAGGTACGAGTCAAAAAGTCAGGTCGGGAAGGAAGAAGTGAGAAAGAGTGGTTCAATTTTTAATAAACATCAGATAGAGAAAAGTTTGGATTCCTTTGTAAGCATACTAAACACAATGGAATCTAACGTCACTGAGTCTGTAAACCAAGCCATAAGAAGTGTCTTGGGGTGACAAAATATGTAGGTAATGAATTATTATATAACCACTTCAAACATTTCAAAAATGTAAACCTTTTAAAATGTTTAGAATGATGAATAGTTAAATTTCACTTATATACTCTTCAAATGTGATTATGATGAATAAGATGAGAGAGAGAAAATTAGTCCGAGAAAGAAAAAAATAAAATAGAAGGAAAAAATTTGTACCATAGTATCCACAACGCCATATTGATGTCTCGAAGGTATCATCTTCCTCGAACTACCATCCTTGTCTTACAGCCAAATATTAGTTCAAATCACTACGTGCATCCAGAATTCCCATCGCAGTGAAACAAAAAAAAAAAGGTTACAATTTGGAACACATCAGATACAAGCCTCTCTTGATCTTTAATTGTGGGATAGACAGTTAGTACAAAATTATAACAACCAACAGGCTTAATTAGGTAATGCATATCCTCATTATACCCAAATTAACATATTGCAAACCCTACTTTTAAATTAGGCTTATTGCATTAAACATTTGCAATAAATCATACTTATTGCAAATGCTAACAAACTCATCAAAACAATCCTAAGACCACGAAGGCAAATGTGTCATTAGAAATGTCTAACTATTTAAAGGTTAAAAAAAATTAAAATAAAAAAGAGATTAGAATGGCACTGTACCCTCCGCCGTCGCCTATGTATGAAACCCAGATCCCGAAGAAATAAGCCGGCACCTCCATCCATCCCGACAAGCACTTCTTCTGTTATGACCTAGAAGGAGCTTACGTAACGATGAATATGATGAACAAGAACACACCGATAACGTGGTTGACTAGCGATGAGCTAGCTACCTCCATGATCCGAAAATCCCGTTTATTAGAGAGAAATACCACAAATACAACCCACACATTTCAAAGCACGACCTATAGCCTTTTAATAGGCCTACCATCCAGCTTGTGCCCAAAGAAATTTTTGGGAATCAAGGGTGCCTTGAATGTACTTGGCTTGGTGTGGAGTTGGTGACGAAGCGGGGGGGGGGGGGGGGGGGGGGGGGGGGGGAGAAACGAATCAAACGGAAGAGCTCGAGACGAAGAGAACAAACTGCTGGCACATGGTCTTCGTACAAAGAGAATTGTCTTCGTGAAAATACAATTTGTCTTTGTGTGAAGGCCTTCATGAGAAGGCTTCGCTGGTGGCGGCCACAGGGTTGTTTCCTTGTTCGTTAGCTTGTTTTTTGTATTTTTGGGCACAAGCTGTGTTGTAGGCCTATATAAAGGCTATAGGTCGTGCATTACAATGTGTGGGTTGTGTTCTTGGGTTACTCTCAATAAAATTGGGGATTTCGGGTCGTGGAGGTAGCTAGCTCATCGCAAGTGAACCACTTTAGATCGTGTGTGCTCTTGGGTTCTTGTTTCGTCCAATTCATGGTTCTTTAAACAATTCCCCAATCAGGACAAACTGGTATCAGAGCTTAAGTTTCGGTGTTGCAAGATCAAGGTGGAGCTATAGGGCTAGGGTTTCACAATCCATGAAATTCACAACTATAGTTTTGCGCACGGTGGAGCACGCATTTGGGGGTTACGGATCGGGAAAAGGAGCTGCAGTGAAGAAGACAAGAGGGATGACCAAGATCGGCAAGTTCACGGGGTTAAACAGCTTCAGCTTATGGCAGATCAAGGTATGTGCTTTGTTCAAGCAGCAAGGCCCGTGGTTGGCATTGGCGAAAGATAAAGAGGGGGCTTGTAAAACTACCAAGGAGTTCAAGACGATTGAGGAAAGAGCCCACTGAACGATCATGTTGTGCTTGGCAGACGACGTGATCACGGAGGTTGCAGATCAAGAGAGTGTTGAGAAGATATGGAGCAAGTCGGAGAGCATCTAAAAGAAGAAGTCGCTAACTAACAAGTTGATGTTGAAGAAACCACTCTTTGGTCTACCCATGGGGGAAGGTACGGATCTTAGAGATCACTTGGATTGTCTTAATACTATTTTTCTTGAATTGCGAAAAATAATGAGAAGATAAGTGATGAAGATGCCGCACTGATTTTGTTGGTTTCTCTACATCTGTATTATGAGGGGTTCGTGCAGAGTGCTTGTGTTGGAAAATAGACTCTCACGTTGGAGGAGGTAAAATCATCTGTAGACAGAAGGGAAATGAGACAGAGGGCCGCATATGGGGTATGGACGGTTTATGGTCTGGCGCATTCGTGGCATCCAATGGGGGTTATGGAAAAAAAAGAAATAAGGGTTCTAAGTTGGAAAACGATTTTTGTTCACTGTGTTAAGAGAAGGGTCACTGGAAGAGGGAGTTTCCGAAGAGGAAGGCGTTTGCACACTTGGCTGCAGGCGCAGCGGATGACTTCGTGGTCTAGTCCCTGTTGGGGGGCAAGGGGGAATTGGTGCTCTTGACGAGGAGGCGGAGGATGGAATAGGGGAGTCTTTGAAGAGATACTTGGAACGTGAAGGGGACACGTTATGGGGGGTTTTTTGTAGGGACTCGATTGGAGTCGGAACAACGAACAAACTTGTTGTAGGAACTCGGTGGGAGTTGGAACAACAAACATGGGTTTCGATTGCAGGAACTCGGCCGTAGTTGGAGCATTCACAGGGTTCGATTGCAGGAGCTAGATGGGGGTTGGAGCATCGCTGGGGGCAACGTTGGAGGATCTTGGCGAAGATGGAGAAATTTTTGAATTTGGGGTTATTAGAAAGAACCGGCTAATTCAAGCACAAGAAGTCGAGAGGATTCAAGGCAAGATCCTCTCAACTCCTTTGCAATTACAAGATTCACATTGAATTTGTCACACATTTTTTTTGCAATACAGTTTAGATAAAAGATTAATAATTTCTCAAATTAAGATCTTTTAAAAGAATTTATTCGAGAAAGATCATTGAATTAAATATGTTTTTTATTTGGTCATAGATCTATTACATATAATTTTGAGATATATAATACTGTAAAGTTGCATTTTTTTTCAAAAAATATTTATTTCTCTTGTTTATTAGTTCTAGAGAAATCCTACAGAATATGTGGTTCAGTAGTATCAAAGTTTGCTTCTTCTATTCACAGTGTTTATAGATCTTTATTTTTTTTCTTGATTGTTATGAAGTCCTTATTTCTTTATGGCTCGCACGAGAGAAAAAAGAAGAATGCAATATCAGAAAATGCATAAGTCCCTGGTGTGCTTATTAGCATCATATTTCATACCCGAAGTTATGAAATATTTGACTTTATGAAAAAGTATCCTATAAGAGGTAACCTACATTTTTCAAACTAGAAAATTCAACAATTGAAAATAAAAATAAAAACTCTATTCAAGGATGTACATGAGACCTTTTAAGGTTCACAACTGTAGCTTCTTAGCATCGTTTGTTTCATGAAACAAAAATGATCCCCTTCAATATTGAGATTCAAATTAATAACACTTTTTAACTTTTGTACTTGTATTTATGGACATGCCAAGTGGATTTGTATAATTACAAATAAATGACATTTTCCGAAGACAATTTCATCATAATATGGCTTGATGCATTACATCGCCTACCCAACGTGGACGATTTTGTCAGAAAATGGATAGATGCATTGCATCGCCCAACCGACGGCTAGTTTATGCATTGTGATTCCATATCAAATCTCATAGAATATCCAAAATTTATTATTCAGGCCCTAAAGTGGATTGGATATTGTCAATCTCGCATTTGAAAAATGTTCCTATCTTATTTCGAGCACCTATAAGACATATCGTCTCTAGAAGAGATCAACTGTTTTTGAAATGAACTCGTGATGAAATTTCAAGTTTGAGTTTGTCACCATTTGCATCACTAAAAGTGATTGGTTGCTTGAATAATTGATTTAAGACTTCAAATTTTCTTCATGATTATTTGGGATTGACTATATATGCACTTTAGAAATTGTGAAATATTATCAGGCGTAAATTGAGAAAATGATCGCCGGGAAAGTAGCTTCTGCTGTATTTTTCATTACAAATTGTGTACATAGTTTGTATGATTTATACTCATCCTATGAATAAAAAAAGGAAGAGAAAAAGGTCTATCAAATCCCATAAATTATGGGATATTACTACAGAAAGGAAATTAACCAAATTATCATAATTACAGGATCACTAGATGTTACTGATTATCCTAAAAATATGTTTGCTTTAATCATAATTTCCCACACTCCCCCTCAAGCTGGTGAAAAGACGTTTTCCATTCCCCGCTTGGATAGAATGCCTTGAAACACTAAGTTGCCTAACCCTTTAGTAAGCACGTCTGCAATTTGACCATGTGTAGACACGTAAGGTCTACAAATCAGTCTGCTATCCAGTTTCCCTTTGATGAAGTGTCTGTTTATGTCAATATGCTTCGTTCGATCATGTTTTATGGGGTTGTGAGCAATGCTAATTGCAGACATGTTATCTTAGTAAAGTCTCACTGGACCATCCCATTTTATCTTCAAGTCATCAAGGATAATCTTTAAGCCAAAGCAGTTCACAAACCCCTTGAGCCATTGCTCGGAATTCCGCATCCGCATTGGAATGCGCTACCACATTTTGTTTCTTACTCCTCCAAGTAACAAGGTTACCTCAAAGGAATGTACAATATCCCGTAGTTGACCTCCTTTCAATGATTGGCCCTGCATAATCGGCGCCGGTCTATGCCTCAAGCATCTAACTCCGATTTTCGCTTCAATAAAAGACCTTATCCCGATATCCCTTTGAGATATCGTAATACGCGCTAAGCTGCCTGCAAGTGTACTACCTTAGGATTGTGCATGAGCTGGCTAATCACACTGACCTCATACGCTATGTTTGGTCGAGTATGAGACATATAAATCAGTTTTCGAACTAAGCGTTGATACATTCCCTGTAACACCTTACAATTTTCTAGTGGCTCAGAGTTGGATGTCTTAAAAAATTGGGGGTCAAATTGGAATGTTTCTGACTATTTTGAGTTGGCTATACCTAGTTCAGCACTGACTGTTGACTTCTGATATGACAGAATTGGCAGAAAATATGGGGTGAGAATGACCTTGGACATTTTTGTTTTTGTCATTTTGAAGTTTAGCAAAGCAAAGACATTTTTTCACTCTAGCCCTAAACTTTAACAATTTGGATTCAAACTCAACCATGAGGTATTTTCATTTCGTCTAGCAGCTTCTAGATGGATGGAGAAAGGAAAAAATGGAGGAAAATGTCACCTTCTTCATTTCCCAAGCACAACCACCTCTCCACCACCTCTACCCCACTGTAACATAACCAAACCACCAACTATCATCAACCCGATACTAATGGAGGATCGGGGTAGCTCAGGGAGAAGAAGCCCTCTACCAATTCGACCATTCATCAAGGTTTTAGTACAGTAATCGCGGGTAAAGGTTTGAGCCCTAGCTCAATTTTCGGCCAAATTCACTCATGTTGTGAAGAAATGTAGGAAATTGTTGGGTTTTGACGTAGGTAACGCAGCGAAATAACGAAACTTCTACTCAAATCCCACCAAGAATCATAGGAAGAGTTATCATAACATGATAAGAGCAGAGAAGATGTGTACCTTTTGGTTTGGGAGACCACACGAAGAATAGTGTCTTCGTCTCTATGAATATCCACACCTTGGATCTTGATTGGAATTCTTCTCTCCGCGATGTGCTAGCAACGGAAGAAGGAAGAGTAAGATCACACAAAACAAGGAACTTGGTCGTGCCTTGTGGTGGCCGACGCCAAGGGGGACGGACGGGGATGAGGGCTTCGGCCTTTTCCTTGTCTCTCTCTCTTGCTTTGTTATGTTCGCTCAAATAATGACTTGTGTTAAGAATTAACAAGCTAGAGATCCTTTATATAGTCATAACTCTTTATTAACTACATAAAAGCCCCAATACTAATCATGTCCTTACATGGATTAGCCCACATGCAAATTAGTCTCACTAAGTTTGCTTGTGGATGGATTATGATCCTTCTGTTAATTAGTCCATACTAATTAATACCTATATCCAATTTAATCCATCCGGTGTGTGACCCCATCGGTTTCTACTTAGTCGGTAGTAAATTATTACTAAAATGGAGCGATGTATAGTGACGCGATTTATTAAGTTTAAACGCAAGCGCACGGTCAAGTAATATAGGGGTGGTATTTCAACCCCGAGTTATCGATCCCACGAGGACAGACTTGAGACTATTTAATTAGTTACTTAATTTAGAGTACGGTACAGGAGGAAGGATTTGATTGATTCATGAATTAAAATAACAACTAAGCTAATATTTTTGTATTTTTTTTATTTAAGAAATAGATATGGAGAAACTAGGCAATCTCTAGATCACATGGGACTGTAGACGAATTCCGGATTATCTGAATAACACGTTAATTCTACCCTAATCAAGCCGGGTAATAGGCTATGACAATATCCTGTCGGTCTCATGTCATTTTACGTCTCGGTTAAATATAATCTCCTCTCGGTCTCATGTTCTCTACCGGCCCGTTCTAGCAGGTCATCTACGGGTACGATAACGGGTCCTGTCGGCCCACCGTTTCACGAAACATCGGAATAATCCTACCGAATATACCCACACTAGTCCAATCCTAACACTTCTCCTTTTCGGTCTCGGTTATTCAGGGTTGTTATTCACGTCTCATCCTAGCTAGTTAGAATCACTGTCGCGCATTCTCTAGCTAAGTAGTATTTCCAGGTCATGACTCCTTCAAAACTAAGGATTAAGTGTAGCACATGAACAATTGACTTAGAACGATATTAAATTTAAGCAAGAAAATGATTCAATAACAAACCCTAGCTTCAATAACAATCAAATCCTACACTAGTTGTGTCAATAGACTAGAATCATCAATTAGATCATGAAACTAACAACTATTCATTGAGTCAAAGACATAGGCATGAAACAAAGACTTGAATCCGGGAAATAATCCGTCTACATAACCCTAGGCTCTCATAGTGATGCCTAGCAATGGAATTCAGCTAATAGTAATCAACCAAACGAAGCTTACAAGTTTGTCCATCCAAGACTGAGAGAGAAGAAGAAAATCAAAATCCTAGTTCTCCAATGGTTGCTTTTGTGTTCCCTTCGTCCACGTCTTCCTCCTTGGCGTCATCCCTTTGTTTCCTACTCAAAATATGCGTGAATACTCCCCCAAATTCGTCCCTCTATGTTAGATTAGGTCTGGAGTCTTCAAACTTTCAAAAAATAGCAAAACAGCCCCAAAAATCCGCGCTGGTGCTCTCTTTCGTGCGAACAAACGGCTGTTCGTGCGAACAACTTTTTGTTCCTTGTTCGTGAGAACAACTTTCTGATCGTGCGAACAGCTTTTTGTTCCTTTTTCGTGCGAACAAATCTCTGTTTGTGCGAACAAACTTTTACTCTCTGTTCACACGAACAACTTTCTTGTTCGTACAATTTAACAGCCTCTTTTTCTCAGATTTGCATCCCCTGTGGCGGACCATATCTTTCTCGTCGATCTCCGTTTTAGCTCCGTGACCTATCGTTGGAAAGCTATTTGAGTCTACTTTCATTTCGAACTGGTATAAACCCAAAATGTATTGTAGAACTCGAGATACAATCAAAATAGTGGAGATTGGTCACTTTTGCTCTTCTAACTTTGCTTCTCTTGCTTCCTCTTGAGTTTGCTTTGTTTCCGAACTTCTTTTCATGCCTCCTAGTCATCGTTTAGCATCTTTTCCTGTCAAGACAGCATGAACAACCATACCAAGCGATTATATTTGACAAATAACATCAAAATATGCATCGAAACGCCCGCATTAACAAGTAAGTGCTAAAAGCTCAACTTTCCACGTTTTCTCAACATTCATAGTGTAAAACTCATATTTCAACCCGGGAAGCACGCAAAACGATATAAAGTATGCAAGAAATATAACTCTAATAAAGATTTATCAAATTGCCCCACACTACCCTTTTGCGCATCCCGAGTAAAATCAATCCTCACACTACGTTTTAATCCACCGAATGGCATACAATTACACTAGCCATGTGACACACACAACACACACACCCAATGAAATCTACATGCTCTATAAAATGCAACTCGATTATTTCACAATGCAAATATTTAAACATTACAACCTTTCTTTTTTCTTTTTCATTAGAGATTGGGCAATCTCGCTATCACTAACCAAAATCATCAAGTTCTCACAAGTCTTTTTCGAAATTTCACAACCAATAGCAAGAAATTGAGATAAGATGATCATACGCACAATTTCACTAAGGGGTCCCCAAACATCCACCATAAACAATCCAAGACTTGGGCATGTCCTTTAGCTCAGAGGAGAAGGCATCCCAAATTCTAAGATAGTCTTTCATCGCCAAGTTATTTAAGGTTTTCAGACCCTCTTAGCCGCTATTGCATTGAATGCAAGTTGTCCCAGTGACGGGAGACACAACTCCGTGTAATACGACTTGAATTAATTTTCCCTAGTTGCTCTAATTGGATTGAATCCAAATTCTCCACGTGAATGGAGGCACATTAGGTTTCACTGTATCTAATCCACGAGAAGATTTTGATTCATTTTTTTTCATTCTCTTCTAGTTTTTTTTCAATCGTGCATTTAGAGAAACTAAGTGTGGGCTTTTTCGGTTAGCTCTTGAAACCGTCTTAAGGGATGGTGGTGTACGTTCCCCGACTTCGCTTAGGCCAAAGACTCATACCACATAGAACCGACTCTACACGAAGGTCCACCCCTGATTTCAAGAGGCCACAAGTTTCCACTCGAAACAGACTATTCAACCCCTTAAGACTAAATCCTCCTAGCACAATATAGGAATTAAAGGTATGCCCGACATCTACTTTCCACTTTCCCCTTAATACTCGGGACTTCCGTTCGTGAAACCGGTGCACGAGATACTAAGAATTAAAGACATCCCTACTACGGTGCTTCCTATTCTCAGAGACTCTTTCATTGAACTCTCTTCGGTTTCTAGCTTCATCAATTGCTTAACTCAAAATTTTTAAATTTTTATGGATTTTTTCTTATCTATTTGTTTTTTTTTCTATTTTTCTCTTCATATTTCCTAGACTCTACATGCATTTTTGCCAACTCGATTAATCACACGATTGGGTTGGGTACTCAATAAAGTAAAAGTGCTAAAAAACGCATAAACTACACAATCCTACCACAAACCAACACAATATGAACACAAAATTGTATGTAACAAGGCAATGCAAACAAAGACATGGCTAGTGAAATTATACATAAACTCCCCCACACTTAAGCGTTTCGTTGTGCTCAACGAATTTAGATATCAAGTACGAGGTGTCCTCGCTTAAATGTGTTGGCGGTGGATCTACACAATTATGGCTCAAAACGTAGAAACAAGAGAGAGAGTTAGAGGTACCTGGGTGCCCGGACCTACATGGGCACTGTTGCCGCGAAACTGCAACAAGAAGGGGTCTTGTGGACCGTTGACAGTTTCCGGAAAAGTCTCATCTCACGTCCGGATTCCGATGCGTCTACTCAACATTCTATCGCGCACATCAAGAAGGGGAATCCATAGCGTCTTTTGTACCTGTGTCCCTGCGCATTGATTGAAAGTATTAAAGCAACTCTCTCTCACCCATCAAAATCATTTATAGAGAAAGAAATAAATAGCATCCTACTCTACATAGGGTTGCCTCCCCAAGCAGCGCTTGTAATTTAAGGTCAACAGCCCGCCCCAGTTACCTCAACTGAAAAGGATGGTGGAGGATGCTTTATCCCTTGAAGTCTTTCCAACTCATCACAGACTTGATTAACATGAGATACAGAGAATTCTTCAAAAGTATAAGTAGGGGCTTTTACCTAAACCGATATGGGCCCAAGTGCTTTATCAGCTTCATCATCAGGACAACATAGGCTTCCAATGTCGGTTTCTTCCCATTCATTCCAAGGAAGTGAGGGCGCCTGCGGTCTTGGCTCGCAATACGACATATCTTTCCATCTTGGGCACCCAGGTCCACCCCAGTCAGAATCAGAGTCTGAGTCCTCATAAATGGCAGAGTCCACCAATGGTTCCTGGACATTGCAGTTTTCATATGGCAAGGGCTCCTCTTGTGGCTCTTGAATACTAGATTCCCCTGCTGTTGACAGTTTTTCTATTCGTTTCTTTATCCTCTCCATCATCTCCCTCACGTATTCCCTACCTTTGGCTGAATCATCTTGTGGAAGTTGTGCCGCTATTGACAAAAATTTTGCGCACACTTCGATGTCAATCATAATACTACGCCGTTATGCCATAATCGCTGATGAGTCTTCCTGGTGCTGATGAAGTTGGGGGGCATGTACTCGACATGAGTCTCTACGGTCGTGCCAAATGCCGCATACGTAGCTCAAGGTTATGCATGCGTCCTCGTCTTCATGGTTACCCCTTGCAGTGGAAACAGTAGGGGGACCCAAATAACAGTCTTCGCTCCACATGCTCATATTGTCTCTTGCTTCCTGCGTTCCTGAAAAACAAACTCACAAGACACCCGTGAAGCACAGAGATAGATAATATAACAAAATAAAACTAAAATGAAATAAAAGTAATCTTAACTAATTCCTAACTAAATAATCTACAACCGGCCCCGGCAACGGCGCCAAAAACTTGACGCGATTTACTAACGCGTTTAAACGTAGGCGCACGGTCAAGTAATATAGGGGTGGTATTTCAACCCCGAGTTATCGATCCCACGAGGACGGACTTGATACTATTTAATTAATTACTTAATTTAGAGTCCGGTACAGGAGGAAGGATTTGATTGATTTTATGAATTAACATAACAACTAAGCTATTATTTTTGTATTTTTTTTATTTAAGAAATAGATATGGAGAAACTAGGCAATCTCTAGATCACCTAGGGCTGTAGAAAAATTCTGGATTATCTGAATAACACGTTAATTCTATCCTAATCAAGCCGGGTAATAGGCTATGACAATATCCTGTCGGTCTCATGTCATTTTACGTCTCGGTTAACTACAATCTCCTCTCGGTCTCATGTTGTCTACCGGTCCGTTCTAGCAGGTCATCTACTGGTACGATAACGGGTCCTGTCGGCCCACCGTTTCACGAAACAGCGGAATTATACTACCGAATATACCCAATTTAGGCTAATAATTACACTTATCCTTTTCGGTCTCCGTGATTCAGGGTTGTTATACACGTCTCATCCTAGCTAGTTAGAATCACTGTCGCACATTCTCTAGCTAAGTAGTATTTGCGGGTTATGACTCCTTCAAAACTAATAATTAAGTGTAGCACGTGAACAATTGACTTAGAACGATATTA
Source organism: Linanthus parryae (assembly GCA_023055425.1). Lineage (NCBI taxonomy): Eukaryota > Viridiplantae > Streptophyta > Magnoliopsida > Ericales > Polemoniaceae > Linanthus > Linanthus parryae. The sequence goes on along the minus strand of JALGPY010000035.1, from coordinate 2,152,242 downwards.
ACTTTAAGTAAGAAAATGATTCAAGAACAAAACCTAGCTTCAATAACAATAAAATCCTACACTAGTCGTGTCAATAGACTAGAATCATCAATTAGATCATGAAACTAACAACTATTAATTGAATCAAAGACATAGGCATGAAACAAAGACTTGAATCCGAGAAATAATCCGTCTACATAACCCTAGGCTCTCATAGAGATGCCTAGCAATGGAATTTAGCTAACATTAATCAACCAAACAAAGCTTACAAGTTTCTCCATACAAGACTGAGAGAGAAGATGAAGAAAATAAAAAACCTAGCTCTCCAATGGTGGCTTTTGTGTTCTCTTCGTCCCTGTCTTCCTCCTTGGCATCCTCCCTTTTTTTCCACTCCAAACATGCGTGAATACTCCTCCAAAGTCGTCCCTCTATGTTAGATTGGGTCTGGAGTCTTCGAACTTTCAAAAATAGCAAAACAGCCCCAAAAATCCGCGCTGGCGCTCTCTGTTCGTGCGAACAAACGACTGTTCGTGCGAACAGCTTTTTGTTCCTTGTTCGTGCGAACAACGTTCTATTCGTGCGAACAGCTTTTTGTTCCTTGTTCCTGAGAACAACTTTATGTTCGTGTGAACAGACTGTTACTCTCTGTTCACACGAACAACTTTCTTGTTCGTACAATTTAACAACCTCTTTTTCTCAGATTTGCATCCTCTTTGACGGACTATATCTTTCTCTTCCGATCTCCATTTTAGCTCCGTGACCTATCGTTGGAAAGATCTTTGAGTCTACTTTAATTTCCACTGGTATCACTCCAAAATGTATTTTAGAACTCGAGATACAATCAAAATAGTGGAGATTGTTCACTTTTGTTCTTTTAACTTTGCTTCTCTTGCTTCCTCTTCAGTTTGCTTTGTTTCCGAAGTTTTTTTCATGCCTCCTCGTCATCGTTTAGCATCCGTTCCTATCAAGGAAACATGAACAACCATACCAAGCGATTATATTTGACGAATAACATCAAAATATGCATCGAAACGCCCGGATTAACAATAAAGTTCTAAAAGCTCAACTTTCTACGTTTTCTCAACATTCAAAGTGTAAAACTCACATTTCAACCCGGTAATCACGCAAAACGATATAAAGTATGCAAGAAATATAACTCTAATAAAGATTTATCATCTAGCAACACATCCATTCCACCCAAATAATAGAAATAAGTCAGTGATCCCGACAAACCTTGTGCCCAATATCACATATTGCGTTATCCCTTTGTGTCTATATCCGGATTGGACACGAGACATAATAGTCACACTCGTATATCCAATCCATAGTTTCTCAATCTTGGGAATATGCTTATGGAAGCTGAAAGGACAGTATGCAGGTAGAAATATAACAAATATACTCTAGAAGGGGCGGGGGGGGGGGGGGAGGTGTTGAATAGAGTTTGCCAACTTCTTGCAAAACTTGTAGAAGAGAAGAGACATAAAATTCACACTCGTATATCCAATCCATAGTTTCTCGATCCTATGCTTATGCAAGCTGAAAGGAGAGTATGCAGGTAGAAATATAAAATAGATACTCTAGAAGGGGGGGGGGGGTAGTTGAATAGAGTGTGCCAACTTTTTGCAAAACTTGTTGAAGATAAGAGTTTTTGTGAAGATTAATAAAGTTCAAAGCCTTGAAAACAGTTTCAAGCCTTTGGAATAAAATACAATTTGAAAGAAAACAAAAAATTCTTTTTCAAGGCCTTGAAAGGAGTTTCAAACCCTTGAAAATAGACTAGTTTAAATGCTGCAAAAAACAAAGTATGCAAAAGAAAATTTAAATGAAAGAGACACATGATTCATAAAGTTCAGTCCACTTGGACCTTCGTCTCTACCTCAGGGATCTTCTCCCTACACGATTTTCAACACAATTCTTATTAATCAAAAGCTGAGCCCTAGATCTCGAGCACAGTGATATGCCTTAATCTGTTACAGCTTGTGGTTCTCTCTAACCTATCTAGTACCTACTCTAGCTAACTGATTAACTAAGAATTTTCCATTGTTCACTTTGAAAAATCCTTGAGAATGAGAGTAAGAAGTAGTATAAGAATGACATACAAATGGAGTACAAGTCTGAAGAACACTGGAGGTGTAAAAACTGCACTGAAAAATGCAGTGATCTTCTGTGAGTTGGATTGTGAGAATGATGTGCTTCTTTGATTCTTTTCAATCCTGAAATGTGTCCCTCTTTTTTCCCGTTGAGTTTTGTGTGTTGTTTCTTCAAAATAATCTCTATTTATACAGCTTAGAGCTCTGCAAATCTTTGCATATTTTTAGCGACAAATTTCTTGTTTTGTAGGCAGCAGCTTTGACTCTTTTAACAGCCTTCTCCAACGGATAGTTGATCATAATCTTCTGAGATATTGATCTGATCTTGTCTTTAAACAAATTGAAAAGCTGTCAAGGGTGTTTGATTCATCACAAAATCACATTCTCTCCAAGTTTCCTTTCCTATAAAATCCGGATTAGGAAACCAATCCTGCAAACTAGAAAATATTATTTCCCTGTAAAACTAAACAGATGGATTAAATGGTGTTAGATGTAACAAATTCGTTTTCTTTCATAATCAAATAATAACAGATAAAGAATAGGGGTGAGAGAGGTAGAATCAGATCAGAAGATTTTAGAGAAACTCCCCCTTAGAATATTCATACATGTGAGACAGTTTCAAGGCTTTGTATCCTGTTTCAAGGCCTTGAAATAGCTCTGCTATTCCAAGCCGGTGAAACTTGATTCAAGGCTTTAAAAATTGTTTCAAGGCCTTGAAATAGCTTATGAAACCTGTGAACTTACAATCTCCCACTTGATGAAAGGCAAAACCTCAATCTATTCAAATCTTAGTTTCTGCCAAAAATAAGGATTAGCACACATTTCAAATAGTAGTAACACATTGGTTCCAAAAAGATCCAACTTATTCAATAGTAAACTGAAGCAGAAAGACAAATAAGTTCAAATAATCCTACTGACCAAAAAGATAGGTCACTAAAACATTAAAACAACCTCATATTTCTCCCCCTTTTTGAGTTTCATCAAAAAAGAATGAGAATATGTTGGATCAGCGTCTTTGGAAAATTTAGAAAATAAATTTTAAAAGAAGTGGGAAAGAAAGAATAGGCAAGAGTTAATGGGGTTGGGTCTTCCTCTCCTTCCTGATCTTCTTCTTCTTCCTCACTGTCTTCATCATTGTCCTGTTCTTATTCATCCTCTGCATTCATACCAGCAGTCTCATCTTTAGCCTTGTAATCAGTAGAAACCTTTGGGGATTTATTCTTATTCAGGTTTATCAACGAGGCATCTAAATCAAGATTGTCTACTTCATCTGCTTCTTGAGCAGCTTGTTCAACTAACACCTGCTTTCCTTTATCCTTGTCTTGAGCAGCCAGCCTCTTCCTGGTTGGAATATTCACTAGGCAAGTTCTTTTCGGAACCATCTTTCTTGACACCTTCTTCATCCTCAGGGACATCAAACACTGTTATGTTTCTGAAGATAGTCTCAACCATGCACCTCACCTGCCTAAGATTAGTCTCAAAACCATGCTGATTCTCTTTGATTTCACTAGTGTCCATGTCTAAACCATTGAGTCTCTGAATAACTGAAGACAAATCAGGAGGCCGAGAGGTCTGGCTTGAAGTAGGGGTCAAGGTTTTTGGGCTTAAGAAACTTCAATGCATTCAGCTCTTCTTATGTCAAATCTGAATACAACTTCCAAATTTTTGCCTAGGTCTTCACCACTCCAATCTTCTCAAAAGCTCTCTCCTTAAGAAACTAAATCCCAGGGGAGATGGACTCTTAACCAGCAGTTGGAATTTCAAGGTGTTGGAAGAACAGAGTGAGCAAGTTTGCATAAGGCAAATGATGCTTTCTCTGATCTGTTTGGCTAAACAGAATGTGTTCCATTACAAGCTTTTGAAGATCAATGTAATACCCATTCATAATCAGATACATAATGTATAGCACTCTTTCAGTGATCAACTCCTTGGAATGTTCCCTTGGAAAGATACATCTCATCAAGATAGTGAATTAGACTTTGGCTTCAACATTTAACACAGAGTGTGTAAACTTTTTGGATGAGGCAGGGACATTGGGTAGAAAGAATTCTTATTTGGACAACTTCAAAACTTCACCTTTGGGAGGATGGTTCTGTGTGTCATATCTCTTAGGACAGCCGAGGACAGATGCGAACTCAGCATGATCTAGTTCCATTGATAACACCAGCAATTCTAGTCTTGATTACTAAGTGTGGAGAGTTCTTAAGTTGATTCATGTTGAGATAGAAGAATCTGGTAAGTCTTGGGTACGCTAGCTCAGGAGGGTTTAGCATGAACCACAAAGAGCTTTTCTTTAACATAGTAATGGAATGAAGATTCATTCCAGTCAACATAGGCACATTTATCAAGCTACAAAAAGCAATAGGCCTAAAGGCAAAACCATCGACCCACTGACCTTTGGAAGTGTTTGAGACGAACCAAGATTCATCAGGAGCAGTGTTCTTTGAGTAAATCTGCAAGGCTCTCTCCACATTTTCTTCTGGTCCTTCCTCTGTCACCTTCTCTTTTCCCTTTTCAGCATGAGAGGACTTCTTCTTTCTCTTCAACATCTTGGGGCTTGATATATGTGTTTCTGGTTTCTTTTCTGCAACAACCTTCTCTTTCTTCTTCTTCTTCTTTTCTGAATATGGTGTCACATCCTTCTTATTCTTCTTCTTTGGTGGAGGAAGTTCTGCAACAGCTTCTGCACTGGGAGTCCTGGAAATTGAATCCCCACTGATTGTTTGAACTTCATTCTCAGCTGTATTTCTCTTCTTCTCACAACTAGGTTTTGAACCACCGGCCATCTTGATTCTCTCAGAGATTCTTCTAGTGCCCATTAGGGTTTCTGAGAAGAATAGAGAGAGGTAAGAATGATACGGGATGAAGGAGAATAGAAGAAGATAAATACTGAAAGAGTTAGAGTTTAAGAAGGAAACTGCAATATTTCTCTGATTTCAAGAGATCTGTAATGATCAGAGAAGATTCGAATCTTTGAAGCCGTTGGAAATAAATAATTTAATACTATATTTGGCAGAAAAAGAATTTTCAAAATGGTAGGGGTAATATTGAGCAAATATCTACAAAGATGGCACGCAATACTGAATGATCCAAGAATTATTGACTAAACAGTTTTCAGACTTATTTTCAAGGCTTTGAAAATAAATTCAAGGTCTTGAAAAGCTGTTATACTGAAACAAATAGAATCAAATCTTAGAAAAGATTTTCGAGGCTTTGAAATCAGTTCAAGTCTTTGAAACACATAATAAACTTACCTTCCTTACCTGATGCTCCCCCTAAACTAATGCATCTTTATTTAGCATCCCTAATTCCATCCTTAGAGCTGAAAATCTTTCATATGGCAATGGTTTAGTGAAGATATATGCAAGTTGCATGTTAGTAGAAACAACTTCAAGAACAATATCACCTTTCTCAGCATGATCTCTGATGAAATGGTGTCTGACATCAATAGGCTTTGTTCTTGAATGCTGAAATGGATTCTTTGTAATTAATATTGCACTCGTGTTGTCACATTTTATGGGTATACATCTGAAATCATGTCCAAGATCTCTCAACTGTTCAGCAATCCATAACACTTGTGAACAACATGCTCCAGCAAATATGTATTCAGCTTCAGCTGTTGATAAAAAAACTGAGTTTTGTTTCTTGGAGTGGCAACTAATCAAGGAGGATCCAATGAATTTTCAAGTTCCTGAAGTGCTTTTCCTATCAACTTTGTACCCTGCAAAGTCAGCATCTCAATAATCTTTTTCATTGACACTCTTACCAGATTCATCCTTTTCTAAGGACTGTGTAGAGCTCATAGGAGTCTTGATTTCTTTGGATTGAGTCATACTGTATTTGTTCAACAAGTCCCCAGTGTACTTGCTTTGATGTAGAAAGATGCCCTTCTTCAACTTATGTATTTGGAGTCCAAGGAAGAAGTTCAACTCTCCCATCATGCTCATTTCAAATTCCCTGCTCATAAGACTTGGGAATTCTGGCAATTGGAGCAAAATTTTCCTCATAATCAATACATTCTTCTTGGTTGTAACCTTGAGCAGCTAACCTTGCTTTGTTTCTGATCACTTTGCCATTTTCATCCAATTTTTTTCTGAACAACCATATGGTACCAATGACAGACTAGTTTGTTGGTGGGGGAACTAGATTCCACACCTTGTTTCTTTCAAACTCATTGATTTCACTTTGCATAGCTATAATCCAGTCTGCTTCTGGTAGTGCTTCCTTCACAGTTTTGAGTTCTACAAAAGAAATAAAAGCATTACAAGCACAAATATTCTTCAACTGTGATCTTGTTTGTGTGCCAGTGGTTGTATCAGAGATGATGTTGTCAGCTGGACGAGATGAGAGATATTTGAATCTCTTTCTTGGAGACCAGGGTTCAGGCTCTCCATATTGCTTCTCTGGTCTTGAAGTAGTAGTCTGATCACTCATATCTTTCTAATCATCCTTGTCAAGGCTTTGATTTCTGTTTCCAAGCCCTTGAGACCTGTTTTCAAGGTCTTGAAAATGGCTTATGTTTCCTTCTGAGCCTTTCTTGAAATCAAGTGACTTTTCAACTTCTTCTTCTGATTCATGCTTTGTCAGATTCAAATCTTCAAAACTTTCACTTCATCACTTCTTGCATCAAACTTACCCAAGTTGTCCTTACAATTGTTTGTGGACATAGCATGTGAAACCAAAGGGTTTGAAGTATGAGATGTTTGGCTTCCTCCCTTTGAAAATTTCATAGGGATTCTTCTTCAAGATAGGTATGATCAAGCACCTGTTCAAAATGTAATTTTCTCTATTCACAGCTTTTTCCCAATAGTGTTTTGGCAGCTTATTTTCTATAAGCATTGTTCTTGACATATCTTCAAGAGTCGTGTTCTTTCTTTCAACAACTCCATTCTGTTGAGTAGTTCTTTTGGAGTTGGAGTTCTCATAGGACAATAGAGATCCATATGAAGTAATTCAATATGTCTAGTAGCACTTAAAAATTTCTTTGGCTTGAAAGAGCTTCTGGTCTGCTTACCCTGAGCACAAGCTTTGCATACTTCATCATCTTTAAAGTTGATAGATGGTAATCCTCTTACCTGATATTTGGAGATCAACTTGTTCAAGGTATGCAAGCTAATGTGACCAAGCTTTCTGTGCCAAAGCTTTGAATCCTCTTTCATGGCCTTGAGACACTTTAAGATTTTACCTGCAACTTTGTTAGTCTGAAAAGTATAAACATTGTTTGATGTAGAGGTTGTGAGAATGCAATTGCCTGATTTCTCATTTTGCACCACACACTTCTCTTTATCAAAGATAACCTTGTTGCCAATGTCACAAAGTTGAGATACACTAAGCAAATTAAATTTCAAGCCATCAACTAGATATACATCAGAAATAGAGTTTTCAGAATCTGTACCAACTTTACCAATCCCAAGAATGTTGCATTTTCCTTTTTCACCAAGTTTAATTGAACCTCTTGATTGCTCTTTAGGTTATGAGAATAGAGATCTCTTTCCACTCATGTGTCTTGAGCAACCACTATCCATAAACAGCTTCTGTTCTTTGACATTGGTGACAACCTACAAGCACCAATCACTGCCTTACCCAGCTGTGAGGCCAAGTGTGGAATTCAGACTCATACTCAGGATCAACTATGTTGGGTGGTCTGACCCCTTTCTGAACCCAAATCTGTCTTATTTGTCCCTTCAGTTGAAATGGGAAAGTGTTCCGCATTATGTGAGGGTCTCTTCTAATGAAAGAACAAGTCATCTTAACATGACCAATTTTATTGCAAAAATGACACTTGGGAGAAGTTTTGTTTCCAGCTTTCACAAATCTGGTATTGTTCTTTCCTGGAAAATTTTGATTGTATCCAATACGAGTTTTGTGAACAGACTTTGAAGTTTCTCCAAGAATCAAGTTCAAGTTGTGTTTTGATCCTGCGAACTTGACTTTGATTAATTCTGATTCTTGAAGTTTCTCAGTAAGAGCATTCTTTTATTTATCTAATTTATGAAATTGATGTCTCAGATAAACAAGCCTATCACTCAGTAAAGAGTTCTTAGTGACTACTTCCTTGACTTGTGTTTTCAAGGCAATGAAACTTGTTTTCAAGGCCTTGAAATCACTGTCAGTTTTCTTCTGAGAAATTTCAAGATTCAAATTCAGACAAACAAATTGTAAATTCACTTTTTCATTCTCATGATTCTTTTCTTTCAAAAATCTAATCTCTTTCAGATAGTCCTCTTCATTTAAAAGCATTGTTCTGAGGTATTATGAAAGAGCTTCCTTTGGTTTTGAAATCAAACAGTTTACCATTACCTCAATATTCTTTTAAGAACTTTCGTCATGCTTGGCCATGAAGTAGAGGTTGGCATGTTATTTTTCAGATTTAGAGTCACTTGAGGTATCTGAATCACTCCATGAAGCTATCATAGCTTTATTTATCCTGTCATGGTCTTTCATCTAAAATTTCTTGCTTTTATTGTGTGGACAATCTCTTATCAAGTGTACTGCATCACCACACTCAAAGCAGTTCATGAATTTCGATTTACTTTGTGAAGAAGACTTACCTTTGTAGTCCTTGCTACTGGATGACCTGTGTCTTTCTCTGTTGAAGTCTTTGTTTACAAAGTTTTTCTTCATTATGAATTATGGTCAAGGCTTTGGAAATCAAAGCAAATGGATCTTCATCATCATCTTCAGTTTCAAGGCTTTGAATTTTCTCATTCTCAATGGCCTTGAGTTCTAGGTTCGTGACACCTTCTGGTAGTTCTCCATCAGTTCATTCATGGATATTTCATGTTTCAGAAGATTCCCTTTTAGGTCATCAAGTTGAAGTGATGAGAGATCTTGAGCTTCCTCAATTGCAGTATTCTTTGGTTCCCATTTTTCCATTGGTAGACTTCTCAAAATCATCCTCACCTTTCCTTCATTGGAAATATGCTTTCCAAGTGAATCATGGTTATTGACCATGTCTGTAAATCTCTTGAAAATTTGTCTGATTGACTCATCTGCATTCATCTTGAATAGCTCATATTGTCTGAGATAGATCTTGATCATGGTTTGCTTGACTTGACTGGTTCCTTCAAATGTCACCACAAGCTCATCCCAGATCTCTTTGGCAGTCTTGAAGCCTGAAATCCTGTTGAATTCATCTGTACTCAAAGCACAATACAAGATGTTAATAGCTTTGAAATTCTAGGGAATTGTTCTAATTCAGATGAACAAAGAGAGTTTTCTGATTTGGGAGTTTTGATCCCATCTTTCTCTGTGTAGAAAGTGTGATGTTCATTCTGAATAATGGTTCATAGCTCTATGTCTTGATCAATGATGAACATTTTCATCAGAGTTTTCCAGTGAGAAAAATTTTTTGTTAGCAGTTCTTCCCGGTGAGAAAGCAACATCACCTGATCACTTGATAATTAAATCTATATAGTGATACACACTCTGATACCAATTGAAAGGAGAGTATGCAGGTAGAAATATAGCACATATACTCTAGAAGGGGGGTTTAATCGAGTATGCCAACTTTTTGTAAAACTTGCAGAAGAGAAGAGTTTTTGTGAAGAGTAAAAAAGTTCAAGGCCTTGAAAACAGTTACAAGACGTTGGAATGAAATATAGTTTGAAAGAAAACAGACAAGTCTTTTTCAAAGGCCTTTAAAGGAGTTTCAAACCCTTGAAAACAAACTAGTTTGAGTGCTGCAAAAACTAAGTATGCAAAACAAACTGTAAATGCCAGAGATACATGATTTATAGAGTTCAGTTCACTTGGACCTACGACTCTACCTCATGGATCTTCTCCCTGTAGGATTTTCAACACAATTCTTATTAATCAAAAGCTAAGCCCTAGATCTCCAGCACAGATATATACCTTACTCTGTTGTAGCTTGTGGTTCTCTCTAACCTATCTAGTACCTGCTCTAGCTTACTGATTACCTAAGAATTCTCTATTGTTCACTTTGAAAAATACTTGAGAATGAGAGAAATAAGAAGTATTAGAATGATATACAAATGGAGTACAAGTCAGAAGAACGCTCAAAGAGTAAAAACTGCAGTGAAGAATGCTGTGATGTTCTATGAGTTGGACTGTGAGAATGATGTGCTTCTTTGATGCTTTTCAATCCTGAAATGTGTCTGTCTTTTGCCCGCTGAGTGTTGTGTTTTGTTGCTTCAAAATGAGCTCTATTTATACAACTTAGAGCTCTGCAAATCTTCCCAGATTTTAGCAACAAACATCCTGTTTTGTAGGAAACAGCTTTGACTCTTTTAACAGCTATCTCCAACGGATAGTTGATCATAATATTCTGAGAAAATGATTTGATTTTTTCTTTAAACAAATTGAGAATTTGTCAAGAGTGTCTGATTGATCACATAATCACATTCTCTCCAAGTATCCTATCCTGCAAAATCCACAGTAGGAAACCAATCCTGCAAACTAGGAAATAATATTTCCCTGCAAAACTGAGTCAAACAGATTGATCAAATGGTGTCAGATATAAAAAAATCGTTTTTATTTCATCATCAAATAATAAAATATAGAGTATAGGGGTGAGATTGGTAGAATCAGATCACAAGAGTTGAGAGAAACGCCCCCTTAGAATATGCATACATGTCAGGCAATTTCAAGGCTTTGAATCCTGTTCAAAGCCTTTAAATAACTCTCCTATTCCAAGCCTGTGAAACTTGATTCAAGTCTTTGAAAACTGTTTCAAGGCCTTCAAATAGCAAGCCTGTGAAACCTGTGAACTTATACAAGCAGATAACATCAATATCTCCATATTGATTTAACTGAGCCTGGCCAGACATTCAATAAGCACCATCCCTCGAGTGGCCATGGATATTTGCTTCCATTATGTGGGAAGGACAAATCCTCTCTACATTACCACAATCTATAAGCTTGCTACCTATCATGCACGATATTTATGTTTATGGTTGCCCGGTTAAGGCTCAACATTGAATAACATCATAGCATGATATTCCACAAATAGAGTATCTAGTGAATTCATGTCTAAGTAATACAATATAATTGGCACTACGAGAAGCGATTGTGACTTTGACATAATCTAATGTATCCTTCTCGTCGTGGGTCAATCCGGTATGCCACTACTCCTAATGCATACCCATGTGTTAGACTTGATATCTCCGTATCAATCTACACACATACTAGTCTATATTTGATCGTCCAATTAACCAATATAATGGACTATGGATATATAAGATAAACAACACATTGTATCTAAAGACTTCATTATTTTAAATATCAAAATAATTAATAAATAAATATTCTAGCCAAAACATCGTTCATACTAAATATAGATTTCCTCTAGGGCACCTTTTCCAACTGGCGCATTTCGTATGCCTATAGATCTAGCGCGCCCTTCATGCTTTTGATGCGCAAGTGGCTTTGTGAGTTGATCTAAAAGAATGTCATCCGTTGATATCTTGCAAATATTCACATCTCCTCGATCGATTAAATCACGAATAAGATGGAATCTCCTAAGTACATTCTTTGATTTCGGGTGTGATCTTGGTTCCTTGGTTTGTGCGATCGCTCCAAAGTTGTCACATTACAACTCTATGGGATCCACGATGCTAGGGACCACACCGAGCTCAGTGATAAACTTCTTTATCCAAACTGCCTCTTTTGCTGCTTCTGCAGAAGCGATGTACTCAGCTTCAGTTGTAGAATCAGCAACTGTTCCTTGCTTTGAACTCTTCTAGCTCACAGCTCCTCCCTTCAGGAAAAACATGTATCCCGACTGCGATCTGTAATCATCTTTTTCGGTTTGGAAGCATGCATCCGTGTAACCAATTGCACTTAGCTCTTCCTTACCTCCAAATATCAAGAATGCATCCTTAGTTATTCTCAAGTACTTTAGGATGTTCTTGACAGCAATCCAGTGACTCTCACCCGGATTGGACTGATATATGCTCACCATTCTCAACGCGTATGATACGTCTGGAATAGTACAAAACATGGTGTACATGATGGATCCTATGGCCGAAGCATAGGTTATCCTACTCATGCAGTCCTTTTAAATAATCTCATTGGAAGGACAGTCAGTCGTAGATAGAGTGACTCCATGCGACATGGGCGAGAATCCCTTATCGGAATCTTGCATGTTGCACCTCTTCAACACCTTGTCTATATGTGTACTTTGGCTAAGGCCGAGCAGCTTTCTAGATCTATCCCTATAGATCTTTATACAAGTACATAAGCTTCATCTCCTAAGTCCTTCATCGTGAAACACTTTCTTAGCCAGTCTTTAACAGACTGCAAAGTGGTAATATCATTTCCCATGAGTAGTATGTCATCCACATACAAGACTAGAAACACTACAGAGCTCCCACTAACCTTCTTATAAACATAGGGCTCATCTTCGTTCTTGATGAAGCCAAAATCTTGGACCGTGTCATCAAAACGTCGATTCCAACTCCTACAAGCTTGCTTTAATCCATAGATAGATCGTTGCATCTTAGAGATTTTATTGGCATTCTCTGGATCTTCAAAACCCTCCAGTTATGTCATGTACCCATCCTCAAGGAGGTTCCCATAAAGAAACGTTGTTTTGAAATCCATTTGTCAAATATCGTAGTCATAGTAGGCTGAAATAGCAAGTAGGATTCAAATGGATTAAATCATGGCGACTAGTGAAAAGGTCTCATCATAGTCAATACCATGAATTTGTCTATACCCTTTAGCCACCAATCGCCCCTTTTAGGCAACTACCTAGCCATCCATGTCGGTCTTCTTCTTGAAGACCCACTTGCACCCTATGGGCCAAACCCCTTTAGGTGATTCCACCAAAGTCCATACTTTTTTGGTGTACATGGATTCCATTTCGGATCTCATGGTTTCTAGCCACTTATTGGAGTTTGGGCCTTTCATGGCCTCCCCGTAGGTTGCCGGCTCATTGCCCATGAGTGGTATGTCATCAGGCTCAGTCACAAGAAGTCCGTACCTCTCTGGCTCATGACGTACCCTTCCTGACATACGGAGTTCCTGTGTCACTTGAACAGGTTCTTCCACAATGACTTGCGGTTCCTGTTCATGTTCCATCATCCGTTCAGTGGTTTGTGGTTCTTGAATTTATTCAAGTTCTACAGACCTCCCACTTACTTCTTTAAGGAAAAACTCTCTTTCTAGAAACACACCGGTCCGAGCTACAAACACTTTGTTCGGCTGGATTCTAGAAATAATATCCTTTTGTTTCCTTAGAATATCCCACAAATTTACACTTATCCGCTTTGAGCCCGAGCTTGTCTGTTTGTAAACGCGACATCGCAGCCCCAAATCTTCATAAACGACACTATGGGACGCTTCACATTCCATATCTCATATGGTGTCTTCATGACCAATTTGGATGGAACACGGTTACTGGTAAAAGTTGCCGTCATTAGAGCATTTCCCCAAAATTATATTGGAAGATCCGTTTGAGACATCATAGATCACACCATATCTAATAGTGTGCGATTCCTCCTCTCGGACATGCCATTCCAGTGTGGCGTTCCGGGTGGAGTGAGATGGGATACTATCCCACACTCTCTAAGATATTCTTCAAACTCTTGGCTCAAGTATTCTCCTCCACGATCCAATTCAAACCCTTAATACTTTTAAAAAGTTGATTCACTACTTCATTCTTGAATTCCTTGAAAAATTAAAAGGATTCGAATTTGGACTTCATAAGGTACACAAATCTATATCTACTGAAATCATAAGTAAATGTAATGAAGTAGGTGTAACCACCTCTGGCAGGCGTGGGGAATGGCCAACATACATCGGTATGTATGAGTGCTAGTAACTCATTAGACCTATCACCTTTCTTATTGAAAGGGGACTTTGTCATTTTTCCTAATAAACAAGACTCGCATGTCTCATATGATTCCAAATCAAATGAGTCTAGAAGTCCATCCTTATGGAGTCTAGATATACGTTTCTCGTTTATATGGCCTAAACGACAGTGCCATAGATATGTAGGATTTAAATCATTAGTTTTAATCTTTTTAGTATTTATGTTATAGATGGAATCATTTAGATTAAGGATATACAATCCATTAGACAAATGCTCTCTACAATAGTGCATACTATCAAAATAAATTGAGCATCACTTGTCCTTTATTGAAATAGAAAAACCCTTCTCGCCAAACAAGAAATGGAAATAATGTTTCTGCTCATAGCAGGCACATAATAGCGATTGTGTAATACAAAAATAAGTCCAGAAGGAAAAGATAGTTCATAAAAGCCTATAGCTAATGCAGCAACTCTTGCTCCATTCCCAACGCGCAAATCTATCTCCCCTTTAGCCAATCTTCTACTTATTTTCAAATCTTGCACATTTCGACAAATGTGAGATCCACATCCAGTATCCAATACCTAAGATGAAAAAATAGATAGATTGACATCTATAACAAAAATACCTGGTGGTGGTGGAATCACTATTCGAAGCTTCTTATCCTCCAGATATTTTGGGCAATTCCTCCTCCAGTGACCCGGCTGGTTACAATAGTGACAATCACCTTTAGCCACCCCCACTAGGCTTTAGGGCTTCCTTGTACTTTGCAACTTTCTTGCGATTTCCTTTGGAAGTAGAGGCAACTCATTTCCCCTTCCTTTTATTCACCATCATTATGGTCTTGCCTTGGCTTTGTTGATGCTCTGTTCAGCAGTCTTTAGCATGTTCAGCAAGTCTGGCAGAGTCTTACTGATCTCGTTCATCTTATAGTTCACGATGAACTGGTTATAATTTTCAGGCAACGATTGCAAGACAAGATCAGTAGCCAACTCTTGGCCGAGTGGGAACTCTAGTCTCATGAGGTTCTCAATGTACCCGATCATTCGAGTACATGAGGCCCAACTAGATTCCCTTCTGCGAGACTGCTCTTGAACAGCGCTTTTGACACCTCATACCGCTCATGCCTTGCCTATTCCTGAAACAACTATTTCAAGTGTATGATCATAACATAGGCCTCCATGTTCTCATGTTGCTTCTGAAGCTCAGAGGTCATGGTGCAGAGCATGAGGCAAGTCACATCATTATAATCATCTATATGTTTTTTATGTGCTCTTACATCAGCATCCTGGGGTGGGTCTTGAATAGGAGTTTCCATGACATACAACTTCTTTTATTACTTAAGGACAATCCTTAAGTTTTAGTACCAGTCAAGGAAATTCGTTCAAGACTCTTTGTCCTTCTGAAAGATAGATCGCAGGGATGAAGTCGATGCGTGATTGTTTTCCATTTGCAATTCTAAAAAATGAGAAATATGCAATTTTAGTATTTTGAACAATTAAACTATATTCAATAATGGCTAGATCATTAAATATTGCTCCCACTATTTTTCTCGGATTAATAGCCCTCACCATTAATGCGGAAAATATCATGTATATTTTCTAGTAGGTCCAAGATTCATATTTCACTTCTTCTTGAGCTTGATTTGGAAAGTCACCCAAGAATTGGTTATTTAGGTAGGAACCATTCCAATTTCATCCCATGCAACTCCTTGTTCAATTAGGCGAATAACTTATTATTATTTATCCTTTAGATAACACCTACTTGTCATTCCTCTAGGCTCATCAAGAGAAGGATTCCAATCAAGATCCAAGATGCAACTCTAGATTCATATTTCCTCTATGAATATACAGACATTGGATCTTGATTGGAATCCTTCTCTCCGCGATGTGCTAGAAACGGAAGAAGGAGGAGGAAGATCACGCAAAACAAGGCACTTGGCCGTGCCTTGTGGTGGCCGACCTACTAATTAATACCTATGTCCAATTTAACAATCGGATATAGGTATAGTCACTCTTTAATAATTTAACAAGGGTGTATAGGCACTTGGCCGGGATGGACGGGGATGAGGGCTTCGGCCTTATCCTTGTCTCTCTCTCTAGATTTCTTATTTTCTCTCAAATAATGACTTGTGTTGAGAATTAACAATCTAGAGATCCTTTATATAGTCATAGCTCTTTATTAACTACATAAAAGCCCCAATACTAATCATGTCCTTACATGGATAAGCCCACATGCAAAATAGTCCCACTAAGTTTGCTTATGGTTGCGTTATGATCCTTATATTAATTATTCCCTACTAATTAATACCTATATCCAATTAATCCATATGGTGTGTGACCCATAGGTTTCGACAAAGTTGGTAGTAACTTATTACTAACATGGAGCGGTGTCTAGCAACACATCCATGCCACCCAACTAATAGAAATAAGTCAGTGATCCCGACAGACCTTTATCCCGATATCACATATTGCGTTATCCCTTAGTCTCTATATCCAGATAGGACACGAGACATAATAGTCACACTCGTATATCCAATCCATAGTTTCTCGATTTTCGGAATGTATTCTTATACAAGCATATATCTTAGTCTTGCCAAACATTCAATAAGAACCATCCCTCGAGTGGCCATGGATATTTGCTCCCATTATTTGGGAGGGACAAATCTTCTCTACATCACTACGATCTCTAAGCTTGCTTCCTATCATGGACGATAGTTATCATTATAGTTGCCCGGTTAAGGCGCAACGTTGGATAACATCAAAGCATGATATTCCACAACTAGAGTATCTAGTGACTTCAATTCTAAGGATTACAATATAATTAGCACTATGAGAAGCGATTGTGAATTTGACATAATCTAATGTATCCTTCTCGTCGTGGGTCAATCCGGTATGCCATTACTCCTAATGAACGTAATACATACCCATTTGTTAGACTTATATCTCCATATCAATCTACACACATACTAGTCTATATTTGATCGTCCTATTAACCAATATAATAAACTAGGGATATTTAAGATAAACAATACATTGTATCGAAGGACTTCATTATTGAATATTCTTGCCAAAACATCGTTCATACTAAATATAGATTGCCTCTAGGGAACCTATTCCAACATAAATGACCACCATAATCTTGATCCTTGTGTCCAGAAAAATTCATAAAGCTATATTGGATCGTCCAACTCGTTTGTTTCCGTTAAGGTCGTCGGAATATTCATTGAAGTTGCCGGAAGCTTCAAGCTCGCCGGAGAAGAGGTATCCTCTTCGTTTCTTGCTCTTTCTCAGTTATTTATCGGTCCCCGAACTCCCTAGGAGGTAGATAACTCACCAGAATCATGTAGGAAATCCCAGATTCATGTTTGAACGAGTTTTGATTCGTTGGCCATGAAATTTTTTGACGAGAAAACAGGGCCTGTCCATGGCCCTGTTTCTCTCTGATGGGTCAATGGTTTTCGGAGTTCTTGGTGTCTGCATGTTCCTTATAATTCATACTAGAACTCTCCTATGTTTTTTGACACATGATTTGGACTCTAGATGACTTCAAAATTGGATTGAACATGTTGCTGGAGGTTGTTCTTGAAATTCACCACTTGAACTGCACACTTTGTGTCCTCCTTGTGATCTTCATATCTTTTATTACTCAATGAATTAGGGTGATCTTTGGCTATTTGTACTCTCTATGTATTCCTCTCTAAGATCATGCTCTGATTTTGTCACAAATTGATCCCTAAGTCAATTGAAATTCTTTTTGAAATCTAAAGAAGATGAGCTAGTAACCACCTTGGATATCAACTTGATGTTGGCCAGTTTTCAATGCCTACATCTCACGCATCACTCCATGGAATGGGATGACTCTCTAGCCTAATTCTACATCTATCTTAGCTCTTAAAATGGTGTGAAGATACCCCTCTTCAATGTAGTGTGTCGGGATGATAGCTATCTCAAAGATGGCTGCCAAATGTGTGATATCTTGTTAAAAATGTGAATTTTAACGAAGTACAAAATTAATTTGAGAATTCCATACTTAGACCAGCCATAACTTCTTCAATACTTTGAGTTTCTCAGCATGCAAATATGTTTTCGAATCCCGGGTCAGCTCTCTTGAAGGCCATATATTCAAATTTTACAAAACTTTCTCAGTTATCATAAATTTCCTATGAAACTGTCTATATTTATCAATTTCACTGAATCTTGTACTTCCACTATATCATTAAAAATTACTGCTTTATCCTCTGCATTTTTGAGCAATTTTTCTCGCTTCATTACTATAGACGTTCCTATAATATATGGCTAGGTTGACCTTTAGATAACTCTGTTATGACCAAAACAGAATTGTAGGGGTAAAATCGCAATTTCACATAAAAGTTGATAAAAGATTAAATCAATGACTTGGAGTAATTTCCATGGGTTACACGGATAATTGGAGTTATAGTAAGCTATTTTGGGTTGACACTGACCAAGTTAGCTATTTAGGACTCTTCCTGTAATTTTAGTAAACTCCACAAAGTTATTAGTAATTAACCAAAGCTTGGGGAAACCCTTCCATTGAACTAGCTTGTGACTTGGATACACTTGGGACCAGTCATTTGGGCATCTAAAGAAGTCTTTAGCCGGTTTGGGCTTCTTAGACCGTCTTGTTGGAATATCGAACTCCGTCGAAACTATGTTATCTTAGGTAGGGCAGACCAGTAAGTTCACAATTTCCGAAATCAAGCACTCAAATCAAGAAACATGACATGAAATCATATATCTGTATAAGTTTCATAACATCTAGAATCCATTGGTGTTTTTCTATACTTGAGTTTTATCAATTAATATGGAGCAGGGACAGAAATGAAAATTAGCTAAACTTCAGGGAACTTAAGTGCAGTTACCAAGAACTTGAGATTTACTCTCACTAGAACAACTTAGAAGCTTAAAAATCATAAGACTAGCCAATCAAGCATACATAAAGGGTTCAGGAGGAGTAAGGGACGGTCCTGATAAGACTAAGAGACCAGCAGGAAAATAGTCATTCTGGGCTAGTCCGCTATCCATATACTTGCATATACACCATGAATCACTTATGCGGACATATATTGATATGTACTTAAACATTTGGATGTGTAGAGATTGATGAGGATAGAGAATCAGCGGTGCTGACGGGAAGCACTAGGAAGGTTACAGGTAAGCATAATAATGTTTAAATTTTCTGCCGGAGAATACAACAGTAAATGGATTAGCTAATGAATACCTGAGATAGGGATGATTCACTATATGTGATATCCATGGAGGCTATTGCCCATGAGATATGCTTCTTTTCTAAAGCAACTCGAAGATACACACTCGCAAGTAGTTTAGGTGCATATGCATATTATTTAGTATGATAATTGTCATGAGTATATAACATGTCACATTGATAGTTATCATTACTATTTCAAATGATCATGTAGTATCATATTATGATAAACATTATGTATTTTCTATAAGTTCACTTTTCAGGTATGAATTGTGACATTAAGATGTCTCAAAGATGGAAAGATTAATTTACAAGGCACTGTACTATTTTTTCTTAGCTGAGTTTTTTTATCCCAAATGCTTTTTCTAGCAAGGTTTTAATGAGGCATGTTGGCCATGGGTGAGTTCAAATTGAACTAAGCTCTAACTCATAAGATGTATTCTTTTATATTCGTCAGAGTTTGTGTCCCAAAGGGTTTTGCTTGACAAGCTTTTAACGAGGCATCATGTTAGTGAATATCCAGGGGGGGGGGGAGTCTTATAAAATATATTATTGATATTGTGAATATCCATAACATATTGTATTACCATACTGATTGACCCCCACACCATATATAAAGGGTAATTTGGTGGAGAATAGTACACACTTGATATTCCTCCCTACTTTATCTCCCTTCTCCATTGCTGAGTTTATAATAGAGATCATATTCTTCTCATTTTTAGAGGCACAAAAAAGTGACAAAAGAATACATTAAAATATTTATTATAGTGCTGAGTATTGAATAAAATTTCTTAAAGAAAATTTATTGAATAAAAACGTTTGTCTTAATTTGTAATAGCATACCCCCAGTATATCAAAATCTTCTCATTGCAATCCCAACTTGTAAAATTAGCTATTTGCATCATTCGTTTGTAATTATGCTGGCTTATTACAACTGGAAAACAAATTATGTTCCCTCTATTAAAGAATATTCTGTTAGTTGACAATTATGTATTGTTTCGTAAGGGCAAAATTGTGAAGTTCGGACAAAAAAGAACTGTCATATTACGTACCACTCCGTCTCAGCTCTTCCTTTCCATCCTGACTTTTTGACTCGTATGTGGGTCAATTTAACCGGGTGACTTTGATAGCAAAATGGTGTGATATTTTGATAATTATTTTGCCGTGTTGTAGAGAAACTCTTACTCTATAACATTATGAAAAAAATATTCAAAAAATTGATCACTTTGCTATCCAAATTACCGATTCCAAGTGACCCAATGAATAGTTATGAAAGTCAAGATTGGGAGGAAGAGGTGAGACAAAGTTGTATTTGGTTTTGGATCTTATGGTGTTAAGATCTCTGTTTCAATAACCTCAAAAAACAATTAAATATTTCCGGGACAAGTCAAATGAAATCAAGAAGCTGGAATATGTAGCTGTCAACTTGGCAAACACGTGATTTCTGGCCGCAAAGTCACAAACTCAAAACCGACCTCTAAACAGCCCCTGAATCAACCATATGAAAGAGTGGATATGATTAGCGGCCGAAGGGATGGAAGCGGAGAGGGAGAAGAACAAAATGAAATAGAGATGGGTGGATGCTGGGGTGGGGTGGATGGAAATTGGAATCTGAAATGGAGGGGGTGGAGGAGTGGATTGATGAGCTGGTGGTGATGGTTGTGAGTGGAGGATATGATGTTTTTGGCGAATTGGAGAGAGATTGTGGCTTAATCGTGAGAGAGAGAGAGAGAGAGGCGGATTGTATGGATGAACTGGTGTTGTTCATTGTGTTCATCTTCATGTATTTTTCTTTCTTCTGTCTATTTATTTTATATATATCCATTAACAATTTTATCTTTCATAACAGTAAGTTTTGGATTGATATTTTTCCCCAGTTGCAATAAGCAAGCATAATTGCAAATGGGGGATGCAATCAGCTAATTTTAGAAATAGGGATTGCAATCAGCCACTTATGGCATATTGGGGGTATGTAGTCAGCAATTAAGCCTAAACCTTTATTTTGACGTTCTGGTTGTCGGAGTCCAAATATTTTCCTCGAGTATAGTAACTATGGACACATACGATCCAGTCTTTCTTTCGTACACATATATTATTTGGTCACCTTGATGGTTCTACACCGTGTCCTCCGGCGCACATCACCTCTGATTGTGGTCCAGTCGTTAATCCGACGTTCTCAGCTTGGATACAAGATCAGGCAGTTCTTACTGCTTTTAATGCAACCCTCTTTGCAGAGGCTGTCACTGTTGGAAATATGCCCTAGAGGCAATCTATTTCTTGTGACATTTATGGATTTACGATTCATTATGTCACCGATATGGAGATATGTTAACATGAATGAAGTCCTTAGAATATAAGTGTTATATTCTTAAATATCCCTAGTCGATTATATTGATTAACCGGACAATCAACTATAGACTAGTATGGGGTTTGATTGATATGGAGATATCACAATCCAACACATGGGTATGCATTAGGAGTAATGGAATACTGGCTTGACCCATCTCCGAGAAGGCTACATACATGTTATGTAAAGTCACAAGTGCTTCTCGCAGTGACAACTGTATTGTCATCCTAGACTTGAGGTCACTAGATCATCTAGTTGTGTTGTATTGTGTTTTACTAGTGTCAAACACTACACCGTGATATAGATAGAATTTGTCCACAATAGGAAGCAAGCTTCGATATCGCAGTGATATAGATAGAATTTGTCCCTCCCACATAACGGGAGCAAATATCCTAGGCCACTCGAGGGATAGTGCATCTAGAATGTCAGGCTAGACTTAAATCAATAGAGGATATTGATGTTATTTGCATGAATAAGGCTATTCCCAGGATCGAGGAAATATGGATTGAATATACGAGTGTGAATTTTATGTCTCGTGTCCAATCCGGATATTGAGACAAAGGGATGAGACAATACTTCCATAAGGTTTGTCATGATGACTATTTCTATTGGTTGGCTAGAATGGATGTCCTGCTAGAGGCCGGTCCATATTAGTAAATTGTTACTACAAACTACATAGAAACCTATGGGGTCACACATCATATAGGATTCAACTAGACTTGGGAATCAATTAATATGATTAATTAATTGGAAGGATCAAATCGCAAAAGCTTGCTAACTTAGTAGGACTAATATGCAAGTTGGACTAATCCGAACTTGAGCACGATTGGGAGAGGGCCTTTATGTAGTAACAAGGAGTTGTTGGACTATATAAAGGATGCTCCTAGCTTCTTGCTCATAACATACATAGAGTAGGAGTGAGCAAGAGAACAAGGAGGGCTGAACTCCCCCTTGCCTTCAGCCCTACCCGTCAGCCAAGAAGAGTGGGCAGCCCCTCTCTTTGGTGCTCTTTTGCGTAATTACTTCATCCTCTTCCATTCTTCCTAGCTAGGAAAAGGAGTTTGGAGGATCTATATCTCAATCCTAGGCGTGGATCAACACTAGAGACGTTATACTTTTCGCGTTTGAAGTCTTCAAAGGAGACCTACAAGGTACATAACATGATTCCTTTACCATCGTCATGATTTCTCTTCCTGTGATCCTTGGAGGGTCTTGATCGGATAAAATTATTATTCGGCTGCGTATCCATGATCAAAACCCTACAGTGGTATCAGAGCGACATGTTGTAGATCCTAACGTGGTTTATGTGTTACGATTTTGTTGTTTTTAACTTATCATTGTTTATTATTGCGTTAAAACGAGAAATAAAGCATATTAGATGCAGGTTGAATGTGATTCAACAAAAAAAGATCTAATTCTTGCATCAGATGTTTGAATTACTGAGTTTCAGAAATTTTAAGATCTTAGATCTAGCGTTCTTGGGCATCCAATTGGAAAATCAAGCTGAAAAAGGAAGTGAAATATGGATCTTAGCCCACCAGAAAATATAATGATATTTTCCGTATTAATATCTTGAGGGTTATTAATCTGTAGCAAAATAGTGGGAGCTATGTTTGACAACTTGAGTCCTTGTTTAATATAGTTATATGTCACAATACTTTTCCTAATCCTTTTGGTGTTGAATACCCATGGCATTAGACAAACAAAAACGCGACTCTGTGTCCTTAAGAAGGACAAACTATCTGGAATCTATTTTAGACTCGTATAAAAATTGAGAATTATTCTCAAATATAAGAAAAATTGTTGTACAGAATAGAACATAAAGTTCTATTCCCAGCGACTACCATAACACACTAAAACTAATAGAAGGAACATCAGAGAATGGTTCTTTGGATGTGCCTTGCCTCATGTTATCTGCCATGAACTCTGAGATTTGGAAGCAAGATGAGAACATTGAGGTGTATGATACGATCATACATCACTTTTAAAGATCGAGCTAGACATGAAAGAGGTTTTAAGTGTTGTTCCACGTTGTGTTCTCTTTCTTAGAACTCGTCATGATCGAGATTAATCAAGCTCGTGCGTGCCAAAGCAGGGCGACTTGATTCATCAAGATATGACGGGACGACACTGGCTAGTAAATGTGACTGCAGGAGCAAGAGGTAAAACGCAACTAAGCTATTTCAATAGGATTGAAAGCTTATATTTTGGGATTTATCTATGAGATAGATAAAAATTAAAATTTATTCGCCCAAGTGGACAAAGAATTACATTAGATGCATTATAGTTTTGTTTAAAGATGATTTACTCAATATGATTGAGAATCACTAAACAAAGCACTCATAAAGGGAATAGGCAAAACTGTTAAAGGTTAATAGCATGGGTAAGGGAAAAAGGTTTGCGCTGACCCCATAGGTATAAAGCAAGCTTGTTGCTAAAACCAAATTGTCTTAAAAATCCCATAGGTGGTGTAGAGGTGGAGAAACTGCCCAAAGTACCTGGAAGAACGTAATGAAGGAATTATGAATTCCAATTTAGGTATTTTCGTTATATAATTCAATATGTCAATCTCATCATCATGAGTATCTAATACTATATGATGATCTCGCATTTATATAAATATGGAGTATCTCAAGAGATGTAGAAAATTGGATAAGGAAGAAATAAACCTACATGTGGGGTAATGAAGCAACGGGTTGCTGAATTAGCCGTAGGGAATGATCTATAATCTTATGAAATTGTTCATGAATTAGACAAAAGTGATTATGTCCCTTCTATGAGGGGGTGTATCATCATAGTTTCTTGTTTGGACATGAAAGGCTCTATCATAATAAATGACAAATGTTGTTCCATTTATTCTGGTATGCATTATTGTAATGCAATTTTGTCCAATGGATTGTATATCTGTAATCATGATAATTTCATCTATATCATTAATACCAAGATATTTGCATAAAATGATGTGAACCTCACTTATCTTTAGCATTATCGTTTAGGCCACATGAATAAGAAATACATATCTAGAACTCCATATGGATGGATTTCTGTAACTCATTTGATTTTGAATCAAATGAGATATGTAAGACTTGTTTAAAGGGCAAGATATGATCTTTGGGAACCATACATGTTGATATATGTACGCCACTAGGAACAAATACTAAAGATGGTTTTCAGTACTTCAACATATTTACTGATGGTATCGGAGAAATATGGATTTGTGTATCTTATGAAGAAACAAATAAGAAAACTTTGAAGAGTTCGAGGAATTCAAGAATGAAGTACAGAGTCAGCTTGGAAAAAGTATCATCGCTCTATGATTGGATCGTGGATGATAATAGTTAAGCCAATAGTTTGAACATCTAAGGGAGTATGGGATGAGATCACAACTCACTCTACCTAGAACACCATTATGGAATGGCCTGTCTGAGAAGAGAAACCGGACCTTGTTGGACACGATTCGGTCCATGATGTGTCAAACAAAACTTCCGGTTTACTTTTATGGGCTATGTTCTAATTACAGCAAATTTCTCCCTTAACCTTGTTCCATCTAAATTAATTATGACAAACACCATATGAGATATGGACTAGGAAGTGTCCTAGCATGTCGTTCATAAAGAATTTGAGTTTTGAAGTTTATGTAAAAGGTTTTGAGATCAAACTTGAACCTATGTCGGATAAATGTACTGTGTGGAATATCCTGAGGACACCAAGGATATTATTTCTAAAATCCAATCGAGAACAAAATGTTTGTTGCTCGAACCGCCGTGCTTCTAGATAGAGATTTTCTGTAAAAGAAACAGTGGGAGGACACTAGAACTTGAAGAAGTTCAAGAACCACAACAGAACATTGATCCTTTTGATGGAAAATGAGCAGGATCACAAGATGTTGTGGAGAAAACTACTCAGATAACACCAGAACCTCGTAGGTTAGGTAGGATATGTCAAGGGACTAGAGAAATAAGGATTTCTCATAACCCATGATATAGTGCTCATAGAGATGAGTCTACAACCTATGAGATGGCCACGAGTGGGCCATACTCTCTGAAATGACTAGAGGAGCCATGAGACACAAAATGGAATTCATGTGTACCAACAAAGTATGGACTTTGGTGGAACCATCTGAAAGGGTAGGACTTATAGGGTTCAAGTGGGTTATGAGGAACCAACATGGATGGTTATATGATTACTTTTAAGGGACAACTGGTTGAAAAAGGGTTTCATGTGAGTTCATAGTATAGACTATGACAAAATCTTTCCCCCAGTTGTGATGCTTAAATCCATTCGCATCTTTCTTGTAGAAATTTGTCTATAGATTGAGTCAAGCTTCTTGAAGTTGGATTCTTCGAATTGATGATGCAACAAAGGATTTAGTCATAGCTAATAGTGAAAAGGTCTCATTATTGTCAATACCATGAATCTCTCTGTACCCTTTAGCCACCAATCGCCCCCTGTAGGTAACTACTTTGCCATCCATGTCGGTATTCTTCTTGAAGACCCACTTTCACCCTATGGGCCGAACCCCATCGGGTGGTTCCACCAAGTCCATACTTGGTTGGAATACATGGATTCCATTTCGGATCTCATGGCCTCAATCCACTTATTTTGGTCTTTCCCTCTCACGGCCTCCCATAGGTAGTAGGCTCATCATCCATGAGTTGTACGTCCTCGGGATCTTTCACGAGAACTCCGTGCCTCTTTGGCTCATAACGCACCCTACCCGACAGACGGAGTTACTGTGTTACCTGAACAGGTTCCTCCACAACTGTTTGTGGTTCCTGCTCATTTTCCATCATCGGATTAGTTTTTTGTGGTTCTTGAATTTCTTTAAGATCTACAGTCCTCCCACTTTCTTCTTTAGAGACGAACTCTCTTTCAAGAAAAAAGCGCGGTCCGAGATACAAACACTTTGTTCTTGGTTGGATTATGGAAATAATATTCTTTTGTTTCCTTAGGATATCCCACAAATTTACACGCATCCGCTTTGGGTCCGAGTTTGTCTGTTTGTAAACGCTTTACATAGACATTGCAACCCAAATCTTCATAAACGACACAATGGGACGCTTCCAAGTCCATCTCATATGGTGTCTTTATGACCAATTTGGATGGAATACGGTTAATGGTGAAAGCTGCAATCAATAGAGCATGACCCCAAAACGATATCGGGAGATCCGTTTGGCACATCATAGATCGAACCATATCCATTAGGGTTGGATTCCTCCTCTCGGACACGCCATTACATTGTGGTGTTTTGAGTGGAGTGAGTTGGGATACTATCCCACACTCTCCAAGATACTCGTTAAACTCTTGAATCAAGTATTCTCATCCACAATCCGATTGTAGATCCTTAATATTTTGCCAAGCTGCTTCTCGACTTCGTTCTTGAATTCCTTGAACAATTCAAAGGACTCGGATTTGGCCTTCATAAGGTACACAAATCCATATCTACTGAACTCATTAGTTGAATGTAATGAAGTAGGTGTAACCTCCTCTGGCAGGCATGGGAAACGGTCCACATACATCAATAGGTATGAGTGCCAGTAACTCACTAGTCCTCTCACCTTTCTTATTGAAATGTGACTTCTTCATTTTTCCCAATAAACAAGACTCACACGTCTCATATGATTCCAAATCAAATGAGTCTAGGAATCCATCCTAATGGAGTCTAGATATGCGTTTCTCATTTATATGGCCTAAACGACAGTACCGTGGATAAGTATTATTTAAATCATTAGTTTTAATCCTCTTGGTTTTATGTTATATACGACATTATTTAGATCAAGGATATACAATCCATTAGACAAATGCACACTACAATTGTGCATACTATCGAAATAAATGGAGCAACATTGTCCTTTATTGAAATAGAAAGACCTTTCTCGTCCAAACAAGAAATAGAAATTCTGCTCCTAGCAGGCACATAATAGCAATTGTCTAATTCTGAAATAAGCTCTGAAGGCATAGATAACTCATATATGCCTATAGCTAATGCAGCAACTCTTGCTCCATTCCCGACGCACAATTCTATCTCCCCTTTAGCCAATCTTATACTTCTTTTCAAAACCTGCACATTTCGAAAAATGTGAGATCCACATCCAGTATCCAATACCCAAGATGAAGAAATATAAAGATTGACATCTATAACGAAAATACCTGGTGGCAGTGGAATCACTATTCCAAGAATTTTATCCTCCACATACTTAGGGAAATTCCTCCTCCGGTGACCCAGCTGGCTACAGTACTGACACTCACCCTTAGCCACGTCCCCACTAGGTTTTAAGGATTCCTTGGATTTTGCAATTTCTTGCGCTTTCCTTTGGAAATAGAGGCAAGTCCCATAATTTATTTTATTGACCATCAATATGGCCTTCCCTTTGCCTTTATTGATGCTTTGTTCAGCTATATTTAGCATGTTCAGCAAGTCTGGAAGAGCTTTGTTGATCTCATTCATGTTATAGTTCATGATGAATTGGTTATAACTATCAGGCAACGATTGCAAGATGATATATGTTGACAACTCTTGGAAAAATGGGAAGCCTAACATTCCAAGGTTCTCTATGTATCCGATCATACGGAGTACGTGAGGCTCGAATGGGTTCCCTTTTGCGAGATTGCTCTTGAACAGTGCTTTGGACACCTTATAACGCTCATGCCTTGCCTGTTCTTGAAACAATTGTTTCAAGTATGATCATATCGTAGGCTTCCATGTTCTCATGTTGCTTCTAGAGATCAGAGGTCATGGTGCAAAGCGTGAGACAAGTCACATCATTACAATCATCCACATGTTAATGATGTGCTCTCACGAAAGCTAGAACAATGTCATCCTTAGGTGGTTCTGGAACAGGATTGTGTAAGACGTACAGTTTCTTTTCTTGCTTAAGGACAATCCTTAAGTTTTTGTACCAGTCACGGAAATTTGTTCCAGACAACTTGTCCTTCTCAAGGATAGATCGCAGGGATGAAGTCGATGCATGATTGTTTGCCCTTGAATTCTACAAAAGGAGAAATATGAAATTTTAGTATTTTGAACAATTTAACTATATTCAATAACGGCTAGATCATTAAATATTACTTCAACTATTTTTCTCGTATTAATAGCCCTCGCCATTAATGCGGAAAATATCATGTATATTTTCTAGTAGGTCCAAGATTCATATTTCACTTCTTCTTGAGCTTTCTTCGGCAAGTCACCCAACAATTGTTTTTTTTTAGGTACGAACCATTCCAATTGCATCCCATGCAACTCCTTGTCCAATTAGGTGAATAACTCATTATTCATTATCCTTTAGATAACGCCTAATTGTCATGCCTCTAGGTTCATCAATCCAATTGATTCTTACCCATTTGCGTCCAACCTCTTACTTCAACAATCACACATTACTTGCTTGTGTCGCCGCAACGCACCAAGGTGAATTAAAGTTGCCTTGCTTTGGAAACCTGAATTTTAATGGTCCTTGATCATGAAGGGTGTTTCGGTAAGAGAAGGAAAAATGTAAGATTTGCATTGAGGGATTTAATTGTCATTATCTTATTGTTTGGTTGATCCCATCAGATTGATCTACTTATTTGGATAGGGCAATCCACAATAAAAGATCACACTTTTTATTATTATATATCTTGTTACGTTTTGCTTGTGTCATCCATACACAAAATAAATAACAAGACAAAAATAATAAACACCCACAAAAATAAAATAACGTGGTATGGATATGGCCTGAGAGACTAAGATATTACCAGGCCAATGATAATATCTATATGCCATAAAGTGACAAGCTCATCTCCATGTGCTCCACATAGCCGCGCGCCCTAGAATGGGAATCTTCATCGTCCTTGTGGCTTCTTGGTTCTATGGTCTTCTTCTCCATGCTCTTGGCTATTATCTAATTTATCTAATTCTAGGCTAGAATCTAAAAAAAAATAATAAATAAATAAAACCTCACATGTTGAGAAGATAATCAGTTCGCACGATGTAAAATTAATTAACTATTGCATTAATTTGATCAACTCGCAGGCCGTAAACCAAACTACATAAATTAAACATCCACAACCTAGGTCATATCTATCCACCATGCAACAAGGAAAAAAATACAATTAAAACCATTTTTAACGTGCTTGTTCAATTTTAGTTGAAAATAGGCACCTATGGTCAAAAAGGTCCAAGGGGTCCACCATAGACATGGCCGAACTACCCTAGCACCAAGGCACGGCCTTGGGCCGGTCAGCCGAGCCCAACGCGTGTCCAAGCCGCACGCTAGGCCGGTCCAAGCCCTTGGTCGTGCCCTAGCTTGGGCACCAAGGAAAGGGGGAGGTCCCTAGGGGGGCGAACCCTTCCATGAATTGTTTCAAAAACAATTCCTTTCCTAGTTTCCCAAGTTTAGTTTTTTCCAAGTTTGAAAAATTCCTTTTCCCAACTAGTGCCCAAACCCTAGTTCCTAGATCCAAAATTCGTCACATCCTATGTGATCCAAACTAACTAATTCCTACATCCCATTTAAACTTAGCTCTTGCTTGGTTGAATCATTTTCAATTTGCATCTAATATGCTAATTATTTTGAGTTTTTGTGTAAAACAACATATACGGTGTAAAACTGAAAAACAGTAACACATAAGATCATGCTATTCTCTACAACCTGTGACTCTAATACCATTGTAGGAATTTTGATGCAGGTGACGCAGCGGAAAAAAAAATTAATCCTGCTTAAATACGTCCAAGAATCACAAGCAAACAATCATAACATGATAGGGGTAGAATAGGTGTGTACCTTAGTTTGAGAGATAACACAAAGAATAGTGTCTACGAGTATCCACACCTTGGATCTATGATTGGATTCCTTATCAACGCGATGTGCTTGCAACAGAAGAAGGAGGGAAAGATCACGCAAAACGAGGCAACGAGGGGCGGTCCTCCTTGGTGGCCGACGGGATGAGGGACGGAAAAAGGGGGGCTTCGGCCTCCTTATTGTTGCTCTCTCTCTTTCTTTGTTATTTTCTTTCAATAATGACTTCTGTTGATAAATAACAAGCTAGAGTTCCTTTATATATTTAATACTCTTTATTAACTACATAATTGCCCCAATACTAATCATGTCCTTACATGTATTAGTCCATTTCAAATTAGTTCCACTAACTTTGCTTGTGGTTGCGTTATGATACTTCTATTAATTAGTCCAAATAATTAACACCAATATCCAGTTTAATTCCTTCGGTGTATGACCCCATAGGTTTCTACTTAGTTGGTAGTAACTATTTACTAACATGGAGCGGTGTCTAGAAACACATTCATGCCACCCAACTAAGAGAAATAGTATGTGATCCCGACAAACCTTGTGCCCAATGTTCATGTATTGTATTATCCCTTTGTCTCTATATCAGGATTGGACACGAGAAATAATAGTCACACTCGGATACCCAATCTATAGTTTCTCAATCTTGGGATTATGCGTATCTGTGCAGATAACATCAATATCTCCATATTAATTTATCTGAGTCTGGCCGGACATTCTATAAGCACCATCCCTCGAGTGGCCCATGGATATTTACTCCCATTATGTGAGAAGGACAAATCATGTCTACATCACTACGATCTCTAAGCTTGCTTCCTATCATGCCCGATAAGTACCTTTATAGTTACCCGGTTAAGGCGCAACGTTTGATAATATCAAAGCATGATATTTCACAACTAGATTTTCTAGTGACTTCAAGTATAAGGATTACAATATCATTAGCACTACGAGAATCTCTTGTGACTTTGAAATAATCTAATGTAGCCTTTTCGTTTGTGGGTCAATCCTGTATGACATTTCTCCTAATGCATACCCATGTGCTAGACTTGATATCTGCGTATCAATCTACCCACGTACTAGTCTATTGTTTATTGTCCTGTTAACCAATATAATGGACTAGGGAAATATAAGATAAACAACACATTGTCTCTAAGTACTTCATTATATTAAATATCTCAATAAATAATAAATGAATAATCTAGCCAAACAGTGTTCATACTAAATTTAGATCGCCTCTAGGGCACCTATTCCAACAGATGGATCCTATGGCTTAGGCATAGGAACCCTACTCATGTGTTCATTCTCAATCTCATTGGAAGGACAATCACTCTTCTAAGGGGTCATGCATGCGACATGGGCAAGAATCCCTTCTTGGAATCTTGCATGTTGAACCATTTCAACACCTTTTCTATATATGTACTTTGACTTAGGCCGAGCATCTTCCTAAATCTATCTCTATATATCTTGATACAAAGTATATAAGCTGCTTCACCTAAGTATTTCATTGCGAAACACTTTGCTAGCCAATCTTTAACAGATTGCAATATAGGAATGTCGTTTACAATGAGTAGTATGTAATCTATATTAAAGACCAGAAAAGCAACATTGCTCCCACTAACTTTCTTGTAGACACAAGATTCATCTTCGTTTATGATGTAGCCAAACTCTTTGACTACTTCATCAAAAGATCGATTCCAACTCCTAGTAGCTTGATTTAATCCATAAATGGATCATTGCAATTTATAGACTTTGTTGGCTTGCTTTGGATCTTCAAAAACCTCAGGTTGTGTCATGTACACATCCTCGAGGAGATTCCATATAGGAATGCTGTTTTGACATCCATCTGTCAAATCTCATAGTCGTAGTAAGCGGCAATAGCAAGTAAGATTCAGATATTTGGTTATTGAGACAGGTGAAAAGGTTTCATCATAGTCTATACCATGAATCTGTCTGAATCCTTTAGCCACCAATCGGCCCTTATAGGTAATCACATTAACATCCATGTCGATCTTCTTGTTGAAGACCCACTTGCACCCTATGGGCCAAGCCCCTTAGGGTTGTTCCATTAAAGCATTATGACAGAATTATTCCATCGCTAACATTCATCCAATTGGAGTGAAAATATTATTGAACCGTCCAAACTACTTTGATATCTTCTATCTACAGAGTCTTTGTAAATTCATACGACTTTTGTTCAGCCATTTCTTTGTTCCGAACTGTTCTTTGATTTTTTCAATCTTTTTTTTATATGTTTATTCATTCAACTCAAAGTCAAAAATGATACGGAAGGGGGTCGATTGGAATTCCCGTCTAAATTCACAGTATAGGTTAAATTACATATATCTCCACACTTTTTTTGGTATAAATGGATTCCATCTCGGATCTCATGGCCTCAAGTAACTTTTGAGATTACATCCCTTTAATGGCCTCTCCATAGGTAGTAGGCTCATCATCTATGAGCAACGTGTCGCGAGACTCAGTCACGAGAAGTCCATTCCTCTTTGGCTCCTGGCGCACTCTACTCGACCTACGAGTTCTTGTGTTACTTGAACAGGCTGCTTCACTACTTTGTGGTTCCTGCTTATGTTCCATAGTAGGATCAATGCTTTTTTATTCTTGAACTTCTTCAAGTTCTACAGTCCTCACACTTGCTTCTTTAGAGCCAAAATCTCCTTCTTGAAACAAGTTGGACCGAGCAACAAACACTTTGTTCTCCGTTGGATTGTACAAATAATATACCTTAGTATCCTTAAGGTATCCCGCAAAATTTCATTTTTCCAACTTAGGCCCTAGCTTGTCTGATTGTAAACGCTTTACATAGACATTGCATCCCCAAATCTTCATGAACGACGCAGTGGGACGGCTTCCACTCCACATCTCATGTGGTGTCTTCATGACTGATTTAGATGGAACATGGGTGATGGTGAAAGTTGCACACATTAGTGTATAGGCCCAAAATGATAATGGAAGATCAATTTTACACATCATAGATCGAACCATATGAAATATAGTTCTCTTGGAAACGCCATTCCACTGTGGCGTTCCGGGTGGATTTGGGATAATATCCCACACTCTCTACGATAGCCGTCATACTCTTTGATCATGTATTCCCCTCCACGATCAGATCTTAGAGACTTACTTTGTCCAAGCCGCTTCTCTACTTCATTCTTGAATTCTTTGAACTTTTCAAAGGAATTAGATTTGGCCTTCATAAGGTATACAAATCCATATCTATTTAAATCATCATTAAACGTGATGAAGAAGACATAACCACCCCTGGAAGGCGTGGAAAATATTCCACATATACCAGTATGCATGAGTGCCAATTGCTCACTAGGCCTCTCACATTTCTTATTGAGAGGGAACTTTATCATTTTTTCCAACTAACACACCTCACATGTCTCGTATGATTCAAAATCAAATGAGTCCAGGAATCCATACTTATGGAGCCTAGAAATACATTTCTTGTTTATATGGCCTAAACGACAGGGCCATAGACAAGCATGATTTGAATTTCATTTTAATTTTCTTCGTATTAATGTTATAGACAGGATTGCTTAGATCAAGGATATATATTCCATTAAATAATTTCCCACTACAATAGTGAATACTATCAAAATAAATGAAACAACAATTGTTGTTTATTGAAATAGTAAAACCATCCTTGTCCAAAAAAGAAATAGAAATAATGTTTCTGCTCATAGCAGGCACAAAATAGCAAATATTTAATACTAAAACTAATCATGAAGGCAGAGACTGCTCGTACACGCCTACGGCCATTGCAACAACTCTTGCTCCATTCCAAACGCATGGGCCTATCTCTCCTTTACCCAATCTTCTACTTCTCTTTAGACCCTGCACATTTCGAAAAATGTGAGATCGACATCCAGTATCCAATACCCAAGATGAAGAGAGAGTTAAGTTGACATCTATAACAAAAATACCTGGTGGTGGTGGAATCACTATTCCAAGCCTCTTATCCTCCACATATTTTGGGCAGTTACTTCTCTAGTGTCCAGGCTGACTCCAGTAGTGACACTTGCCTTCAGTCACACCTTTGGCAATGCCAGCAACAGACTTAAGGGCACGTTCCTTGGGTTTGACAACTGCCTTGCCCTTTCCCCTGGAGGTACAGGCATACCTCTTTCCCTTTCCTTTCTGCACCATCATTATGGATTTGTCCTTACCCTTGGTGATGCTTTGCTCAGTTTTACTCAACATATTGAGTAGATCTGGCAGTGGTTTCACAATCTCGTTCATGTTATAGTTCATGATGAACTGTCCATAACTCTCAGACAACAATTGCAACACGAGATATGTGGCCAACTCTTGGCCAACCAGAAACCCTGAACGTGCAAGATTCTCCGAGTACTGGATCATTCGGATTACATGAGGTCCCACAGGGTTTCCTTATGCCAGATGATATTTGAACAATGCCTTGGAAACTTCATACCTTTCAACCCTATCCAGCTCTTGGAAGAGATGCTTCAAGTGTTCGATCATATCGACTACATTCATGTTCTCATGTTGCTTCTGAAGCTCAATGGACATGGTGCAAAGCATTAGGCAGGCCGCATCATTAGCGTCATCAACACGTTTTTTATACGACTTTAGGGCTGCAGGAGTATTGTTTATTGGACCTTCAGGAACTTGCTCCTCTAGAGCGTACAGTTTCTTTTCCTGCTTGTGAACAATTCTCAAGTTTCTATACCAGTCTAAAAAGTTGGTTCCAGAAATCTTTTCCTTCACAAGGACATATCCTAGGGAGTGTGTTAAAATTGATGAGTTTTTTGCCATTGGAATTCAACAAAAGGAAATACACAAGTTTTAGTATTTGTGAACGATTAACTATATTTAATAATAGCTATATTATTAAATAGAGCTCCCACTATTTTTCTACGGATTAATAACCCTCAAGATATTAATGTGGAAAACATCATTTTATTTTCTAGTGGGCCAAGATCCATATTTAATGTAACACCCCCGATTTCCAGAGGAGCCAGAAACCGGTTGGTTCCCTCCGTACAGGGGATTTTACCCTTTCTTACAAGGAGTGGTAACCGAAAACAAGTGAAAGGGAACATCCAACTACTAATTCATTACGATAAAAGTTTACAACGTTCGTGACTGGTTCCAAACTGGACACCAAGTCTAACAAAATATTTTACATCAAAAGTGAGCTCTCTGATTAATTACTAAAATCTACTATTTGCATTAGAGAACGTGTTCATGATCCCAGCGCGTTAACCCAAGCAACCAATCATAAACCTGCGAGGAATTTAAAAGAAACAAGGACGCAGTTTTTCGAGTGTCAGTAAAAAAACTAAGTGAATAAACAACTTAGCATGTAAAACAGAATGGCTAAGAAAGGTTACAGGGTTTGTAGTTGACATAGTTTGAACAGTAGCGGAGTATAAGTATAAACATCGAAGTAAAGACTTGAACTATTTACCGAAACATAAGTACAAGTAGAAGTGACGATTATCAGAGTTCTCGCAAGTTGCAAATTCCAATATGAAGATTATTACAAGTAGCTGCTTCGTTAACCGATATATTCATAAGTTTCCGAACGTGGAATGAAACAAGTCATATTATTAAGTCGCAGTATCAAGGAGAGACCAGGGTGAATAGTAACAGATGATACTGGCTTATAGGGGGTTCTGATAACCCGACCTCTCTGCCAAGCGTTGTGGATCGGGGTTTCCGATCCCGCTAGTCATCATACAAGCCAACTACTAGACCTTAAGTGTCGACACCCCCTTAAGATTGTAAGTCAGAAGGGTAGTACTAGAATGCTGGATTCCAGCCTACGGCGAAAGGAATTGGGGCGCACGGAGTCCCATGTCTTTAGGGACTAAGACCCAGGGAATCATCACCCGAAATAAGTTTAGGGACTGGAGCCCAGGGGATTATCCTGATATCTCTTTAGGGACCTGGCCCAGGGAATCATCACCCGATAGTAAGGTAAAGTAACACGAAGTAGGCGTATAGCACTGTCGTAGACCCAACTGGTTCCAGTACATGCGATTCTTTCACTTTACGTTATTAATGAATTCTGACTTCGTGATATTTGAACAATTAGTTTTTCCGATTTGAAAACGAGTGATACAGTGACGATTTAAAAGTGAGTACGACAAGTTTAGAAACTTCGGAATAAAGCACGACAATTACTTTCAGATAAACGAGTATCACATGAAAGGAATTGGCACACAAAACTAGGCATGTATCACAAGTATATTTTGAGACTTGAAATAAAATCACATTTGACACGAAAGAAGATAAGTACGCAACGCTAAGCATGAATACTCACCGTGAGAGCCAAAAGTGCTAACTAAGCCGCTACTCGTACACAACGTCGTGATCAACTAGCTCGTCGAAGACAGGCTCTACAATCATACACATAAAATCCTAATCACAAAAAAGTTCGTATCGCAAATAGACAATGCATATGTCCTAATATGATATTGAAGCGAGCGCCTAATCGAATACCCCCCAACGTGTTTATAAAACTCCAAATTTATTTTAGAAAATTAACCAATAATTTTAAGGAGTGAAAACTATTTAATATTCTAATTAAACGAATTTACTTGTTGATAAAATAATATCAAGTTGTACACTTTATTGAAATATTACTAGTAATATAATGAAAACGAAATTGAGAATTATTTCATCTTTTCAACAATATAATCTTTATCGAATAAATACTTGAACATACACAAAGTATATTTTTAATAACTTATTTTTCAACAACTAAATATAAATATAGAAACATAACTAATTTACAATTATCATAAATTTCTATTTTTATTTTGTGTTACAAAACTAATTTATTTTGTAATTATATTTAGTATATAAATTAAAAGAAATTAAATAAATATTTATACTTACTAAATACAAAGTAAATACAAGTATAAATACATATATATCATGTTTCTGGAAATGACAGCGAGCACCCCCCACTAACACTAACAACTTTTAAACATGTGATAAATTATAACCTCCAACTTTCCAATTGAACAACAAAACCCCCCTGCAACACAATTTTTATTCAATTTCACCATCTTCTCCAATGGGTTTTCCTCCCGATTCAACACCCACACACACCCACATACAAGCAAGCAAACATACATGATTATGCAGGAAATTAGAGCTTATAAATCAACGAGAGAGGGTTCAATTTACCGGAAAACGGAGGAGGAGAGTGGGTCGAAGATTTCCGGCGAAATCGTGCTCCTGGGTTCGATCGGAGCTTGGCCTCCGGTGGTTCCAGCACCTGGGTTCGATTGGGAGGCAGTAGCAGGCAGAGGGAGAGGCGGAGCCGTGGTGGTGGTCGGAAACAGAGGAGGACGGCAGCAGCGTCGGGGCTCACTGCCTCCGTTGCCGCTGCTGCTGCGGTTGTTGTTTCTGCCGCTGTTTCGACGGGGCAGCGAGGGGGTTAGGCCGAGAGTGAGAGGGAGAGATGAGGGTGATGCTGGTAGAGTGGTGACGGTGATTGGAGGTGGTGGTGAGTGGCTGTGATGCTCTGTTTTGCTGGGGCAAAAACAGAGCAGCGAGATGGGAGTGGTGGTGTTGTTGGGGAGAAACAGAGAGTAGGCAGAGATGGAGGTGGGATCGGGGTTGAGAGCAGAGTGGTGGCTCACGGTGGTGGTGGCTGGTTTGCTGGATTTGGTCTCGGCAAAGAAAACAGAGCAGGTGAAGATTTAGGTGAAGAATATAGAAGAAGAGGGGAGGAGAAATAGAAGAGAGGGGGGTGATGAAGGGCTGCTGATTTGATTTGAGAGGGGAAGCTAGCTGGTGAAGGAGGCGGGTGTGGGTGGCTGTTGCAGCAGCAGAGGGAGGTACGGGCGTCAGGCTGCTGGTCGGTGGCTGAAGCAGCAAAGCAGAGAAGGGAAAAGAGAGGGATGTGATGGGAGAGAGAGAAATTATACGGTGTGGCGGATTCGCGAAGTCACGCGGTGGTTCGACACGTAAAAAGTGGTGCACGACGGAAATTAACTCGCGGCGAACGTTTTAAACGCGACGAAAATTTATAAACGTGATAACGAGCTACATACGACAATTAATAAAATTATTGTTTATATAAAATAAACATTTTAATTTTTATACTAAAAAGTATATATATATATGTTATATGAATAAATATTTATAAGTTAATATTTATAAATTTAAAAAAAAAACATCATAAAAATAACTAATTAAAATTCACAAATTTCTAAAATATAATTAGGAAAATCTCGGGTATTACATCCTACCCTCCTTGGACTAAGCTTCGTCCTCGAAGCTTGAGCGCGGTAATAGAATATACGGGTCTCTAAATGCCAATATACTAATGCAGTAACACGTAGACAAGAAACACATGAGATGCAAGTGACTAATGCAATGCGACGATATGAGGATAGCATGATTATATGAGATGAGATGCTAGGGTAAGTAATAGCAGGAATTAATGGGGTTTTGCATCCTCTCCCCCTTAGAGGAGTGACGTCCCCGGAACTCGTTTAATACCTCATGGACGAAGAGGTGCGGGTACTTATTCCTCATCTCGTCCTCGGTTTCCCAAGTAGCTTCCTCGGTCAGATGATTCGTCCATAGAACTTTGACCAAGTTGGTGCTCTTGTTCCGTGTTTCCCTCGTCTTGCGGTCTAAGATCTTGACTGGATGTTCCTCGTAAGTTAGCGCAGCATCCAATTCTATGGGTTCAGGATCTAGGACGTGGGATTTGTCGGCGATGTATCTCTTCA
Source organism: Linanthus parryae (assembly GCA_023055425.1). Classification (NCBI taxonomy): domain Eukaryota; kingdom Viridiplantae; phylum Streptophyta; class Magnoliopsida; order Ericales; family Polemoniaceae; genus Linanthus; species Linanthus parryae. The sequence goes on along the minus strand of JALGPY010000035.1, from coordinate 2,113,306 downwards.
GCTGCGATACATGGAATACGTTGTGAACACGTCCGAGATTCGATGGTAAATCCAGTCTATATGCCAACTCTCCAATACTTTCCACGATATCATATGGTCCAATGAACTTGGGGCTTAACTTCCCTTTCTGGTTGAACCTCTTTACTCCCTTGGTCGGTGAAACTTTCAGAAATACTTTATCGCCCACTTGGAACTCGAGTGGCCTTCTTTTCTGATCTGCATATGATTTCTGCCTATCTTGTGCTGCTTTCATCTTCTGCTGAATAAGTCGAACCTGGTCAATCATATCCTCAATGATCTGTGGTCCAAGTACAACTGTCTCGCTAATGTCGCTCCAGCAAAGTGGAGTCCTACACTTCCTCGTGCAATGCTTCATGAGGTGCCATCCCAATGCAGGCATGGTAACTGTTGTTGTAGGAAAACTCTATCAGCGGTAGTCTATGAACCCATGAACCCTGAAAATCCATGACACAAGCACGCAACAGATCCTCCAAGGTCTGGATTGTCCTCTCTGTTTGGCCATCTGTGGTTGGGTGAAAGGCTGTACTGAAACATAACTTTGTCCCCAACGCTTCCTGAAGTGCTTGCCAGAAATGAGAGAGAAAGTTTGGATCTCTGTCCGAAACTATCGATTCTGGTATTCCATGATACCGCACTATGTTCTTTACGTATGCGTCTGCTCTCTGTTCCATGTTCCACGTGTCCTTCATCGGAATGAATCTTGCCGTCTTGGTCAATCTGTCGACTATTACCCAGATCGAATTCAGCCCATTCCTCGATACTGGTAGAGCCGTGACAAAATCCATTGAGATCGCATCCCATTTCCACTTAGGAACTTCCAGTGGTTGCACTAGTCCGCCCATTCTCTTGTGCTCAAACTTTACTTTCTAGCACGTGAGACATCGAGCCACGAACTCTGCTACTTCATTCTTCATCCTGGGCCACCAAAATTGCATCTTCAGATCCTTGTATAACTTGTCCCCTCCGGGATGCACTGAGTAAGGTGTGCAATCCGCCTCCTGCATCAACTTCTCCTTGATGTCTGCACACTTCTGGGGTACACACAACCTTCCCTTATATCGAATAAACATCAGAGTGAATAAACAACTTAGCATGTAAAAGAAACAAGGACGCAGTTTTTCGAGTATCAGTAAAAAAACTGAGTGAATAAACAACTTAGCATGTAAAACATATGGCTAAGAAAGGTTACAGGGTTTGTAGTTGACATAGTGTGAACAGTAGCGGAGTATAAGTATAAACATCTAAGTAAAGACTTGAACTATTTTCCGAAACATAAGTACAAGTAGAAGTGACGATTATCAGAGTTCTCGCAAGTTGAAAATTCCAATATGAAGATTATTACAAGTAGCTGCTTCGTTAACCGATATATTCATAAGTTTCCGAACATGGAATGAAACAAGTCATATTATTAAGTCGCAGTATCCAGGAGAGACCAGGGTGAATAGTAACAGATGATACTGGCTTATAGGGGGTTCTGATAACCCGACCTCTCTGCCAAGCGTTATGGATCGGGGTTTCCGATCCCGCTAGTCATCATACAAGCCAACTACTAGACCTTAAGTGTCGACACCCCCTTAAGATTGTAAGTCAGAAGGGTAGTACTAGAATGCTGGATTCCAGCCTACGGCGAAAGGAATCGGGGCGCACGGAGTCCCATGTCTTTAGGGACTAAGACCCAGGGAATCATCACCCGAAATAAGTTTAGGGACTGGAGCCCAGTGGAGCCCAGGGGATTATCCTGATATCTCTTTAGGGACCTGGCCCAGGGAATCATCACCCGATAGTAACATAAAGTAACACGACGTAGGCGTATAGCACTGTCGACCCAACTGGTTCCAGTACTTGCGATTCTTTCACTTTACGTTATTAATGAATTCTGACTTAGTGATATTTGAACAATTAGTTTTTCCGATTTGAAAACGAGTGATACAGTGACGATTTAAAAGTGAGTACGACAAGTTTAGAAACTTTGGAATAAAGCACGACAATTATTTTCATATAAACGAGTATCACATGAAAGGAATTGGCACACAAAACTAGGCATGTATCACAAGTATATTTTGAGAATTGAAATAAAATCACACTTGACACGAAAGGAGATAAGTACGCAACGCTAAGCATGAATACTCACCGTGAGAGCCAAAAGTGCTAACTAAGCCGCTACTCGTACACAACGTCGTGATCAACTAGCTCGTCGAAGACAGGCTCTACAATCATACACATAAAATCCTAATCACAAACAAGTTCGTATCGCAAATAGACAATGCATATGTCCTAATATGATATGGAAGCGAGCGCCTAATCGAATACCCCCCCCAACGTGTTTATAAAACTCCAAATTTATTTTAGAAAATTAACCAATAATTTTTAAGGAGTGAAAACTATTTAATATTCTAATTAAACGAATTTACTTGTTGATAAAATAATATCAAGTTGTACACTTTATTGAAATATTACTAGTAATATAATGAAAACGAAATTTAGAATTATTTCATCTTTTCAACAATATAATCTTTATCGAATAAATACTTGAACATACACAAAGTATATTTTTAATAACTTATTTTTCAACAACTAAATATAAATATAGAAACATAACTAATTTACAATTATCATAAATTTCTATTTTTATTTTGTGTTACAAAACTAATTTATTTTGTAATTATATTTAGTATATAAATTTACAGAAATTAAATAAATATTTATACTGACTAAATACAAAGTAAATACAAGTATAAATACATATATATCATGTTTCAGGAAATGACAGCAAGCACCCCCCACTAACACTAACAACTTTTAAACATGTGATAAAGTATAGCCTCCAACTTTCCAATTGAACAACAAAACCCCCCTGCAACACAATTTTTATTCAATTTCACCATCTTCTCCAATGGGTTTTCCTCCCGATTCAACACCCACACACACACACCCACATACAAGCAAGCAAACATACATGATTGTGCAGGAAATTAGAGCTTATAAATCGACGAGAGAGGGTTCAATTTACCGGAAAACGGAGGAGGAGAGTGGGTCGAAGATTTCCGGCGAAATCGTGCTCCTGGGTTCGATCGGAGCTTGGCCTCCGGTCGTTCCAGCACCTGGGTTCGATTGGGAGGCAGTAGCAGGCAGAGGGAGAGGGGGAGCCGCGGTGGTGGTCGGAAACAGAGGAGGACGGCGGCGCCGTCGGGGCTCACTGCCTCCGTTGCCGCTGCTGCTGCGGTTGTTGTTTCTGCCGCTGTTTCGACGGGGCAACGAGGGGGTTAGGCCGAGAGTGAGAGGGAGAGATGAGGGTGATGCTGGTGGTGAGTGGTGACGGTGATTGGAGGTAGTGGTGAGTTGCTGTGATGCTCTGTTTTGTTGCGGCAAAAACAAAGCAGCGAGATGGGAGTGGTGGTGTTGTTGGGGAGAAACAGAGAGTAGGCAGAGATGGAGGTGGGATCGGGGTTGAGAGCAGAGTGGTGGCTCACGGTGGTGGTTGTGGCTGGTTTGCGGGGTTTGGTCTCGGCAAAGAAAACAGAGCAGGTGAAGATGTAGGTGAAGTAGATAGAAGAAGAGGGGAGGAGAAATAGAAGAGAGGGGGGTGATGAAGGGCTGCTGATTTGATTTGAGAGGGGAAGCTAGCTGGTAGCTAGCTGGTGAAGGAGGCGGGCGTGGGTGGTTTTTGCAGCAGCAGAGGGAGGTACGGGCGTCAGGCTGCTGGTCGGTGGCTGAAGCAGCAAAGCAGAGAAGGGAAAGGAGAGGGATGTGATGGGAGAGAGAGAAATTATACGGTGTGGCGGATTCGCGAAGTCACGCGGTGGTTCGACACGTAAAAAGTTGTGCACGGCGGAGATTAACTCGCGGCGAACGTTTTAAACGCGACGAAAATTTATAAACGTGATAACGAGCTACACACGACAATTAATAAAATTATTGTTTATATAAAATAAACATTTTAATTTTTATACTAAAAAGTATATATATATATATATGTTATATGAATAAATATTTATAAGTTAATATTTATAAAACTAAAAAAAACATCATAAAAATAACTAATTAAAATTCACAAATTTCTAAAATATAATTAGGAAAATCTCGGGTATTACATTTCACTTCCTTTTGAGCTTGCTTTGGCAAGTCACCCAAAAGTTAGTTATTTGTTGGAACATTTCCAATTGCATCCCATGAAACTCTTGATTCAATTTGGCAAAAAACTTCTTATTTCTCAATCTTACCTTTAGGATTTTAATCCTTATTAAAAATACCTAGGTACGTCCAACATCTTACTCCAACAGTTGCACCTTACATGTGCCATCGCACCACATAATGATTAATCAAGTCTCCTTGCTTTGGCACGCAGGAACTTGATTAATCGATTTTTTGATGAGTGTTTAAGTAACGAGAAGGAAAACGTAATATTTCAGTTTTGACAGAATTTTCTTTTAATTAATTTTTATTATTTTGTTGATCCATATAAGCTGATCTACTTATTTTGAGTTGGGCAAAACTCCAAATAAAAGATTCGGGTTATTTATTATCTTATTACCAAATTGCATGCATCATCCATACACCAACAACAACAATAAGACAATGAAATTAACATTCACGAAATAGAAATTAACGTGATATGGATATGGCCTCCTAGACTATGATATTCCCAAGCCAATGAGAATATCTATGAACCCTAAAATTAGCAGGCGCATCTCTATGTACCTCCATCTTTTGGTTCATCCCTCAAAGCCTTGTGGAATGCTCGATGCTCCATGTTGTGGATTCTTTAATTCTTTGGGCTTCTTATCTTCGATCGTGGCTATCATCTATTCTATCTAGTACTAGCTAGCATCTATACTAAATTAAATAAATCTCACAAATTGATAAAAATATCGGCTCGCAGGCCGTAAACCCTAATTTGTTTGGTAAAATAGACAGATCAGAGAGCTTACAAAAACATTCTTACCTTACCAACACCAGAACTAGCAAACCTTAACAAATCAAAGCACTTAGCTGGTGCTGAAAACAAAATTGAACTATCATTTTTTCTACTTGAACAACTTCTTGCAAACATGTCAGCCACTTGATTGGCTTCCCTCCAAACCACTTGTAGAACACTAGCAGTTTGCTCCGGCAACATTTAAATTGGTTGAATGAGACTCCGGAAAGGAGAATTTGGAGAGCCCTCCATCACAACTTTCCATGCATTAACTAAATCAGTCTATAAGACGAACTCACTGAGTTTCTTAGAAGCAGCATTTTTTAAACCTTCAAAAATAGCCTACACTTCCCCATTTAGCACAGAGCCATGACCAAGGAAACACTAGAAACCCCACATCCAATCTCCTTGATCATTTTTGAACACCACCCCTATAGTAATACCCTTCTTCAAATTGGCACAATCAACATTCATCTTCAACTTTTGAGAGGGGGGTTTCTGCCAGACGACCCAAATTGGTTTCTAAGGAATGTGAAGAGGATTCAAATTCTGAAACTTCTCCACACTTTTAGCCTTCAAATAAATGACATTTAAGAGATCATTTGGTAACTGGAAATTCGAATCATGTAATATTGTATTGTGCCAAAACCAAATAGTAGTAGCAGTGGTGACAAATAAGATAGACCAGTTAATTGCACATACACCCTTTTCTTCAGCAGAAATATTACTGTCCACACGGTCACTGACTGGGACTTCAAAGAACTGCTCCCAGAAAGCAAGTTTGACTAACTATTTCCAAATTGACTTGGCCCATGGTCAAACTATGATTGAGTGAAGAGAAGTCTCAGCCATAACAAGACAAAAAGGACAAGCTGCATTGCACACAATCCCTCTTTTAGCCTTGAGAGATTGAGTTCATAATTTGTCATGTTTCAGAAGCCAAAGGAAGGTTTTTCATCTCTGAAATCCTTTTACATTCCAAAGCTCTTTCCACCCCTTCATAGCTACTGAGTTTACATCAGAATTTTTCATCTCCTCATAAGCAGAGGAGATAGTATATTTACCAGAGCTATGACTTAAACACATAGATTTGTCTGGCTGAGAAGCTTGCTCATCAATGGTGACAGTAGAAAGGAGATCAATAAATGGAGAAGAAATAAAAACAGAGAGCAGATTCAAGTTCCAAACTTCCTCTTTACTCCAATAGATGTTGGCAGGAAGCAATAAATCTTGATCATCAAGAGGAGTAATAGCCACAACACAGAGAGCAAACTTCCCTAGCCACTGATCAATCCAAAAGAAGGTTTGTTCACCATTAGAAATACTTCTGCCAGCACCTTTCTTAGAAGCTTCTAAAGATTTGAAGACAAGTTTCCAAACCTTGGAATGGTGAGATTTGGGAGTGCAATTTCTATACTTTTGGCTCAAAACAGTGGCCCATAAAGAATTGTCATTAGCCATGGCTCTCCAACCAGCCTTGCCAAGCTCTGCTAAATTTATTTTGTCAAGTTGACTGAAACCCAGACCAACCTCCTCCTTGGGACATCTCACCTTATTCCAGTTAATTATATACATTTTAGCTTTCTTCATAGAACCTCCCCACATAAACCTCAAGCAAGCTTGATCAATTGCCTTAATAGTTTTCTTGGGAAGAAACACAGCTTGCATAGTATAAGTTGGAAGGGCCTAAATCACAGTTTTTATCAAAGTGGTCCTGCCAGCAAGGGCGACTTGAGGGTCAACCCAGCCAGCTAGCTTCCTTCTTACTCTATCCACAAGATGCTGAAATTGTGGAGCAGAAAGTCTATTATGGATCAAGGCGATTCCCAAATGAATACCCAAATCCTTAGTCAGGCCCACATTGAGGAGAGCACAAAGCTTTCTAGCAAAACTTTAGGGATATTGTTGGACACAAAAAGCTTAGACTTAGAATAACCGATGACTTGTCCAGATTCATTGCAAAACTCATCAAGAATGGACTTCATAACCTTATTTTGCTTGTCTTCTCCAAAAAGGATCATATCATCCGCAAAAAATAAATGTGTAATTCTTGGACCACCTCTTGAACATTGAACACCTTTCCAAACACCCTATCCACTGCCTCTTGGATCTTTTAAGCAATATTTCCATTTTAAGGAGGAAGAGATAAGGAGAGATGCGATCTTCTTGTCTCAAACCTCTAGTAGGAGAAAATTCCCTACTAGTGGTTAGAAGAAAAATAGTCCATAATGAGGGAGATCCATTTAGGAGGTAAGCCAATTTGGGACAAGATAGCATCAATAAGATTCCACTTAACCAAGTCATAGGCTTTACCAAGATCTACCTTCATGGCCAACAACCCCTTTTTACTCTTGCTAGTATTAAATCAATGAAAAATTTCTTGAGCCAATAGCACATTATTACAAGCATACCTTCCGGGAAAAATGCTAAATTGATTTGGGTGAATGAGTTTCTATAAAGAAGCTCTAAGTCTATGGGTAAAAAACTTTGTGATGATTTTCAAAGAAACATTACAAAGACTTATTGGTATTAACTCCCCAAAAGAGGAAGGGCTTCCACTTTGGGGATGAGAATCAAGAGAGTCTTGTTAATGTGACTAGGAAGCTGACCTGTCATAACTGCATCTTGCACAATTTTGACAACAGAGGGACCCACAGTGTCCCAATGTTTCTGAAAAAACACAGCTGGCACCCCATCTGGGCCAGGACTTTAAAACCACCCATAGAAAAAATAATATCCTGGACTTCCTTTTTAGTGAACTCAGCTTGTAGTAATAGCAGCTCAGTTTCAGAAATATTCCCCCGTTCCAAATAGTGGAGCAGCTCCCAGGATTTTCATCCAAGTATAAGTGCTCAAAATGATTTGTAAACTCATCTTTAAGAGTTTCAGAGTTATCACGCCATTCCCCACTTTGAAGCTTCAACATAGAGATTTTGTTCCTTCTTCTCTTAGACATATTTGAGAGATGGAAATAAGAGGTATTCCTATCTCCGAACAGCTGTTTACATACTTTGGCTTTCTAAAACCAAAACAGCCCTTCTACAGAAGAACAATATCCCATTCTTCTTGAAGAGAGACTTCAAGAGCTTAAAGGTAAGGGTTTTGTTTATGATCCAAGACTTTCTCAATGCCAGCCAATCTAGCTCTAATGTGCTTATTTCTATGAAAAAATATTCCACAAGTGTACTCATTCCAAATTTTGGTTTCATTAGAGAAAGCAGCCACAGCTTCTGCAACTCCCCATTCCACTTTTCTATAACCAGATTCTGAAAACTAAAATCCCCAAACCAAGCAATTTCCATTCTATAAGGTTTGAGAGAAGAAACTGGTGATCTTAAACCAATAGTATCAATCAACATAGGATGTTGGTCTGAGTTAAGCCTAGTAATGTACTTAACCAGAGCCTCAGGATAAAGAAGCCTCAATTGCCCATTACAAAGAGAACGTTTAAGGCTCTGATGTATCTTCCTTCCAAAATTGGGAGTTGGAGCAGGTAAATCAGGGGGCCTCAAACCCCATATCCAACAGTTTGCAGTAGTTAAAACAATCTAAAAGATTATCAAAACTCTTATAATTAACACTCTTACCCCCTTTCTTCTCATTAGTTTCAGCTACTTGGTTGAAATCTCCAGCAACAAGCCAGGGGAGAGAGTGTTGATCAACAAATTTCTTTAAGAAATCCCAAAGATCTTCTCTAGCAAGAGGTTGAGGAACAGCATAAATAGGTGAAAAGCCAGGACTGTTGATTAACTAGCTTGATGACACCAGAAATAGACTGAGAAGTGGTGTTGAGAACCTCAACATCCACCAAAGATCTGTCACAAAAAAGCCAAATACCACCCGCGAAGCCATGAGCTTCAACATCTTGAGAATTTTCGAATTGAGACCTATTACAGATGAATTGAGCATACGAGCTCGCAACCATGGGTTCAACCAGAACCAAAACAGAAGGAAGATAAAACCTAAAAGTGTCTAGAAGAGATCTAATCGTATATTAATTCCCAATACCCCTACATTTCCATGGCAGGAGCTTCATTGGAAACTTACAGGGATTTTAGCCGGTTATCCGGCGAAGAACCTGCTCTACCCTCATGGAATAGATACTCTCCTCCGTCATTCCGAGAAGGAGACTGAAACGAAGAGGGACTGAATATGTCAATTCTGTCGCCCAAGTAGGTTCGAATGGCGGAGTGTGAATCCTTTGAAGATTGAATTCCACATGGTCCACCCATGGAACCATTTTGTTTGAAATTGGCCGGTGGAACCCCTGCCCTACCATAAGAGTGAGCTCCCCATAGCTTTGGGTTGTTGGACGGATTCCCATTTGTTCGTCTCCGTAAACCTCCATGATCAAACCCTGGTCCTGCACCGAATTCGAAAGAAGGAAACTAATTCTGACCCGAATTCCAATTGCTCGGATTAGCTTTTGGGCCAGCCCCATTCTGCACGCTTTCGTCATCCAGGCCCAAGGAAGAGAACCGAGACCCAAAAGGCCAGGTAAAGTCATCGAACCTAGGCCCAATACCTGCACACGACCCATTGGCCCAGCAGCCTGAGTTGAATCAGCAGAATTGGCCTTAGAGTTTTGCAGTGAGCATCGCCGACGAGGCGGTACCAGCATCCAGGCACAAAACGACGAGGATTTCTCAGACTTCAGCGATTGTTTATCCATTTCGGCACTCTAGTAGACTCCTCCATCACCTTTACACCATCCGGCAATGGATTTGGAGGCTGATCCGTCATTTGAACAAATCTAGAGGGGCATTTATCCTTCTTGTGCCCAAAAATGCCACGCTCAAAACCGATCTGAGAGAGCCCCTAATATTCCCCCTTAACCTTCTTATTGTTGATCCAGATCGTCGGAATCAAAGTATTCGACCGATCAACTTCCACGCAAATCCTAGCAAACTGGACTAATTAATTATTACATCAAATCGATCAGCTCGCAGGTCGTAACAACCCACAAAAATTAAACATCCACAACAAACCACATCTAAGGCCATATCCAATCACCATACGAATTGCACATAAACAGTTGAAATCCAATTTTAACGCGCATAGTCAATTTTAATTGATTTTAGGATTACTAGGGTCAAAACAGTCCAAGAGGCCTAAACAAATAAGTGGCCGAACCCCTTGGAGCCGCCTGGGCCGAGCCTAGTCCGTTCAGCCCAACCCGTGGAGTCGGGCGAGCGCCTAGGCCTTCGGACTCGGTAGCTTGGGCGGCAAGGAAGGAGTGGCGGTACTAAGGGGGGCCGAACCTCATGGTAGTTGTTTCCAAAACAATTCCTTCCTTGTTCCCCAAGTCCAAAACGTTTCCAAATTGAAAACTCCTTTCCAATTTGTGCCCAAACCCTAGATCTAAGATCCTAAAATTTCTCAAACTCACTAATTCTTACATCCCATGTAAAATTAGTTCTTGTTTGGTTGAATCACATTCAACATTATTCTAATATGCTTAATTTGTCGTTTTAACTCAATAATTAACAATTATAGGTGAAAAACAACAAAATCGTGACACATTAACTACGTTATGCTCTACGCCATGTGGATCTGATACCACTATAGGGTTTTTTAACAGATTATGCAGATAAATTAAATAATAAAATATCTGCACAAGACCCCCCAAGGATCACAGGAAGAGAATTCATAACGTTAGTAAATGATTCATAACAAGTACCTTGTGGTTCTCCTCTGATAACTTCAAACACAAATAATGTTGTGTATCTACAGTTCATCCATGCCTATAATTGAGATCTAGATCTTCCAACTCATTATTCTAGATAGGAACAATGAAAGAGAAAGAAAAAATCACGCAACGGAGACCCAAGAGGAGGTTCGGCCTCCTCTCTTTGGCCGACGGGTAGGGGGCGGACCAAGGGGGTCGGTTTGGCCTCCTTGTGCCTTGCTCTGTCTCCTTAATTTCTCTCCCACTCAAGTAATGATATGAGCATTAGCTTTGGGAAGGAAGCTAGGAGCATCCTTTATATAGTCCAACAACTCCTTGTTTACTACATAAAGGCCCTTTTCTAATCCTACTAAAGTTCGGATTAGTCCCTCTTGCATATTAGTCCTACTAAATTAGCAAGTTCCACTTTGATCCATATAATTAATCATATTAATTAATTCCCAAGTCTAGTTTAATCGATATCGCGTGTGACCCCATAGGTTTTTACTTAGTTGGTAGTAATTATTTACTAACTTGGAGCGGTGTCTAGCAACACAGCCGATCCACCCAACCAATAGATATAGTCATCCGACAAATCTTGTGCAAGTATTTGCTCATCCCTTTATCTCTATATACGGATTGGACATGAAACATACAAGTCACACTCGTATATCGAATCCGTATATCCAATCCATAGTTTCTCGATCATGGGAAATAACCTTATTCGTGCAGATAACATCAATATCCCATATTCATTTATCTGAGTCTGGACAGACATTCCATAAGAACTATCCCTTGAGTGACCACGGATATTTCTTCCGTTATGTGAGAGGGATAAATTCTATCTGCCTCACTATGATCTCTAATCTTGCTTCATATTGTTTCCGATACGCGCCTTTATGGCTACCTATTCACGGTGTAGCGTTTTGACGCTACCAAAACACAATGTTCCACAACTAGATGATATACTGACATCAAGTCTAAGGATGGCAATACCGTTGGCACCGCGGGAAGCACTTGTGACTTTACATAACTTGTACGTAGCCTTCTCGTAGATGTATATCCAGTATGCCATTACCCTTAATGCATACCCATGTGTTGGATCGTGATATCTCTACATAAATCCAACCTCATACTAGTCTATACATGATTGTCCTGTTAATCAGTGTAATAGAATGGGGATATGTAGGATAAACAACACAATTGTAAATCTAAGGACTTCATTATATTAAATATCTCCATAAATAAGAAAATGAATATTCTAGCCAATTAATGTTCATACTAAACTAGATTGCCTCTAGGGCATCTAATCCAATAAGTTATTTGTTGTTGCACTTACAGGGAGGCTTTCCAACCCTCCAACGCTGATATGCGTCCCTCACTGACACGCTCATACTGCAAGTGTACAGCTGTCGGTGTAGTAATAAATTCCGGAAAACCGGGTTGTCGAACCCAAGAGACTTCTTGTAAATTAATTAGAATTCTTAACCTTTTGTGGGCACAGCGCAAGTTGTGTTTTTTTCTAATTCTACTAAAATAAAACGCAATATTCTCAATTAACCGAGTGAAATAGTTCACGATTAATAAAGAATGAAGTTTAGGGTTTTTGTAATATAAGGTAAAAACACCGGATATTCTCTAGGTTCACTAGGTTGAGCTAAATTTATGTTTTGACTTGTAAAACAACCACGTATTGTTCACTATCAATCAAGCAATGTTAACCTTACCGAGTTACCAAGTAAGTTTACTATACTTTAGACCAAAACTTACCGAGTTACCAAGTCTATTCTAGCTTAAAGCATGCATTAAAACCACAATTCTACTTTAACGATCCTAGTTAACGATGTCGAGTTACCAAACATTGATTCGACTAGGTGAATTATTCAATTTACCGACTAATTCTCACGGAGTTACCGCGTGAAAACTAATTAAGTTTATCTCTACGTTAGCTACTCGCAAAGATAATTTGATTACAAACGTGAATAATCCATAATAATGAAAGATTACGTGAGATTAAGCTAAAACGTGAATCACAATCATCAAAACATGATATTTAGATCAAACCCTAGCTACACCAAACGAGAATTCCCAGCAAATAAGGTTTAGCTACTCATATTCATACTCAAAACGACAAGTCTCATGAGTTTAAGCATAAAAATCAAGAAAAGAGAAGAGTTGAGAATCCAAACTGATGATCCAAAGCTCCTAAGCTCTCCCAATAGCTCCTTGATCTCCAAAAGATGTGTTTACCGTCAAAAACTGCTCAAAAAGTTGACCTAACACACTTAAATACGTTTCCAGAATGATATAACAAAGTTTCTAATAATTGCAAAAAGACCCCGGCCGTTTCTAGCTTTCTGGGCGAACTCTTCGTGCGAAGACACTTTCTCTTCGTGCGAAGAGATCGTCTACTCTGTCTGAAGTCTTCCTGCAAAAGTCCTCCTATTTTGAGACAGCATCATGTCACAGGAAGAGAACTGGGATTTTGGCTAAGTCTTTTCTTCGTGGGAAGAGCTTTTCTCTTCGTGCAAGAGTTCCTGCCTTAGCTTTTTTCTGGCTTCTTTTCTTGAGTTTTCCTTGCTTTCTTTATTTCCGAAGCTCGTTTCTTCACCACTTTTGATCCTCGCGTCCTATTTCCTGCCAACCACAATACGAAACACGAACCCGCGATCATATCACAATAAAAGCAAAAAAATATATACGAGAAACGCCCGGATTTAACGATTAACGCTCAAAAACTCAATTTTCACAATTTTAGCACAAAACGCTCAAAGGCGATTAAACTCTCCATGATAAGCACGCAAAACATAGCAAAAATAAGGAATAATATAACTCCAAAACGGAGTTATCAACTACCCCCACACTACATTTTGCTCGTCCCGAGCAAATCCTCAAGCCGATTCTCACAATCTCATCTTACTTCCTCAAACATTTCCCAATTTCCAAACTTTCTTTGCATACATACCACATTTGCCATTGCATACTTATCACAACATCATTTGCACACTTAACCATTACCGATTGCATACGAGTCCGAGTAGATCCATTCACAAGCCCTCCTTTTTACTAGTCGACACGACTCGATTATACACAATGCAACTATATGAAAATGCAATATTCACAATGCAAGTATTGAATTAACAATTTTTTCTTTTCTTTTGCGAGATTGGGCAATCTCCATTAGCTTAAACCGATTCACACGAAGCGATGAGAAATCTAGACACAAGGAATGAGTTGAAATCAATTTCGACAACACGAATCCCCCCTAGCTAGCATAGAGAAAGATTACTAAGTACAAGAACGCAATACCTTTTCATGTATGCCACAAAATAAGAGGCTGCGCTAGGCTAAGCCACGTTCAAGGTCCGAGCTCCTAATCCGCTAACGGGTTTAGAATGCTGAGGCTTTAGGGACAACTAGGATAATAATCAAACTCGAATCCTAAAGCGTCACATTCTCACAATTACCACATCTCACACACCCTCACAACAATGATAGAAACCAAGCCCGAAACTCACCATCTCCGGCCCTCGATCCCCTCACACCCCGGTACAATTACGATCTCCGCGGCTATTGTCATGAATGATGTATAAGCCAAAATTTCCCGTTCGTGAACTAGTTGCTTCTCCACTCGTTCTTCCGTAAAACTTTTCATTCTTCCTTTATTCAACTCTCCTTTTTTTCTCTCTCATTTTTTTTTTTTGAAAATCTCTCAAATTCCTGCACAATTTCCTCAATATCCGTCTCGAGTGGTCTTCCAATTGTCAAGCTAAAAATGATAACAGGGGAAGATGATATCCAAATCAACACATATGAATCGCAAATAAATGTCTCTCCCCCTATTTCGATGAACTCCTCGGTGTAACAAACGAATCCGCTAACACAATAGAGCACGTGTGGGGATGGAGTCGTCGCAAGCGCAATCTCGATGTCCGAAGTCAAATGTCGACACCCCCACACTCGAATGTAATCCTGTCCCCTCTCAAGTAGCCAATCACATATATGTCTCGTGCCTAATCCAACCAAACCTCCTACACCATGATGAATAAGATTCGGTACCTAGCACGATCCACCTATTCAATTCCCCCAAACCAAGTTTTGTGTGTATTAGATGGTACACACTCACGGCTCTCCTCACTCGTGTCCATGTTGTAATGCCATGGAACACCGCCACACCGAAGTGCGCAAGTCTACTCTCACTCACCCTCGCATTCCCCTCGAAGATCACAAATGAAGCGTATGCGATATGTAAGACTCACACAAGTATAGCATGAAGTACTCCCTCACCGAACCCCCTCAACTACAACACCCTCGTGACGCACTAAAGCGGTGATTCTAACCAATCAATGATGAAGGCCAAGAATCGTCACCCTAAGTCCACAGGTTATCAAAGAATCCAAGGTTCAAAACAGGGTTTACTAGTGGTCCTACAAGGTAAGTTCTATAAGCAGTGATTGCTCTAATACACACCTCGCACAGCTGTTCTGTGTGCCACTACGAGGCGGGTTGGCGACTACCTAAGACGTACACAAGAACGTTCGGCTTGTTTAGCTCACACCTAGCTCAACTCTTGTAAGAAAATTAGGCACACACTTTAGATTTGAAAAAAAAATTAAGTTCGTGTGTAAAATAGGCATGCATTCCCGTAAGAGAAAGTTTCTCTATACTTACTAAGGGAATCTCACATTGTCACTCTCAATCGCAATTCACGCCCTATGCCTAAAAGTCTCACACTTCTCGATTTTACCGAATTTTCAGCTTCTTTCGATTGCCCTTTCTCAAATTTTTAATTTTTTTGGGTATTCACATTTTTTATTTTATTTTTTTTATACCTATACTACATGCACGGCCAACTCGAATAATGACTAGATACTTTGGTGGGATGACTCAATAATACCAAAACGTGCACGCAAAAATATAAATAATAAAAAGAAAAATAAGGACATAACCAAAAATCTCTAACTAAATGCTGACACGGGCGATGCAAAGACTCAATACTGACTAGTAAAAAGGATACCACCACCCCCACACTAGGATGCATCGTTGTCCTCAACGAATTTAGAGATCATGTAGAGAACTCAACAATCAAATGCGTAGGCAAGTAGATGAGATGGAGCATGACATATATTAAATAAAATAAACACATACTTCATCAAAAGAAAAGATACTCACAACCACCTCAAGGGTGGGGACGAAATCGTGCCAAGCAGTCCCCAAGCACAGTAGTGGTGCCACCATGCTCCCAACGGTCAGTGTGTTCTCGCACACCAGGGTAGACTGCCCTCCTCTGCTAAAATTTGTTTCTTGGAGACTCCCCAACGCGTATGCATGAGTCCCCATAAAGGTCATGTGTGCCATGGCACACCGGGGTAGATTCTCCCATATCCTGCTCAAATATGTCACTTGGAAACAAATGTTAGTACCTCTCTCTCTCATCTCTCCAAATCTATATAATAAAAGAGGACGGTTGACTTTAAAATGTCTTTTAAGCCGTTGGATTGAATTAACCCCAGCCTTAGATCTTACCCCCTTTTTTTTTAAATGATAATCTTACCCACTTTAGTAAAAAAAAACACTCCCACACGCACAACCTCACAGATTAACACACGATCAACTCTCAACTCTCCACATTCTCCCCCCCCCCTCTCTCTCTCACTTCGTCTCTCTCCCTTACCACTCCCACGACCGGCCACCACCGGAGGATAATTCCAGACTTCCTCTTCTTCGACCGTCGCCGTTTTCTACCGACCGTCGCCGCCCCTTGGCTGCATACTCCTATACTCGGGTTCGAATTTATTTCTTCATAAACGTTTTTCCCTCTGTTGGAGTGACCGGGTTCGATTTTGTTTATGCACAATCGGTTTCACCTTCGCAATTGCGACACAATCGGTTTCTCCTCTTCGAATTTTCTTCGCTGGGTTCAATTAGGGTTTGTAATTTCTCATAATGTTTCTTCTTTGATCTTGGTTTATATATGGGTCGGGGCTTCCCAATTGTCTGTTGCAATTGCCAATTCTGGTTTCTTTCAGGGTCTTTGATTTTATTTTCAGGTTCTTCTTCGACTTCATTCTCAGTTTCAGCATTGGCTTTTTCTCGCCATTGCTCGGATGTACGTTTTGCTAGGTCGATTGCTTTGCTGGGTCAATTTTTTGTTCAGGTCAGTATACAATCTTTTTTAGTTTCACTGGGTGGGTGCTCGAGAAATCAACGGCACCGGGTTTGTCAACTGGGTTTGTCATCCCTCTATCTAATATAGTTTGATCTGAATTGATTCTTGATCAAGTATTTGGTGTGTTCATTTTGCCCTAATCTCTCCTTATTTTGCAGAAAAAACTACTGACTTTGAAAGGTAAAAACTACTGACAATTTGCCATTAATTTTTATCTTGCCATCCGTTTTTTATGTCTGACCTTGATTGAAGCAAAGGGTAAGTTTACATTACAATTTGCCATTAATTCAAACAAGTTTATGCTGCCATACGTCAATGGGCTTAATGTGTGGGGGGCCAATCTCATTCTTATTTTCCAGGAAATCGTTTGTCAACTTCTGTTTAGTCTGGTGATCTTGCTTTCATCGTGCTGATGCGATGATGTAATGAATCCACTATGAAGTTTGGTTACTAGGACACCTGTTGCAAAAAATGCATAGGAGAATGTTTAATATGATTTCTCATTGTCATTGTTACTTGGAGTAATGTGCAAACTTCATATCATGTGCTCTTAAATCATCTCTAATTGATTTGGCTTCGTTCGTTGATTATCAAAGCTGCACTAATTTTTTTTGTTTTTACTGCCCTATCAATTTGAATTTATTTGAATGGGGAACTTGATTACATATACTCTATCCCAATTAAAATTGGGTTTATGCTATTTCAATAGTTGGGTGTTGCTAATTTTGGGTATTGATTTCTCTGGTAGGTAAACCCCAAATTTCTTTCGTATGTGTTGAGGATCCATAGATTCGATCGGTCGTTTTATTTTTTTTTATCTTTTACATGTTTCTTAAATATGTCGATCATGTAATCTTTTGTGATAGTTATTAATTAAGTGAACATCTGACATCTTTTGTGATTCTGGAGAAGTATTTGCGCGGATGCCTGATTGCATTACGTGTGTCGAGTGTTTGGGTGGGGTAGTGCCCTCGGGAAACCCGTTGGCGTCTCTTTTCGTTGGTCTGCTATAGATTCAAAAAGATGCTTGAATTGTAAAGGTGAAAGGAAGAAGATAGTTCTTGGACAAAACTTATTGGGGTAAAAGATTCGCTTTTTATTAACACCGTAGTAGTGAAATCAATTACTAAAATTTTCAACAAAACTGCAATGTACTGTGGTTGATTTCTTTGATATGTAATATTCAAAGGTTGATTTCTTCGATAATATAATGAATCCATTGTGATTTGGCTTCGTTATTTGATTATCAAAAATGCACTAATTTTTTTTTTTTTTTTTTTTTTTTTGTTTCCATGCCATATCAATTTGAAGAACTTGATTATATATACTCTATCCCAATTAAAATTGGGTATTGCAGATTTGGTTTATTTGTTTTTGATGGGTATCCTAAGGTATTTTCTTCTTCGATTTCCAGGTTTCATTCTCAGTTTTGGAGAATTCTCAGTTTCTCTTTTTTCTTCCATTTCATTCTCCTTCTTTTCAATTGCTGATTTCGTCAGAAATCGGAGAATACAGGTACAACTCTGATTGTTCTGCTTCTTCTTCATATTTCTAGATTGCGCAAATATTGGTCATTCTGGATTCGAAGATTTGATGTGTGTGGACTGAATGTTTAATTGCATATTAAGATGGTTGTGGACTGAATGTTTAATTGCAGTGACCTGAAACTCCTGTTATATCCCTCATTCTATACCCATGGTATATCCCTCAATTAACGTTAAAAATACTAAGGGATTTTGATGTGTGGCTGATGGAGCTCTGTAAGAGATTTTATGTCCACAAAAATTTCGATTTAAGTATAATATAAGTTCCAATTTTATGTTTATGTTATACAAACACAAGACAGAAGTTCGTAGTCGAGCAATGAAAGGGGCACTCGAAACCCAACAGCATAATAAGAGGTTAAAACATTCCCACAATGTCATGAGACAGTCAGATTGAACAAAAAACTCCATATTGACCATGCCCTCCAAAAATCACATCTACATGATCCGCTCTGGTATGGATAGGATATTAAACAAAGCTTAAGCTAAGGATTTCAGAGTACCCATATCTCTGAATGCAAAAATGCAAGTTTCTACAGATTCCTATCCAGTGAAATGTAAAAAAGGCAACAAAATCACGCACAATAAACCCCAAAGACATTGCTGTCGGCCACTGATGGGGTATGCATATATGTCCGATTCTTCAGCAGACTTCATCATCTTAATAGAATACAACTTGGTTCTCCAAGTATTGGAAAGGCACCACAATTTAGTTGGAAAGGTGACAAAACCAACTAGAATATCAGAGTAGACTTGCCAATGAGCTGAAGTTTTCTGCAAAGGATTGAGTAATTCAACAAGATTACTAAATTAATCAAGGAATGGAAATGGAATTACGCAAACAAATAAATAGTTCAATGAAAATATTTTGTGGACTGGATATGCAATTTTAGCCGTTCTATTGTTTTTCTTCTGAAGCAATGATGTTCACTTTTTACTTGATCATCATGATCGACAAAATACTTTTTCCAAGTTAATGAAGTACTGGCATGGAATGTTTCTCTGATTCTGTAGCTTTTGCTATCGTCGCTACACCAGACGTGACTACATCCATAAGTTGTGACAACTTTGATTTACAAGTTCTGTCCTCTGATTTTGTTTATTGATCCTTCACACCATATCCAGACATTCTTCAATCATTTTGTAGGCGGATGGCAATCTCGAAGAAACAGTAAGTTGTGCACATGAGTGTATCTTACCGTTACTCACCAGAATTTTATATTCATGAGTCTTTTTCAACCTTACTTGTGACAATTTTTACCTCTTTCAGGTTCAAATCCTTCATTTGAAACTTCAAATAGCTTAGTGTGGACTATTTTGTGTGGCGAAGTCGTATCTAACTATTGTTTGGACTATTTGGACTATGGACTTTGTTGGCATACGAACAATGTTCGTTATTTTGTATCTAAGGATGCCATTTTGTATCAAACTATTGCTTAGACTATGAGCGTTTTAATATTGGTGAAATTAAATGGTTACAAATTAATGCGTATAGCACTAGGGTATTATGTTAACCAGGTCATTACAGGTTGTTGAATGCTCTAAATTGAGACGAGTCATGGCGAATTTTTAATTTTACGTTAGCATGACGTATGTCATGTAAAGAGCTAGACTATGGCATTTCAATACAATTTTAATTTTATATTGTGCTCATGAGCATATAATTAATTTATATATAGTAGTTGCATGTAATCTATCATATTCAAACACCTCTAAATTCAAACACTATCTAATTTAGGGATAGTGCCCTCGGGCACGGGCAATATCCTAGTAACATAATAAAAAAACAGAATTTAAAAACACAACTACGCTAAAGCAAATAAATAGGTTGGGTTGCCTCCCAACAAGCGCCTTGTAATTTAAGGTCGACGACCCGACCCAGTTACCTCAAAATACGTTTAAGGAGATTTTTCTCTCCACTTTTTCTTCTTCCACCATCGTCTCTCTTTTTGTCTCTTCTCAAGTGAGGATGCATGAGACACATATGGCAAGAAGAAGTTGTAGAAGACGGCATTTGCAAATTTTTTCTTCTTGTGCTTCCACTCCTTGATCACCGGTCTTCTCGAGAATTCATTCACTACATCATGACCCATTGTACCTTTCCCCTTCTTCTTCTGCTTCCAATTCTTCAAAATCAATATCGTTGAGGATTGCTTATGTGGAAATAGCATCTCAGTTGGAACAGTAATGGCAAGGAGTGCCGTCTTGACTGCTTCCTTCCCTTGCTCTTTTCTTGGAATCACAGGTGGCAAATCATGTATTGCATAAAACTGGGGTCTTTGGTCTTCCTCATGTGATTCACCCCATTTTATGATCTCCAAGAGATATGGATTAGACTCAGGAATTTCTTGATATATGTCCATGTGAACATCTCCACATAGTAATTCCTTAGCTTCACGACTTTCTTCCTCAAAGAAAATATCTTCAGTGGGCCATAGGCTTGCGATGTCCACACTCTCCCATTCATGCCATGGATCTGGAATTATGCGAGGCACAAGTTGTATAGGCTTCACAATATTACTTCATGATGGACAGTATTATAAATATAGATCTCTGGGAGTTCTTCGTCTTCCTCTTCGCACTCCTCAACTAAGTCAGGAATGATTTTGATTGGCCCATTGTCATTGTCTGCATATGCACGAGAAAGTTCTGAGAGTTGTTGTCCATGACGCATGACAGTTTCATAAATCCTATCCAGCCCTTCCTCCATTCTGTCCCTTTTTACTAGCTTGAGCTTCAATATTTCTTTCATATTCTCATCTTCTTGATTGCAAGGAGGAGGAGTGTAAAAATCTCCATAGGAGTAGTACGGTGAATAGCCTGAATATTGCCATTGATAATTTTTCCACCACATGATCACCAAGATACCTGCACAATTACTCGGTAGGAAGCAGGTGAGATCAAAAAATAAATAAACAAAAGCAAAAAGAAAATTCCCTAAAGTTAATAATTCTAACTAATTCAATCAAAGTCCCCGGCAACGGCGCCAAAAACTTGACACGCTCAAACTGCAAGTGTACAGCTGTCGGTGTAGTAATAAATTCCGGAAAACCGGGTTGTCGAACCCAAGAGACTTCTTGTAAATTAATTAGAATTTCTTAACCTTTTGTGGGCACAGCGCAAGTTGTGTTTTGTTCTAATTCTACTAAAATAAAACGCAATATTCTCAATTAACCGAGTGAAATAGTTCACGATTAATGAAGAATGAATTTTAGGGTTTTTTTAATATAAGGGAAAAACACCGGAAATTCTCTAGGTTCACTAGGTTGAGCTAAATTTATGTTTTGACTTGTAAAACAACCACGGATCTTTCACTATCAATCAAGCAATGTTAACCTTACCGAGTTACCAAGTAAGTTTACTATACTTTAGACCAAAACTTACCGAGTTACCAAGTCTATTCTAGCTTAAAGCATGCATTAAAACCACAATTCTACTTTAACGATCCTAGTTTAACGATGTCGAGTTACCAAACATTGATTCGACTAGGTGAATTAGTCAATTTACCAACTAATTCTCACGGAGTTACCGCGTGAAAACTAATTAAGTTTATCTCTACGTTAGCTACTCGCAAAGATAATTTGATTACAAACGTGAAAATCCATAATAATGAAAGATTACGTGAGATTAAGCTAAAAGATGAATCACAATCATCAAAACATGATATTTAGATCAAACCCGAGCTACACCAAACGAGAATTCCCAGCAAATAACGTTTAGCTACTCATATTCATACTCAAAATGACAAGTCTCATGAGTTTAAGCATAAAAATCAAGAAAAGATAAGAGTTGAGAATCCAAACGGATGATCCAAAGCTCCTAAGCTCTCCCAATAGCTCCTTGATCTCCAAAAGATGTGTTTACCGTCAAAAACTGCTCAAAAAGTTGACCTAACACACTTAAATACGTTCCTAGAATGATATAACAAAGTTTCTAATAATTGCAAAAAGACCCCGGCCGTTTCTAGCTTTCTGGGCGAACTCTTCGTGCGAAGACACATTCTCTTCGTGCGAAGAGATTGTCTACTCTGTCCGAAGTCTTCCTGCAAAAGTCCTCCTATTTTGAGACAGCATCATGTCAGAGGAAGAGAACTGGGATTTTGGCTACGTCTTTTCTTCGTGGGAAGAGCTTTTCTCTTCGTGCGAAGAGTTCCTGCCTTAGCTTTTTTCTGGCTTCTTTTCTTTAGTTTTCCTTGCTTTCTTTATTTCCGAAGCTCGTTTCTTCACCACCTTTGATCCCCGCTTCCTATTTCCTGCCAACCACAACACGAAACACGAACCCGCGATCATATCACAATAAAAGCAACAAAATATACGAGAAACGCCCGGATTTAACGATTAACGCTTAAAAACTCAATTTTCACAATTTTAGCACAAAACGCTCAAAGACGATTAAATTCTCCATGATAAGCACGCAAAACATAGCAAAAATAAGGAATAACATAACTCCAAAATGGAGTTATCACTCACCAGATCTAATATCATTCAACTTAAATCCGACCATCAAAACCCCCCAAAAAGGGCCCTAATTCCATCGATTCGTATACGCGGAAACTCACTATCATCAAAAACAAACTTGCCTTCTCTTATGTTGTAATTAAAGACTAGGATATGTTTCTCTGTGCCTTGAATGTCGTTTCAATTGAGTACAACCCATTCCTCTCATCTTTACTAACTATTCAAACCCGATTTCATTTGAAGAACTGCATGTTCTCTCGAAGGCCGAAGAACAAATGGTTGCTTCTCAGATCTCTACTGTCAAACCCCATATACCATTACCTTCTTTTCTCAAAGTGGTCCTGGTTGCCGTGGTGGGCGGAACCCTACCGAATCTCGTTGTGGCCTATCGAGTCAACAAGTTGGTGGTCGTTTTGACTCCTCTCAAAGCAGACGGTTTAATCTGGGTTTTAGGTATCCAAATGGATCTGATTATGGTAGCGGTTCTTGGTACAATTTGGGTCTTGGTTCAAATCCATCAACCGTAGCCAAGGTTGTCCGTTCGAGGATGTGGTTTTGCTGAAGTAACTTGTCATATTTGTGGATAAGAATTCCATTTTGCTCTTGACTGTTACCACATGATGAATTACTCGTATCAAGGTCTCCATTTTCAAGAAAAGCTCTCTGCCATGACTAAATCTTCCTCTTTTTAGGAGTTTCCTCCCTCTTACATATGGCTGACAGAAACGTGATCCACAAATCGTATAACTTCCTTTATCAAGAATCTCACTATTTCTGAGACACATTTTGGTAATGAGCAAGTTACAGTCGGTAATGGGTCTTCACTTCCATTACAAAATTGTTGTACTGCTTTTCTCACTACTGCAAGCAGTTCTTTTCGGTTGTCTGATACCTTACATGTTCCTGATTTATCTTTCAAGTTGCTATCAGCAAATAAGCTCTCTGTAATGAGCATAATGTCTGCTTCATCTTTGAAAAATAATCATTTTACATTCAGGACACTGCTATGGTAGAAACCCCTTTTCAGGGTTTCAGTAAGAATGGTTTATATCCTATGTTCTCCATGTCTTTTTCAAACTGATCCTCAAGTCAACCTTCGATAGAGAACTCAATCCAACTTATGGCACTCTACACTTGGGCTTACTTTTAATTATGTTATGTCCAAATATAATTATAGTCCTAAAAATGTTAACACTCTATTACTTTGTGGCCTCGTTTGGGTAAGGTACAAGAAGGGGGGGGGCAAGGATAAAATTGTACCCCCCGTGCTCATTGTCCTGTATTTGGGTGCAGGATAAGGAGCAGGTACAAAATTGCTTTCCTTATAGGTACAATTCTCATTTTTTTTTTGCCTACAACCTTATACCACACCCTAAGTTGTATGAGGTTGGATAAGGGAATGAGGGTATAAGGAGGGTGTTCTGAAATGACTAAATTGCCCCATATAAATGTATACACACACATATGTACATAAATACATTCATATATCTGTCTATATATGATTATAATATATGTGTATATATGTAATATATGTATGTGTGTATATATACATAATATATATGTGTGCCTATATATTCTATCTATAAATATATGTGTGTAAAAATATACATATATATATATATATATATTATATGTACATTTATCTATACAGACACACACACACACACATATATATATATATGTGTATGTATATTTATATATGTGTGTGTCTATCTGTATATTTATCAACACATATATTATATGTATATGTATATAGTGTATATATGTATATGTAATATATGTTTATGTGTGTATGTATAAACAGAACAATGACAATTATTAATTTAAGACGTAGCGTCACGTATGATGCAGTTACTAATTGACTTATATCACGATATCTTGAACTTAGATTTAGAATCATCTCTACTCTAATATTTTCGCATTTAACATGTCAATATGTGTTTAATAATTGTTTTGTTTACAGTCTATAGCGAAAGACACAATAATTTTAAAAAGCAGGTTTTAAACAAGGGGGGCAATGTGGTCATTTAGACACATATCCTACATCTTATCATGCACTACCTAAACATGTTAATACATATCCCTGCAGCTTATCATATATCATATCCTGCTCTAACCAATCACTCAGAAACAGTACAATCATATCATGTCTTATACCAGTACAATCATATCATACCTCTTATACTAGTACAACTCTTATCCCCATCATTATTGTACCTTACCGAAACGAGGCCTGTGTGTCATGCCTTTCTAAGAAAATGACTAAACTACCTGTACATTATTTGATTATGTGTTTACCTCTGCTTTGAATCTGGTTCACAGTGATGTTTTGGGGCCTCCCTCCACGATATCTTTTAATGGTTATATATGATTGTTCACATTTTTCTTGGTTATTTCCTCTTACATTAAATTATGAAGTCACTTCTACTTTAATTCATTACAAACAGTTCATTGAAAAGCTTCATGGTTATCCCATTAAAAAATGCGATCAGATGGAGGAGGAGAGTATAATGCCTATACTTTCCGGATATTTATGCAAGAAAACGGTAATATTCACCAAAAAGGTTGTCCACATAAGACCACAACAAATGGGTAGTTGAATGCAATGATCGTCACATAATTCAGACTGCAGTGACATTGCTAAATACTGCTTCCTTACCTAATTTTTTTGGTCTCATGCAGTGGCCACTGCCACATACTTAATACACCGAATACCTAGCTAAAATACTATTGACATGTTATTTGGTTATAGTCATTTACATGTTTTCAGATGTGCTTGCTATCCTTAAAACCCTACATGAAATCTAAACTTGATCCTAAGACAACTAAGTGTGTATGTATGGGCTATGTGATAACTCTCTTTTAGTAGTTATTAATATACTTTCTTATTACTTGTATTAGGCTTATTTCACATGATTTATAGGTTATATGTGCGTTAATATGTGGAGTTGATGATTGATAAGCCTAAGAGGAAAAGTTGTGTTTCTAGCTTATTTGTGCATGTTTTCTCTCATATTTGCTATGATAATTGCACGTGTTGTTTAGTGTTGTGTATCTCAGATAAAATAGGTGCAATGGAGCTTACGTGGGGCTTTGAGATGCTTGGAATGGAGCTAGATGAAGAGGAGAAAAGGAGACGCACAAACGAAGAAAAGTTGGAAAAGTCACACAGGACAAGCCTGCACTCTTTTCGATTCTCAGGAAAATCTACAAAGAATTTTGGAGCAAGGCCTGCTGAATTGGAAAATAGACATCCGTATCTTTCCAACGATATATGTTAGGCCCAAAGACGAGTCCTTATGAGGGAGATACAGCCCGCGCAAGATCAGCAAATAATTTTGGCCGAGAATTACAAAGTAGAGGGACTGAATTGCAATTTCGGCCAGATTTCATTAAAAAGCGTGCCCAGGCAATAAAGGACGTATTCTCAGACCTAGAACAGAGGGATACGCTGCTAGAGAAGAGGGAGGAAGGCTAGGGAGCACGAGAGGCATGAAGAACAACACCGGAATCGCCGTAACGCGATTTTCGTCACGAGTTTGACTATCCCTCCTATCTTTTCTATTGTTCCTCAATACTATGAACTTGTTAGCTATTATTTTCAGATTATTTGAGTAGTTTTCTTGGCTAGGCTCTATGGAGATCCTAGGGTTTTGTTAGACACCGTTCCGGATTTGTTTGTTTGATTCACGCTTATGGATTCACGTTATTGATTAATTTTCTTCTCTATTGATGTATTGTTAACCTAGAACTATTGACAAGTTTTAGGTAGGATATGAATGATGAATAGAGATGTCTTTGATCCTTAAAGTTTATCTTAGCTTAAAGTAATAGTTAACTTGCTTCTTCTAGTAATCTTGTTCTTAATATTATGCTACCTTAGCGTCAAGAAATAGGGTATCTACTTGGTGAAAGATTGATGGACTGACAGGTGAAGATTGATTAGCTTATGAATCTAGGATTGCTAGCAACCCCGTATCGTGATGGACTGGAAGGAGAAACGTTAGGGTTTGGATCAAAACGTAGGATTATTCTTAGTGCTTGTTAGGTGATGTAGTTTATGGATCGACAGATGACGACTATTGAACTTAGCATAGGCTTACATGAGACTGAGAGGAGATTGTAAGTAGTTAAACGTGATCAAGGGCATATTCAATATTACATGTTTCAAAGCAATATCCGGAATTGTCTACTGCCCTAGGTGATCCATAGATTCGCCTAGTCTTTCTTCTTATTTAATCAAACCTTGTTTAATTATAAAAATCCAAAAATATTGTCTTTTAGTTAGTTTAATACAGTCACTTGATTGGGGGTGACAACTTCTCAAATCAACAACTTTCTTACTGTTATTTCAATTAAACTCTTTAGATTTAATCTCTAATTAACAATAAACCTACTATCTGTCCTTGTGGGTTCGACAACCTGAGTTTCAATACTCACTCTTTATTACTTCGACCGTGCACTTGCGTATACACGTAAGAAATCGTGTCACTATGCTGCTAGATATAAGGGCTATCCTTGTTTTGATAAGAAATCTCATAAGTTTTATATTAGCCGTGATGTTATATTTGATGAATTCACTTTCCTTATAATTATGCATCTACTTGTACTCCATGTGATAATCCTAATACTTCTCCTTTCTCACAATTTTTACTTGTTGTGGTTCCATGTTCGTTTCCTTAATCACATGATGAGTTTCCTCTTGCTCCATCTTTTGATGATAACACAAGAGCAAATAGTGCACACATAACCTCCCCTAATGATGTTTCTAACCCAAATTCTGAGGGTTTAGGCTTATTTCAGTTGTCTACTGATAATATTCATGCTGCCTCCTCACCTCTGGCCTTACCACCCATTCGTGAAGGCTTGTAATCTCCCAGTTCTGGCAGGGCACTTTCCCGTAGACCTATGATTATTTCCCCATATCCTCCACCACTTCCTAATATTCTGGTAACTGCAAGAAAATAAGGAGCATATCCTCTATCAGTTTTATTCTTCTGTTAAATCTCCTAATACTTCACTTCACTTTGGTTAACATTTTTTTATCCTCTAACACTGCACAAACTGAAAGTTCATGTTACAAAAAAGCATCCAAACAAGTAATTTGGCTGAAATGGCAGATGAATTTGGTAGTCTTACTCAACAACGGAAATGGAGTTTAGTTCCTCCTCCACCCTATGCCAACTTCACTTGCAATATATGGGTGTTTAAAACAAAATTTAACCCTGACAGTTTTGTCTCTCGCTAGAAGGTTCGTCTAGTAGAAAAGGGATTCCACCAAACTCCTGGCCTTGACTACGACAAGATCTTTAGTCCCATGGCTAAGCACAGTACAGTTCGTTGCATTTTTTAACTAGGAGCTAGAATGTTTTTTACACGGATTCCTCTGCAAAACAGTCTACATGAAACAATCCTCTGGGTTTTTGGATCCAAATTTTCCTCACCATATTTTCCGTTTACATAAATACATTTATGTCCTTAAACAAGCACCTAGTGCTTGGTTTGAATGTTTTACCACTTACTAATTTTCTTTAGGTTTCGAAGCCTCTAATTGTTGGAATTGTGCCCTAGAGACAATCAATTTATCATGACACTTATTTGGACTTACTATTCATTATGTTATCGATATGGAGATATGTTAACATTAATGAAGTCCTTAGAGTATCAATGTTATATTCTTAAATATCCCTAGTCGAGTACTACAGTTAATTAGGACGACTGTATTGCATCGAGACTGGTATGCGGGTAGAATTATATGGAGATATCAAGTCTAACACATGGGTACGCATTAAGAGGAGTGACATACTAGATTGACCTGCCATGAGAAGGCTACATGGGAGTTATGTGAATGTTACAAGCGCTTCTCATAGTGACAATGGTGTTGTGATCCTTCGAATTGAACTCACTAGATACTTTAGTTGTGAATTATCACATTTTGATATCGTCAACGTTACACATGACAGGGTAACTATAAAGGCTTTATTCATGCATGATATGAAGCAAGCTGAGAGATGGTAGTGATGTAGATAGGATTTGTCCCTCCCACATAACGTGAGTAAATATCCACGACCACTCGATGAGTATGACTTAGGGAAATGCATGGCCATGCTGAAATAAATCAATATGAGATATTGATGTTATTTGTTTATCTAAGTCTACTAACAGATCGAGAAACTATGGGTTGGATATAATGGTGTGACACTCCATGTCTTATGTCAAATCCAGATAGATGAGACAAAGGGGTTACACAACATGGTAACATTGGTCACAGAGGTTCGTCAGATCACTGACTATTCCTATTAGTTGGGTAGCATTGATGTGTTGCTAGACACCGCTCAATTTTGTAACTGTTACTGCCAACATAATAAGAACCTTCATGGTCACACACCAAAAGGATTATACTGGAAGTAGATGTTAATTAGTTGAACTAATTAGCAGTTAAAGGTACCAAGGATCAAAGTGCAACAACATGCATATTTAGTTGGACAAAATAACAAACTAGACTAAAATGAAAGTTAATCGAAACTGTTGGATTTAATTACTAGTGGGGCTGTTTTGTAATTAATAAAGAATCATTAGTGATAAAATAATAAGTCTAACCCCAATTTTGTAAGGGTGAAAATTAGAGCACAAGAAAGAGAGAGAGGGAGGCCACCCAATAGAGGCTAGCACAAACGGTAGAGGATGTTCTAGTTGGAGATTCTACGGTGTGGACTTCTGCAGAGGCGTCGACACTACTTCTGCGCAAAAGTGATCATCATAGTCAGGTATGACTGAAATAACCTTTTATCCTTTATCATGTTATGATGCTTCACCTGCGATTCATGGAGGGTTTTGAGAAGAATAAAATTATTGTATTTTACGCTGCGTAACCTGCATCAAAACCCTTGAAGGGGTGTACAATAGATAGAAATACAGGATCAATACTGTAAAGGGGGGGGGGTTGAATAGAGCATTCCAACTTTTTCTAAACTTGCATGAAGAGTGGTTTCAAAAGGAATTGTAATGTAAGAAGAGTGTTTCAAGGCGTTGTAATGAGTTTCAAGCCCTTGGAATGAAAACAGTTGAAGTTTTAAAAGATAAGTCTATTTCAAGGCCTTGAAATGAGTTTCAAACCCTTGAGATGAAACTGTTTTGAATGCTGCAAAAGTTCTAAGTATGGAACTGAAAAGTAAAAGAAAGAGACACAAGATAAATAGAGTTCAGTCCACTTGGACCTATGTCTCTACGTCATGGATCTTCTCCCTGTAGGATTTTCAACACAATTATTATTAACCCAAAGCTAAGCCCTAGATCTCAAGTACAGAGAAATGCCTTACTATATTACAGCTTGTGGTTCTCACTGACCTGTCTAGTACATGCTCTATCTATCTGATTAACTAAGAATTTTCTATTGTTCACCTTGAACAATGCTTGAGAATGAGAACTAGAAGTATTATAAAAATGATATACATATGAATTTCAGAAGAGAAGATCACTAGAACTGAATCTGCAGTGAGTATGCAGTGTTCTTGTGATGCTTGGATTGAGAGAAATGAATCCGCTTCTTTGTTGATTTTCAATCCTTGAATCTTTTTGGGTGTCTCTGCTAATTGTCGCGTTCAATGCTCCACCACTCCTTTTTTTTATAGAGCAGTTTGAAATGAAGATCTTCAGGATCTTCTCTTTAACAAACTTCTGTATTTTGTAGCTTCAACTTTGACTTCTCTAACTGCTTCTCCAACGGATAGTTTTACTACTATCTTAAATGATATTGACTTGATATTGTATAAACATTTGTTAGGAAGCTTCTAAACACATCAAATTGATAACAGAATCAAATCAACACAGATTTCCTTTCCTGCAAAAACTCAGGTTAGGAAATTGATCCTTAAAAAAAAGAAACAGAATTTCCCTGCAAAACTAAGTAAAACATATGGATTAGATAATGTAAAATGTGTCAAGATACTTTGTCTTTCATAATCAAGTATCAACTAATTAAGCACGATTAGGAGTTGAATCAAGATAATAAACTCCCCCTAAGTTTATGCATATAAGGTACAACCAGTTTTAAGGCTTTGAAAGTTGTTTCAAGGCCTTGAAATAGACTTGTTATATCAAGCCTTTGAAACTGAGTTGAACTTACAACCCTACACTTATGTTGGCTCTTCTTTGTTTATTCGACATCGCAAAAGTATGCTACCATCATGCTTTTTTATGTTAATGACATTATATTAGCCGAAAATGATATTCCGTACATTTCTACTTCGGTTACTATGTGAAATATTTCAAATTACAAACTTACCGTCCCCTTACCTATTTTATTGACTTACAAATAGTTCGACTACCTAATAGTCCATCAAGGAAAATACATTATTGATTAACTTGCACGTTTCAACATGTCCAATTGTAACCCTACTCCCCTAGCTGCGGGGATTAAATATCACACACTTCAAGGGACTCCTTACATGATCCAACAATTTATCACCAATTATTAGGTGCATTACAATATTTAACATTTAGTCGTCATGACTTAGCATTTTATGTGAACCATCTTTGCCACTTAAGAATTCTTCAACTACGTTACACCTAAGTGGTGCAAAATGTAACTTATGCTTTTTGCAAGGAACAAAGTCTCATGGATTGTTCTACCAAAAGAGCCACTTACCTCTTCAAGTTGTCACCGATGCGGATTGGGCTGGTGACCCAACCGATCGGCGTAGTACTATTGGGCTTATTATTTTTATTGGCCCCAACCCTATTCATTGGGCTGCCAATTAACAACCCACCACGGTCCGGTCCTCAACTGAGGCTGAGTATTATGCCCTTGCTACTGTTGCTGGTGATCTCTCATGGTTTCGATACATTTTTCATGATCTCGAGTTTGGAATCCCTAGCCCCCCCTACTTGGATAGATAACTACCCAAATTTATCTCTAATTGAAAATCCTACGTTCAATGCTCGGAGAAAACACATCGAGTTTGATTACAACTACGTTCGCAAAAAAAGTTTTTTACGCAAACAACTCTTTGTTGCTTTTGTTCCAGGTAAAGACTAAGCTGCTGATATTTTTACAAAGTGCCTAACCACAGCTCAATTTGATCGCTTCATGCATAAACTGATGGTCTGTTGAGCACCATCAATTTTAAGAGGGGATATGAGCCCATACTTTCTATTCAGTTCTCTTTGGGCCCTCATATTAGTTTACTGAGTAAAGCCCAATAAGAGTTATTCATACTAAAGTACAATATTGTAACACATTTACGTTAGGGTTATAGACGTTATATAGCCGTTCTATCAGTGCCGTTGGATCTCCTGCGTACAATCAAACACTGCATTCTCAGTATATTTATTCGTCATCTCTTCCCTGATTAGGGTTAATGAATTCATTTGACACAACGCCTATCTCTATATATTCTGTCTTTAGCTCTATGTAAATTCATGCCGATCCAGTGATTTCCTTTCAACTACACAACCTCATGCAGCATAGAGCAAAAGGAGTTAATAAATAAAAATGTTTGAAAAAGGGACAAATACTTTAAATTCCATTTAATATAATAAAACATTGATTTTTTTTTTCATATGAAGAGACTTTTTAATTTGGGAAAAATGAGAAAACTTTTTTATTTGGAAAAGAAATAAGAATTGTTTTGAAATTAAATTCATTGAATGGTATCTCTCCAATGTTTAGAGAGTACATGTCATTAACCAACATGTTTCGTGTTCACTGAATGTGGAAGTTGGATGGTCAAAAGTGTAGTCTAAAACTTCAATTTTGGATGTAAAATTAAGTAACACAAAATCCTTAGTTACACATGGAAGATTATATGTCATATAATAACCAATTCGATTGGTAGAAACATGCTACAGAAATTCATTCCCATATTGTTATTTCCTTTCAACACTACACCAACTCATACGGCATAATGCAAATGAGTTAATAAAAATGTTTGAAAAATGGATAGATACTTTAAATTTCATTTAATATAATAAAACATTGAATTTTCTACCAATCGAATTGGTTATTATAAGACATATAATCTTCCATATGTAACTTAGTTGTTTATGTCAATTAATTTTACATTGAAAATTGAAATTTTAGACTAAAATTTTGACCATCCAACTTCCACATTCATTGAACATGAAACATGTTGGTCAATGAAATTAATTAATTAAACTTTCTGACATGTTCCATTCAATGAATTTAGTTTCAAAAACTTTCTTATTTTTTCAAATAAAAAGTATTCTTCATTTTTCAAAATTGAAAGCCTCTTCACTCGAGAGAAAATAAGAAATCAACACTACACCAGCTCATGCAGCATAACGCAAATGAGTTAATAAAAATTATTGACAAAAGGATAGATACTCAAAAAAAAAAAACCGAAGAGACTTTTAGTTTCGAAAAAATGAAGAATACTTTTTATTTCAAAAAAATAAGAAAGTTTTCGAAACTAAATACATTGAATGAAACCTATCTCAAGTTTAATTAATACATTTCATTGACCAACATGTTTCATGTTCAATGAATGTGGAGGTTGGATGGTCAAAAGTGTATTCTAAAAGTTCAATTTTCAATGTAAAAATAAATGACACAAAAAAATAAGTCATACATGGAAGATTATATATCATTGAATAACCAGTTAGAATGAATTGATTAGTAGAAACATCCTACATGTATGCCATTTTTAAAATAGCATGACATAAGTCATTTATTCGGTCTAATGTGAAGTTAGACCTATAAATTTCGTTCAACCCCATCACAACTACCACCTCACAACAGTGTAAAGATAAGAGATTTCAGCGTCGTAACAGATTCAAAGGATGAAGCCTTCTGCAATCATTTTTCTAGTGTTTGGTCTTTTCTTACCGAACGTTCTCTCCTATGAGGACAAAATTCCAGACGGATACTATCCAATCGATGACTTGAGTGACCCCTTGGTGCAAAGTATTGCCAAATTTGCAGTACAAGAGATTAATAAAAATGTGAACGGGTTATTGGAGTACAAGAAGGTGCTTAAGGGAGAGGTACTGATTGGCGGAGATAATTACAAGCTAAACATTCTTACAGATTTCTCAAAGAAAAACTTTCTCACAGATGATATGGTTGGCTTGCCAAGAACGTTTGAGGTTATTGTATCCTATAATGATCTTGACAAAAGCAAGAAACTGATCTCCTACAAAGAGGTTGGACATTAATTAGTTTGATCAGTTTGATCTGCTTTCTTTGGTTTGGTGATGATTTATATCTCCTACGCCATTTTCTGTCTCCTAATAAAAATAATGAAGTATTGGATTTGATATAGATCTTTTTTTGGTACGTGGTTGTGTTTCTCTTATGTTATATTTTTCTTTTTTGTTGAGAACCATTTCTGTTATGTTCCTAAATGAAATAATTTTTATTTTACTGAACATTAAGATTTTCTTTTTATTTAACTTAATGTACATTAAGATAAAGCTAACACTTTCAGATCAAAATATAAAATATTTTGATTGATAGTCGTAGGCTAAAGTTCACAAATATATGGTAAAGGAACGTGAGCAAGATGTTTGAGAATGGTGAAAGGATTTAACAATCGATGGATTTCTAGATTTCACAGAGAAGAACGCGAAGAGATTGAGAAAGAGACGAAGAAGGCGAAATGAATTATTTACATTCAATTAACCATAATCCTCAATAAGACGAGGAATATATACAATGGAGATTGCACCGTTAGATCAGTACAGAGCAATGCAACGGTAAGAAAGAAACGGCTATAAAATAAAAACCCGAAACAAGCTATTGGGCTGAATAACAATGGGCTTCCGTCAAATGGGCTTGAGAAATGTATAGTCTGGACTTGTGTCATGACTTGTGTTGGATCTGGAATAAGACTTGTGTGTTGGGTTGTCTAAGGGTGAGTTTGGGAATGCTTTCGCTGTCAGCACAGCTGCTTTACGACATCAGAAGCAGTTTTAGTGTGTTAAGTAAAAATAATTTGTTGCTTTTCCGGACATCTTCTGCTGTCCCACAACAGTTTTCAAGAAGAAGGGGGGAGATGCTTTTCCAGAAAGTGCTTATGATTATTTATGTAGAACCGATTTCAAACTTAATTTTTTTTTACATATCAATAGTTATCTTTACGGGTATGACGCGTGTCATACATTTTTGTCATTTTACCCTGTCACAGCAACTTCACAGTTGATTTTACCAAACAAAAAATTGCTATATCAATATTTCACAGCAGCTTTTAAGTAATATTTATCAAACAACATTTTATCAAGAATTCACAGCAGCTTTTCCACAGTATTTTCACAAAGCAGCTTTCTAGCACCGCCACACCATTCTCAAACTAACCCTAATACCCTCTCATAAATTTATTGTGGTGGACAGACCATCAGTTTAATTTTGAATCTTTCAAACTCAGCAATGGGAAGAGATTTGGTGAAGATGTTAGCTACTTGAGATTTTCCTGAAACAAATGACACACTTAATTCTTTATTAAGGGCTTTTTAACGCACGTACTGGTAATCAATCTCTATATGTTTAGTACGTGCGTGAAAAAGTAGATTTACAGTTAAGGAGAGTACATAAAATGTCAGTCCAAAGAGTAGGAGGATGAGGCAGAAAAAAATTTAATTCAGAGAAAAAATAGCAAAATCAAGAAATATATGCGGTTGCTGTAGCGAGGGCTCTATATTCAGGCTCT
The DNA here is from genome assembly GCA_023055425.1 of Linanthus parryae. Lineage (NCBI taxonomy): Eukaryota > Viridiplantae > Streptophyta > Magnoliopsida > Ericales > Polemoniaceae > Linanthus > Linanthus parryae. The sequence goes on along the minus strand of JALGPY010000035.1, from coordinate 2,077,867 downwards.
GTTGAGTTTGTGAAGCTTTGTTTGTTAATCCGAGCGTTTCTCGCTTTATTTATATTTATTTTATTACAATTGATCGCACGAGTTGTTTTAGTGTTGTATTAGACAACTCGGGGATTAAGTGGAAAGGGGAAAGTGAACTTCAGAAATTGAGACAAAACTGATAATGGGTCAAAAAAGGACAAAGGGGAGGTAACTGCAATTCTAGGAAGTTCTGGAAAGTATGCCTGGCTTCCAATATGGTTGGCTCCCCTTTTCACCATCCATTACAATTCCCTATACACCAACATACCTGCCTACCTTCACCACCTCCAATTAACCATCCAACTCTCTGCCTTTTACACAACATGAAACCCTCATAGCAATCATCTACAGCCACCATTTCACCAAGCTTACTGACTTGCAACCTCATAAACAATCACCAATAGCTTCTCCAAACCACCACTATACCAACAAAACAAACTGCTCACTACTCAACTATGCCAACCAACATTTTACTCCAAGCCAATACACCACCGAACTAAACAACGTAACCTCCATGATTACACCTAGCAAACTACCACCAGTACTTTAGTACCCATGGCCATGAACTCTCAATTCAAAAACTCTCCACCAAACTCCATAACCCACCTAAATTACCAACTCAAATCACCATTTATAAAACACCAGCCCCCCTTGACACCACTGTTTCACCTTAGTTTACCAACACCTCAACTTGCAGCAACAACCCAAAGCCACAATTCCAACAATTAACACCCAAAACCTCCATTACCTGCTCCTTTACCATGACAACTATGACCACCAATTTCTCCACAAATCAACATCATCCACCATTACATCTCAGCCTTTACCCAACCTACCTCCTTCTCCCCTGAAACCAACAATACAGCCCTCCATTAACATAAACTATCTACCAGTTCAACACCCACCACTGAAGGCCACCATTGTCAGACCGCAAACCCAGTACAAACCCATCACTAATTCACCTGCACCGAAGCAAAACAACCCAGCACCCGCAAGAAGAGACCCAACAACCTCCAGCCAGGAAACCGAGCAAGAATCAAGAAACAGATTCAAAGAAGAAAACAACAGCGGCAGCAGAGAGTGAAGCAATTCGCTCGAAATCCTGATGCAACTCGCACGAATAGCCGGTGATTTGACTGACCCAATTTGCATGAATTATCAAGGCGCAGCTCTAACTTCGCAGGAATAAAAGACTACGTACGGCATAATTGCAATTATACAAACTTTTCATTAAAAACGTGGCTGATTAATTAATACACCGTATCATCAGTTTCTAAGGAGATTAACGGAGGATTAACGCAAAATACAGAAGCAGCAAAAGAGCGAGGAACAGGAGCTTCCGGCTGAAGCTTGGAGCGCGCCGAAGCTTTGATTTCCCGTTTGAGATTTCTATACTCTCTCTATTATCTCTTGTTTCATGTTTACAATGAATTTCTTTACTGTAATCGTTAGCATGAGTAGGTAAATTACTTTTCTAGGTTCGTACGTTTGAACCTAGCTCATGAAACTTTTCCGGGTTGTGAGACTTTGATTCATGCGTTGTCAATATTACTGATCCAAACAAAACTGTAAACTAATCAATCGCGCCAAAAATTAACAAAACGCATAACAAACTTACTGGTTCGACATTCCGAGCGCTTGTATAGTTTTGGAAGATAGTTTTGTATATAATACGAGGCTCCTTAAAGCAGATTCGTCCCCCACACTTCGTGCTTGCCGTGGAGAATTTGGACGTCTACTTCCCAGGATAAAAGCTTCCTTGTGCGGTGTCGAAAGCACGGTACGACACTCGCACACGACGAACTAAGACTAAGAAAAGGAGAATTTCTGATGTAAGGTAGTGAGAGAGATATTTGTGTGTTTCTTAGATGTGTCTAAATGAGGAGGGTGATAGTCCTTTTTATAGGAGAAGAAGTGACTGTTGGGAACGGTTGTGTCTGTTCAATTTGAATTGATCAGTTGCAACTGTTGATAATCCGTTTAAATACGTAACATATTAATATTTAGTTAGTATTTTGGCCCAAAAAAGTTAAGGCCCACTAACTAGCCCAACCCAACACTAAAACACGTCACAACATGTATCCAAGCTGACTGTGGTGGTTCGACCTTTGTCTTCCTCATCAACGATGTGATATACATCTCTCAACCCAATGATCAACGAATCATTTTGAGCGCTTAATTTGATCATTCATTACTTCATAGTTTTTGACGAGTAAGTTACCGAAACGATCAACAATGGTATCATCAACTCTTAAGCGATTCGGGTCAAACCAGAATCAAATTAATATCGTCTAAAACTTACTTTTTCCAACAATCCCCAACATGAATGAAATATTAGCTTTTAATCTTAAAAGTTGTCCAAATGTGGATGAAATCTCCTAGGCGGTTGTTAATTGCATAAAGGAAGGTGGACGTAGGCTTTGAACCTTCCCCTTAGTGGAATACTACAGGATATACTGGCTTGACAGTGAACGAAACGCCTTGAACTGCTTGCCGCGTTGTATACCTAGTTGGTAGTAATCACACAATTAACAACCTGAATGTAGTCCGTTCTCATAGTTGTGTTCATTTCGGCCTTGAAGAACTTTCCTGGTTTCATGAGTAGACTTAGAGGAGTATAGCCACGTCATCCTCCTACAACCGGCCTGTTCCTACTCACATAGGTGAGACGCACAACGAGTATCCTACATACTCTTCTTAAATAACCTTAAGATGTGGTCTCATTAAAAGCATTTAGCTTACCTTGTCCCATCACTCGTTGTTCGCCCTAGGAATGAGTTTGGAAACTTAATTTCCGGGTGAGTGATTTGTTTATTTTCACTAGTAGTTGGGTTGTCCCTTTTGAACCTAGTTCTTGGGATCTCCAGTCACCTAGGTTGGGTTTGCCGCTACGTGCAACTCTTACGAGATTGACTTTAATCCCATTCCCCTTGACAAACTTGCAAGTATTTCTCTCGATAAACCTTTAGTCAACGGATCCGCTATATTTTCTTTTGACTTTACATAATCGATCGACATTATTCCTCTTGAGAGAAGTTTCCTAATGGTATTATGTCTCCGACGTATATGTCTAGACTTACCATTATACATGCTATTTTTTGCTCTACCTATTGCTGATTGGCTGTCGAAATGAATGCAGATAGGAGGCACTGGTTTTGGCCATGTTGAAATATCTTCGAGGAAATGACGAAGCCATTCTGCTTCTTCCCCTGCCTTGTCTAACGCTTTGAATTCCGCTTACATAGTAGACCTTGCAATGCACGTCTGCTTTGAAGATTTCCAACATATTTCCGCTCCACCGACAGTGAATACATAGCCACTTGTGGACTTGGAGTCTCTTGAGTCAGAGATCCAGTTGGCATCGCAATATCCTTCCAGGACAGCTGGATAATTCGATTATTGTAGACCCATGTCTTTGGTATAACAAAGATACCTTAACACTCGAATAAAGGCTGTCCAATGGTCCTTTCCAGGGTTACTGGTAAAGCGACTTAATTTTTCGACAACTTGTGCGATGTCCGACCTTGTACAATTCATGATGTACATGTCGCTTCCAATTATCTGGGCATATTCCAATTGCCTAACATATTCGCCACGATTCTTGGCGAGATGTAAACTCACGTCTACTGGTGTGGTAATCAGTTTGTTGTTCCCTTTGTCAAACTTTTCGATCACCTTTTCTATGTAGTGAGTTTGAGAAAGTGCGTAACCATCTGGAGTCTTTGTAATTTTAATCCCTAAACTTACATCCGCCACTCCTAGGTCTTTCATGTCAAACTTCGTAGACAATAATTTCTTGGTGTCAAGAATTATTGTCTTGTTGCTCCCCATAATTAGCATGTCGTCGACATACTAGCATATTATGACACATTCCTTTCCTATTTTCTTATAGTATACGCACTTATCACATTCATTAGTTCGAAATCCATGGCTGCTCATGACTTTGTCGAACTTCTCATGCCATTGCTTGGGGGGGGGCTGTTTTAGTCCATAAAGGGACTTCTTTAGCCGACAATATTTTTTTCGCTTCCAGGAAATTTAAACCCTTCCGGTTGTTCGATATAGATTTCTTCCTCTAATTCTCCGTTCAAGAGAGTCGTTTTATCGTCCATTTGGTGTATTTCAAAATTGAATATTGTAGCAACATGTATCCAAGCTGACTGTGGTGGTTCGACCTTTGTCTTCCTCATCAACGATGTGATAAACATCTCTCAACCCAATGATCAACGACTCATTTTGAGCGCTTAATTTGATCATTCATTGCTTCATAGTTTTTGAGGAGTGAATTACCGAAACGATCACCAATGGTATCATCAACTCTTAAGCGATTCGGGTCAAACCTGACTCAAATTAACATCGTCAAAAACTTACTTTTTCCAACATCGTGAACTTTTGTCTTAGTTTGATCTAGATTACGTCCTTCTATCTTTTGATTCTTGTACTTTAATTGATGCAATGGTAGCGTCGTGACCTATAATTGCTACTTGGTGAAAATTGATGGATTGAAAGGTGACAACGATGAGCCTGGAATAAAGAGTGAAAGCAACCCCGTATCTTGATGGACCGACAGGAGAAGCGTCAGGGTTTGGGTTGTTACATGAAATTGTTCGTAAAGAATGCTAGGTGACACAGTTTATGGATCTACAGATGACGACTTTGAAACTTCATCGTAAACATACAGGAGATCGACAAAAGATTATATGAGCCTATATGTGATCAAGAACTTATTTTAGATTATGTGTTTCTAAGTGCAATCCGGGAAAGTGAATTAATCTAGGGGATACGTAACGAACCTAGTTTCTTCTTTACCAGTGATAATTCACAACCAATACTCAAAAATCAAAAAATATTAGTCTAGATTGTTATTTATATTTCAGTCACTTGTTTGAGGGTGACATATTCCTAAATCAACCATATTTCCTCCTCCTGTTACTTTAAATCTAAATTAATCCTCTAGCTAAATAATCTTAAGACTGTTCCTAAGGATTCGAAAACCTGAGCTTAGTACTCATCTTTAATACTTCGACCGTGCACGTGCGTATACACGTAGGAAATCGTTTAAAGTTTTCGCCTCTGGCTATTGTTCACTAGAAATAACATAGTATTTGTAGTCTTTTATTCATGCGAAGACAGAGTTGCGCCTTGATAGTTCGTGTGAATTGGGTCAGCTAAATCACCGACTATTTGTGCGAGTTTCATCAGGATTTTCGCGCAAATCGCTTCACTCTCTGCTGCAGTTGTTGTTTGGTTCTCAACTCCTGCGAATGGGGTTAGGAATTCATCCGAATACCTGCCCAGTTTCTCTTGATTTGCTTCTCGATTCTTGTTGGGTTTCCTGGCTGGAGGTTGTTAGCAGAGAAGTTGGGGGAAACTTTATATACTCTGTTGATAAAGAGGGATCTTATCCGCTCATCAAGCAGCAAGCTAAGTAGGACTCACAATTTATGATTCTGGGAGATTATCGGCAATGCCTAAGCCTAAAGATGATGAATGGAAGACTAGGATTAGCAAGAATGTGACTGAATTGGCTAAATATATCTAGAAGGATAAGAAGACAGTGGAAAATGTGGAGTAGCATGATTTTGATGCAGACTTGACCCAGATTGTAAGTGAAGATGTCAACTTTGTGAGGGCGCAAGGATAGCGGCAGAATTGGAACCAAAGGACACAATAGCGCCTCAAGAGCTCTACTAATCGGAGCATTGTCCTTGACATGTCTTCAAATGTCATGTTCTTTCTTTCAAAAACACCAATCCTGTTGAGGTTTTCTAAGATCAGTGAAGTTGTGAGAGCTGTCATGCTTAGCACAAAATAAATCAAACTCAATTTGATGAAATTCTCTACCATGATCACTTTCAATATAAGCAACAGGCAAGTTTTCCAGTGTTTGAAGGTCCTTACAATGCTTTGAAAATTCATAAAGAGCTTCAGATTTGTCTCTAAGAAACATTACCCAGGTAAATCTAGAGAAGTCATCAACAATGACTAACATTTACTTCTTACACTTTGGAGTTGGAGTTCTCATAGGACCACAAAGATCCATATGCAATAATTCAATGGGTCTAGTAGTACTTAAAAAATTCTTTGACTTGAATGAACTTCTTGTCTAATTACCTTGGGCACAGGATTTGCATACTTCTTCATCCTTGAACTTGATAGAGGGTAGACCTCTTACTAGGTTTTAAGAAAATAACTTGTAATGGTTTCAAGCTTTCTGTGCAAAATCTTTGAATCCTCGTTCAAGGCCTTGAGGCACTTCAGACTTTCTCCTGCAACTTTGTTAGTGTGCAAAGTATAAACATTGTTTGACCTTGAGGCAGTGAGGATGCAAATTCCAAATTTCTCATTTTGCACCACACATTTCTCTTTGTCAAAAATAACTATGTTGCCATTGTCACATAACTGAGATACACTTAGAAACTTAATGTCATCAACTAAATAGACATGAGAAATTGAGTTTTCAGAATCTGTACCAACTTTACCAATACCTAGTATGTTGCATTTGCCTTTTTCACCAAGTGTGATTGAACCTTCAGATTGCACTTTCAGTTCTGAGAATAAAGATATCTTTCCACTCATGTTTCCTGAGCAACAACTGTCCATAAACCATTTATGTTCTTTTCTCTTGGTGATAGCCTGCAAACACCATACACTGCCTTATCCAGATGTTAGACCCAGTGTGGAATTTAGATTCATATTAAGGGTAAACCAAGCTTTGTGGTCTAACCCCTTTAGGAAACCAAATCTGTCTAAATTATCCTGTAAGTTGAACTGGAAAAATGTTCCTCATTATGTGAGGGTGTCCTCTTCTAAAAGGACAAGTCATCTTAACATGACCAATTTTGTTGCCGTAATGGCACTTAGTAAAAGTTCTTCTACCAGCCATCACAAATCCGGTGTTGTTTTTTTGTGAAAGTTTGGATTGTAACCAATACTAGTTTTGTGAACAGACTTTAAGCTTCCTCCAAGAATCAGGTTTAAATAGTATTCTGAGCCAGCAAGTTTGGTAATAAATTTCTTCGATTTAAAGTTTCTCAGTTAGAGTAGTCCTTTCTTCCCCTAATTCATCAAACTGGTGTCTTAGAGTGACAATATTATCACTCAAAAGAGAGTTCTTAGTGACTACTTCCTTGACTTGAGTTTTCAAGGTTTTGAAATTGGTTTCATAGGCCTGGAGATCCTTTTCAGATTTCTTCTGAGAAATTTCAAGATTCCGATTTTAACAAACAAGATGAAAATTCTCTTTTTCTTTGTCATAAACCTTCTCCTTCAAATTCATAATTTCTTTCAGGTAATCCTCTTCATTGAAAAGCATTGTTCTAAGATAATCAGAGAGGACATCTATTGGTTTTGAAATCAAACAATTTACCATTACCTTAATATTCTTTTCAGAACTTTCATTATGCTTGGCCATAAGGCAGAGCTTGGCCTGTTCTTCCTCATATTCAGAATCACTTGAGGATTCTGAGTCACTTCAAGAATCTATCATAGCCTTATTTCTTCTATCATGGTCTTTCTTCTGAAAGTGTTTGTTTTTCTTGTGTGGACAGTCTCTAATCAAATGTCCTTTGTAGTCTTTGCTACTAGAGGATTTGTGTCTATCCCTGCTGAAGTCTTTGTTTCCAAAGTTCTAATTCACCTTGAGAATTCTAGTCAAGGCTTTGGAAATTAGAACAAAAGGATCTTCATCATCATCTTCTTAATTTTTAAGTCTTTGAGGTAGATCATTCTCCTTAGCCCTGAGAGCTAGATTCTTGACACTTTCTGGCTGTTCTCCATCAACTTCATTCATGGAGATCTCATGTGTAAGTCGCTTTCCCTGCAAGTCATCAAGTTAAAGTTATGATAGATCTTGAGCCTCTTTAATAGCAGTAGTCTTTGGTTCCCATTTGGCTTTGGGAAGACTTCTCAAAATGTTCCTGACTTTCTATTCATTTGAAAAAGATTTTCACAAGGAGTCCAGATTGTTGACAATGTCAATGAACCTCTTGAACATGTCCTTGATGGACTCATGTCCATTCATTTTAAACAATTCATATTATCTAAGTAATATGTTGATTTTTGATTGTATGACTTGACTGGTTCCCTCAAAGGTTATCATCAGTTTGTCCAATATTTATTTAGCACTGTTGCAACTTGAAATCCTACTGAATTCATCTACACTCAAATCACAATATAAGAGATCCATGTCTATGTAATTTTTAGTAAACTTTTCTAACTCAGAAGTAGAAAGTGAATCCTTAGTCTTGGGAGTTCTGATCCCATCTTTCTCTCTGTATAATTTATGAGGATGATTTTGTATGATATTCCACAACTCTATTTATTGATCAATGATGAAAATTTTCATCAGGGCTTTCCAATGTACAAAGTTGTCACCACAGAATTGAGGAGGTCTATTAGCAGCTCTTCCATGAGAGAAACCACCATCACCTACAGTACTTATGATAACAATATGGTTAAATCTATGAAGTGATACAAGCTCTGATACCAATTGAAAGATAGTAATGTAGGTAGTAATGGAGGATCAGTACTCTGAAGCAGGGTTGAATAGAGTATGGCAACTTTTGCCAAAAGAGTGGATTTCAAAGAATTTTGTAGCAAGCAGTGAGTATTTCAAGGCCTTGAAATTAATTTCAAGTCCTTGGAATAAAAACATATAGTAAAAATAATAGTGATAGTTTACAAGGCCTTGAAATGGCTTTCAAGCCCTTGAACTGAAAACCTGTTTTTTTTGTAGCAAAGAAGCTAAGTATAGAGAAGCAAGATAAATGCATGGGACACAGAGATTTATAGATTTCAGCCCACTTTGACCTGCAGGATTTTCAACCCATTTCTTATTAATCAAAAGCTAAGCCCTAGATCTCAAGCATAGAGAGTTTCCTTAAACTATTACTGCTTGCGGTTCTCACTAACATGTCTAGTACCTGATCTAGCTAGCTGATTCAACAAGAATTCTCTATTGTTTACTTGAAAAATTCACGAGAATAAGATGTAAGAAGAATAATCTAAATGATATACAAATATAGATCTGAAAGAAGAACACTATGAACTGATGAAGCAGTTGAATGTGCAGTGAGCTTCGGAAGAGTGGACTGAGTGAAATGAATCTCCTTCTGTGTTGCTTTTGTCAATCCTAAGAGTCTCTGTTCTTCTGCTTTCGTTCTCTTCTTCTATTCTTTCAGTCATTCCCTCTTATGCAGCTAGTTTAAATTGCAGATCTTCTGGATCTTCTCGAAACAAACTTTCCTAAAAATCAGCAGCATATCTTGACTTGTCTAAAAGCTATTCCGAATGACTAGTTTCTCAATATCTTCAAAGATATTGACTTGATCTTGTAGATGAGTATGTTAGGAAGGTCCAGACATGTTTACACAATCACAGAATCAAACAGTCAATCCAATTTCCATTTCTGCAAGAACACATTTTAGGAAATAGTCCCTGGAAAATTGGTAACTACTTATCCCTGCAAAAACTTGTTCAAACACATAGATTCGCCATAATTTAGAATAACAAAATGGTTTGTCTTTCAGTATAAAATAACACATAATCAAGTATAGGGTATCCGAATTCACATTAGAATCAAAAGCTCCCTCGTAGTTCATGATGTATACTGCAGTATATATTTCAAACCTTTGAAAAAAGTTTCAAGGTCTTGAAACAGACAAGTTGTCTCAAGCCTTTGAAGCAAGCTGAACTTACAACATCATTTATCAAAGATTTCGACTCTTCCCAAGAGTAGAACAGATGAATGAGAAGAAACACACAAAAAAGGAAGATGGTTGTACATAAATGAAGACCATTGAAGATATTGACGGACTAAACGCTGAAGGAACTTCAACCAACGCATGTCATCTTTAGATGGAGATCAAAATATAAAAGGAATAAAAATTCCTTTTTTTTTTTAGCCCATTATACCAAATTACTCTGTAATTTGGTAGTAGAATTATTATCAGTTAGAGTTTATTAAAATTACATTTATTTATGCGTTCGACACTTTTTTTTTTCTACTGAAATTTCAAATCACAATATTTGAAATTTATTTCATATTTTCATTATCATTGGTCATGTTAAATTATAATCCAAAGTTATTTATGTGCATACTAATATGTTCTACATATACTCATAGATAGTCAAATCCACGTGCAACGCATGTGCATCTAAACTAGTGAGTATAAAAAATCAATTAGATGTCACAGATAGAATTAAGTCGTATTAAGATTAGCAAATTCTGGGAACATACGATGTGTAAATTTGGGTTTTGAAAAAATAGTGTTTGGGCACAAATTGGGGAAAAGAGGTTTTCTTCAATTTGGAAAGAAGGCAAACTTGGGAAGAAGGGAAGGAGGGAAGGAAACAAGCTAGGGCCGTAACCCTAGCCTGTCCGCCACCTTTCTTGGGAGCCAAAGAAGCCACAACCAAGGGGCAGGGCCCCCTAGCTGCGTGGGCTAGGGGTCGGCCGGCCCAAGGCCCATGTGGCGGTCGTTTGGGATTCGGCCAAGCATGTTGGTGGGCCCCTTGGACCGTTTTGACCCTAGTTACCCGAATAATCAATTAAAATTGACCAAGCGCGTTAAAATTTGATTTTAACTGTATTATGTCCTTTATGCATGGTGATTTGATAGGACATTAGAGATGGATGTTGTGAATGTTTATTTTTTGTGGTTTTGTTTTATAATAATAATTAGTTAATAAGGTTTTACAGCCTGCCGGCCGGTCTTCTCCTCAATGTGTGAGGTCTCTCTATTTAATTTAAATGCTAGCTAGTCATTGATAGAGTAGATGATAGTCAAACATGGAGAAGAAGCCTATATAATTGAAGGAACCTCAAGATGGCGACATTCCACAAAGCTAAAGGAGCATGGTTTAAAAGACGGGGGCACATTGAGTTGAGCTTGCTGTTTTTTAAGGCTTGTAGATATTCCCATTGGCTTGGGAATATCTTATGGGTTAATTGCATTTTACCCCCCTGTAGTTAGGGGTTTGTGCAAAACACCTCCCTATTGTCTCAAAATCTGCAAAAGTCCTCCTTGTGGTTTGGTTTATGTGAAATTCCGTTAGATTTAACGGAGTCCGTTAAAAATCGCACTTGAAAGTTCTGTTATACCCTTAGTCATGAAAGTAATACCAAAATTGATACAAAATCAAGTTCATAGCATTCTACATCTGTTGTTATAGATGAAGATGAAAGAAGATGAGGATGATCGGCATCATCAGTACATATTATTAACCCTAAAACACCAGCCTCCATTAAACCAACAAAATAAACTCAGATCAAACTGAGACTTAGGAAGAACATCAAACCCCAAAAATCTTCTCCCAATTGAACCGAGATTCTAAATTCATTTGTTTCATCGATTGCCAAAATTCCAAAAAACTCACCATCTTATGCATTGTCGCTTTCATTTGCTGGGTTCTTTGTCATGTTTTTCATCAATTGCCAAAATTGATGACTACAGCTAAATTCAGAACTGGGCAAAATCACACCAAGACCATCAATATCAACATCAAATTAGCACATCGCCACCACTATTGACATAAGTAAGAACCTACTTGAAAAAGTTAAACCCAAATTCAGTTGGATAATCTGAAATAGAAATGAAAATTTGGACATTTTCGATCGAGAAGAGAATGAAGAAACAACAGGACCAAAACTAAAGATCATAGACTCCTTTGTACGTGACTGAGGAAATGGAAGCAGGGGAAGGGAAAAAAAAAAAGTAAAACCAGATCTGTAAAAAGAGGAGGAAGAAACCTCCTGTCGTGCCCGACGCCGAACCACACGCCACCATTGTCGCACCTTACAGATTAGGAGAAGGAGAAGGAGAAGAAAATGAAGAACAAGTCATGAGATGGAAGAACAAGGAGGAGAAAAAATAAATAGTGAAGATCTTGCCATCAACTCTGGCTGAACGCCGCCGTATCGTCGCCTCACGACGATCTCCGGCGTGTCGTCCGCCTCCCGACGCCCTCTGCCTGCTGCCGCGACCTCTGGAGAAGAAGAAGAAGAAGGGATCAGGTGGAGAGAGTAAAAAAAGAGGGCAGATTTAAAGGGGAAAAGTGATAGCAGTGGGATATATATGAAAGGGTATTTGTGTCTTTTCGACCTAAGTGACGGAAAATAGCCCCCTCCTGCACAAAAAGCAAACTACAAGGAGGTCTTTTGCATAATTTGAGACCCTAGGGAGGTTTTTCGCACAAAGTCCTAACTACAGGGGGGTAAAGTGCAATTAACCCATATCTTATTTTAGGAGGCCATATCCACATCAAGTATTGTTTAATTATTTTCTTCGTTGTAACAGAACTCCTGTTCCAAAGCTCTGATACCAGTTTGTTATAACATGGGGTATTCGAGCAAGAACGACTAAAGCAAAACAAGAACGAGACAGATATTTAACGTGGTTCACTAACGAATTCGTAATGAACCGGCTAGCTACTCGATGGCTAGAACCATATATTTTATTGAGAAGAGAAACCGATTACAATAGACTCCATGGCCGGAACGGCCACGGCAGCCACCCGAATACACCCACCCGACATACATGCACAAACAACTCCCAACTCACCAAGAAATCCCGAGTGTTGCTATGTGTGTATGCACCTTGAGTACCAAAAGAAAAAATCATATAAATAATGCTACCAATTGAGGCGGTGGAATTTACTTCCAAAACTAATCCTGCACCAGCGCCCCAATAGGCAACCATTCCATGTACTTTTCTGACTCTGCAAGTCAAAGTTTCTAACAAATCTCCACCTTTACTTGAATCGTCTCAGCAACCCGAACCAGAACCTGATAATTCTCTTCTCAAATGTGAACTGATGCGTCTCCCAGAACCAGAAATGCACGCCTCCCTGAACAAATCTTTCGCAATTGTACGCGAAACCTGAACCGCCAAATCGTTACTCCAACTACCATGTGTTCCTGAAACGAGTGCGCCCGATGTGGCTGCACTTCCGGAAACAGAAATAAGTGCTCCACCCAGAACTAGACTTGAATAAATTCACTAAGAAAGCATGAACAAATGTATTCCTGATGCGTCCAATTGCGCAAGAAAGATGCACCATGACAGAATGACCAGATGTCATCCAGACCAGATGCACCGATGACGAGTGCCAAAAATTGTCATGCCCGATGCGCCTCATAAGCCTCATATGCGCCAGATGCTCGCCAGAAATAGATCGCTCCAGATTCAAGCTCAATGCGTGTCATGGTAAACGCCCAACAACATATGCACGCCATAACAGACCTGTGCATAATGCGCGCCAGAACCACCATCAGATGCGCATGCTAGAAATCTCACGCGCCAGATGCTCCATGCCGTTGCTTTAACTCCAACGAGTTCCTACAACGCATGAGCCAAAACCGGATTCAATTCACACGCCAGATGCTCCACACCGGGAACCCGATTGCGCCTTAACGTCAATCGCCAGAATGCCAGATGCCCGTCAACCGCCTGATTTGCGCCAATACCGAATGCGTGCTGATTTTTCTTGATCCCTTGCACACCTAATAAGATAAGCGCCAGATTGCTCCGATAGGAGCCCGGATAGCCCCCTATATGGGGCTTTAGATGGTGGGAGTACATGCTTCTCTCTCACGAACAGATCGATCTTGATCGCCAAACTAGACGTCGTTCTTGGAGGAATCTCGAAACCCTACTCTTGATGGCCTGCTCGACCTGAATCGCGAAAACCTAGCTTTGAGTTCGGCAAAAACGTGAAACCCTATCTTTTAGCTCCACCTAGATCTTGGAACCCCGACTCTGATACCAGTTTGTTATAACAGAACTCCTGTTTCAGAGCTCTGATACCAGTTTGTTATAACGTGGGGGTATTCGAGCAACAACGACGAAAGCAAAACAAGAACGAGACATATATTAAGCGTGGTTCAATAATGAATTCGTAATGAACCCGCTAGCTACTCCATGGAAAAACCAGATATTATATAGAGAAGAGAACCTGATTACAATGCACGTCCTGGCCAGAACGGACACACCGGCCACCGAATACACCCACCCGACACACAAGCACAAACAACTCTCAACTCCCCAAACAATCCTGTGTGTTGCTCTGTGTGTATGCACGTTGAGTACCAAAACAAAATCATAAGATAATGCTACCAATTGAGGGGGTGGAATTTACTTCCAAAACTAATCCTGCACCACCGCCCCAATACGCAACAATTCCATGTACTTTTCTAACTTTGATTGCTAGTCAAAGTTTCTAACAAATCTCCACCTTTACTTTAATCATCTTAGCAACCCGAACCTGATACTTCTCTTTTCAAACCTGAACTGATGCGTCTACCAGAACGAGAAACGAGCATGCCTCCGAGAACAAATCTTTCGCAACTTTATGCGAAACCTAAACCGCTAAATTGTTACTCCAACTACCATGCATTCTTGCGACAACTGCGCCCGATGTGGTTGCACATCCGGAAACAGAAACAAGTGCTCCCACAAGACTCGAATACATTCACTGAGAAAGCAGGACCGAATGTATTCCTGATGCGCCCAATTGCACTTGACTGATGCACCATGACAGAATGCCCAAATGTCATCCAGACCAGATGCACCGATGACGAGCGCCACAAATTGTCATGCCCGATGCGCCCCATATGCCTCAGATGCGCCAAATTCTCGCTAGAAACAGATCGCGCCAGATGCGAGCTCAATGCGTCTCATGGTACACGCCCAACATCAGATGCACGCCAAAACAGACCCGTGCATAATGCGCTCCAGAGCAAGATCAGATGCACGTGCCAGAAATCTCACGCGCCAGATGCTCCATGCCGTCGCTTTAACTTCAACGAGTTCCTACAGCGCATGAGCCGGAATCAGATTCAATTCACACGACAGATGCTCCACACCGGGATCCAGATTGCGCCTGAACGTCAATTGCCAGATTTGCGCCAATACCGAATGCGTGCTAAATTAGCCAGATCCCTTCTACACCTAATCAGATGCGCCCCATATTGCTCCGACAGGAGCCCGGATAGGCCCCTCTACGAGGCTTTAGATGGTGGGTGTACCTGCTTCTCTCTCACGAATAGATTCATCTTGATCGCCAAACCACACGTCGTTCTTGGCGGAATCTCGAAACCCTATTACTAATAGCCTGCTCCACTTGAATCTCAAAACCCTAGCTTTGAGTTCAAAAAAAAGTGAAACCCTAGATTTTGGATCCACCTTGATCTTGAACCCCGGCTCTGATACTAGTTTGTTGAAACTGAACTCCTATTTCAGAGCTCTGTTACTAGCTTGTTACAACATGGGCGTATTCGAGCAAGAACGACGAAAGCAAGACAAGAACTAGACAAATATTTAACGTGGTTCGATAACGAATTCGTAATGAACCCGCTAGCTACTGCACGGCCAGAACTTGATATTTTATTTAGAAAAGAACCAGATTACAATTCACGCCATGGCTAGAATGGCCACGGCGGCCACCCGATTACACCCACCCGACACACAAGCACAAAAAACTCTCAACTCACATAACAAACCCGAGTGTTGCTCTGTGTGTATGCAGGTTGAGTACCAAAACAAAAGCATATAGATAATGCTACCAATTGATGCGGTGGAATTTACTTCCAAAACTAATCGTGCACCAATGCCGCAATTGGCAACGATTCCATGTACTTTTCTGACTTTGATTGCAAGTCAAAGTTTCTAACATTCTTGTTATTTGTTGTTGGTGTATGGATGATGCATGGAAATTGGTAACAAAATTAAAACAACATGGATATTTTATTTCGGATTGCCCAACCCAAATAAGTGGATCTGTTGATATGGATCAACAAAAAAATAAAATTAAAAGGAAAATACCTCAATTTAAATATTGCGTTTTGCCTTCTCGTTACTTAAACACTCGTCCTGATCATAACTTAATAATTTTGGGCTTGCCAAAGCAAGGAGACTTGATTCATCATGATATGGCGTGATGGCACAAGCTAGTAATGTGCAATTGTTAAAGTATGAGGTTGGACGCAACTAGGCTACTTTAATAGGATTGAAAGTTTAGAGGCAAACAATTGAGATTATCTATGGGACATATAAATAAGAAGTTATTTCCCCAATTGAACCAACAGTTGCATCGGATGCAATTGGAAATTGTTCCTACCTAAATAACTGATTTTGGGTGACTTGCCAAAGCAAGTGCAAAAGGAAGTGAAATATGAATCTTGGCCCACTAGAAAATATAATGATATTTTTCGCATTAATATAGAGGGTTATTATTCCGAGAAAAATAGTGGGAGCTGTGTTTAATAATCTAGCCATTATTAAATGTAGTTATTTGTTCACAAAATACTAAAACTTGTATATTTCTCATTTTGTAGAATTCCAATAACAAACAATTCATCGAATTCATCACAATCCCTACGATCGGTCCTTGAGAAGGACAAGATTTATAGAAAAAACTTTCTAGACTGGTTTAGGAACTTGAGAATCGTTCTCAAGCAAGAGAAGAAAATGTAGATTCTAGAAGAGCATGTTCCTGAAGGTCCAGAAAATAATTCAGCTGCAGTCTTAAAGGCATATCAGAAGATCGTTGACGATGCTACTGATGTGGCCTGCCTCATGCTTTGAATTAGGAACTCTGAGCTCCAAAAGAGACATGAAAACACGACTACGTTTGATATGATCATACACTTGAAGTAACTCTTTCCAGATCAGGCAAGGTTGAGCGGTATGAAGGTTCCAATCCATTGTTTAATTGTCATCTGTCAGAGCGAAATCCTGTGGGACCTCATGTACTGTGCATGACCGGGTACATGGGGAATCTCACATGTCTAGGGTTTCCAATAGACCAAGAGCTGGCCACTGATATCATATTTCCCAGCCGTCTTTGATCCTTCTGCAGATTGTGAAACTTCTTCTTCCACATGGGTCACATTGATGCTTTTGAAGATGCTTTCAACCATATACCTCACTTATTTGAACCTAGTGCCAAAATCATGGTGATTTTCCTTCAACTCATCCATATGATCCTCCAGAACATCAAGCCTTTGAAGTACCATGGAAAGGTATTGAGATTGGGAGGGTAGGTTTGAAGGAGAGGTAAAGGCTTTGGTTTAAGATTTTCTTCGATTGCAGCTCTTCTTCAGACAGATCAGAGTATAACTTCCAAGATCCCTTACTGGTTTTCATGATTCCAATCCTTTCAAAATATTTCTCATAAAGCATACCAAAACTAGTGGTAATAGTATCTTCTTTGTCATTTAAAATCTCAAGGTGTTGGAAAAAAAGTGATGATAGGTTGGCATAAGGCAAAGGGTGCTTTCTTTCCTTAGTCAGGAATAAAACATGTGCTCCATCACAGTTGTAGAAAGATCAATCTCATACACATGTATAATCAAGTACATCTAGTATAACACTCTGTCAGACAACAACTCTTTTGAATTCTCCTTAGGTACTACACACCTCATCAAGACAGTGAATAAGATTTGGCTTCAACAATTAGCATAGTGTGTGTTAACTGCTTTGAGGAGGTAGCAGCATTGGGTAAAAAGAACTCTTATCTAGCTAGTTTCAAGGCTTCACTCTTATTGGGATAGTTTTATGTGTTATACCTCTTGGGACAGCTTAAAACTTTGGCAAATTCGGAATGATCTAACTCCATGTTCACACCAGCCACTTTTGATGTAATCAGCAAGTTTAGAGTCTTAATTTGCTTCATATTCATGTTGGAATAGATGCCCTAGAGACAATCTTGTTTAGTACGAACATTATTTTGGCTAGAATAATTATTGTATTGTTTATGGAGATATTTAATAAAATGAAGTCTTAGATTGTAGATGTGTTGTTTATATTCAATATCTCTAGTCGATTATATTGATTAACATGACGATTAACAATAGACTAGTGTGTGGGTAGATTGATATAGAGATATCAAGTCTAGCACATGGATATGCATTTGGGGTAATGGCATAATGGATTGACCCACAACGAGAAGGCTACATACAAGTTATGTAAAGTCACAAGTGCTTCTCGTAGTGAAAATGATATTGTGGTTCCTAGACTTGAAATCACCAGATAATCTGGTTGTTAAACATCATGCTTTAATATTATCAAACGTTGCTCCTTAACCGGGTAACTATAAAGGTAGTCATCGGCATGATAGGAAGAAAGCTTAGCAAATGGTAATGATGTAGATAGGATTTGTCCCTCCCACATAACAGAAGTAAATTTCCACGTCCACTCGATGAGCATGACTTAGGGAAATGCATGGCCATGCTCAAATAAATCAATATGAGATATTTATATTATTTGTTTATCTAAGTCTACTCACAGATCGAGAAACTATGGGTTGGATATACAAGTGTGACACTCCATGTCTTATGTCAAATCCTGATAGATGAGACAAAGGGATTATACAACATAGTTACATTGGTCACAAAGGTTCGTCGGATCCCTGATTGTTTCTATTAGTTAGGTAGCATTGATGTGTTGCTAGACACCGCTCAAGTTTGTAACTGTTACTGCCAATATAATAGGAACATGTAGGGTCACACACCAAAAGGATTAGAGTGGAAGTAGATGTAAATTAGTTGGACTAATAAACAGTTAAAGGAATCAAGGATCAAAGTGCAACAACATGCATATTTAGTTGGACTATATTGCAATCTGGACTAAAATCAAAGTTAATCCAAACTGTTGGATTTAAATAGTTGTTGGGCTATTTTTTAATTAATACTGAATTATTAGTTATAAAATAATTAGTCTAGCCCTAATTTTGTAAGGATAAATATTAGAGCATAAGAAAAAAAGAGAGGGGGAGGCCGCCCAATAGAGGCCGACGACTCCAAGGGTAGGGACGACCACTCCCTCTTCTACTCCTCCATTGTTGCACGCTCCAAGCTTCATTGGAACAAGCTCCTTGGCGATTCCTCATTCTTCTACACTACTAGAACAAACAGTAGAGGAAGTTCCAGTTGGAGATTCTACAATTTGGACTTCTGCAGAGGTGTGGACACTACTTCTGCGCAAAAGTTATCATCCCAGTCAGGTATAACTGAGGTAACATTTTATCCTTCATCATGTTATGATGCTTCACCTGCGATTCATGGAGGGTTTTGAGAACAATAAAATTATTTTATTTACACTGTGCAACCTGAATTAAAACCCTTGAAGGGGTGTTTAGTAGGTAGAACTACATGATCAATACTCTAGAAGGGGGTTTCAATAGAGCATGCAAACTTTTGATGAACTTGCAAGAAGAGTTGTTTCAAAAGGAATTGTAATGTAAGAAGAGTGTTTGAAGTCCTTGAAATGAGTTTCAAGCTCTTGGAATGAAAATAGTTTAAGTTTTAAAAGATAAGTCTATTTCAAGGCCTTGAAATGAGTTTCAAACACTTGAAATGAAACTGTTTTGAATGCTACAAAAGTTCTAAGTATCGAACTGAAAAGTAAACGCAAGAGACACAAGACATAAAGAGTTCAGTCCACTTGGACCTACGTCTCTACCTCATGGATCTTCTCCCTGCAGGATTTTGAACACAATTCTTATTAACCCTGCTAAGCCCTAGATCTCAAGCACAGAGAGATGCCTTACTCTGTTATAGCTTGTGGTTCTCACTAACCTATCTAGTACCTGCTCTATCTATCTGATTAACTAATAATTCTCTATTTTTCACCTTGAAAAATCCTTGAGAATGATAATTAGAATTATTATCAAAATGATATACAAATGAAGTTCAGAAGAGAAGAACACTTGAACTGAATCTGCAGTGAGTATGCAGTTTTCTTCTGATGCTTGGATTGAAAGAAATGAATCTGCTTCTTTGTTGCTTGTGAATCCTTGAATGTTTTTGAGTGTCTCTGCTAATTGTACCATTAAATGCTTTAGCTTTCCATCTTTTTATAGAGCAGTTTGAATTTAAGATCTTCAGGATCTTCTCTTTAACAAACTTCCCTATTTTGTAGCTTCAACTTTGCCTTCTCTAACAGCTTCTCCAACGGAAAGTTTTCCTAGTATCTTCAATGAAACTGATTTGATATTGTATAAACATCTGTTGGAAGCTTCCAAACATATCAAATCGATCACAGAATCAAGTCAACACAGATTTTCCTTTCTTGCAAAATATCAGGTTAGGAAATAGATCCTGCAAAATAGAAAACAAAATTTCCCTGCAAAACTAAGTCAAACAGATGGATTAGATACTGTAAAATGTGTCAAGATACTTTGTCTTTCATCATCGAGTATCAACTAATCAAGCACAGGGGTTTAGGAGCTGAATCAAGATCATAAACTCCCCCTAAGTTCATGTATATAAGGTACAGTTTGTTACAAGGCTTAAAAAGCTGTTTCAAGGCCTTGAAATAAACTTGTTCTTTCAAGCATATGAAACTGAGTTGAACTTACAACCCTACAACCCTACACTTATGTCGACTCTTCTTTGTTTATTCGACACCACAAGATTATGTCAACCATCATACTTTTGTATGTTAATGACATATCATTAACCGAAAATGATATTACGTACATTTCTACTTCGGTTACTATGTGAAGAATTTCAAATTACAAACTTACGTCCCCTTACCTATTTTCTTGACCTACAAATATTTTGACCCCCTAATAGTCCATCAAGTAAAATACATTATTGATTATCTTGCATGTTTCAACATGTTCAATTGTAACCCTACTCCCCTAGTTGCGGGGATTAAATATCACACACTTCAAGGGACCCCTTACCTGATCCAACAATTTATTACCAATTATTAGGTGCATTACAATAGTTAACTTTTAGTCATCCTGACTTAGCATTTTCTGTGAACCATCTTTTCCAATTTCTGAATTCTCCAACTAGGTTACACCTAAGTGGTGCAAAATTTATATTATGCTATTTACAAGGATCCCTAGCCCCCCCCCCACCTACTTGGATAGATAACTACTCAACTTTATATCTAATTTAAAATCATATGTTCAATGCTCGAAGAAAACACATCGTGTCCGATTACCACTACGTTCGCAAAAAATTTTTTTACGCAAACAACTCACTGTTGCTTTTGGTTCCAGGTAAAGACCAAGTTGCAGATAGTTTCCCAAAGTGCCAAACCACAGCTCAATTTTATAGCTTCATGCATAAACTGATGGTCTGCTAGCACCATCAACTTTAAGAGGGGATATTAGCCCATACTTTCTATTCAGTTCTCTTTGGGCCCTCATATTAGTTTACTGGGTAATCCCCAACATAAGCTACAAGCCCAATAAGAGTTATTCATACTAAAGGACATTATTGTAACACATTTACGTTAGGGTTATAGACGTTTTATAGCCGTTCTATTAGTGCCGTTGTATCTCCTACGTACAATCAAACACTGCATTTTCAATATATTTATTCATCATGTCTTCCATGATTAGGGTTAATGAATTCATTCGATACAAGGCCTTTCTCTATATATTCTCTCTCTAGATCTATGTAAATTCATGCTCATCTAGTGATTTCCTTTCAACTACACCAACTCATGCAGCATAGAACAAAAGGAGTTAATAAATAAAAATGTTTTTATAAGTAAAAATGTTTGACAAAGGGACAAATACTTTAAACTCCATTTAATATATTAAAACATCGATTTTTTTTTTTCTTTCTTTTATTTGGGAAAAATGAGAAAAAATTTTTATTTGGAAAAGAAATAAGAACTTTTTTTAAACTAAATTCATTGAATGGAATCTCTCCAAAGTTTAGCGAGTACATGTCACTAATCAACATGTTTCATATTCACTGAATGTCGAATTTGGATGGTCAAAAGTGTAGTCTAAAACTTCAATTTTCAATATAAAATTAAGTAACACAAAAATCGATTGGTAGAAACATCCCACACAAATTCATGCCGATATTGTTATTTCCTTTCAATACTACACCAACTCATGCGGCATAACGCAAATGAGTTAGTAGAAATGTTTGAAAAATGGATAGATACTTTAAATTTCATTTAATATAATAAAACATTGTATTTATCTTTCTTATTTTTCTCGAGTGAAGAGACTTTCAATTTCAGCAAAATGAAGAATACTATTTATTTGAAAAAAATAAGAAAGTTTTTGAAACTAAATTCTTTGAATAGAACCTCTCTCAAGTTTAATTAATAAATTTCATTGACCAACATGTTTTATGTTCACCGACTGTGGAAGTTGGATGGTCAAAAGTATAGTCTAAAACTTCAATTTTCAATGTATAATAAAATGACACAAACAACTAAGTTACATATGGAAGATTATATGTCTTATAATAACCAATTCGATTGGTAAAAACATGGTACATAAAATCATGCCGATATTGTGATTTCCGTTCAACACTACACCAGCTCATGCAGCATAACGCAAATGAGTTAATAAAAATTATTGACAAAGGGATAGATACTTAAAAAAAAAAGAGCGAAGAGACTTTTAATTTCGGAAAAATGAAGAATGTTTTTTATTTGAAAAAAATAAGAAAGTTTTTGAAACTAAATGCATTGAATGGAACCTCGCTCAAGGTTAATTAATACATTTCTTTGACCAACATGTTTCATGTTCAATGATTGTGGAGGTTGGACGGTCAAAAGTGTATTCTAAAAGTTCAATTTTCAATGTAAAATTAAATGACACAAAAAATTAAGTCATACATGGAAGATTATATATCATTGAATAACCAGTTAGAATGAATTAATTAGTAGAAACATCCTACATGTATGCCATTTGTAAAATAGCATGACATAGGTCATTTATTCGGTCTAATGTGAAGTTAGACCTATAAATTTCGTTCAACCCCATCACAACTACCTCACAACAGTGTAAGGGCATCTCCAATAGTATCATCCAAAAATAATGCATTTTTTCCAAAAAAATACGAACTCGCATTTTATGCAGTAAATTTTTCATGTTGAACTCCAACAACATAATCTAAAAGTTAGGCAATTTAAACTTTTAAAATAATATTAGATAACAACAAAACTAATGTTTCTGACCGTGTAAGGGATAAAATAATCCAACTTATCATTTTTTAATTTAATTAGGTAGAAGTTATATTTCATTAGGACATGTGTAAGTTGTACATAAATCTTTGGAGATATGCCGAAGCTTATCTCCTCGCCAAACCTGGCGTGGATGATGTCGAACGTGAATTTCTCCTATTCAAAGGTATGATCTATTGGAGCCTAAAATTTCTCTACCTGATCCAAATTTTAAATAAAATTGTGAAATGCCGGTTCTATTGGAGATGCTCTAAAGATAAGAGATTTCAGCGTCGTAACATGTTCAAAGGATGACTGGAATCATTTTTCTAGTGCTTGGTCTTTTCTTACCGTACGTTCTCTCCTATGAGGACAAAATTCCAGACGGATACTATCCAATCGATGACTTGAGTGACCCCTTGGTGCAAATTATTGCAAAAGTTGCAGTACAAGAGATTAATAAAAATGTGAACGGGTTATTGGAGTACAAGAAGGTGCTTAAGCGAGAGGTACAGATTGACCGAGATAATTACAAGACTCTTCGTCATGTAGATACTCTCCAACTTGAGCCAGAGCTTCGCTGCTTCCTTCTGATCTGCGATCTCGATGATCACGTCATCCGATAAGCACAACATAATCGTTGTGTGTGCATTCTCCTCCATCGCCTTGAACTCCTCTGATGCAACATTCATGCCTCCCTTGTCCGCGGTCAAAGGTTCCTACAAGACTTGCAATTTGAGCAAAGCCTCCATCTTTATCTTCCACAGACTGAAGCTGTTCCCTCCTGTGAACCTGTCGATCTTCAACATCGATCCGGACATCGTTCTTTGTGGATCTTTAACCCTAGTCGCGTGCTCCACCTAGATCGCAAAACCCTAGATTTGATTTCACCAAGGAGTGAAACCCTAGCTTTGCTCCGCCTTGATCTTGATCTTGAAACACCGTCAACCTTGGCTCTGATACCAGTTTGTTATGACAAACCACCTCACGAACAATGAACGAATAAAATAAGAACACGAGGATCTTACGTGGTTCGCTAGCAATATATTTTTTAACTACCTCCACGGCGGAGAAGCACCCTTTATTCACTTAAGAGGAACAAGACTACAAGAATGTTTTTGCATACCTAATAATGTGACTACTAGGTTCTTTATATAGTGCTAGGAAATCCCTAAAGTTTCCAAATCCGATTTGGAAACAAACTTGTTTCCTAACTAATCCTCCGCCGCCTTTGACTTCCAATGTTTCCTAATCAAAGTTGGAAACAAATAGTTTGGCTGCCTTTGACCAATTCAAGGCACCAACTCAACAAATCTCCGCCTTGAATTGAATTGTCTCGTCAACAGTAGCTGCTCCTCTTCTTGTAAATAAAGCTACGTCTTCTCCGCACCCAATTGTCTCTTGTCACAGAGACTCACTGGACCCCCACCGGGTCCGACATGCCCCTAAGGGTTCACTGGCTCAATATGTTGAGCAATTCCAGACAATGCTGGAACTTGCTCTCCAGAACTGGCTTGGTGAACATATCCGCGGGGTTGTCAGCAGTTCCCACCTTCATCACCTTGATCCTGCTCTCGTTTCTCAGAAAATGATACCTGAAATCGATATGCTTGGTCCTTTCATGATGGACCTGGTTCTTAGTCAAGAAAATCGCACTCAAGCTGTCACAGTGACTATCGCCTGATCTTGATGTAGCCCTAGATCATTGACCATTCCCTTAAGCCAAATTGCCTCCTTCGCTGCTTCCGTTAGAGCCATGTACTCCGCATCCGTGGTGGACAGAGTCACCGACGCCTGTAGCGTTGCCTTCCAACTCACAACAGATGCTCGCAGAGCAAATACATAGCACGTCATTGATCTTCTACTATCAACATCCCCTGCATAGTCCGCATCCGAGAAACCAGCTACCAAGATGTCTTCATTAGCCCCATAACATAGGAAAGTGTCTGACGTACCCTTAAGTTACCTGAATGTGCGCTTCACCGCTTGCCAATGGTCCTTCCCTGGATGAGCCATAAAACGACTAACCACACTAACAGCGAATGCTATGTCCGGTCGAGTACAGACCAAAGCATACATGAGGCTTCCAACTGCGCTAGCATATGGAACCTTTGAAATGTACTCCTTCTCCTCCTCATTCTGAACGGTGTACATTCCTAACTTGCTGTTAGTCGCCATAGGAGTATCTATAGCTTTAGCTGATAACATCCCAAATCTGCTCATGATCTTCTTGATGTATCCCTACTGTGACAGGAAAAGCTTCTTCTTCTTCCTGTCTCTATAGATCTCAACTCCCAATATATTCCGAGCAGCTCCCTGATCCTTCCTCTCAAATTCCGCGCTAAGGGACCACTTCAGTTCTCTGATGTCCTTGATATCCCGAGTTGCAATCAGAATATCATCCAGATACAGAACTAGGTAAATACGTGATCCACCATGCAACTCTTTGTGGTACACGCAGCAATCATACTCGCACTTGTGGTAACCAATCTTAAACATAAGGCTGTCAAACCTCTTGTACCATTGCCTCGGTGACTGCTTAAGTCCTTAGATAGATCTCTTCAGCTTGCACACGTAGTTCTCTCTTTTGGGAACTTGAAACCCTTCCGGTTGGCTCATGTATATCTATTCTTCCAACTCTCCGTGCAGGAAAGCTGTCTTGACATCCAATTGCTCAATTTCTAGGTCGTGGTGTGCCACTAAAGCTAGTAACACACGAATAGAAGTATGTCTGACCACCGGTGAGAAGATCTCGTTGTAGTCAACTCCCTCTTTCTGACTGAACGCTCTTGCAACTAGCCTTGCCTTATACTTGACGCCCTCTCCAGATGTATTTCCTTCCTTTCTTCTGAAAACCCACTTGCAGCTGAATATCTTCCTTCCCGCTGGAAATTTAACAAGCTCCCAAGTCGAGTTCTTTCTAAGAGACTCAATCTCTTCTCCCATCGCGGCAATCCATTGTGCTAACTCAAAACTTGATATAACGGCCTTGTAGGAGGATGGCTCATCCTCTACCTCTTCCGCTACCTTTAAAGCATATCCCACCATACCATCATCCCTTTATCTCGCCGGAGGCTTTATCACTCTTCTTGGTCTTCCTTCAGCAATACTTTGATGAACCGGTTCCTCTGGTGTAGACGCATCCTCACTATCAGAATATTCTGCTTCTTCCTCTTCGGCTTCCGGCGGCGGTGTAAGGATTTCGGAATCCTTAGGATCATGAGAATCCAACTCTCCCTCCACCTTCTTCTATGCACCTCCAAGCTCCACCTCCACCATATTTTTCAACATATGAGTCTCATCAAAGACTACACTTCTGCTAAGTATAATCTTGTTGTCTGCCCATATCTTGTATCCCTTCACACCTGTTCTGAAACCCATGAATACTCCCTTCTAAGCTCTTGGTTCTAGTTTGCCATCATCGACCTGATAATAGGCAACACAACCAAAAACTCTCAAATCTGAGTAATCCACTGCATTACCGGACAAGACTTCCATAGGAATCTTGCATCCTATGCCTGTGTGCCGGCTCCGATTTATGAGATAGCATGCCATGGAAACTGCATCTCCCCAGAAACCTCTAGAAAGACATTCATTCGAAAGCATGAACCTTGATTTCGCTAATCCTCCACCGCCTTTGACTTCCAATGTTCCCTAATCAAAGTTGGAAACAAAGAGTTTGGCCGCCTTTGACCAATTCAAGGCACCAACTCAACAGGTTGTGTTACTCTTATGTTATATTTTTATTTTTTGTTGAGAACCATTTCTTTTATGATCTTAAATAAAATAATTTGTATTTTAATGAACATTAAGATTTTCTTCTTTTTAAGTTAACGTACATTAAGATAAAGCAACACTTTCAGATCAAAATATAAAAAATATTTTGATTGATTGTCGTAGGCTAAAGTTCACAAATATATGGCAAAGGAACGTAAGCAAGATGTTTGAGAATGGTGAAAGGATTTAACAATAGATGGATTTCTAGATTTCACAGAGAAGAACGCGAAGAGATGGAGAAAGGGACGAAGAAGGCGAAATGAATTATTTACATTCAATTAATCATAATCCTCAATAAGACGAGGAATATATACAATGGAGATTGCACCGTTGGATCAGTATAGAGCGATGCAATGGTAGGAAAGAAACGACTATAAAATAAATACCCTAAACAAGCTATTGGGCTGAAATAACAATGGACTTCTGTCAAATGGGCTTGAGCAATGTATCATCTGGACTTGTGTCATGACTTGTGTTGGATCTGGAATCGGACTTGTGAGTTGGGTTGTCTAAGGGTGAGTTTGGGAATCTGCCAGCACAGCTGCTTTCCAACAGCAGAAGCAGTTTTAGTGTGTTTGGTAAAAATAAATTTTTTGCTTTTCCGGACAGCTTTTGCTGTCCCACAACAGTTGTCAAGAAGCATGGGGGGATATCCTTTTCCAAAGTGTGATTTTGATTAATTTATGTACAATCGGTTTCAACGTTAAATTTTTTTAAAATATCAATAGTTATCTTTCCGGGTATGACACGTGTAATATATTTTTATCATTTTACCCGCTCACAGCAACTTTATAGATGATTTTACCAAACACAAAATTGCTATATAAATATTTCACACCAGCTTTTACGTAACATTTACCAAACAACATTTTTTCAAGAATTCACAGCAGCTTTTCCACAGTATTTTCACACACCATCTTTCTAGCACCGCCACAGCTTTCCCGAACTAGCCCTAATACCACAGACCATCAGTTTAATTTTGAATCTTTCGAACTCAGCAATGGGAAGAGATTTGGTGAAGATGTCAGTTACTTGAGATTTTCCTGAAACAAAGGACACACTTAATTCTTTACAAAAGGTTTTTTCACGCACGTAATGGCAATCAGTCTCTATATGTTTAGTACGTGCGTGAAAAAGTAGATTTGCAGTTATGGAGAGTGCAGAATAATGTCAGTCCAAAGAGTAGGAGGATGAGGCAGAAACAGTTTTAATTAAGAGAAGAAGTAGCAAAACCAAGAAATATATGCGGTTGCAGTAGCGAGGGCTCTATATTCAGCCTATGTTGTGTTTGTGAAGTTTTGAGATTTGTTTTGTTAATCCGGACGTTTCTGGCTTTATTTATGTTTATTTTATCACATTTGATCGCACTAGTTGTTTTCGTGTTGTGTTAGACAGCTCGGCGATCAAGTGGAAAGGAGAAACGAACTTCGAAAATTGAGACAAAACTCAGAATGAGTAAAGAAAGGACAACGGGGAGGTAAGTGCAATTCTGACAAGTTTTGGAAAATATGCTTGGCTCCCAATATGCTTGGCTCCCCCTTTCACCATCTATTACCAATTCCCTATACACCAACATACCTGCCTACCTTCACCACCTCCAATTAACCATCAAACTCTCTGCCTTTTACACCACAACATAAAACCCTCATAACAATCATCTACAGCCACTATTTCACCAAGCCTACTGACTTGCAACCTCATGAACAATCACCAAAAGCTTCTCCAAACCACCACTATACCAACAAAACAAACTGCTCACTAGTCAACTATGCCAACCAACAATTTACTCCATCACCCCTGCCAATACACCACCGAACTAACCAACCTAACGTCCATGAAAACACCTAGCAAACTACCACCAGTACTTCAATACCCATGGCCATGAACTCTCAATTCAAAAACTCTCCACCAAACTCCATAACCCACCTAAATTACCAACACAGATCACCATTTATAAAACACCAGCACCCCTATACACCACTGTTTCACCTTAGCTCACCAACACCTCAACTTGCAGCAACAACCCAAACCCACAATTCCAACAATTAACACCCAAAACCTCCATTACCTGCTCCTTTACCATGACAACTATGACCACCAATTTCTCCACAAATCAACATCATCCACCATTACACCTCAGCCTCTACCCAAACTACCTCCTTCTCCTCTGAAACCAACAATACAGCGCTCCATTAACATCAACTATCTACCAGTTCAACACCCACCACTGAAGGCCACCATTGTCAGACCAGAAACCCAGTACAAACCCATCACTAATCCACCTGCACCGAAGCAAAACAACCCAGCACCCGCAAGAAGAGACCCAACAACCTCCAGCCAGGAAACCCAGCAAGAATCAATAAACAGATTCAGAGAAGAAACAGCAGCGGCAGCAGAGAGTGAAGCAATTCGCAAGAAATCCTGATCCAACTCGCACGAATAGCCTGTGATTTGACTGACCCAATTCGCACGAATTATCAAGGCGCAGCTCTGACTTCGCAGGAATAAAAGACTACGTAGGGCATACTTGCAATTATACAAGCTTTTCATTAAAAACGTGGCTGATTAATTAATACACCCTATGATCATTTCTAAGGGGTTTAACGGAGGATTAAAGCAAAAGACAGAAGCAGCAAAAGGGCGAGGAACAGGAGCTTCCGGCTGAAGCTTGGAGGGCGACGAAGCTTTGATTTCCCGTTTGAGATTTCTACACGCTCTCTATTATCTCTTGTTTGATGTTTACAATGAATTTCTTTACTGTAATAGTTAGCATAAGTAACTAAATTACTTTTCTAGGTTCGTACGTTTGAACCTAGGTCATGAAACTTTTCCTGGTTGTGAGACTTTGATTCATGAACTTTTGTCTTAGTTTGATCTAGATTACGTCCTTCTTTTATTCTTGTACTTTAATTTATGCAATGGTAGCGTCGTGACCTATATTTGCTACTTGGTGAAAATTTATGGACTGACAGGTGACAACGATTAGCCTGGAATGAAAGCAACCCCGTATCTTGATGGACCGACAGGAGAAGCGTTAGGGTTTGGGTTGTTACATGGAATTGTTCGTAAAGCATGCTAGGTGACACAATTTATGGATCGACAGATGACGACTTTGAAATTTTAGTTTAATCTTACAGGAGATCGACAAAAGATTATATGAGCCTATATGTGATCAAGAAAGTAGTTTAGGTTATGGGAAAGTGACTTGATCTAGGAGATATGTAACGACCCTAGTTCCTTCTTTACCAGTGATAATTCACAACCAATATTTAAAAATCCATATATATTAGTCTAGCTTTTTATTTATTTTTCAGTCACTTATTTGAGGGTGACGGATTCCTAAATCAACCAAATTTCCTCGTCCTGTTACTTCAACTCTAAATTAATCGTCTAGCTAAATAATCTTAGAACTTTCCCTATGGATTTGACAAACTGAGCTTAGTACTCATCTTTATTACTTCGACCGTGCACTTGCATATACACGTAAGAAATCGTTTAAAGTTTTTTACTTTAACTCTTGCTCACTAGAAATAACAGAGTATTTGTAGTCTTTTATTCCTGCGAAGTTAGAGCCGCGCCTTGATAGTTCGTGCGAATTTGGTCAGTCAAATCATTGACTATTCGTGCGAGTTCCATCAGGATTTTGCGCAAATTGCTTCACTCTCTAATGTCGTTGTTGTTTTTTCTCAACTCGTGCGAATGGGTTCAGGAATTCATGTGAATACCTGCCCAATTTCTCTGAATCTGCTTATCGATGCTTGTTGGGTTTCTTGGCTGGGGGTTGTTAGCAGAGAAGATGGGGGAAACTTTCTATACTCTGTTGATAAAGAGGGAGCTTATGCGCTCATGAAGCAGCTAGCTAATTCGGACTCACAATTTTATGATTCTAGGAGATTATCGTCATTTCCTGAGCATAAAGATGATGAATGGGAGACTGGGATTAGCAAGAATGTGACTGACTTGGCTAAGTATATCAATAAGGATAAGAAGACAGTGGAAAATATGGAGTAGCATGATTTTGATGCAGCCTTGGCTCAGATTGCAAGTGAAGATGTCAACTTTGTGGCGACAACAGGATAGCGGCAGAATCGGTACCAAGGGACACAGCAGCGCCTCGAGAGCTATATTGATCGAAGCATTCTCCTTAATATGTCTTGAAGAGTCATGTTCTTTCTTTCAACAACACCAATATGTAGAGGTGTTCTAGGATCAGAGAAGTTGTGAGAGCTGCCATGCTTAGCACAAAACAAATCAAACTTAAGTTGATCAAATTCTCTACCATGATCACTTTCAATAGAAGCAATAGGCGGGTTTTTCAGGGTTTGAAATCCTTTACAAAGCTTTAAAAATTCAGAAAGAGCTTCATATTTGTCTCTAAGAAACATTACCCAAGTAAATCTAGAGAAATCATCTACAATGACTAACATGTACTTCTTACCCTTTGGAGTTGGAGTTCTCATAGGACCACAAAGATCCATATGCAATAATTCAATGGCTCTAGTAGTACTTACAAAGTTCTTTGGCTTGAATGAACGTCTTGTCTGTTTACCTTGAGAACATGCATTGCATACTTCTTCATCCTTGAACTTGATAGAGGGTAGACGTCTTACTAGGTTTTTAGAAAATAACTTGTTCAAAGTGTGCAAAATAATGTTTTCAAGCTTTCTGTGCGAAAGCTTTGAATCCTCTTTCATGGCCTTGAGGCACTTCAGACTTTCTTCTGCAACTTTGTTAGTGTGCAAAGTATAAACATTGTTTGACCTTGAGGCAGTGAGGATGCAAATTCCAGATTTCTCATTTTGCACCACACATTTATCTTTGTCAAAAATAACTTTGTTGCCATCGTCACATAACTAAGATTCACTAAGGAAACTGAAGTTATCACATCATAAATTGAGTTTTCAGAATCTGTACCAACTTTACCAATACCTAGTATGTTGCATTTCCTTTGTCACCAAGTGTGATTGAACCTTCGGATTGCACTTTCAGTTCTGAGAATTAAGATCTCTTTCCGCTCATGTTTCTGGAGCAACCAATGTCCATAAACCATTTATGTTCTTTACTCTTGGTGACAGTCTGCAAACACCATTCACTGACTTATCCAGATATTAGACCAAGTGTCGAATTTAGATTCATATTCGAGGTCAACCATGCTAGGTAATCTAACCTATTTAGAAACCCAAATCCTTCTAACTTGTCATGTAAGTTAAATTGGAAAAGTGTTCTTCATTATGTGAGGGTCTCTTTGATAACTCCTTAGTTGGATTCATCTTTCGTATGTGAAACATTGCTATTGGTGTGCGTTTCGGTTATGAGTGATGAGATTCAGGCTTAATTGAGAAGAAAATGAGAGTTTGGATGTTTTTGAGTGTTTGATCGTCAATGTTAAATCAGAGCGCTTTTTCACGTATTTTATGCTATATTTTATCGTTTGATCTCCCGGTATATTTTAGTGTTGTGTATTAGAGGCACCGGGAGCTCGGAGCGATGATTTTAGATGGGAAGTGAACTTCGGAAAGTTGGAATTGTTCAAGAGATGCTCGGGAATGAGGACGAAGAATGAAGAAGCAAGAAAAAGAGCCAAAGATGTGCATTTCTAAAGGTGTTCGTGCGAACACTTATTGTGTTCGTGTGAAAAGAAACACTTAGAAGAATTTTGAGGCCAAAACGTGGAGGAAACTAACTGCTGAAAAGTAGGAACAATAAGTTGCTCGTGGGAACAGAGTGTTCGTGCGAACACTTTTCTGTTCATGCGAACAGAATGGGAAACTCAGATTTTCGGGGTTATTTTGTAATATTTTGAAAGATGTAAGCTTGGGGGACTTGTTTTAGACCTAGTAGTCCGTGCCTTTGGATCATTCTACCTATGTTGGAGCTTTGGGAGCTTGCTTGGGAGCTTTGAATTCTTCGTTTGATTTCTCCCTTCTTCTCCTCTATAGATTTTGTTTGATGATCAACAAACTTTGTATTTTGATCATGTCAACTAGTAGCTAAACCTCTTATTGCTAGGAATTCTCATTAGGTAGCTAGGGTTTGATATGAACAACTCGTTTTGGGATTATTCTTCATATTTTGGCTTACTTAATGCGATTCTCTCTTGTTATGATTAGTTTATAGTTGAATCTCTATCTTTCTTGCGCTTAACTACCGTAGGATTGATCTCAATTACGATTGACGTGGTAAGTACGTGAATTGTAGTCGGTAAATTGAACTTCTCACCTAGTCGTATCATTACTTGGTAACTCGGTAGTTTTATCTAGGATCTTTAAAGTAGAATAATCAATCGTAATGCACACTTAGAATCAATTTAATCTTGGTAACTCAGTTTGAATTGGCTCTAAGTATAGTCGAGTTCTTTGGTAACTCGGCGAGTTGTACTTTGCTTGATTAACAAGAGATAGACGTGTTAGTGTTTTATAAATCAAGGCGTATTTCATAATATCCCTAGTGATCCACGAGAGAATTCTCGGTACTTGTCACTTCATTGAGTAACTCTTATATCCATTCTCAATTAATCGTGAATTTATTCATTCGATTAATTGAGTATATGTTTCTTTATTTTAGTAGAATTAGTAACAAAAACCCAATTGCTAGCCCACACAAGGTTAAGAATCATTGACTAGCTTACATAGAAGTCCCTTAGGTTCGACAACCCGGATTACCGGATATTACTACACACGACATCCATACACTTGTGGTTGAATCGTGTCAAGTTTTTGGCGCCATTTCCGGGGACTTTGTCTAAATTAGTTATAATTACTAGCCTTAGGGATTTTAATTTTATGTGTATATCGTTACTCACCTACGTTTTGTGTGTGATCTGTTATTTCAGTTTAGATTGTACGTTGCATGTCTCGTTTTAGAGACGAACCTTTGCATCCAACACTTGAAGACCCGGAATCCCTATTACGAGCACAGCGTAGAGACAAGAGAAAATCAAGCTCAGCTACCATGGATGACCAAACAAGAGCTGAGATTGAAACTATCCGCAAAAATATGCAGGATGCGGAAGCAGCTAGAATTGCAGCTGTGGAAGATTCAGCTAATCGAGCAAGGGAGACTGAGGATCTCAGAGCTCTGTTAACCGAGATGCAAGCTGCAATGGCACGCTTGAACCCTCCAAATCCACAACCAATTCTTGGTGTGGGGTTAGTTGATAGAAACAATGGAGGAGCGAATGGAGGAAACATTGGTGGAAATAGAAATAATGGGGGCAATAACCGGGACGATAATGGTCAAAATGCCGCAGAATAAGTCAACAATGCTGAG
Source organism: Linanthus parryae (assembly GCA_023055425.1). Lineage (NCBI taxonomy): Eukaryota > Viridiplantae > Streptophyta > Magnoliopsida > Ericales > Polemoniaceae > Linanthus > Linanthus parryae. Next base: position 2,043,869 of record JALGPY010000035.1, on the reverse strand, counting down.
GTTGATGAGCGTCATTTGGTGGACTACTTCAGGACCACACCGGATGGATACTTGCCCACGATCGTAAGGCCACCAATCAACGCAACTCATTTTGAATTGCGTCAGCAGCTGATCAATATGGTTAGTGATGAGTGTTTGTTCACTGGAGCTCAGGGGGATGATCCAAACGCCATCTGCTCAACTTCAACTAGAATACTTCTACCATCCATGATCAGAGGGTGCCAGATGACATTGTAAAGCTAATGCTCTTCCCATTTTCTTTATCGGGGAATGCAAAGATATGGCTCATGGAGCTTCCGGCGGGTTGAATTACAACATGGGAAGAGTGTTGCCAAGAGTTCCTTAGAAAGTATCTTCCACCATCCAAGGTTGCTCAGCGAATGGCGGACATCAAAAATTTCACTCAGCAGGAGGATGACTCCTTGGGAGACACATGGAGGAAATTCAACCAGCTCCTTCACAGATTTCCTACTGAAGGAGAGCCATGGTACAAACTCTTACACTACTTTTATAATGCTCTAGACAGGGAGACTGCAAATGAACTAGATATGATGGCTCAGGGAAATTTTATGGGCCTAGGGGTGAAGAGATGCCAAGATCTGCTGAACAGTGTGGCAAAGCATGAGTCTACGAGGTCTGAGACTCGTAGAAATTCAAGATCTGATGGAGCATTGGTGATCAAGATTGAGACGATGGTGGAGCAGAAATTTGAACAGCAAATGGCAGTCCTGACCTCTGATTTTAATAACATGAATCCATCAGCACGAGTGAAGACTGTGGGAGAGATGATCGCGGATGAGAATCAAGGATATGGGGTTGAATATGTGAATTACATGGGTCCACCACGACAGCATCAGTGGCCGAACACTTATCATCCTAACAACCGTAATTACCCAAACTTTCGCTATATCAATCGAAATAGTGGGTTATATGCACCGGGTAATCAGCCAAATCTGCCATACCAGGCATTGCAGCAAGCTCCGTAGCAAGAGGAACAAGAGACAAAAAAGTATTGAGAAAGCTGCTAACCAATCAAGATAGAATGGAGAGCAAAATTCTCTTCATGGAAGCCACAATGAAGAGCCATGAGACGCAGATTGGGAAAAAAGCCAATCAGAATGCCAAATTTCCACCACGTATGCTTCCTTCTAACACCATCCTACCTATTGAGCAGCTCAAGGCAATTATTACTCGCAGTGACATTTACTACTCAGGATCCTCCATATCCTAGCCATGCGAGAGCTGAAGCTACAAAAGCCACAGAAAAGGAATTGGGTGAAGACTTTCCCAAGGCCGTGATTCCCCAATCAAAGGACACGGTTGAGAAGAAAGAAGAGCCCAAGAACACTCCAAATCCGGCTACTTATGAGCCACGAATATCATATCCGGCGGCAATAAAGAGGAATGATGAGGAGAAATTCGGGTAATTTCTGAACATATTCAAACAACTACATATAAACATTCCTCATGTGGAAGCGCTTGCTCAAATGCCGAAGCATAAGAAATTTTTGAAAAAGATTTTATGGGGAAGAAGAGCATAAACTCCTATGCCACAGTAAAGATGACAGAGACGTGTAGTACTGTTATACAGAGGGTCATTCCCAAGATGAGAGATCCAGGCAGTGTCATCTTAGGCTGCACTCTTGGGGGTGGGTATCACACACATGGACTATGCAATCTTGGCGCGAGTATCAATCTCATGCCACTGTCTCTATTTCAGAGATTAGGCATTGGTGCACCAACCCTAGTGAAGATGGGTCTGCAATTGGCAGACAATTCAATTGTGACAGAAAATAGGGTGATCGAGAACTTGCTTATAAAAGTGGGTGCATTTGCCTTTCCAGCTGATTTTGTGATCGTGGACATCAAGGAGGATCGCGATGTTCCACTCATTTTTGGAAGACTGCTTTTGAAGACTATGCGCGCAAATGTGGATCTAGAGACTGAAGAGCTTACTACCAAGCATTTTTTCGAGGAAAAAGGAAGAATAAGTTGGCCATGATCAAGTTTAGAGAAGATTGCGTGGATCCTCTTCTTGGGTTGCCTACAGTTATGCAGCCCGATCCACCCGAATCAGATAAGAAGCCAAATGTGGTGTGTGCACATGATGTGGTGCAGAAAATCAAGAGCAAGAAATTGACGGAGGAGGCACGTCGTGCTAGACCTCCTTAAAAATATTTTGAGGTAACTGGGTCGGGTCTTTGACCTTAAATTACAAGGCGCTTGTTGGGAGGAAGCCCAACATATTTATTTGAATTAGATTAGGGAGTGCGTTTTTAATTCAGTTGTGATGTGTTTCTATATATTTTATCTGAAGAGATGAGAGAGAGGGACTGATGGTATTTCCTAGTGACATATTTGTGAAGGTTATGGTAGAACCTACCCCGGTGTGCCATGGCACACATGACCTTTATCGGTACTCGTGTATGCGAGTTGAGGATTCTCCAAGAAAAAGACTTTAGCAGAGGAGGGCAGTCTACCCCGGTGTGCGAGAACACACTGACTGTTGGGAGCATGGTGGCGCCACTACTGTGCTTGGGGACTGCATGGCCCAATTTCGTACCCACCCTTGAGGTGGTTGTGAGTATCTTTTTCTTTTGATGAATTATGTGTTTCTTTTATTTAGTATAGTGTCATGCTCCATCTCATTTACTGGCCTTTCACATTGATAGTTGAGTTCTCTAGCATGATCTCTTAATTCGTTGAGGACAACCAAGCATTTAGTGTGGGGGTGGTTTAACTGTCTATTAGCCCAAATATTTGCATAACAATTTACATGTAGGATGTTAGTTCATATTGTGAGTCAGCATTGTGGTTTATGTTGAGTTTTTATTTATATTGTCTTTGGTGTAGAGTAGATTTATATACTGTTTGCACTTTTACATAATTGAGTCTTCCCACCAAAGAGTTAAATTGATTAGCCTCAATTTTTTTTTCTCGTGTCTAAGCCTTGCATATAGAGTTAAGACTTATGAAAAATACAAAAAAAAAAATGAGAAAATAGAAAATCCATAAAAATTGAAAAAATTGAAAATTTTGGAAAAAGACAATTGAGGATCTTGAAACTGAAGAGAGCTTAGTGAATGAATCCTTTTAGTAGGAACTGCCGTAGTAGGAAAAATTTTATTCTTTAAATATTTTGTGTAGTGGTTTTACTAAGGATGTCCCGGGAATTTTTCGAAATTATGAAAGAATGACATGTAAAGTATACCTAAGTTTCCTATAGTGTGCTACTTAGATTGAGTTTTACTGTAGCTGAATATTATATTTTCAAGTGGAAACTTGTGGTATCTTGTTAATCTGGGGTGGACCTTCGTTTAGAGTTGGTTTCATGTGGTACGGTTGCCTCAGCCTAAGTGAAGTAGAGGGGCGTACACCACCATCCCTTAGGGTGGTCACAAGAGTTAACCGAAAAAGCCCACACTCTTTATGCTCTACTGCACGGTTGTAAAAAAAGATGAGGAAAGAAAAGAAAATGAGTAAATCTGAAGGAATAAAGAAAGAAAAATTATGCTTCACGGAGAAACAACCTAATGTGCTTCCGGTCACACGGAAAATTTGGATTCAATCCAATTAGAGCTTAGAGAGGGAAATTAGAGTCAAGCCTTATTTCGCAGGAGTTGTGACTCCCTTCACCGGGAAAATTTGCATTCAACCGCAATAAAGGCTAAGAGGGTATGAAAACCTCAGATGATTCGGCGAAGAAAGGCTATAGTGAAATTTGAGCTTAATTAGACCCAATGAAGCTTAGGACGTGCTTGAGTATTTTTTTGAATTGGTGGAGGAAAGGGGACACCTTATTGAGCTTTTGCATATAGAATTATTTTTATTTCAAATTCTTGCTGCGTGTATATGAATTTCAAAAAGGATTAGTGAAAGCTTGATGATTTTGAGTTTATGAGAGGGAGACTGCCTTTCTTGCCAAAAAAAGAGAAATTGGATGTTTTAAATAATTCTAAGATCGAGTCTATAATTGCATATACATCATATTGCTGCATTGTTGTGTCGCTAGTCGAATTCAAGTCATTTGTGTCTTGTCAGCTAGTAAACAGTTTGATGCAGTAGATGAGGCTTTGCTCAGGACTCGGAAATGGCAAGTGTGGGGGTATTTGATTACTCCTTAGTTGGAGTCATATTTCGTATGTGAAACAATGCAATTGGTGTGCGTTGCGGTGCTAAGTGATGAGATCCGGGCTTTATTGAGAAGAAAATGAGATTTTGGATGTTTTAGAGTGTTTGATCGTCAATGTTTAATCTGGGCGCTTTTTCACGTATTTTATGCTATATTTGTATCGTTTGATCTCCCTGAATATTTTATTGTTCTTGATTACAGGAATCGGGAGCTCGTAGCGATGATTTTGGATGGGAAGTGAACTTCGGAAAGTTGGAACTGTTCAAGAGATGCTCGGGAATGAAGACGAAGAATGAGGAAGCAAGAAAAAGAGCCAAAGAAGTGAATTGCCAGAGGTGTTCGTGCGAACACTTATTGTGTTCGTGCTAATAGAAACACTTAGAAGAATTTCGGAGGCCAAAAACGTGCAGGAAACTAACTGTTGAAAAAGTAGGAACAAAAAGTTGCTCGTGGGAACAGAGTGTTCGTGCGAACACTTTTATGTTCGTGCAAAACGAACGGGAAACTCATATTTTGTGGTTGTTTTGTAATATTTTGAAAGATTTAAGCTTGGGGGACTTGTTTTAGACCTAGTAGTCCGTGCCTATGGATCATTCTACCTACGTTGGAGCTTTGGGAGCGTGCTTGGGAGTTTTGGATTCTTCGTTTGATTTCTCTCTTCTTCTCCTATTTATATTTTGTTTGATGATCAACAAACTTTGTATTTTGATCACGTCAACTAGTAGCTAAACCTCTTATTGCTGGAAATTCTCATTAGGTAGCTAGGGTTTGATATGAACAAATCGTTTTGAGATTATGCTTCATATTTTGGCTTAATTAATGCAATTCTCTCTTGTTATGATTAGTTTATAGTTAAATCTCTATCTTTCTTGCGCTTAGTTACCATAGGATTGTTATCAATTACGATTGACGTGTTAACTTCGTGAATTCTAGTTGGTAAATTAAACTTCTCACCGAGTCGTATCATTACTTGGTAACTCGGTAGTGTTAACTTGGATCTTTAAAGTAGCATAATAAATCGTAATGCATACTTAGAATCAAATTAAGCTTGGTAACTCGGTGTGAATTTCCTCTAAGTAGAGTCGACTTGTTTGTTAACTCGGCGAGTTTTACTTTGCTTGACTAACAAGAGATAGACGTGTTAGTGTTTCATAAATCAAGGCGTAGTTCATATTATCCCTAGTGATCCACGAGAGAATTCCCAGTACTTGTCACTTTATTGAGTAACTCTTATATTCATTCTTCATTAATCGTGAAGTTATTCATTCGATTAATTGAGTAGTTGTTTCTTTATTTTAGTCGAATTAGTAATAGAGAACCGATTGCTAGCCCACACAAGGTTAAGAATCAATAACTAGCTTACTTAGAAGTCCCTTGGGTTCGACAACCCAGATTACCGTATATAACTACACACGACCGCCATACACTTTGTGGTTGAATCGTGTCACTCTTCTTGTAAAAGGTCAAGTCATCTTAACATGACCAATTTTGTCGCAGTAATGGCACTTAGCAGAAGTTATGCTACCAGCCATAACAAATCTGGTGTTGTTTTTTTTTTTGTGAAAGTTTGGATTGTAACGAATACAAGTTTTGTGAACAGACTTTAAGCTTTCTCCAAGAATCAGGTTTAAATAGTGTTCTGAGCCAGCAAGTTTGGTAATAACTTTCTTCGATTCTTGTAGTTTCTTCGTAAGAGTAGTTCTTTCTTCGTCTAATTCATCAAACTGATGTCTTAGAGCGACAATACTTTCACTGAAAAGATAGTTCTTAGTGACTACTTCCTTGACTTGAGTTTTCAAGGTTTTTAAATTGGTTTCATTGGCCTTGAAATCCATGTCAGATTTATTCTGAGAAATTTCAAGATTCTTATTTTGAAAAACAAGATGCAAATTCTCTTTTGCTTTCTCATGAACCTTCTCCTTCAAATTCCTGATTTCTTTCAGGTTATCCTCTTCATTTAAAAGAATTGTTCTAAGATAATTAGAAAGGACATCTATTGATTTTGAAATCAAACAACTTACAATTACCTCAATTTATTTTTCAAGAACTTTCATCATGCTTGGCCATAAGGCAGAGGTTGGCATGTTCTTCCTCAGATTTAGAATCACTTGAGGAGTCTGAGTCACTCCAAGAAGCTATCATAGCCTTATTTCTTCTGTCATGGTCTTTATTTTGAAAGTGTTTGCTTTTCTTGTGTGGACAGTCTCTAATCAAATTTCCTTTGTAGTCTTTTCTACTATATGATTTGTGTATATCCCTGCTGAAGTCTTTGTTTCCAATGTTCTTCTTCATCTTGAGAATTCTAGTCAAGGCTTTTGAAATTAGAGCAAAACGATCTTCATCATCATCTTTTAAATTTTCAAGGCTTTGAGATGGCTCATTCTCTTAGCCTTGAGAGCTAGATTCTTGACACTTTCTGGCAGTTCTCCATCAACTTCATTCATGGAGATCTCATGTGAAAGCAGATTTCCCTACAAGTCATCAAGTTGAAGTGATGATAGATCTTGAGCCTCTACAATAGCAGTAGTCTTTGGTTCCCATTTGGCATTGGGAAGGCTTCTCAAAATCTTCCTAACTTTCTATTCATTGGAAAAATATTTTCGCAAGGAGTCCAGATCGTGACAATGTCAGTGAACTTCTTGAAGATGTATTTTTTGGACTCATCACCATTCATTTTAAACAGTTCATACAGTGTAAGAAATATGTTGATCTTTGACTGTATGACTTGACTCGTTCCTTCAAAATTTATCACCAGTTTGTCCCATATTTCTTTAGAAGTGTTGCAAACAGAAATCATACTGAATTCATCTGCACTCAAAGCACAATATAAGAGATCCATGGCTCTATAATTTTTAGAAAATTGTTCTAACTCAGAAGTAGAAAGTGAATCCTCAGTCTTGGGAGTTCTGATCCCATATTTCCCTCTGTAGAATGTATGAGGACGATTCTGTATGATAGTCCACAACTCTATATCTTGATCAATGATAAACATTTTCATCAGGGATTTCCAGTGCACAAAGTTGTCACCACAGAATAGAGGAGGTCTGTTAGAAGCTCTTCCCTGAGAGAAACCACCATCACCTACAATACACATGATCAGAATACACATGATCACAATATACTGATAGTAAAAAGAATACTGAGAGTTTACAAGGCCTTGAAATGGCTTTCAAGCCCTTGTACTGAAAACCTGTTTGTTGCAAAAAATAAGCTAAGTATAGAACAGCAAGATAAACGCAAGGGACATAGAGATTTATAGATTTCAGTCCACTTGGACCTACGTATCTATCTCAGGGACTTGATCCCTGCAGTATTTTCAACTCAATTCTTATTAATCAAAAGCTAAGCCCTAGATCTCAAGCACAGAGAGTTCCCTTAATCTGTTATAGCTTGTGGTTCTCACTAACCTGTCTAGTACTTGCTCTACCTAACTGATTCAAAAAGAATTTCAATTTTTCACTTGAACAACTCACGAGAATAAGATGTAAGAAGAATAATCTAAATGATATACAAATATAGATCCGAAAGAAGAACACTGCGAACTGGTGAAACACCTGAATGTGCAGTGATCTTCTGAAGAGTGGATTGAGTAAAATGAATCTCCTCTGTGTTACTTTGTCAATCCTGAGAGTCTCTATTCTTCTGTTTTCATTCTCTTCTTCTATTCTTTCAGTCATTCCATCTTTTTCAACTAGTTTGAATTGTTGATTGTCAGGATCTTCTCAAAACAAACTTTCCTAAAAATCAACAGCATATCTTGACTTGTATAACATCTCTTCCCAACGACTAGTTGCCCAATATCTTTAAAGATATTGACTTGATCTTGTATATGAGTATGTTAGGAAGGTCCAGACATGCTTACACAATCACAGAATCAATCTGTCAATTCAAATTCCTTTTCTGCAAGAACACAGTTTAGGAAATAGTCCCTGCAAAATAGGTAACTACTTATCCCTACAAAAACTTGTTCAAACAAATAGATTCGCCACAATTTAGAATACCAAAATGGTTTGTCTTTCATCATAAAATAACACGTAATAAAGTATAGGGGACCCGGATTCAGATGAGAATCAAAAGCTCCCCCTTAGTTCATGATGTATACTGCAGTGTATATTTAAAAACTTTGAAAACAGTTTCAAGGCCTTGAAACAGACAAGTTGTTTCAAGCCTTTGAAGCAAGCTGAACTTACAGAATTATTAATCAAAGATTTCGACTCTTCCCAAAAGTAGAAAATATGAATGAGAAGAAACACACAAAAAAGGAAGATGGTTGTACATAAATCAAGACCATTGAAGATATTGACGGACTAAACGCTGAAGGAACTTCAACCAACGCATGTCACCTTTAGAAGGAGATCAAAATATAAAAGCAATGAAATTACATTTGATTTTTTATCCGAATAGTGTAATTTGGTAGTAAAATTATTATCAGTTAGAGTTTATATAAATTACATTTATTTATGCGTTCGACACTTCTTTTTTCTACTGCAATTTCAGATCACAATATTTGAAATTTATTTCATATTTTCATTATCATTGGTCATTTTTTAAATTATAATACAAAGTTATTTATGTGCATACGAAGACGTTCTACATATACTCATAGATAGTCAAATCCACGTGCAACGCACATGCATCAAAACTAGTTAGTAGAAAAAAGAAATTAGATTTCACGGATATAATTAAGTCGTATTAAGATTAGAATATTTTGGGAACATACTATGTGTCAATTTGGGTTTTGAAAAATTAGGGTTTGGTAACAAATTGGAGAAAAGGGGTTTTCTTCAATTTGGAAAGAAGGCAAACTTGGGAAGGACGGAAGGAGGGAAGGAAACAAGCTAGGACCGTAACCCTAGCCCGTTCCCCCTTCCTTGGGTGCCAAGGAAGCCACGGCCAAGAGTCAGGGCACCCTAGCGTGCGCCCTAGGTGCGTGGGCTAGGGGCCGTCCGTCCCAAGGCTCTTGTGGCGGTCCATTGGGATTCGGCCAAGCATGTTGGTGGACCCCTTGGACCGTTTAAACGCTAGCTACCCAAATTATCAATTAAAATTATCCAAGCGCATCAAAAATGGATTTTAACTGTATTATGTGCTTTATGCATGGTGATTGGATATGACCTTAGATGTGGATGTTGTGAATGTTTTTTTTGTGGTTTCGTTTATTGTAATAATTAGTTAATTAGGTTTTACAGCATACGAGCCGGTCTTCTCCTCAATGTGTGAGGTATCTCTATTTAGTTTAAATGCTAGATAGTATTAGATAGAGTAGATGATAGTCAAGACATGGAGAAGAAGCCAAAAGAATTGAAGGAACCTCAAGATGGCGACATTCCACAAAGCTAAAGGAGCATGGTTTAAAAGATGGGGGCACATGGAGATGAGCTTGCTATTTTTTAAGGCTTGTAGATATTCCCATTGGATTGGGAATATCTTAGTTTAGGAGGCCATAACCACATCACATTTATTTATTGTTTGTGGTTGTTTAATTATTTTCTTGTTATTTATTTTTGGTGTATGGATGATGCATACAAATTGGTAACAAAATTAAAATAACCCGGATCTTTTATTTTGGGATTGGCCAACCCATATAAGTAGATCTGTTGATATGGATCAACAAAACAACTAAAATTAAAAGGAAAATCCCTCAATTTAAATATTGCGTTTTTTCCTTCTCGTTATTTAAACACTCGTCATAATCATGACTTATTAAATTCGGGCTTGCCAAAGCAAGGAGACTTGATTCATCATGATATGGCGCGATGGCACAAGCTAGTAATGTGCAAGGGTTAAAGTAAGAGGTTGGACGCAACTAGGCTACTTTAATAGGATTTAAATCTAATAAGCAAACAATTGGGATTATCTATGAGATAGATAAATAAGGATTTATTTGCCGAATTAAACCAACAGTTGCATAGGATGCAAGTGGAAATTGTTACTACCTGAATAACTGATTTTGGGTGACTTGCCAAAGCAAGCTCAAAAAGAAACGAAATATGAATCTTTGCCCACTAGAAAATATAATGATATTTTCTGCATTAATATAGAGGGTTATTAATGCGAGAAAAATAGTTGGAGTTGTTTTTGATAATCTAGCCATCATTAAATGTAGTTATTTGTTCACAAAATATTAAAACTTGTATATTTTTCATTTTTTAGAATTCCAATGGCAAATAATTCATCGAATTCATCACAATCCCTACGTTCGGTCTTTGAGAAGGACAAGTTTTCTGGAACAAACTTTCTAGACTGGTTTAGGAACCTGAGAATCATTCTCAAGCAAGAGAAGAAACTGTACATTCTAAAAGAGCAAGTTCCTGAGGGTCCAGAAAATAATTCTGCTGCAGCCTTAAAGGGATATCAGAAGATCGTTGACGATACTATTGATGTGGCCTGCCTCATGCTTTGCACCATGCACTCTGGGCTCCAAAAGCAACATGAGAACACGACTGCATTTGATATGATCATACACTTGAAGCAACTCTTTCAAGAGCAGGCAAGGTTGAGCGGTATGAAGGTTCAAAGTCATCTGTCAGAGGGAAATTCGGTGGGACCTCATGTACTGTGCATGACTGGGTACTTGGAGAATTTCACACTTCTAGGGTTTCCAATAGACCAAGAGTTGACCACTGATCTCATATTGTCTAGCCTTCTTTGATCCTTCTGCAGCTTGTGAAACTTCTTCTTCCACATGGATCACATTGATGCTTTTGATGCTGCTTTCAACCATATACATCACTTGTTTGAACTCAGTGCCAAACTAATGATGATTTTCCTTCACCTCATTCATATCATTATTCAGAACATCATGCCTTTGAAGTACCATGGAAAGGTCTTGAGATTGGGAGGGTAGGTTTGAAGGAGAGGTCAAGGCTTTGGGTTTTGGGAACTTCTTGGATTGCAGCTCTTCTTCAGACAGATCACAGTATAACTTCCAAGATCCCTTACTGGTTTTCATGATTCCAATCCTTTCAAAATCTTTCTCATCAAGGATACCAAAACCAATGGTAATAGTCTCTTCTCTGTCATCTAGAATCTCAAGGTGTTGGAAGAAAAGTGATAATAGGTTGGCATAAGGAAAAGGGTGCTTTCTTTCCTTAGTCTGGGAATAAACATGTGTTCCATCACAATTGTAGGAAGATCAATATCATACACACGCATAATCAAGTACATAAAGTATAACACTTTCTTAGACAACAACTCTTTTGAATTCTCCTTAGGTACTACACACCTCATCATGACGGTGAAAAGGATTTTGGCTTCAACAGTTAGCATAGATTGTGTAAACTGCTTTGAGGAGGTAGCAGCATTGGGTAAAAAGAACTCTTTTATAGCCAGTTTCAAGGTTTCAATCTTATTGGGATAGTTCTATGTGTTATAGTTCTTGGGACAGCCTAAAACACTTGCAAATTCTGAGTGATCTAACTCCATGTTCACACCAGCCACTTTAGATGTAATCACCAAGTTTAGAGTCCTATTTTGCTTCATATTCATGTTGGAATAGATTTCCTAGAGAAAATCTTGTTTAGTAGGAACATTATACTGGCTAGAATAATCATTTTTATTATTTATGGAGATATTTAATATAATGAAGTCCTTAGATTGCAAATGTGTTGTTTATCTTAAATATCCCTCGTCGATTATTTTGATTAACAGGACGATCAACTATAGACTAGTATGTGGGTAGATTGATATAGAGATATCAAGTCTAGCACATGGGTATGCATTAGGGTTAATGGATGCTGGATTGACCCACAACGAGAAGGCTACGTACAAGTTATGTAAATTTACAAGTGCTTCTCGTAGTGACAATGGTATTGTGGTATGTAGATTTGAAATCACTAGATAATCTAGTTGTGAAATATCATCCTTTAATATTATCAAACGTTGCTCCTTAACCAGGTAACTATAAAAGTCGTCATCGGGCATGATAGGAAGCAAGCTTAGAGATGGTAGTGATGTATATATGATTTGTCCCTCCCACATAAGGGAGCAAATATCTTCGGCCACTCGAGGGGGTAGTGCTTATAGAATGTCTGGCCATACTCAGATAAATCAATATAGGATATTGATGTTATCTGCAAGACTATTCCCATGATCGAGAAACTATGGATTGGATATACGAGTGTGCTTGTATGTCTCGTGTCCAATCAGGATGCTGTCTGATCAGCTAGCATTCAAAGAAGCGAAATTCTTTAACTCTATCCACAGTAGAAGCTGAAAACCTAGCAGCTAGAGCTTATTGGTCACAAGTGTTATGGATAGCTCAGAAAATGTGAGATTTTGGATGTGATTTGAGAGATATACCTAACAAATGTGACAACACACAGACGTTAGACATCACTTCATCATAGATCATGCTGAGAAAGGTGATCTTACTCTTGAATTTGTGTCTACTAACATGAAATTGGCAGACATCATCAGTAAACCACTGCCAGAAGATAGATTCTTAGCACTGAGATTAGAATTGGTATGCTAAATAAATTAGCATTGGTTTAGGGGGAGTATCAGGTAAGTATCTGGTAAGTATTATGTGTTTCAAAGTTTTGAATAGATTTTTAAAGCCTTGAAAATCTTTTCAAATACTTGATTTTATCTGCTTCTGCTGTACAGCTTTTCAAGGCCTTGAAATCCTTTCCAGAGCCTTGAAAATAAGTCTGTATGCTATTTAGTCTGTAAATTGAATCTTTCTTTTCTTTTAGGAAAATACTTAAATCATATTAAACTGGATCATAAAGAGATGGGCTTGTGAGGCCAGTTACATCAATTGCAAGTGATCTAGATGACCAAAGGGGCTCAAAACCAATCCACTCCTGCGCGACTTGGTTTTAAGGCCCATTTTCGCGTGGAGATGGCCCACTGTGTTGGTCTTTCGTCTGTTGAATCTGATAGAGAAAGTGAATAGTTCCACCACTTCCTTTTTTACAGCTCCAATTTCCTAACAACTTTCCTATTTCTGATTCATGTACCCTCCATCTCTACAACCGCAGCGAGTGCATCGTTTTCCACCTCTAGGTTTCTACTGCCAAGCTTCGGAGCAATTATTATATCATCGCGGATTACTTGTGTAACACCCCCGATTTCCAGAGGTGCCTGAAACCGGTTGGTGCCCTCCGTACAGGGGATTCCCCCTTTCGTACAAGGAGTGGTAACAATAATCAATTGAAACAAAACATCCAACAACTGATTAAAAGTTTACACGATAACATTGTTTGTGGCTGAGTCCAAACAGGACAACAAGCCTAGCAAAATAGATATTACACCAAAAGTTTACTCTATGGTTAGTTACTAATTGCTACTGTATTCAGGTGAGAATGAATCGTGAGTCCAGCGCGTTATCCCATGCAACAAGTCATATACCTGCGGGGGAATGAAAAGAACACAAGACCACAGTTTTCCGAGTATCAGTAAAAACTTAGTGAATATACACCTTAGCATGTAAAACAGAACGGCTAAGAAAGGTTATAGGGTTTGCATTTGGAATAGTTTAAACAGTAACAGAGTATAAGTATGAAGATAAGAGTTTGCAATGTTTCGTAAGATAATCAAACGTTCAGTAATTCAATTTCAAGGATATTTTCTCAAGTTGCATGTCTAATCAGAACACGGTTTATAAATAACAGCTTCCCGATTTAGAGACAAAGATGTTGCATTATTAACAGGCAGTAACCAAGGTAGACCAGGGTAAAAGTATAGTAACAGATGGTACTGGCATATAGGGGGTGTAGAAACCTAACCTCTCTGCCAAGCGTTGTGGATCGGTCCGCCGTCCCGCTAGCCATCATACAAGCCAACTACTAGACCTTAAGTGTCGACACCCTCTTAAGATTGTAAGTCAGAAGAGTAGTACTAGAATGCTGGAATCCAGCCTACGCCGAAAGGATTCGGGGCGCACGGATTCCCATGTCTTTAGGGGCCTGGCCCAGGGAATCATCACCCGAAATAAGTTTAGGGACTGCAGCCCAGGGGATTATCCCGGTATCTCTCTAGGGACCTGGCCCAGTGAATCATCACCCGATAGTAACGTAACGTAAAGTAAAGTAACACGACGTATGCGTATAGCACTGTCGTAGACCCAACTGTTTCCAGTACTTGCGATTCTTTCACTTTACGTTATTAATGAATTATGACTTAGTGATATTTTAACAATTAGTTTTCTGATTTGAAAACGCGTGATACAATGACGATTAAAAAGTGAGTACGACAAGTTTAGAAATTTTGGAATAAAGCACGACATTTATTTTCAGATAAAAGAGTATCACATAAAAGGAATTGGCACACAAAACTAAGCATGTATCACATGGATTTTGAGACATGAAATAAAATCAAATTTGACACGAAAGAAGATAAGCACACGATACTAAGCATGAATACTCACCGTGAGAGCCGAAGATACGCAAGTTTCACTACTGGTACAAAACGTCTGGTTCTACGAAGTCAAGCTCTACAAACAAACACATATAGTCCAAATCACAAACAAGTTTGATCAACAAACGTACAACGATGCACGTGTCATAGGTGATATGCAAGCGACAGCTGTAATCGTATTTCCCCAAGCTAGTTATCAACCACTAAACGATTTCATGAAATTAGAGAATAAATTTTAAGTATATAAAACTATTTAATATCCTATATACGATCACTAACGTTTACAAGAAATTAGAATTCTCGATAAATAATTTAAAGGAATTTGTTATAACTATAAAATAAATGTTTGTATTCAAAGAAACTATTTCTTAACATTTCACAATTCATATATAATTTCCAAACAATTTATTTTACTATAATAAAAATAATAATCAAATAAACAAACCAATTTATTTGTAAAACGAATAATATCGATATTTGTAAACATTTCATAAGCTCACTACTTATTTTCTTAAAACCAAAGTGACATTTATTAAGATATCTCAAATGATATTATTTATCGATTATTTAATTAAACGTAAATAAAAAATATTTTTTTAACTAAATCTTCGAAAAAAACAAATTATCAATTATTTAAATATAACTAATTTCCCATTTCTAAAAATTATAACTTTTCATTTACATTCCAAAAACATTTATTTAATTGAAGAGAATATTTAACTTTGGATAGTAATAATAATACAAAGTAATTAAACAAAATTAATTATATTAATCAATTTAGATTATATAAACTAAATGCAGTCCCCTCAGGTTTAGTAGAAACAACAACTAGTAACCCCCACTAAAACACTAACAAATCTTGAAATAATAGAATATACCCTTAGAGTTTCAAGAAGTGCACAAATACCCCCCTTCAACTAAATTCTATTAAAAAACACCATCTTCTCCAAAGCGAACAACAAATTCAAGCTTTATAAACCAAATTTTGACAGTGAAAAATTAACGAGGACAAGATTTAGAGTATACCCACGCCAAGAATCGCGATAAACGGCGGAGAAACAGAGCGGGTCGAGATTGCATCGGCGAGTTTGGCGACGACGTTGGACGGGGTTGCTCCGGATACCTTCGGTCTTGGCTTGGAGTCTCCTCGTGCTCCTGGGGTGCTCCGGAACGCAGAGAGAGCGAGTAAACTGGTTGGGTAAAGCTCGATTTAATGGGCCGAACTTGTCGCCGGAAACAATGGTGATGGCGGCGGCGGTTGTTGTCTCTGCTGGTGCGGCTCATTCTGCTTCTATTGCTTCTGGTTATAGGTGCTCGGGCGAGCTCATATAAAGGGAGAGAGAGGGCAGAGAGTTTAGAGGGAGAGGAGTTGCAGGTGGTGGTGTTTGGCGGTGCTTTTGGTGGTCGGTGATGGTGGTTGCAGGGTTTTCTTCGGGGCTGTTTCTTGGCAAAAACAGATAGATAAAGTGAGATGCAGGAAGGTGGTGTATGGAGTAAGGAGAAGTGCCGGTGATGTTGGTGGCAGTGGTGGCTGCGGTGTGATGGTGGTTTGTTTTCTGGGTCTTCCTCTCGTCAAAGCAGAGGAGAAGAGAGGGAGAGAAGGGTAGTGGTGGAGGAAATGGGGGAGGTGAAAGAAGTGGCGATGGTAGTGGTGTTGGCCGGTTGTGGAGAGGACGGAGGAGGTGGTGGTTGTTGTTGAGTTGTTGTTGTGGGTTCGGGAGAGAGACAGAGGGAGTTGAGGAGGGGTTTGTGAGGGTGTTAAAATGTTGTTGTTGTCGAAGTTGTTGTTAATGACGGACAAGGAAGAGATGGGAATGATGGTGATGGGTGATGGTGAGGGTGATGGGTGAGGAAATGAGGTAGAATAGGAGGTGTAGGTGAAGAGAGTAGGGAGGTGGCCGCATGAGGCTACGGCGCGCAGAAAGCACAGAAGAAAAGAAAAAAAAAAAGAAAAAAAAGGAAGGATTACGTGTTGCGAGGTCGCGGGTGTTGCGGTTGTTCGATACGCGAAGTAAATGACTAAAAACACAGCGAATAATTAAAACACGAAGTTAGTCTTCGACGCGACGAATACGTTAAAACGATGACGGAAATTAGTACGTTACAAAAAGTTAAAACGATAACGGATGAATAAAACAATTTCGTCTGAAAAATACAGAAGTTTACTCATAAGTATAAATTTGACAGACGAAATGAAAATAATCAGATAAGATAACATTTGACTGATTAGAACAGAAAGTTGACCGAAAATTTAAATTTTGACCGTTAAAAATAGTTTGACTGATAAACAACATTTTGACCGTTAAAATAGCGTTCGACTGATAAAAATAAATTAGGCTTAGAAAATTCATTTTAAGTAATAAAATGAAAGTCGACTTGCAAAAGTAACTCATAATGTTTTATTTAATAAAACTTTACTAAATGATTATTTGAAATTTATAATTAACTTATTATTCAAAATTCAAGAAATTTATTTATAAGTAATTTATAACAACAATGTAGATTATCAAAATAATTATAAACGAACAAATAGTTAATCACTACAAAGTCAAATCACGCATAATATCCACATCTTCTTATTGCGACTAACACTAATATCAAATAATACGATTCGCACGTTTTAGAATAATATCTATGACATGATGAATTACTAAATTGTCCCTAGGGTAGATATTGTGTTGTTACATCCTTTCCTCCTTGGACTAAGCTTCGTCCTCGAAGCTTGAACGCCATACTAGGACTTAGAGGTTTCTATTGGAAGTCACAACTAGACAAATAGATAATTAACAAGCAAATGAATGCACAGATAAAACAGGGTCGTTACATCATCCCCCACTTGGGAGCGAGCTTCGTCCTCTAAGCTTGAAAGAGTTTCTAAGAGTCTCTATGGGTTTCTAATATGAAGGGAAAAGCAGGGCGGTCGTAGATAGGCAGCGTATTCGCCTCCATGTTGGATGTTGCTTACTCCTCTATCTGATTCATCTCAAGATTTATCCGCCTGGCCTCTGGTCGTGGCACTAAGTTGGTTCCTTCAATTTTGGTTGGCACATTGCTTTTGGTGGGTACTAGGATTGCCTATCAGACAAGCGTCTTATACTAAAGTCTATCAATTTGAAGGATAGGGGTATGCAAACTGGTAGGATATGAATCGATACGCACAAAAACGGTTCTAACCGTGCAAGAGGACATTAAATAAACATATACGCAATGGAATTTAGTCTTATAAAAGACTCGTCGAAATTCACGAAATTTGAGAATATAATTCTCACAAACCAAATATCATATATGAGGTGCGAATTCACTACCAGACAATATCACAAAAGCAAGGGTAAACGTTGTTAAGTCATGTAAGAAAGAACACATAGCATTTCAAGAGCAAGGATGAGGGTGGGTGGGATAGACCCGTAGTTAGTCACTGGTCATTCGTACATGCAAAAGCACTAAGGCTTGAAAGTTGAATGAAAGTAAAGACAACTAACACATATCAGTTAGGCATGCAAGGATAAATAGGAAACATAACCTATAATCCCCGGCTTATTCAGATTTTAATTTTCAATTCATCTTGCCCTATCAATTTCAAGTTTACATTTAACTTAGCCTTAGTTACTTTCAAAAATCTTTTTTTTAAGTGTTTTCTCCATACAGTCCTAGTGGATGTCACTGCTCTGAATATTACTAATATCAAATAATACGATTCGCACGTTTTAGAATAATATCTATGACATGATGAATTACTAAACTGTCCCTAGGGTAGATATTGGGTTTTTACAACTTGTCCTTCTACCGATTTAGATTTAGTTCCAAAGGCCACCAGCTTGGCAAAATCGTCGATAAACTTGTTGGTCCATCCCTAATTGACCCTTGTGACGCCTGCTCTATGGGTTTTTGAATCCCACGCGCAGTGAATATTCAACTTTAGAGCACCGTTTTCTGGTGGTCGCCAAGTCTGAAACGGCGAAATGGAAAGGGGATCTCGCTTTATTTTACATGCATCGAAACTTTCAAGATTATCAAGGATCGATCGGAGTAAGTCCTCTGCTATCTCCTTTTCTAATTGAAAATCCATTCATTCATGTTTGAACACAAACGTGAGATGCACATCACAATCAAATTGAGCTTCTTGTCACTGTTTGATGAATTAAACTGAAATTCGAGCCAATTATGGAAATTGATATCTTTGTAGCGCTTGTCCGGATCTGGAAGAGCTCTATCCCGGATCTATTTGGCTTTCGAAAATCGAATAAAAATATGAGTCTCATCTTCCTCTTCTCTTTCACAAAGTGAACATTTTGGATTGACAACAATTTTTCTAGAAAGTAAGTTTACCTTCATTAGAAGGGACCGGTTCCAACCTCTCCAAATAGGGAATAGATGCCTTCGAAGGATTTTCAAAGCCCATAGCTTCTCAATCCATGGATTATCCTTTGACGACGCACTACTTCCATTTTGATTTTGTGTGAGCCCTTGCCTTTGAGCAATATTGTAACCGGTTGTAACGATGTAGTTACCGAACTCCGTTTGATCCCAAACAGCTTATCTTTTGAAGGGTGTTTTGCCAGAGGGATCTGAAGAATGTCTTTTATATCCACTGGCCAAAATACTTCTTGAATTTTCTGCACATCCCAAATACCTTTATCACGATTGATTAAGTCTTTCACCCAGATCTATTCTGGAACTGGATTTATGTTTATGGGTTTATATGGGAACCCCTTCGGTAGCCATCTATCTGTAAAGGCGTTAACTGTAGCTCCATCTCCTATTCTCCATCTACTCCTTATTTGATGATCTCCCTACTAGAAAGGATGCTCCTCCATGTGAACGAACATTGTGAGGAAGTCTCCACCTTCCAGATGTCTTTATGAAAATAGTACTTTTAAGAAGGACTAAGCAGTGAATCAGGGTTATGGGTGCGCTTTGGGCCATTTTGGAAGGTTTGCAGATTAATCTTCAAAAAGGGATGATGGGTGCTATAGTTGAATCTGATTGCAAGGATGCTTTTGACTTGGTTTGTGGAGGTGTTGATGATTATCCTTTCTGGCATCTTATTATGTCTATTAGAAGTTTGCTGGCTACCCATGGTTGCACTCTTCTTCATAGTTGGAGGGAAAGCAACGAGGTTGCTGATCTGTTGGCTTTTCACTGTTCTGCTGATGCTATGGAATGTGTGATGATGGATTCTCCTCCCCAGTTTTGCTTGTCTTGTTTGGAGGCTGATAGTTTAGGCCTTGGTAGAATTCGTTTGTTTTTGTAGTTTTGTTATTTTTTCTTTTGTACCACAAAAAAAATAAAAAAAAAGAAAAATCTGGATTCTGGGATTACTCTCCAGAATTGCTTACCTAGAATAGCTAGGTTAAAATACTGTAACTGTTGGAAATTCAGACCACCGTGAATTCTGTTGTTCTCCAGTTTGTCCCTAGCAACCGAGGAAATGTTGTTGTTGTGGTCCTCATGGCCCCAGAAAAATCTTCTGCTTAATGCTTCTATCTTCTTGCAGAGAGATTGTGAAAATCTGAAACACCCATTGTGTATGTCGGCACAGATTGCGCTATTTCTTTAATAAGTGTTTATCTACCAAAAAAAGATAAGGAATTCCTCTTCCACGACTTGAATTTACATTCTACTTTCTCATAGACAAAGTTAAAATCTAAATTTTTATTTTTTCCTATGGATGTAGGGAGGCCAAGATACCGGTTGTGAGATTCCCCCAGATTGACTCCAAGAAGATAACTCATCTACTCCTTACGGCTCTGATCCAAATTCGAGGAGAACACCACAACACTTTTTTCCAAATTTATATTTTGGCCAGAGGCCGTTTCAAAAATTTGTAAAAGTTGTAAAATAAATTCTATTTCCTCTGAAGTAGCTTTAGAAAACAGAATACTATCGTCCGCAAAGAAAAGGTGTTTAATATTAGGCCCATGTCTGGAAGCTGCCACCCCAGAAATAAACCCATCTCTGTAGGCTGTCGATAGAGCACTTGACAGCGCATCTCCACAGAGCAAAAAGAGATAAGGTAATAATGGACATCCTTGCCGCAGACCCCGTTGAGGTAACACTTCTCCCCAACTCCTCCCTTCATATGCAAAAATGAAACCGGAAGTCATTATACAATCTATTAAAATCTCAATCCATTTATGCCATAACCATAAAGCTGCATGCAAGAACGAATAAAGTCCCACTCTGCATGATCATATTCTTTAGACATATCGATCTTGAGTGCAAAGAAGCCAGTTTTATCTTTTTTGCGATACTTCATCGTATATAGCAACTCATAGGCTAAAAGGATGTTGTCTGTAATAATTCGTCCAGACACAAAGGCGCTTTGTTAAATAGATATCAACTTAGGTAAAACTTGCTTTAATCTATTTTCCATAGCCATAGTAACAACTTTATAAACAACTGAGCATAGGCTAATGGGACGCAAATATGAAGGTTTTCGTACCTGATCCACCTTTGGGATCAAATCTATGATGATTTTATTGAAATTTTTCATGCTCCTTTCTCCATATAAAACTTGTAGACAAGCTGACTTCACATCTAGCCCCACCGTGTTCCAATATGACTGGTAAAAGGTGGCAGATTAACCATTGAAACCCGAGGCTTTTAACCGCCCCATCTGGTTAAGAGCTTCCTTCACCTCTTTTCATGTATAGACACTGTCTAGCATCAACCTATCTTGTCCTTCAACCACATATGGGAGGTGATTTAACAGAGGCTACATTTCTGACCGAGTAGGATTCGTGGAGGTGAAAATACCCAAAAAGTACTTAGTCAGAATAGAGAAAACATCTTCCTCATTAGTCCGCGAGTTACCATCTTCATCTTCTAAACCTTTAAGAGAGTTACGTGTCTTTCGAATGTTAGCCTTTATGTGGAAAAAAGATGTGTTGCGATCACCCTGCTGTAGCCACTGATCGAGTAGCAATTGCTAGAAGAGGGTAGATTCGGTAGGAAATAGTGAAGTTTTTGTGTGGTGATGGTCAGAGAGGACATTATTCCATGCGTTATCGTTAACCTACTAGAATGTATTGGTAGTTAGAGTTGACCAGAGAGGGACAAATCAGTACTGATGTGTAGAACAACAAGAGACATATAGGTATTTGTCAGTGCCATTACCGAGCATAGGTTACCAATAGTCGTCGTGTTAGAGCATGAAATCTTGAATCGTCAAAACTACCCTAGGTGATATATAGATTGCCTAGTCTCAACTCCATTGATTTACCCTAAATCAATTCTTTTGCGTTAGTTTTACTTATTGATCTAGTCACTTGATTGAGAGTGACAAGACTCCTTTCAAAAACCATTTTTACCAGTTACTTGGGTAAATTGGATTTAATTGTTAAATCTAGAGCAAAGTAAGCACCTTCCCTTGGGTTCGATAACTAGGAGTCCAAAATACTCCATTATGTTACTTGACTGTATACTTGCGTCCGAGCGCGTTAGTAGACACGCGTCAAGTTTTTGGCGCCGTTGCCGGGGAAGGAATTGGTTACTATTCTAGTTTAGCGATTAGTTTAATTTACCTTTTTCTTTTTCTTTATTATTTATGTGATTTCCGATTTGTTTTCTGAATTGTGTTTCATGTTCTCAGTGTATGCACCGCATCTCTAGAGACCTTGACCCCCCACTTGAAGACCCAGAACAGTTATTCAGAACTCCGAGAAGAAGTCCAAGACAGATCACAATGGGTGAGAAATTTACTAACGCTCAACTGAACCAAAAGCTTATTGAAGTTCAAGAGAAGCTTGAGGAGAAGCAGAACCAGATGCCCTACAACAAATCAGGGCAAGCTTATGGTTGAAAATGTTTCAGTCAACTCAGAGAGGACACAAGCCAGCTATAGTGGTGCCGGACATTTAGGCGGACCACTATGATTTGAAGCCTTCCACCATCACGACGGTACATACCTAGTTTCAGTACTATGGGAACAGGGATGAAGACCCAAATGACTTCGTTGGGAAGTTTTATTCCTACATCAAGACAGTGAAGTACAAGAATGTGACCACACAGACATTGAAGCTGATTTTTTTTCCCTATTGTCTGAAGGGAGCGGCGGCGAAGTGGCTAGACTCCAGGGAGCCAGAATTGATCACCACATGGGAGCATTGTGTTGAAGAGTTCATGAACAAGTTCTACCCCGCGCAGCGTGTCATTGTCTTACAGGAAGATATTCATGTTTTTCAACAGCATGCTGATGAGACAGTTGTAGAAGCATGGGACCGTATCAATAGGACGATACGCAAGTGTCTGAATCATAAATTTGGCGACTACAAGATCCTTCAAGTCTTTTATCACGGCTTGGAGCGTCCCAACCAAGATCTATTGAACATGGAAGCATGTGGTAACTTCTTGTACATAGTTGACAAAGATGGAGCGTATGCTTTGATGAAGCAAATTGAAAAACAGGATGCTCAATTCTATGACTCTAGGAGGTTCTCCCACTTGCTCGAGCCAAAGAACGATGAGTATAAAGATGGGAAATATGGTGTCTGAAATGGCAAAGCATGTGTATTAGGACAAGAAGAATGTGTCTTCAGTAGAGGAGAAAGAGTTTGATGCAGCTTTGACTAAAGCTGCTAATGAGGCATCAGCTATGTGGGGGCACAGGGACGGCGCAACTGGAATCAGGGGAACTACAGGCCAGGGACCCGAGATCATCCAGGATTCAGGTATGGAGATCCGACTGGAGCTTCATTTTCACCCAAGTTTCAGCATAGGCCAGCTGTTTAGGCGCCACCACCACCACCAGCTGCAGGTCAAAATGCTGAGATGACAGATCTCAAGAACATGATGTTTCAGATGGGCAAGAACGTGAATACTTTCACGTCTCAGGTGGAGACACCTATTGCGGATTTGAACATAACCAAGACCTCACTTCGTAACTTGGAAGTGAAGGTATGATAGATTGCTACTCAGCTCTCCACTAGAGCACCAGGGTCCTTGCCATCTGACATCGAAAATGTGCGCCAGGTGAACGCCATCACCTTTCGTAGTGGGATAGTTCTTGATGATCCCCCATATCCGAGCCACGAAAGAGCTGAAGCCTCTAAGGCTAGGGAGCATGAGGTCTTTGACGATACACCTGTCATGATCCCCCATCCAAAGGGCAAGACTCTACATGTTGATGATGAGGTAACACCACCACCACCTTCTATGTCTACGAATCTTCCATATCCTATTAAGGAAAGAAAGAAGAAGTATGACTCTGAGGAGTACAAGAGGTTCTTATCCATTTTCTCAAAATTGCATATCAATGTTCCATTGATTGAGGAAGTCATGATCAATCTCAGGAAAGCGAGCGGTGCTAGACTATCAGACAGTTGATTTGACTGAGAAGGTTAGTTCATGTGTGATGCATAGTTTTCCTCATAAAAAATAGGATCCGGGAAGCTTTGTGATAGAAGCTAACTTGGGAGGAGCTTACACAGGACAGGCCTTATGTGATTTGGGGGCTAGTGTTAACCTAATGCCACTTTCAGTCTTTCATAAGTTGGGAGTAGAAGCTCGTTCCACATGGATCAGCCTTCAGTTTGCGGACAAGTATTGCAAGAGAGCCTATGGTGTGGTAGAAGATGTGTTGGTAAAGGTAGGGAATTCAATTATCCCTGCAGATTTTTTTATTCTTGAGATGCATGTGGGAGATGTTCCGATCATCCTGGGTAGGCCCTTTATGTCTACTGGTCGGACTCTCATTGATGTTGAGACATGTGAATTGATCATGAGGATCAATGATGCAAGGGAGACCTTCTGTATTTCTAAGACGACTCCACAGCAGTCTCGAGAGAAGACACAGTTTCCAGTGGTCGTGCAATCAGTGACGAGAGTTCTAAGGTGGTTCGTGTTGATCGACCATATTCGAAATCTAATGTCCATCGAGTTGTGTTGAGGATCCAGCAGAGGAAGCTGGAAGATAGGCCACGTGGTGCCAAGCCATCTGTGTAGGGCTATGAGGTAACGGGGTCGGGTCGTCGACCTTAAATTACAAGCGCTGATTGGGAGGCAACCCAATGTAGTTAGTTCGTTAATTTCTTTTCGTATTTTGTTTTTGATATTCATACTTGATTTTGAGGGGTGAAAGAGAGTGGTTTAATATTTCCTATGAGTGTTTAGGACAGAGTTACCGAAGAACCCTCAGGATTCCCCTTCTTGATTAATGTGCACGAGTTTGCACGCAAAACGAGGAACAACGAGCTAATCGGAAGAATTTATTTTGATAAAGGAGATACTCGAGGTCGAGGAGTAGCTAATTATTCGTGAGGAACATGGTAGCGAGTTGGAGTATCGAGTTTGCTCGCATCAAAATTTGGAGTGGAGAATATGGTTCAAGAGGCCAGGAGGCGAGATTCATGCACATGAGATCGGATTTTAGATGAAACGGGAAATTCCACGGAGTTTGGGAATTTTCTAGTCAAAAATTGATTTCCCATTGATCATGGAGTTCATCCGTTTAAGAATCTTGCAAAACAGACGCCGAATAAAGTAGAGCAAAAACAAGATGGGATGTTCCACTAATTTCGGGCACCATTTCGGGCCAAAATGGAGGCCAAAATGGGCCTATTTCGGGCCTAATAGAAACATGGGATCTGTTTTCAAATTTTCAAACCTTTTCGGGCACTATTTCGAGCCAAAATGACTCTATTTCGGGCCGAAATAGGGGCCCTAAATGGTCGGGGCTGCCCAAATTTTAGGGGTAATTTCGACATTTGGGGGGGGGTATTTAAAGCCAAAACCGGCCAAGAAGGGTTCCAACACCCCCAATTCCGATCAAACACCCCTTTTCTTCATCTTCTTCCTCTCAAACCTCAAGGACACCCACACACCCAAAACTCAAAACTCAACCAAATCACGAAATTTTTGTTGGGTTTTGCTCCTTGCAAACCCAACCACAACATTGAATCTTGAGTTTTTGAGAGATAGTGAGCGGTTATAGTTTGGGGTAATTCAAAGAGGAAGAACTCCAAGAACGAAAGTTTTCCGATTCGTTGCTCTGGAGGGGGGTTCAGCCTTAGCTCAAGAAGGGACTTCCGACGGGGACACCAAGGAGCACAAGGAGGTAGTTTTGTTTCTCCTTTCTCGAGTTTTCGAAAAATTGGTCGACGAATCAGTCCATTTTTGACAAATGTTTGCGAAACCAGTCCCGTAAGAACGGTACTCCGGGACGTAGGTACCGAAATCTCTCTCTCGCTTTAAATTATTGATTAAGCACTCTTGGGGCTTAATTTTCTTGAAAAATTTTACTTCTTCATACTTGAATTGATTAGTTCACTCTAGACCTCACATGCACTCGTCTTGTTTGTTCTCTATCATTATGTCCTCATCGCGAAGTGCTAAAAGGAGACGGGGTATAGTTGTTGATTATAGTCATGTGTTCAATCTTGAAGAGGATGTAGTTATGAGTTAGGGGGAGGAGGAAGTGAACCAGGGAGATGGTTTTGGAAACCGCCGTTAGGTGCCTCCGTCTCCAATTCATTATGAGTTGAACTAGGATATGCCTCCTTCCACAAATTGGATTGTGGGGTAAGGCTGCAAAGGAGGTTGACCTCGACGTTGTCTGTAATACCAAATTCTGCAGCTTCAGGTTCGTTAGTGAGAATGCCCATAAGGCATATTACAATGAAGCATTCCTGAAGAGGGTAGGGACTCAGAAAAAATACTTCCCGCCAAGTGACAAAATGCAAAAACAGTTTTAAGGATCTCTTCAAGAATGAGAGGATAGACAAGTGGTTTAAGATTTGTAAGAAGTCTAGCTCCGCTCTTGCAGGAGAGATTCTAGTAAATGCTCGTTTTTATGAGGAGGGAGAGGGTTATGATTAGAGGAAAGTGTATTGCCTGCGCGCCTATATAGTCATTACGCCCGAGACTATAGCGGCCGCCATGAACTTCAAGCCTCTAAAGGATGAGATTTGCGTCTACCATGAGACCATTAGGAGGTTGGATGCGATTGAGGTAGTGAGTGCCTTTTGCTTTGAGGGGGTGCCTGGAGCGGGGTGGATTGAGAGACCCACTTTACCTGCGTGGAATGTTTCTAGGAAACTCCTGCTTCCACGTGCGAGGTGGTTGTGTGAGCTTCTTGAGAACTGGGTCTATGGCGTCACCGCTCAACCCACGTACTCTTTCTAGCTTTGCACCATGTCTTACTATTTGTGGAGCGTTAAGCGTATCAATGTACCGTACTTCATTTATCGTTTTCTTATGGAGAGGACTGCACGTTATAACCAAAGATCCTCCGGGCACACTTGCTTGCTCCAAAATCTAGACACATGTCAGCGCTAATTTGAGTGGTCTAGAGTTTGACTCTGAGGATAAGAAGAAGAAGTTAGATGTGTCGCGTACTTGGGAGAGCATACCGGACTCCCTCAAAGGTGAAATACATGTTGAACCCCCACAACCTAGCAGAGACCAAGGGAGTAGCTCGAGCTCCAACATGGAGCGACAGCTTAACACGCTCATGCATATGACGGAGTCTCGGAGAATCAAAGTTGATGAGGATAGAGCTAGGGAGGAGACATTTTGAGCATATCCTGAGTAGTCAACGCCAGCTGGGTCGCGGTATGGAGTCACTTAGCTTTGACTGCGCCCAGCAGGGTGGGTGGATTTAGGACTTGGCTGTGGTAGCCAATGTCCAGCTACAGCACCCGCATACCTACGATGGATTGTTCCACTAAAAGTTTGATGTATACCCAGAGTCGAGTCCCGACGTCCGAGCAGAGGATGACGAGAGGACTCACGCCGACTAGATTCACCGGCCCTACGCTTGAGCAACCTTGTCCTCTTGATTTCACTTTATTTTTCATTGAGGACAACGACGCGCTTATGTGTGGGGGAGTTTTAGCTATCCTCTAGTTAGCGATTGCATAGCCTTGTTACATATAGATTGGTGAGTCAGTTTGCATGTAGGTGTCAGAGTTAGGATTGCATGTGCACGTTTATTTTATGCATGGTATATATTTGTTGCACTTTTTTTTATTGAGTCCACCTACCCAATTCATTTGGTTAGTCGAGTTGGCCAGTTACATATAGTGTCTAAAAAAACAAGAAAAACCCTAAAAAATGGATATTTTGAGAAAGGGAAACTTAGGACCTAGAAACCGAAGAGAAACCTAGGAAGCACCGTAGTAGGGAGACTTTAACGCTAGTATCTGGTGCACAAGTCTCACGAAGGGATGACCTGGGTATCTAGGAAAAGGTGAAGGTAGATTACGGGCATACTTTTGATGTTGGGTTTTGACGTAGGTTACGCAGCGGAATAACAACAAATCCTACTCAAAGCCCACCAAGGATCACAGGAAGCGACAATCATAACATGATGAGAGCATAGAAGATGTGTACCTTTTGGTTTTGGAGATCACACGAAGAATTGTGTCTTCGTCTCTATGAATATCCACACCTTGGATCTTGACTGTAATCCTTGTCTCCGCAATGTGCTAGCAACGGAAGAAGGATGAGGACGATCACGCAAAACAAGGCACTTTTCCGTGCCTTGTGGTTGCCGACGGCAAGGGGGACGGACGGAGATGAGCGCTTCGGCCTTCTTCTTGTCACTCCCTCTTACTTTGTTAATTTCTCTCAAATAATGAATTTTGTAGAGAATTAACAAGCTAGAAATCCTTTATGTAGTCATAACTCTTTATTAACTACATAAAGGCCCCAAAACTAATCATGTCCTTACATGGATTAACCCACATGCAAATTAGTCCCCCTAAGTTTGCTTGTGGTTACGTTATGATCCTTCTATTAATTAGTCCCTGCTAATTAATACCCATATCCAATTTAATCTATCCGGTGTGTGACCCCATAGGTTTCAACTTAGTTGGTAGTAACTTATTACTAACATGGAGTGGTGTCTAGAAACACATCCATCCCACCCAACTTAGAGAAATAAATCAGTGATCCCGACAAACCCCGTGTCCAATATCACATATTGTGTTTTCCCTTTGTCTCTATATCCAGATTCGACACGAGACATAATAGACACTCTCGTATATCCAATCCGTAGTTTCTCGATCCTGGGAATATGCTTATGCAAGAAGATAACATCAATGTCTCCATATTGATTCATCTGAGTCTGGCCTGACATTCAATAAGCACCATCCCTCAAGCGGCCATGGATATTTGCTCCCATTATGTGGGAGGGAAAAATCCTCTATACATCACTACGATCTCTAAGATTGCTTCCTATCATGCCCGATAGTTATCTTTATAATTGTCCGGTTAAGGCGCAACGTTGGATAACATCAAAGTATGATATTCCACAACTAGATTATCTATTGACTTCAAGTCTAAGGATTTCATTATTACTGGAACTACGAGAAGCGATTGTGATTTTGAAATAATCTAATGTATCCTTCTCGTCGTGGATCAATCCGGTATGCCATTACTCCTAATGCATACCCATGTGTTGGACTTGATATCTCCATATCAATCTACACACATACGAGTCTATATTTGATCGTGCTATTAACCAATATAATGGAGTAGGGAGATTTAAGATAAACAACACATTGTATATGAGGACTTCATTATATTAAATAAATGAATATTCTAGCAAAAACATCGTTCATGCTAAATACATATTGCCTCTAGCACAACAGTCTCCCACTTGCACTAGAGCCAATCTGGTGCATCTCGTATGCCTATAGAACAAGCATGCCCTTCATGCTTTCACTGCGCAAGTGGCTTTGTGAGCGGATCTGAAAGATTGTCATCCGTTGGAATCTTGCACATCTTCACATTTCCTCGATCGATCATATCACGAATAAGATGAAATCTCCTAAGTACATGCTTTGATTTCTGGTGTGATCTTGGTTCCTTGGCTTGTGCGATCGCTCCAGAGTTGTCACAATACAATTCTATGGGTTCCACGATCCTAGGGACCACACCGAGCTCAATGATAAACATCTTTCTCCAAACTGCCTCTTTTGCTGCTTCCGCATCAACAATGTACTCATATTCAATTGTAGAATCAACAATTGTCCCTTGCTTGGAACTCTTCCAGCTCACACCTCCTCCATTCAGGCAAAACACGTATCCTGACTGCGATTTGTAATCATCTTTGTCGGTTTGGAAGCTTGCATCAATGTAACCAATTACACTTAGCTATTCCTTACCTCCAAATAATAAGAACGCATCCTTAGTTCTTCTCAAGTACTTCAGGATGTTCTTGACAGCAATCCAATGACTCTCACCCGGATTGGACTGATATCTGCTCACCATACTCAACGCATATGATACATCTGGTCTAGTACACAACATAGCGTACATGATGGATCCTATGGCCGAAGCATAGGGTATCCTACTCATGCGGTCCCTCTCAATCTCATTGGAAGGACAATTAGTCTTAGACAGAGTGACCCCACGCGACATGGGCAAGAATCCCTTCTTGGAATCTTGCATGTTGAACCTTTTCAAAACTTTGTCTATTTATGTTCTTTGACTTAGGTCGAGCAGCTTTCTAGATCTATCCCTATAGATCTAGATACCTAGTATATAAGTTGCATATCCTAAGTCCTTCATTGTGAAACACCTTCCTATCCAATCTTTAGCAGATTGCAAAGTAGGAATATCGTTTCCGATGAGTAGTATGTCATCCACATACAAGAAAAGAAACACTACATATCTCCCACTAAACTTCTTGCAAACACAAGGTTTATCTTCGTTTTTGATTGCCAAACTCTTTGACTGCATCATCGAAACGTTGATTCCAACTCATAGAAGCTTGCTTTAATCCATAAATGGATATTTGCAGCTTACAGACTTTATTGGAATTCTCTAGATTCTCAAAACCCTCCGGTTGTGTCATATACACATCCTCGAGGAGGTTCCTATAGTGGAACGCTGTTTTGACATCTATTTCCAAATCTCGTAGTCATAGTAGGATGCAATAGCAAGTAGAATTCAAATGGATTTAGTCATGGCGACTGGTGAAAAGGTCTCATCATTGTCAATACCATGAATCTGTATGTACCCTTTAGACAACAATCTCCCCTTGTAGGCAACTACCTTGCCATCCATGTTGGTCTTCTTTTTGAAGACCGACTTGCACCCTATGGGCCGAGCCCCTTCAGTTGGTTCCACCAAAGTCCATACTTTGTTGTTTTACATGGATTCCATTTGGGATCTCATGGCTTCTAGCCACTTCTTGGAGTCTAGGCATTTCATGGCCTCCCTTAGGCTGTAGGCTCATCATCCGTGTGTGGTATGTCCTCGGGCTCAGTCACGAGAAGTCCGTACCTCTCTAGCTCATGACGTACCCTTCCTGACCTACGGAGTTCCTGTGTCACCTGTACAAGTTCTTCCACAACGACTTGCAGTTCGTGTTCATGTTCCATCATCGGTTCAGTGGTTTATGGCTCTTGAATTTCTTCAAGTTCTAAAGTCCTACCACTTGCTTCTTTAGAGACAAACTCTCTTTCTAGAAACACGCCGATCCGAGATACAAACACTTTGTTCTCAGCTGGATTGTAGAAATAATATCCTTTCGTTTCCTTAGAATATCCCACAAATTTACACTTATCCGCTTTGGGCCCGAGCTTGTCTGTTTGCAAATGCTTTACATAGACATCCCAGCCCCAAATCTTCATAAACGACACTATGGGACGCTTCCCAGTCCATATCTCATATGGTGTCTTCATGCCTGATTTGGATGGAATACGGTTAATGGTAAAAGTTGCCGTCATTAGCATGTCCCCAATATTATATTGGAAGATCCGTTTGAGACATCATAGATCGAACCATATCTAATAGTGTGCGATTCCTCCTCTCGAACACTCCATTCCATTGTGGCGTTCCGGGTGGAGTGAGATGGGCTATTATCCTACACTCTCTAAGATATTCGTCAAACTCTTGGCTCAAGTACTCTCCTCCACGATCCGATCGCAAAGACTTAATACTTTTACCAAGTTGCTTCTCTAATTCAGTCTTGAATTCCTTGAACAATTCAAAGGAATCGTATTTGGCCTTCATAACGTATACAAATCCATATCTACTGAAATCATTAGTAAACGTAATGAAGTAGGTGTAACCACCTCTGGCAGGCGTGGGGAACGGCCCACATACATCGGTATGTATGAGTGCTAGTAACTCACTAGTCCTCTCACCTTTCTTATTTAAAGTGGACTTCGTCATATTTTTTAATAAACAAGATTCGCATGTCTCATATGATTCAAAACCAAATGAGTCGAGAAGTCCATCCTTATGCAGTCTAGATATGCGTTTCTCGTTTATATGACCTAAATGACAATGCCATAGATATGTAGGATTTAAATCATTAGTTTTAATCCTGTTAGTATTTATGTTATTGATGGAATTATTTAGATCAAGGATATATAATCCATTAGGCAAATTCTCACTACAATAGTGCATACTATAAAAACAAATGGAGCAACACTTGTCCTTTATTGAAATAGAAACACCCTTCTCGTCCAAAAAAGAAACGGAAATAATGTTTCTACTCATTGAGGCACATAACAACAATCGCCTTATTCTAAAATAAGTCCAAAAGGAAAAGATAGTTCATAACCGCCTATAGTTAATGCAGTAACTCTTGCTCCATTCCTGACGCACAGATCTATCTCTCCTCTAGCCAATCTTCTACTTCTTTTCAAATTCTGCACATTTCGAGAAATGTGAAATCCACATCGAGTATCCAATATCAAACATGAAGAAATAGATAGATTGACGTCTACAACAAAAATACCTTGTGGTGGTGGAATCACTATTCCAAGCTTCTTATCCTCCAAATACTTGGGGCAATTCCTCCTCCTGTTACGCGGCTGGCTACAGTAGTGACAATCACCTTTAGCCACGCCCCCACTAGGCTTTAGGGCTTCCTTGGACTTTGCAACTTTCTTGCGCCTTCCTTTGGAAATAGAGGCAACTCCTTTGCCCTTCTTATTATTAACCATCATTATGGCATTGCCCGTGCCTTTGTTGATGCTCGGTTCAGCTGTCTTTAGCATGTTCAGCAAGTCTGGAACAGTCTTAGTAGAAACCTAATACAAGATTAGTAGCAACCTCTTGGCCGAGTGGAAACCCCAGCCTTGTGAGGTTCTCAATGTACCCGATCATGCGGAGTACATGAGGCCAAACTGGATTCCCCTCTATGAGACTGCTCCTTAAAAGTGCTTTGGACACCTTATATCGCTCATGCCTTGCATGTTCTTGAAACAAATGTTTCAAGTGTATGATCATATCATAGGCCTCCATGTTCTCGTGTTGCTTATGAAGCTCAGAGGTCATGGTGCAAAGCATGAGGCAAGTCACATCATTAGAATCATCTATATGTTTCTGACGTGCTCTTACATCAGCTAGAACAGACTAATCCTGGGGTGGGTCTGGAATAGGAGTGTCCAAGACGTACATCTTCTTTTCTTGATTAAGGAAAATCCTTAAGTTTCTGTACCAGTCAAGGAAATTCGTTCCAGACATTTTTTCCTTCTCAAGGACAGATTGCATGGATGAAGTCAATGTGTGATTGTTTGCCATTTGGAATTCAACAAAACGATAAATATGCAATTTTAGTATTTTGAATAATATAACTATATTCAATAATGGCTAGATCATTAAATATAGCTCCCACTATTTTTCTCGGATCAATGGCCCTCACCATCAATGCGGAAAATATCATGTATATTTGCTAGTAGGTCCCAGATCCATATTTCACTTCTTCTTGAGCTTGTTTTGGCAAGTCACCCAAGAATTAGTTATTTAGTTAGTGTAAGATCACAGGTTGTGCAAGGTTGAAATAGCTTAACTAATTCAAGCCCTTAAATCAGCTTTCAAAGCCTTAAATCAGTTATCACAGGCTTGAAAATAACTAATTTCAAGGCCTTGAAACTTGATTCAAATCCTTGAAACTATTTAACCTACATGAACATTCTCTGGGGGAGTTTTCTGTAAACTCTTCTCAGTTGATTTCATATCTCTCCTTCATATTATTGATTTACTGTTATTTTATGATGAAAGACAAATTATTCTAACACGTTTGAACATATAATATCATCTGTTTGACTTTGATTTTGCAGGAAATTTTATTTCCTAGTTTGTAGGGATTATCTCCTGATCGGACTTATGAGGGAAGGAAATAATTGAGAAGATGATTTTATGTTTGATCTGAATGGTATGACAGCTTCTCAATCTATTCAAATGCAATATCACGACATTATCTTTGGAGATTGTGATCACTTAGCCGTTGGATAAGATTTTCAAAGAGTCAAAGTCTATTGCCTACAAAATAGGAGATTTGTTGCTGAAAATCTGGGAAGATTTGCAGAGCTGTTTGAAGTTTAAATAGAGCTCATTTCTGAAGCAACATACAAAACATTCAACGGGCAAAAAAGAGAGAGAAAACTCTGGATTGACAAGCATCAAATAAGTTCATCATTGTCACAATCTATTTCATAGAAGTTCCCTGCATACTTCACTGAAGTTTCTACACTCTAGTGATCTTCTGTATTATGCTTTATTGGTAGCATTTCTGTAATATTTCTATCTTTATTTTCGAGGAATGTTCAAACTGAACAATATAGAATTCTTAGTTAATTAGTTAGTTATAGCAGGTACTAGATAGTTTAGGGAGAACCACAAGTTGTAACATAGTAAGCCATCTCTCTGTGCTTGAGATCCAGGGCATAGCTTTTGATTAATAAGAATTGTGTTGAAAATCTTGCAGGGATCAGATCCCTGAGGTAGAGAATAGGTCCAAGTGGAATGAACTCTATAAATCATTTGTCTCTTGCATTTACAGTTTATTTAATTAATTTATTTTTTACAGCATTCAAACTTGTCTGTTTTTCATGGGTTTGAAACTGTTTTCAAGGCTTTGATGAAAATGTTCATCATTGATCAAGACATAGAGCGTTGGACCATTATTCAGAATGGACCTCACACTTTCTACAAAGATAAAGATGGGATTAGAACTCCCAAATCTGAAGTCTCTCTCTCCTCTTCCGAATTAGAGCAATTCTCTAACAACTACGAAGCTATTAACATATTATATTGTGCTTCGAGTACAGATGAATTCAACGGGATTTCAGGCTGCACTACTGCCAAAGAAATCTGGGATAAGCTTGTGGAAACTTTTGAATGAACCAGTCAAGTCAAGCAAAGCAAGATCAACATCTATCTCAGGAAATATGATATGTTTAAGATGAATGCAGATGAATCTATCAAAGACGTGTTCAAGAGGTTCACACACATTGTTAAGAATCTTGATTCACTGGGAAAACACCTTTTCAATGAAGAAAAGGTGAGAAGATTCTAAGAAGTCTTCCAAAGGCAAATTGGGAACCAAAGACCATAGCGATTGGAGAAGCTCAGAATCTCTAAACTCTACAACTTGAAATACTATGAATGAAGCTCATGGAGAGCTCCCAGAAAGTGTAAAGAACTTAGCTCTCGAATCAAAAGAGAATGAGAGAACTCAAAGCCTTGAAACTGAGGATGAAGATCCATTTGCTTTGATTTCCAAAGCCTTGACAAGTATTCTCAAAATGAAGAAAAACTTTGGAAACAAAGACTTCAACAAAGAAAGACATAGACCATCCAGTAGCAAGGACTACAAAGGTAAGTCTTCTTCACAAAATAAATCAAAGATCATGACGTGCTTTGAATGTGGTGATGCATGATATTTGATAAGTTATTGTCCACACAAGAAAAGCAAGAGCTTTCAAAATAAAGGCCATGATATAAGAAATAAAGCTTGATAGCTTCATGGAGTGATTCACATAGCTCAAGTGAATCAAAATCTTAAGTAGAACATGCCAACCTATGCTTCATGGCCAAGCATGATGAAAGTTCAGAGAAGAACATTGAGGTAATGGTAAACTGTTTGATTTCAAAACCAAAAGATGCTCTTTCAATGAATCTCAGAACAATGCTTTTAAATGAAGAAGATTATCTGAAAGAGATCAGACTTAGGAAAGAAAAAGTTCATGAGCAAGCAAACTAGAACTTACAACTTGTTTGTCTAAATCAGAATCTTGAATCTCTCAGAAGAAAACTAACAGTGATTTCAAGGCCTTGAAAGCACAAGTCAAGAAATTAGTCACTCAGAACTCTTTGATGAGTAATAGCCTTGTTGATGTAAAACATCAAGTTGATGAATTAGATAAACAAAATACTACTCTTACTGAGAAACTTCAAAAATCGGAATTGATCAAATTTAAGCTTGCTCGATCATAACACAAGTTGAACTTGATTCTTGGAGGAAGTTCACAGTTTGTTCACAAAGCTGGTATTAAATTCAATCCAAAATTTCCAAGAAAGAACAATACCAGATTTGTGAAAGCTGGAAACAAAATTTCTCCTAAATGTCATTACTGCTGCAAAACTGGTCAAGTGAAATGACTTGTCCTTTCCAGAAGAAGAGACCCTCACATAATGAGAAACACTTTTCCATTTATACTCAAAGGATAAGTTAAACACATTTGGGTTCCTAAAGGGGTTAGACCACCTGAAAAGTTTGATCTTGAATATGAATCCAAATTCCACACTTGGTCTAACAGCTGGGTAAGACAGTGATTGGTGTTTGCAGGTTGTCACCAACATCAAAGAACGGAAGTGGTTTATGAACAGTGATTGCTCCAGACACATGAGTGGAAAGAGATCTCTATTCTCAGAATTAAAAGAGCAATCAGAAGGTTAAATTACTCTTGGTGACAAAGGAAAATGCAATATTCTTGGTATTGGTAAAGTTGGTAGTGATTATGAAAACTCTATTTCTGATGTGTATGTAGTTGATGGTTTAAAATTTAACTTGCCTAGTGTTTCTCAGCTCTGTGATAATGTTAATAAGGTTATCTTTGATAAAGATAAGTGTGTGGTGCAAAATGAGAAATCTGGAAATTGCATTCTCACAGCGTCTAGATCAAACAATGTTTATACTTTTCAGACTAACAAAGTTTCTGGTGAAAGTTTGAAGTGCCTGAAGGTCTTGAAAGAGGATTCAAAGCTTTGGCACAGGAAGCTTGGTCATATTCGTTTGCATTCTTTGAACAAGTTGATTTCCAACGACTTGGTAAGAGGTTTGCTTTCCATTAAGATCAAAGAATATGAATTGTGTAAAGCTTGTGCTCAGGGCAAGCAGACAAGAAGTTCTTTCAAGCCAAAGAAGTTTGTAAGTATAACTAGACCCATTGAACTGCTTCATATGGATTTATGTGGTCCTATGAGAAATCCTACTCCAAAAGGTAAAAGGTACATGCTAGTTGTTGTAGATGATTTTTCTAGATTCACTTGGGTTATGTTTCTCAAAGAAAAATCTGAAGCCCTCTCTGAATTTTCAAAGCTTTGCAGAGAACTTTAAACTATGAAAAAACCTACATATAGATTCAATTAGAAGTGATCATGGAAGAGAATTTGATCACTTATAATTTGATTTGTTCTATGATAAGCATGTTATTACTCACAACTTTTCTACTCCAAGAACACATCAACATAATGGTTTTGTTGAAAGAAAGAACAAGAATCTTAAATAAATGTCAACGACAATGCTTCCTGAAAACAATTTGCAAAATCATTATTGGGAAGAAGCTGTGAATACACCAAACTATATATTCAACAGGTGCTTGATCAGACCTATACTGAAGACGACCCCTTATGAACTATTCAAAGGGAGGAAGCCAGACATTTCATTTTCAAGCCCTTTGGTTTTACATGTTGTATCCATAACAATTGAAAAGACAACCTTGGTAAGTTTGATGCAAGAAGTGATGAAGGTATATTTCTTGTTTACTCTCTCAATAGCAAAGGTTATAGTGTTTACAATAAAAGAACCAAACTGGTTAAAGAGAGCATTAAGGTTATTTTTTATGAAAGCTATGATGGTTCTTTGAGTTAAAGTTTTTCAGACTTAAATTTGAACAATGATGAATCAGAGGAAGAGACTGAGAATCTACTGGGATTCAAGAAAGGATCAGAAGAAATCAAAAGATATTTTCAAGACCTTGAAAATGGTGCTCAAGGCCTTGAAAATAAGCCTCAAAGCCTTGGAAAAGATGATCAGAAGGATACTAGTGACAAAGCCACTACTTCAAGACCAGAGAAGATCTATGGAGAACCTGAACCCTGGACTCCAAGAAAGAGATTCAAATATCTCTCATCTCATCCAGTTGACAATATCATGTCAAATCCAACCACTGGTACACAAACTAGATCACAGTTAAAGAACTTATGTGCTTTTAATACTTTTATCTCTCTTGTAGAACCTAAAACTGTGAAGGAAACATTACAAGAAGCAGACTGGATCATTTCTATGCAAAGTGAACTCAATGAGTTTGAAAGGAATAAGGTTTGCAACCTGTTTCCTCCGCCTACAAACCAGTCTGTCATTGGTACCAGATGGGTGTTCAGAAATGAGTTGGATGAAAGTGGAAAAGTGATCAGTAACAAAGCAAGGTTAGTTGCTCAAGGTTAGAACCAAGAGGAAGGTATTGATTATGAGGAAAATTTTGCTCCATTTTCCAGGTTAGAAGCAATTAGAATTTTGCTTGCTTTTTCATCTCACAAGAACATGAAATTATTTCAAATGGATGTGAAGTGTGCTTTCCAGATTTTCAGCAACAAATCTCCTATTTTCAAATGGATGTGAAGTTTATGTAGCA
This sequence comes from Linanthus parryae, assembly GCA_023055425.1. Lineage (NCBI taxonomy): Eukaryota > Viridiplantae > Streptophyta > Magnoliopsida > Ericales > Polemoniaceae > Linanthus > Linanthus parryae. Next base: position 2,005,775 of record JALGPY010000035.1, on the reverse strand, counting down.
CAACCTCCTGGTTTTGAAAATGACAAGTTTCCGGATCATGTTTACAAAATTGACAAAGCTCTTTATGGTTTGAAACAAGCTCCAATAGCTTGGTATGAAATATTTTCAAAGTGTTGCTTGAAAATGATTTCAGAAGAGGACTAGTAGACAAGACCCTTTTCATAAAGACTCATGAGAAAGACTTGCTTGTAGTTCAGATCTATGTTGATGATATCTTGTTTGGAGCTACTAATGATCAATTGTGCAGTGAATTCTCAATTCTTATGAGCATGGAATTTGAAATGAGCATGATGGGAGAGATGAACTTCTTCCTAGGACTTCAAATACATCAAACGAAGAAGGGCATATTTATGCATCAAAGCAAATACACTAGAGACTTGTTAAGAAAATATAGCATGGCTCAGTGTTACAAAGTTGATAGGAAAAGCACTTCAGGAACTTGCCAATTTATTGGATAATCCTTGATCAGTTGGCATTCAAAGAAATAGAATTCAGTTGCTCTGTCAACTGCTGAAGCTGAATATATAGCTGCAGGAGCATGTTGTTCACAAGTATGGATTGCTCAACAGCTAAGTGACCTTGGATTTGACTTCAGAAGCATACCTATCAAATGTGATAACACCAGTGCAATTTCAATTACAAAGAATCCAGTTCAACATTCAAGAACCAAGAACATTGATGTCAGACACCATTTCATCAGAGATCATGCTGAGAAAGGTGATATTGTTCTTCAATTTGTTGCTAATAACATGCAAATTGCAGATATCTTCACTATACCATTAGCGGATGACAGATTCTCAGCTCTAAGATTGGAATTGGGTATGTTAAATAAAGATGCATTGGTTTAGGGGGAGCATCAGGTAAGAAAGGTAAGTTGTATGTGCTTTTAAAGCTTTGAACTGATTTTCAAATCCTTGAAAATGATTTCGAAGCTTTGATTTTTATCTGTTGCAGTGTTACAGCGTTTCAAGACCTTGAAAACCTTTTCAAAGCCTTGAAAATAAGTCTGCAATACTAGTAGTCAATAAACTTCGATCATTCTGTATTGGGTGATATATCTGTAGATATTTGCTCAATATAGCCCCTACCTTTTTCAAAAGCTCGTTTTAGCCAAATCTAATATTAAATTATTTCTTTCCAACAGCCTAAAATATTTAAATCCCCTCTGATTATTACAGATCTTTTCAAATTAGAGAGATATTCTAGTTTCCTTTTTAAAACTCAAACACCTTTAGTATTTATCTTCTTTTCTTCTCTTCTCTCCATATCATTCCTACCTCTCTCTATTCTTCTCCCAAACCTAATGAGCACAAGGATAACTTCAGACAGAATCAAGATGGCTGGAGGATCAAAACCTAGCTCAGAAAAGAAGAGAAAGGCAGTTGTGGATGAAGTTCAAGATATTAGTGGAGACTCTAGCTCTAGAACTCCTATTGCAGAGGCAGTTGCAGATCTTCTACCACCCAAAAAGAAAGTCAATAAGGTTGTAACTTCCTCCTCAGAAAAGAAGAAGAAGAAGAAGGAGAAATTTGCTACAGAGAAGCAACCTGAAACAGAGATCTCTAGCCCCAAGAAGTTGAAGAAAAATAAGAAGGCAACTCAAGCTGAAAAAGGGAAAGGGATGGTAATAGAAGAACAGCCAGAAGATCATATGGAGAAGGACCTGCAAATCTACTCAAAGAACTCAACCCCTGATGAAACTTGGTTTGTCTCAAACACCTCCAAAGGTCAGTGGTTAGATTGTTTTGCTTCCAGATCTATTTCTTTCTGTAGTATGATCAATATGCAGATGGTGGAACACATTAATCTTAAGTGCATCTCTATGTTAAAGAAGACCTCTCTGTGTTTTATGCTAAACCCTAAAGAGTTAGCCTACCCAAGACTCACCAGACTCTTCTATATGAACTTGAAGCAAGTTAAGATATCAGCACATTTGGTGATTCAATCTAGAGTTGCTGGAATAGAGATTAAATTGGACCACTCTAAGTTTGCTAATGTGCTAGACTGTCCCAAGAGGTATGACACAAACAATCACCCACCAAAGACAGAGATACCTAAACTAACCAAAGAAGAGTTCTACCTACCAAACACTCCCACCATAGCAAAACAATTGACACACTATGTGTTAAATGTTGAAGCCTAAGTGCTTTACACTATTATGGTAAGGTGTATCTTTCCTACAGAGCACTCTAGCGAGTTGGTAACTGAAAGGATGTTGCACATAATGTATATGATGTTGCATGGCTATGAGATAGATCTTCCAAAGTTAGTGATTGGACATATGCCCTTGAGCCATACCAATCAAAGGAAACATCCTCTGCCCTATGCAAATCTGCTCACATTGTTCTTTGAACACTTTGAGATTCCAATTGGTGGAGAGGAATCAGTTACTTATGGCATGGGAATGCTTAATGAGAAAGCCTTTGAGAACATTGGAGTGGTGAAGACTAAAGAAAAGATTTGGAAGTTGTACTCAGATTTGACCAGAGAAGAACTGGGAGCAAAGAAGTTTCTTAAGCACTCTAGCCTACTGACAATCAGAGACTTGATGGTTTGGAGTTGGATGTGGAAGATATCAAAAAAACTGTCTATGTACTTGAAACTGATATGGGACAAGTGAAGTATATGGTGGAAAGCATCTTCAGGAGCATGAATTTGCTTGATGTTCCTGAGGATGAAGAAGGTGCAAAGAAAGGTGGTTCTGAAAAGAATCTGCCTGGTGAACATTCCAACCAGGAAGATGCTGCTCCAGTCAAAGATAAGGGAAAGCAAGTGGTAGAACAAGCTGCTCAGAAAGGAGATGAAGTCAATAATCCTGACTTAGATTATCTGCTGATTACTTTGAAGAAAAAGAAGAAATCTCCAAAGGTTGCTAAAAAGGACAAGACTGAAGAAGTGACTGTTGCTGGTGAGGATGAAAAAGAACATGCAGAACAGGATAAGACCGATGTTGAAAATAGTGAGGAAGAAGAAGGAGATCAAGATGGAGATGAAGACCCAAATCTTTAATCTTGCCTACTCTTTCTTCCACATTCTTTCTTCTTCTTTTTTTTAATTTTTTAAGTTTTCTTTTAAAAATTTTCCAGACACTTGATCCAACATCCTCTCTATCTTTTTGAAAATGGGGAGAAATTCTATGTTTTTTAGGTTTTTTTTATTATTCTTTGGCTGATTTGCTGAAACTTTTTATTTTTTGTTGCTGAATTGAATAAGTTGGAACTTTTTGGAATTACTTTGTTATTATGAATTGTGAGCTAGTCAGTATTTTTTTGCAGAGACTAAGGATCAAACAGAATTTGGTTTTATCTATTATCAAGGGGGAGATTGTAACATCACAGGTTGTGCAAGGCTTGAAATAGCTTAACTATTTCAAGGCATCAGTTATCACAGTCTTGAAGGCCTTGAAACTGGATTCAAAACCTTGAAACTGTTAAACTTACATGAACATTCTCAGGGGGAGTTTTCTGTAAACTCTTCTCAGTTGATTTCATATCTCTCCTTCATATGATTGATTTACTGTTATTTGATGATGAACGAAAAATTATTCTAACACATTTGAACATACAATATCATCTGTTTGGCTATGATTTTGTACGAAATTTTAATTCCTAGTTTGCAGGGATTATTTCCTAATCTGACTTGTGCACGGAAGGAAATAATTGAGAAGATGATTCTCTGTTTGATCTGAATGGTATGACAACTTCTCAATCTATTCAAATGCAATATCACGACATTATCTCAAGAGATTGTGATCACTTAACCTTTGGAGAATATTGTCAAAGAGTTAAAGTATGTTGCCTACAAAATAAGAGATTTGTTGCTGAAAATATGGGAAGATTTGCAGAGCTGTCTGAAGTTTAAATAGAGCTCCTTTCCGAAGCAACATACAGAACACTCAACGGGCAAAAGAGAGAGACAAGTCTTGTTTGACATGCATCAAAGATTTTTATCAATCTCACAATCAATTTCACAGAAGTTCACTGCATACTTCACTACAGTTTCTACACTCTAGTGATCTTCTGTATTGTGCTTTATTGGTAAATCATTTCTGTAATATTTCTATCTTTATTCTGGAGGATTGTTCAAAGTGATGAATAGAGAATTCTTAGTTAATCATTTAGATAAAGCAGGTACTAGATAGGTTAAGGAGAACAACAAGCTGTAACAGAGTAAGGCAATTCTCTGTGCTTGAGATCTACGGCTTAGGTTTTGATTAATAAGAATTGTGTTGAAAATCCTGCAAGGAGAAGATCCCTGAGGTAGATACGTTGGTCCAAGTGCACTGAACTCTATAAATCACTTGTCTCTTGCATTTACACTTTCTTTACTTTCTTAGTTTTTTATTGCATTCAAACTTGTTTGTTTTCAAGGGTTTGAAACTCTTTTAAAGGCCTTGAAAAAGACTTCACTGTTCCATTACAAACTTTATTTCATTCCAAGGGCTTGAATGAACTTGTTTTCAAGGCCTTGAATTTCACTAGATTTCACAAGATTTCATTTTCTTAGCAAGTTTTGCAAAACATTTGCATACTCTATTCAACCCCCCCTTCTAGAGTATATTAGCTGCATTACCATCTGCACACTCACACTTTCAAATGGTATCAGAGCTTGTATCACTGTATAGATTTAACCATATGGTGATCATGAGTACTGCAGGTGATGGTGGTTTCTCACAGGGAAGAGCTGCTAACAAACCTCCTCTATTTTGTGGAGAAAATTTTGCTTACTGGAAAGCTTTGATGAAAATGTTCATCATTGATCAAGACATAGAGCTTTGGACCATTATTCAGAATGGACCTCACACTTTCTACACAGAGAAATATGGGATTAGAACTCCCAAATATTAAGACTAACTCTCCTCTTCTGAATTAGAGCAATTCTCTAAGAATTACAAAGCTATTAACATCTTATATTGTGATTTGAGTACAGATGAATTCAACAGGATTTCAGGCTGCACTACTGCCAAAGAAATATGGGATAAGGTTGTGGTAAATTTTGAAGGAACCAGTCAAGTCAAGCAAACCAAGATCAACATCTATCTCAGGAAATATGAGCTGTTTAAGATTAATGCAGATGAATCTATCAGAGACATGTTCAAGAGGTTCACAGACATTGTTAACAACCTTGATTCACTGGCAAGATTTGAAAGCTATTTGAACATAAAAAAAGAGCTCTTTTCTGAAGCAAAGAGACACAATACTCAACAGGAAAAAAGAGATACAAAATTCTGGATTTACAAAGCATCAAAGAAGTTCATTCATCTCACAATCCATTTCACATAAGATCACTGCAAACTCCACTGCAGTTTCTAGACTCTAAGTGTTCTTCTGTATTGTATTTCATTGGTAGATCATTTCTTTAATATTTCTATCTTCATTCTCGAGGATTGTTTAAGGTGAACAATAGATAATTCTTGGTTAATCAGTTAGCTAGAGCAGGTACTAGATAGGTTAGGGAGAACCACAAGCTGTGACACAGTAAGGCATCTCTCTGTGCTTGAGATCTAGGGCTTAGATTTTGATTAATAAGAATTTTGTTGAAAATCCTGCAGGGATCACATCCCTGAGGTAGAGATTAGGTCCAAGTGGACTCAACTTTATAAATCATTGTCTCTTGTATTTACAGTTTCTTTACTTACTTAGTTTGTACAGCATTCAAACTTGTCTGTTTTTCAAGGGTCTGAAACGTTTTTCAAGGCCTTGAAAATGACTTGGCTGATCTATTTCATTCCAAAGGCCTTGAAATTCACTAGCTTTCACAAAATTTAATTATCTTAGCAAGTTTTTCAAAAAGTTGGCATACTCTATATAACCCCCCCCCCCTCTAGAGTATCTTAGCTGCATTACCACTTGCACACTCACACTTTCAGGTAGGAACCATTCCAATTTCATCCCATGCAACTCTTGGTCCAATTAGGCAAATAACTCATTATTCTTTATCCTTTAGATTACACCTAATTTTCATGCCTCTAGGATCATCAATCCAATTGATTTTACCCAGTTGCATCCAACCTCTTGCTTCAAAAATCACACGTTACTTGCTTGTGTCGTCCGAAACACATCATGGTGAATAAAAATGGCTTGCCTTGGCAAGCCTGAATTTTATAGACCTTGATCATGAAGGGTGTTTAGGCAAGAGAAGGAAAAACGCAAAATTCTATTTGAGGGATTTTATAGTCATTATTTGTTTGGTTGATCCCATCAACATGATCTACTTATTTGGATTGGGAAAACCACAATAAAAGATCAAACTTGTTTATTATTATTATCTTGTTAACGTTTTGCTAGTATCGCTATACACACAAAATAAATAACAAGACATAAAATAATAAAACATCCACAAAAGAAAAATCAACGTGGCGTGGATATGGCCCCTAGACTTAAGATATTACCAAGCCAATGATAATATCTACATGCCCTAAATTGATAAGCTCATCTCCATCTGCTCCACCATAGCCGCGCGCCTAGGGATAGAAGTCTTCATCGTCTTTGTGGCTTCTTGGTTCTCCGGTCTTCTTCTCCATGCTCTTGGATATCACATAAATATTTTCAATTCTAGCCTAAGATATAGAATAAATAAATAAATAGAACCTCACATGTTGAGAAGATGATCAGCTCGCAGACCATACAATTAACTAACTATTACATTAATTTGATTAGCTCGCAGGCCGTAAACCAAACCACAACAAACACAAACATCCACAACCTAGGCCATATCCATCCACAATGAAAAAAAGCACATAATACAGTTAAAACCAATTTAACGCGCTTTGTTCAATTTTAGATTGAAATTGGGTAATTAGTATCACAACGGTTCAAGAGATCCACCATCCACCATGGCCGAACCATCCAAGGACCAAGGCTAGGCCTTGGGGTTGTCGGCCGAGCCTCACGTGCGGCTAGGCCGCATGCTAGGCCGGCCCAACCCCTTGGCCGAGCCTTGCTTGGGTGGCAAGGCAAGAGGGATGGTCCCCATAGGGGGCCGAACTTCCTCATGGAATTATTTTCAAAACAGTTCCTTGCCTTGTTGCCCAAACTTAGTTGTTTCCATAATTGGAAAAACCCCTTTTCCCAAATATGTGCCCAAGAACCCTAATTTTTCAAGAACCCAATTATTTACATCCTATGTGATTAAACTCACCAATTTACACATCCAATGTTAAATTAGATCTTCTTTGTTCTTGAATCAAATTCAATTTGCATCTACTATGCTTATAAATTTCAGTCTCGCGTAATATGAATAAAACGGTGTAGAAACTGAAATCGTAACACACAAAATCATGTTATGCACTACGACCTGTGGCTATGATACCACTGTTGGGTTTGACATAGGTTATGCAGCGGAATAACGAAAATTCCTACTCAAAGCCCACCAAGGATCACAGGTAGAGACAATCATAACATGATGACAGCATAGAAGATGTGTACCTTTTGGTTGGGAGATCACAACAAGAATAGATTCTTCTTCTCTATGAATATACACACCTTGGATCTTGATTGGAATCCTTCTATCCGTGATGTGCTAGCAACGGAATAAGGAGGAGGAAGATCACACAAAACAAGGCACTCGGTTGTGCCTTGTGGTGGCCGACGGCAAAGGGGACGGACTGGGATGAGGCCTTCGGCCTTCTCCTTGCCTCTCTATCTTGCTTTGCTAAGTTCTCTCAAATAATGACTTGTATAGAGAATTAACAAGCTAGAGATCCTTTATATGGTCATAACTCTTTATTAACTACATAAAGGACCCAAAACTAATCATGTCCTTACATGGATTAGCCCACTTGCAAATTAGTCCCACTAAGTTTGCTTGTGGTTGCGTTATGATCCTTATATTAATTAGTCCCTACTAATACCCAAGTCCAATTTAATCCATCAAGTGTGTGACCCCATAGGTTTATACTTAGGTGGTAGCAACATATTACTAACATGGAGCTGTGTCTAGCAACACATCCATGCCACCCAACTAATATAAATAAGTTAGTTATCACGAAAAACCTTTTGCCCAATATCACATATTGCGTTTTCCCTTTGTCTCTTTATCCGGATTGGACATGAGACTTAATAGTCACACTCGTATATCCAATCCATAGTTTCTCGATCCTGGGAATATGCTTATGCAAGAAGATAACATCAATGTCTCCATATTCATTCATCAGAGTCTGGCCTGACAGTCAATAAGCACCATCCCTCGAGTGGCCACGGATATTTGCTCCCATTATGTGGGAGGGACAAATCCTCTCTACATCACTACGATCTCTAAGCTTGCTTCCTATCGTGCCCTATAGTTATCTTTATAAATTCCCGGTTAAGGCGCAACGTCGGATAACATCAAAGTATGATGTTTCACAACTAGAATATCTACTGACTTCAAGTCTAAGGATTTCAATATTACTGGCACTACGAGAAGCGATTGTGACTTTGAAATAATCTAATGTATTTGTCTCGTTGTGGGTCAATTTGGTATGCCATTAGTCCTAATGCATACCCATGTGTTAGACTTGATATCTCCATATCAATCTACACACATACTAGTCTATATTTGATCGTCATATTAACCAATATAATGGACTAGGGATATTTAAGATAAACAACACATTGTATCTAAGGACTTCATTATATTAAATAAATGAATATTCTAGCCAAAACATCGTTCATACTAAATACAGATTTCCTCTAGGGAACACTTCCAACATTTGAATCCTTAATTGTGATAAGAGAATTAAGCTTTTAAAGTGATTAATTATTCCGTTTCCGGTGGAAACTTGTGGACTCTTAGAAATCTGGGGTGCACCTTCGTGTAGAGTTGGTTCCATGTGGTAAGAGTCTCTAGCCTATGTGAAGTCGGGAAGCGTACAACACCATCCCTTAAGGTGGTTCTAAGAGAAAATCCTAAAAGGCCCACACTCTTAAGCTAGATTGCACGGTTGTAAGAACATAGGAGGAAATAAAAAAAATTGAAAAGTCCAAAAAAACTGTGCTTGAAGGTGAAACAACCTTATGTGCTTCCATGTGCGCGAAAAATTTGGATTCAATCTGTGTACAAGGAAATCCTCGAGAGATCTCCAAGTGCACACCTCAAGTAGGGAATGAGAACACGGAGAGTCGTAGGGTGTGTGTAGGGAGAGAGTAAGCACCGGTAACTGTTTGTGAGAGAGACAGTAAGCTATGGCACTGGACCAATGTGTCTTGTGAGTCTTGAGTCGCAACGGGGAGCCAACGATCCTATATATAGTGGGGAAGTGACCGTTGGGGGGTTTAGTACACCATAAATGGCGGCTTAATGGTAGAACTCCCAACGGCACGTTCGACCAGCAGTGGTCAGGTTCATCCAAGAAAATATTGTTCACCGTTTTGGCATTCCCAACACTGTATTGTCCGACAATGGTACTCCCTTTGTCAACCGCCAGGTAGCCGAAAAACTGATGGAATACAACATCAGGCAGATATCTTCCACACCTTATTACCCAAAGGGAAACGGGCAGGCAGAAGCGACCAACAAGACACTGTTGCAGATACTGAGTAAGATGGTCACGGATGGCCACACAAAGTGGGCGGATTCATTATGAACAACACTTTGGGCATATCGAACATCGCCTCGAACTCCCACTGGAGTTTCCCCCTGAAGGGTTTCCCCAAAACCCTCTTCGTGAACAATATCATTAACAGGAGACACACCTCGATCAGGGCGTAAGTCCTGGGCAGATTTTTTCTCATCCGAAGAAATAAGTATGGATGGCTCTTGATGCTGTTCTCTGATGCGCGCAAGGGGCCCGACACGTTCACTCACCACACAATCCAACGTAGTGCTTAAGAGGGAAACTAAAGTAAATCGTATTACATAGGAGTTGTGTCTCCCGTCAATGGGATAATTATCATTTTAAAAGAAATAACGGCTAAGAGGGTCTGAAAACCTCAAATGGCTTGGCGAAGGAAGATCACTTAGAAACTTGAAACGCCATGAAGCTTTGAATCAAAAGACGTGCCGTACATTGGTATGATTTGGTGGATGTTTTGGGACACCTTCGTGAGTTTGTGCATGGGATCATTCTGTCTAATTTCTTGCTATGTGTCGTGAAATTTCAAAATGAGCTAGTGAGGATTTGATGATTTTCGGTTAGGTATAGAGAGGTTTCCCAATATCTAACTAAAAATAAAAAATATGTTCTTTAATTTCTTGCATTGTACATACTTGATTTGCAGAGTACATATTTTGTAGTTTGCATAGTCGTGTCTTTGTGTATTGAGTCGTGATTCATGTTGGTTAGCGGAAAGTGAAGTATGCAAAGCGGTGGGGTATGAATTGATTTGGTTGTGGTATGTATGCAATGTCCTAAGTGCGGGGGTCTTGTGCTTCATGGTTTCTCGAGACGAGCAAAAGAGTAAGTATGGGGGAGTTTGATAGCGCCTTTTTGGAGCTATAACTCTTTTGAATTTACCACATGTTTGATAGGTCTTTGGAGAGTTTTTGAGCCTATTATTGTTGAGATGAGTATGATTTATCACTTTTCCCTTCATGTGCATAATGATAGTGCAAGCATGTTCTTTATGTTTATTTATGCCTATTCCGTCGGATTTAATCGCTTGGTATTGTTTGTGTTGTTGACACAAGGCTAATGGAGTGATTGGACCAAGAACATGAGATTTGGAAGCAAGGAAGGGAAGGAAGGAGGCTCCGGAGAAAAGGAAGTAAGATGTTGAAGATTCAAGAACGAGGATGTCCAGACATTTCGGCCAGCATTTCAGGCCGAAATGGAGGCCGAAATAGCTGGGCAAAAGGTCCAGATTTGAGGGCCAAAAGTGCAATTCTTGAAGATTTGGCTTCCCTAATTCGACCTAATGAGCAAGTGACGTGAATAAACCATTGTGAAGAGCCAAGAGCACTAAGGAGATCAAGGAGACTACGTTGGGAGCATCATCAAGCAAGGAGACGAGCCCGAGTCACACAAAAATCACGTTTTTTAGCGTTTGATCTATTATCTCTCTCTATTTTCTTGTATGAACTATTCAAACAATATGTTGACTTGTGCAATGAGTAGCTAAACTCATACCTAGGCAACTATGGAGAGCCTAGGGTTTATGTTTTGATGATATTTTCCGGATTTTGGATGAACGTTCGTGCTAGGGTTATGATTCAATGAAGATTGTTTTGGTTTTGATCATGTTGAGTTCTTCCATTGAAAAGTTAGGACTAAGATGTATGATGTCGATTATCTATTTATCCATTCAATCATGAACTAGGCTTAATGATGATCTTGGTAGCCTGGATATCTTGTTTCTTGTGCTTAATCCTTAGTAACGAAGGATTCATGACCCGAAATTGCTAATTAACTAGTGAGTGTGTGAAAGCAACTCTTCCCTAGTTGGGATGAGTAAACAAGATCATTCTTAATCAATTAGACTGAAAGGTGAATTGAGTAGGAATGGCTAGAAGAAGGTAGATTCGGAAGGAAATAGTGAAGTGTTCGTGTGGTAATGGTCTGAGAGGACATTATTTCGTGCATTATCGTTAACCTACTAGAACGTATTGGTAGTTAGAAGTGGCCTGAGAGGGAAAAATCAGTACCGGTATGTAGAACAACAAGAGAACGATCGGTAATTGTCAGTGCCATTACCCAGCATAGGTTACCAACAGTCGTCGTGTTAGACCATGAAATCCGGAATTGTCAAAACTACCCTAGGTGATCTATAGATTGCCGAGTCTCATCTCCATTTATTTATCCTAAATCATTTATTTTGCGTTGGTTTACTAATTGATCTAGTCACTTGATTCAGAGTGAAAACACTCCTTTAACCAACAATTTTTATCGGTTACTTGGGTAAATTGGTTTTAATTTTTAAATCTAGAGCAAAGTAAGCACTTTCCCATGGGTTCGATAACTCGGAGTCCAAAATACTCCATTATATTACTTTACCGTATACTTGTGTCCGAGCGCGTTAGTAGACATGCGTCAACAACGCTAGGCCCCCACTTCTTCCACGAATATCAACAAACTTGTCGTCATAATGCAAACGTCTCATCTTTATTTTCTCCATCTCCGTAATAGACAGTTTGGTTTCCATAACGAAAATCAAACTGGGGCTATGAATCTTCCCAACCCTCGTTTGTTCCCGATAATCAGACTCATTGCTTTGAGGCCGACCAGTCCCCGATCTCCGCCTTTTCAACATTAGTAGGGTTTGATACTTCTTCCTCTTGCATACCTCTCTCATCCTCTCCGTCATTACCAAATTCAAGCTGTCGTCCCTTCTTCTTTGTGAAACTTTCTAAAGCACATCTGTTTGGGGGTGGACTGAAGTAGGTGGTCGACCCCTTTCTCTTACTAAGGTCACCATTTGATTGTTGTGCTAAAGTTTTGTTCAAAGACTTCACTCTTTGCTTTATCGAATTCTACTGCTGCATTGCCAGCTCTCCCACAATAGAGTCTGCAAATTTGGCAATATGTTCTAGTTGGCTACTAGTGGTCTCCACTACCACATTATCATATGTTGGCATCTCTCCCGAGAGAGTGGATGGCATAACAGTTCATGTAGATGCTACTTGACTGGGTATTTCTCCAAAAGCTTCCCGAGTTCCTTTATCTCAATCCTTGTCTGTATGCATTTGATCTCCTACTGTTTGGTTCTTCTCTTCTTCAGTATCCTTTTTCACTTTCTCCCTTGCCACTGGTTTTTCTGATCGGATGATAAAGCAAGAAAGGGCCATAACCCTCTTCCAGTGTCTCAGACTCCGCGGCAGAGAACTCCTCGAATCCCTTGCAATCGTGAGTTATTCTTCCACACCAACTACATAAGGAGGGGATTATTTACTAACGGAAATCAACCCAACACCTCTCCTTACGTATCTTGTCATGGAAACCTCTAAGAAGAGGTTCATTGATTGGTATCCGAGCTCTAGCCCGAACATAATTCCCTTCATCACCTTCACTGAAAATCTTCATGACCACATTTATTACTTCTCTAACACTAGAACCGATCTTGCTAGAACCCTCCTCATTCACGAACTATATCAGAAGACCCAATATCTGGATCCAAACATCAAAATTGGATAAAGCTACTTCTTAAGTAGGATCTCCCAACTTCTACGATTGGAACAGTAGGACCTTCCGTTGAAAGATCCATGGACCTCCCGCAAAAACTCTGTCAAGGGAATTCTGACTCGGAAAACAAAATAGAGAGGTATTGAAATCCACTTCAATAAAAGTGATATTCTCACCTTCTGACCATATACACCGGAACATCCCCCGCATCACCCCCGCATTAATCCTTTCCTCTGATGCAAACATGCCGAGAAGACAACGGAAAAAATCGGAGTACTCTCTTACTCTTCTGCACACCCAATAAATTGGATCTTTCAATGTTTGGTGTTATCTCAATAGATAATTGCTCAGTATGGCTTTACTTTTAAAAATTATTTTCCTTTCAAAATTAGTATTTTATTATTTTCTTTCCCACGTCACAAATACACAATTTTGAATTTAACTAATTTTGCACATCTTAAAAGATTCAGAAATATTCTGTTTCTTTTTCAAACTCAAACTCTCCAGTATTTTATCTTTCCTTCATTCTTTCTCTCTCGCTCTCTCTCTTTCTCTCTCTCTCTCTCTCTCTCTGTCTCTCTCTCTCTCGTATCACTCCTTTCTCTCTTTTATATACCCTAAAACCCTAATGAGCACGAGAAGAACTTATGATAGAATCAAGATGGTTGGAGGTCCAAAGAAAGTTTATGAAAAGAATAGGAAGACTATAGCGGAAGAGGTTGAAACTCTCAGTGATGATTTAAGTTCCAGAACCCCAAGTGCAGAAATAGCTTCTTCACCTCCAAAGAAGAATATCAAGAAGGAACAGACTCAAACTTCTAGCAAGAAGAATAAGACAGATCAGTATGCTCCAGAGAAACAGACAGAGGAACAGAATGCTAGTCCGAAGAAGGTGAACAAGAAGAATCCTACAAAAGCTGACAAAGGAAAAGGAAAAGCAACAGAGGAAGAACCAGAGAAGAACACTGGAAAGGAACTACAGATATACTCAGAGAAGAAATATTCCTCTAACCAATGATAGAAAGCACCCTTTGCCTTATGCCAACCTGCGATCTTCTTTCTTTCAACACCTTGAGATTCCAAATGATGAAGAAGAAACAGTTACACTGGTTTTGGTATGCTTGATGAAAAATCCTTTGAGAGGATTGGAGTCATGAAAACCAGTGAGGGAAATTTGATTCATACTCTGATCTGTCAGAAGAGGAGTTTCAATCCAAGAACTTTCCAAATCCCAAGGCCTTGACCTCTCCTTCAAACCTATCCTCTCAATCTCAAGACCTTTCCTTGGTATTTCAAATACTTGATTTTCTGGAGAAGCATATGGATGAGTTGAAGGAAAATCAGCATGAGTTTTGCACTGAGATCAAACAAGTGAGGTACATGGTTGAAAGAATATTCAAAATCATCAATGTGATCCTTGTGAAGAGGAAGTATCTCAGGCTATAGAAGGATCAAGGAAGGCTGGCTCAACCTAAGACTTATTCAGTGATCATACTACTCAAGATGAGGTTGCAGGGGGAAAAAGGGAAACAAGTGGTTCAAAAACAAAGTGGTGAAGAACGGGAACAAGGTGATGCTGACAGTCCAGACTCAGGGATGTTGATGAAGGATCTTAAGAAAAAAAAATAATGCACCCATTCCATAGATATTGACTGACGCAGACCTTTTTGCTTATAATTAATAGAGTTATTAATTATAAGAGAATAATTTCAGTACTAATTTTCATATGGATGAAAAAATAGAGCAAGAGAAGGAGACAAAGACGAGGCCGAACCTCTCCGTGGCCGACGGAACCAAGGATGTCGCCCCTCTCTCCTCCATTGTTGCTTCAAGCTTGATTGGATCAAGCTGCTTTGACGATTCCTCCTTCTTCTACACTGCTAGCACAAACAGTAGAGGAAGTTCCAGTCTGGTATGACTAAGGTAACATTTTCTCCTTCATCATGTTATGATGCTTCACCTACGATTCATGGAGGGTTTTGAGCATAATAATTATTTTTTATTTTCGCTGCGTAACCTGCATCACAACCCTACATCCCCCCCTGTACTCAAATCCTACCTCTGCCACTGATCTTCCCTATCATCTTTGACCACCACCAAAGCAACCAACATCCATCCTAACTCTATTAATTGAAAATCCAAAAAAAATCCCTAGGCGATTTGATTTCGCCAAAGCAAGAACTTTACCATAGAACTCGCTCAAATTCAATGAAAGTCAAATTATCGCACGTTGCTCTGGGTTTAACACATTATTTTACTCCAATTTCACTGGATAATCGAACTCACATGGTAACATGTCCTAGCTCGTTTGAACTTCTATGTTCTCTTTCTCTCAATGCTTTTTTGTTTATTCCTCGGAATACGAACTACTCTTTTCTCAAAAGAGAGAGACAAGAGAGATAAACCATGAATAACAACAAAAGGAAACAACAAGAACGATTTCCCTCAGTCTAGGTCAGAGAATAGAAAAGAGAATAATAGATTTATTAGTGGATTGATTTGCGACAAATAGAGGGATAGTTGGGGTTGGTGGCAACTAGGGTTAGTGCTGAAGAAGAGATGAATGCATAAGGAGAGAAAGTGAAGGAATGGGATTTTTAGTGGTGTAATGTTCTTCAATTTTAGAGGTATATTTGTATTTTCATTAGATTTAGGGGTATATTACTCTTTCATGTTAGGGGTCTGTTAGTATAGATATTATCGAACGGTAAGGGGTATCTAGGTGTCCTTTTACCTAAACATAGTGATGAAAATTCTCTTTACCTAAACACACTGATATAAATTGTATTTTACCCTAGAATAAGACTTGAAGTGGAAAATAGATAGCTAACATAACACACTCCTTTGGCCCTACTGTGACTGTGTGAGCCAAAAGGCCAGAAGTATTCATCACTTGCATCGCCCCCGCTAAGGTGGTTGAGATTTCCGCCTTGCTAATATATACAAGTGGCCCCCTAATAACTACATAATTGGAATTATATTCTATTGTGATTACTTGTCGTTTCGCGTACTTTCCGATGCATTTATGTGTGTTTTAGGCCGAGTTTTGATAGTTTTGAGCATACTTGAGTATTTGGACTTCATGGTGTAATCCGGGCGTTTTATGCATGTTTTATGCTTTATTTGTCGCATTTGATCTTCCGGTATTTGTTCGTGTTGTGGATTTCAGGAACCGGAAGCGTGGAGTGCGGATTTTGGAGCGGAAGCGAACTTCGGAAAGAAAGAAACTCAAGGAATGCATGAGAGAACAGAAGAAGAGGAGAAGCTAAGAGGAGAAAAAGACTTAGCCAAATTTTCAAGAGGTGAAAAGAAGCAAACTCACATGGAAGGTCATTGTGATCCTACAAAGGTGATCCTATGATCACAAGATCAAAGTCCAAGACCACATAGAAGAGTAACGTGATCCTACAATCAAGTAAGGTGATCCTAGGATCACAAATTGTGATCCCAAGATCACATTAGTAGATCTGACGCATGAAAAAGGGGGTGAAAGTGTAATTTTTAAAAACTTACAAGGAAGTGACGTGATTTAACAAGGTGGAACGACCTAGGGCTTGGATTATTCATCATTCTACGCCATTGGAGAGCTTGGAGCTAGGTTGGAGAGCTAGGATCATCCGTTTGGCTTCTAATCTTTGTTTCTTCTCTAGTTTTTGATATTGGGTCATGAAACTTTGTATATTGAACATGTTTATGCGTAGCTAAACGCTTATTTCGGGATATCTCGTAGGACACTAGGGTTTGATCACTACATATTGTGATTTATGGATTTGCTTGCATGCTTTCAAGCTTAATTGATGAGGTTTTATCTAGTTATGTGTATTTTAAATCTTTCATCGATCTTTTCTATTAGTAGACGTATTAATAGGATTGTCTTAGGTTGTGAATGATAGATGAATCTACATTCGTTGCCCGGAAACTTGAAATACACACTAGCCGTATCTAGGGTTGAGGAATCTTGCTAGTTAGCTAAGAACAAAGAGTAGAATTAATATCGTAATGCGTGTTTAAACTTGAGTAGGCTAGAGGAATCAGTTATGAGAGTTTAAGCATAGTTATTGGTTGAGACATCTTCAATATAAAATTGCTCGTTTAACTAGAACAAAAACTCATCGTGTTAGTAGAACATAAATCCAACGTAGTGTGAAATACCTAGTGATTCGTAGAGATATCCTGAACTTGATCAATTTTGAGAACCATCCAAATCAATTCGTTCTTGTAAATCCTTAAATAATTCATCGAATTATTTGAGATAATTGTTATTTTAATTATTAGTAGAACTAGAACAAACAACTCAACGCGCTTTGCCCACACGAAGAACAAACTTAGTAGTTAATTTACACGAATTCTCTTGGGTTCGACAACCCGGATTTACCGGATTATTACTACACTAACAAATGTGCACTTGCAGTTGGAACGTGTCAAGTTTTTGGCGCCGTTGCCGGGGTCTTCAGATAAATTAGCTATTATTTTTCTCTTTAGGAATTTACTATTTCAGTTTATATCTGTTACTCACCTGTTTTGTGTGTGTGATTCGTGTTTTCAGGTCTGATTCACTTGGTGCATGTCACGTTCTAGAAACGAGCCTTTGCATCCAACACTTGAAGACCCAGAATCCTTATTGCGAGCACAGAGTAGAGAGAAGAGGAAAGAAAATTCAGTTCATATGGACGAGCAAACTAGAGCTGAGTTTGAGAGGTTCCGCAAAGGCCTCGAAGATCCAGAAGCAGCTAGAGCTGCAGCTGTGGAAGATGCAGCAAATCGAGCAAGGGAGACTGAGCAGCTTAGGGCTCAAATGGCTGAGATGCAGGCAGTGATTGATCGCATGAATCCCCCAAATCCACGACAACTCCTTGGTGCGGAAATAGTTAATTGAAACAATGGAGGAGTTAATGGTGGAAACAACGGTGGCAATGGGAATAATGGGGGTAATAATCGGAACAATAACTGTCCGAATGCGGTAGAGCAAGTCAACAATGCTGAGGAGGATGAACGTCCTTTGGTGGACTACTTCAGGACTACACCGGAGGGATATCAGCCCACCATTGTCAGGCCGCAGATTAATGCTGCACATTTTGAGATTCGCCAACCGTTGATCAATATGGTTAGGGATGAATGCTTATTCACTGGAGCCCCGAGTGAGGATCCACATCAGCACTTGCTCAATTTCGAGGAAATTACTTCTACCATGTATGACCAGAGAGTTCCAATCGAGACGATAAAGCTCATGCTTTTCCCCTTCTCTTTATCGGGAAAGGCAAAGACATGGCTTATGGAACTTCCAGCAGGCAGCATAGCTACATGGGCAGATTGTAGCAGAGAGTTTCTCAGGAAGTATCTTCCACCATCCAAGGTTGCTCAACGGATGGCTGACATAACCAAATTTACACAGCAGGAAGATGATTCTCTGGGTGACACGTGGAGAAAGTTCAACCAGCTCCTGCGCAGATGCCCTACTCACGGAGAGCCATGGTATAAACTTCTCCACTACTTTTACAATGCTTTGGAAAGAGAGACTGCTAGTGAGCTGGACATGATGGCTCAAGGCAATTTTATGGGAATGGGGCTACAGAGATGTCGTGATTTGCTAGATAATGTAGCAAAACGTGAATCCACGAGGTCTGAGACTCGTAGAAACACGAAATCAGATGGGGCATTGGTTAGTAAGATTGAGTCCATGGTGGAGCAGAAATTTGAACATCAGATGGGAGTGATGACTTCGGCTTTCAGTAATTTGAATCCATCGGCACAGGTGAAGTCAGTGGGAGAGATGTTAGCAGATGCAAATCAGGGATATGGGGATGGCATTTAAGACGTGAATTACATGGGTCAACAAAGACAGCAGCAATGGCCAAACACCTATCACCCCAAAAATCGCAATCACCCCAACTTCAGCTATGCCAATCCGAATAGTGGATTATATGCGCCAGGTCAAAGGCCAAATGTTCCTTACCAAGCTCAGAGACAGGTTCCACAACAACAGGCTCCACCTCCACTCTCAGAAGAACAGGATACAAACGCGATGTTGAGGAAACTGTTAGCTAGCAATGATAAGAGTGAGAGCAAGATTGTCGCAATGGAAACTTCCCTAAGGAGCCATGAAACACAAATTGGCCAAATAGCTAATCAGAATCCTCGATTTCCGCCAGGTATGCTTCCTTCCAATACCATTCTTCCTACTGAGCAGCTCAAAGATATTACTACTCGCAGTGGTGTGACTACTCAGGATCCTCCATATCCTAGCCATGCGAGAGCTGAAGCTAAAAAAGCTACAGAGAAGGAATTGGGTGAAGAGTTGCCCAAGGCCGTGAGTCCCCAATCAAAGGACACGGTTGAGAAGAATAAGAGTCCAAGAGCACTCCAGATTCGGCTACTTATGAGCCACGAATTCCATATCTGACGGAAATAAAGAGGAATGATGAGGAACACTTTGGGAGATTTATGGATATATTCAAACAATTGCATATCAACATTCCTCTTGTAGAAGCACTTGCTCAGATGCCCAGTTATAAGAAGTTCTTGAAGGAAATCCTATGGGGGAAGAAGAGAATAGAACCCTATGCCACGGTAAAGCTAACAGAGACGTGTAGCACTGTCATATAAAGAGACATTCCCAAGATGAGAGATCCAGGCAGTGTCATCTTAGGCTGCACTCTTGGGGGTGGATATCATACACATGGTCTTTGTGATTTGGGCGCGAGTATTAATCTAATGCCATTGTCTCTATTTCAGAGATTGGGCATTGGTGGGCCGACCCCTGTGAAGATGGGCCTGCAATTGGCAGACAATTCTATAGTTACGGCAAATGGGGTGATTGAGAACTTGCTCGTCAAAGTGGGTGCATTTGTATTTCCAGCTGACTTTGTGATAGTGGATATCAAGGAGGATCGCGATGTTCCACTAATCTTTGGAAGACCGTTGTTGAAGACAATGCGCGCAAATGTGGATCTAGAGACTGAGGAGTTGACTATCAAGGCTCTAGACTCATCACTCGTGTTCAAGGCATTTGTTCCGAGCAAGGGGAAGAATAAATTGGACATGATCAAGTTTAGAGAAGATCGTGTGGATCCTTCTCTTGGGTTGCCTACACTTTTGCATCCCGATCCACCCGAACCAGAGAAGAGGCCAACTGTGGTGTGTGCACATGATGTGGTGCAGAAAATCAAGAGCAAGAATTTGAAGGAAGAGGCACGTCGTGCTAGACCTCCTTAACATCTTTTGAGGTAACTGGGTCAGGCCGTCGACCTTAAATTACAAGCGCTTGTTGGGAGGCAACCCAACGTATTTTTATGCTTTAGTGTAGCGTGTGTGTTTAAATATTGTTGTGTGCGTTTTTCAATACAGTTTTCTTATCTGAGGGGTGAGAAAGTGAGAATCTTACATTTGATTTGAGTCTCTGCAGGAATACAGGTTGAAGACGCGGTCCGGACTCCCCTTCTTGATGCATGTGGAATAAATGAACAAAATCCGAGAAAGTGACGTAATGATCATGAAATTTACGGTCATAAATTCTGAAGTTTTCCTCCGGCAATTTGGTGTCACTTGTGCAAAATCAGAATGTGCGCGAAACAAGCTTTCCAACGGTATATAATATGCATGCATCGGAGTTTGGGGGCGCAAACTAGAGACATTGTGCAGGACGAAGAAAAAAAAAAAAAAAAACTGGGCTGGTACTTAAAAAAAAGAGAGAGCTGGAATGTCCAGGCAACTCACTGTTAATGCAAGATCACAAAAGTTGATCGTGTGGTATTTCCGCTGATCGCAGGATCAGGTTTTGGCTCTCCCACGCTGAAGCTTCATTAAAAAGGGGCAGTTCTGTCTTTTCATATTTTAAGTGAGAAGAAGGAAAGAAAAGAAGAAGAAGAAGAAGAAGAAGAAGAAGAAGAAGAAGAAGAAGAAGAAGAAGAAGAAGAAGAAGAAGAAGAAGAAGAAGAAGAAGAAGAAGAAGAAGAAGAAGAAGAAGAAGAAGAAGAAGAAGAAGAAGAAGAAGAAGAAGAAGAAGGGAACGACGAATAACAGAACGGGAAGAACCACCGAAAGCCTTCACGAACACAGCACCTAGGACGACTCCCTACAGAGCAACGATCGGAGAATCGCCGGAAATCAACGGCGTTTGGTGGGTTCTGGTCAGCTAATCATCGCCGACGAAATAGAGGTTATTTTTCCTTTGAACAGACCCGCATCACGCAGCAACTCAGACGAGCGACGCAGGCCTTCAAGAACTTCTACAATTCGGAAATTCGCCGGATTTTGACGGTGGTTGGTGGATTCTACTCAGCTCAGCAGCGCCGGCGACATTCTGGTTCCGTTGGTGGGTTCGATTTTGAAGATTTAGTGCAGCTAGGCGTGGGGAAAGCAAGGTAAAAGCTAGGGTTTTTCTCAAGACAAATCTGTCAATTCGTTCTCAACCGGTGTGAATTAGAGCAAACCGTTTGCGGGGTTATGACGGGGACAACGAGGAGAAGCTATTGAGCTAAAAATCTCAAATCGCGAAAAGTATCGAAAAATCAGTCGACCGTACGGTCCTTCTGGACCGATTTTGTCGATTCAGCCCCGTTTGAACGGAACTCCAGGGCTTCAGGTATCGCTAATCTCTCTCTTGCAATTTAATTTTATCGAGTCTAGGCACATTGAGTAAAAGCCCAAATTTGTTATTGTTTTCGCTTAGTTGCGACGTTTGGGGGCGATTGACTTGTGTCCTAGGACCTATCTGCTAAATTGTTTTCTTGCTTTGATTCAATAAACACTCCTTGTCACGTGCACGTAGCGAATATAATCTCTAAATTCCAATTGCTACTTTCTTGTGAAATGAGACCGTTTAGAATTAAGAAGAGTAAGGCGCACGAATTTGAATGTAGGAAGACAAAAAGTAGTTGAGGAAGAGGGTGATGATGGTTCTGAGTAGATACACCGCACCTCGCATTAGTATTGCTGAGTCCTCTTGATTGATATCTCAGTTCGTTGAGGACAACGAAGCATTCAAGTGTGGGGGGATTTTTAATCTTGACTAGCCAGTTCGTGTCTGCATTAACCTGTCACATATAGATTGTTAGGGCGTATTGTGTCGTCTTCGTGGTCCGTGTCGTGTTTTGTTTTAGTGTCGTAATGTGTATGTTAGTTATATATATATGTGTTAGTGTTAGATTCTTGCACGTTTATTTAATTGAGTCCACCTACTCAAACTGAGTCAGTTTCGAGTCTTCTTTCGCGTCTGGCCTTGCATGAAGAGTTAGAATAAATAAATTAAAAATACAAAAAAATTAAAAATTTGAAAAAGAAAAATAAAAAAAGAAGAAAAATTTGAGAAAGGGAAATCAAAAGAAGCTTAAAATTTGGTAGAATCGAGGAGTGTGAGAATTTTAGGCGTAGGGCGTGACTTGTGATCGAGAATGACAAATTGAGTTCCCCCTAGTACGTATAGAGGGACTTCCTATTCGGGAATGTCTACCTATTTTATTAAACTTACTTGATTTTCAAATTTAAAGTGTGTGTCGTTTTTTTTACAAGAGTTGAGCTAGGTGTGAGCTACAAGCCGAACGTTCATGTGTACGTCTTAGGTAGTCGCCAGCCCGCCTCGTAGTGGCACACAGAACAGCTGTGCGAGGATGTGTATTAGAGCACTCACTGCTTGATAGATCTCACCTTGTAGGACCATTAGAAAGTCCAATTTGAACCTTGGTTTTATTCATAACCTCTTGACCTAGGGTGACAATTCTTGGCCTTCATCATAAATCGTTTAGAATCACCACTTTAGTGCGTCACGAGGGGGTCGTAGTTGTGGGGGTTCGATGAGGGAAAGCTGTACTGCATATACTTGTGAGTTCTACATGATCGCTTGCATATTATTACATATCTTCGAGGGGATGCGAGGGTGAGTGAGTAGGCTTGCGCACTTCGGTGTGGCGGTGTTCCATGTCACTACACCATGGACACACTTGTGGAGAGCCGTGAGTGCGTGACGTCTAATCCGCACAAAAATGGGGGGGTTGATCTTAATTGGTGGATCGTGCTAGGTATCGTTTCTTTTCATCATCACGGTGTAGGAGGATCGGTTGGATTAGGCACGAGACTTGCATACATTTGATTACTTGAGAGGGGGCATGTTTACATTCTAGTGTGGGGATGTCGAATTTTGACTACGACCATCGAGATTGAGTTTCTGATAACTACATCCCTACACACGCGCTTTGACTATTTGGGGCTTTGTTTGGTGACACCGTGTACTTCATTGAGTTAGGGGGAGATGAATTTTACTTGTGATATACATTTATTGGATCGTCTATTTCCTCCCCTTAACATATTTGCTTTGCTTGATTCTTGGAAGACCACTCGGATACTTTTGCAGCATTTTGTTATATTGAGAGATGAAAAAATATATATATAAAAAAAATGAAAGAAAAAAGAAAAAAAAAACAAAGAGAGAAAAAAAGGATAGATGGAATAAAGGAATAAATTTGAGCTTATTGGAAATTGAGTGGTGGAAAGTTGCTAGTTCGTTGACGACAGTTTGTATTTCGTGCACGTATCGCCATGGTGGCCACGGAGATCGTTATTGTACCGGGGTTTGAGGGGATCGAGGGCCGGAGACGGTGAGTTTCGGGTTGCGGTTTCTATTATCGTGGTGAGGGTGTGTGAGATGTGGGGTTTAATGTGAGAATGTGACGCTTAGGACTTGTTACTACATAATTATCCTTTTGTCCCTAAGCCTCAACATTCTAAACCGTTAGCGGAGTAGGAGCTCGGACCTTGAACGTGGCTTAGCCTAGCGTAGCCTCTTATTTTTGTCGACACATGCGAAGAGGTAGGTATTCCTTTACATAGTAACGCTAGGCTCTCTATACTAACTAGGGGAAATTCTCGTTATCGAGTTTAGTTGCAGTTCACACCTTGTTCCTAGATTGAAAATCACTCCATGAGAACCGGATTGAGCTAATTGAGATTGCCCAATCTCTCAAAATAAAGAAAAAAAATGTGTTATTTTGTTATGTGCATTGTATATATTGCATTTTCATATTGTTGCATAGTCGAGTCATGTATTGAGTCGTGTTTATGTCGAGTCGGCTAGTCTTGGTTTGTATGCACGTGGTGTTTCGAAAAGTATGCAATTAGTTAGACTGTTACCATGATTTGTTGGGGAGAAAGTTTGGAGATGATGGCCAGTTTTGATAGATTGCTCGGGACGCGCAAATAGTAAGTGTGGGGATATTTGATAACTCCATAATTGGAGTTATATTCTATTGTGATTACTTGTCGTTTCGCGTACTTTCCGATGCATTTATGTGTGTTTTAGGCCGAGTTTTGATAGTTTTGAGCATACTTGAGTATTTGGACTTCATGGTGTAATCCGGGCGTTTGTTGCATGTTTTATGCTTTATTTGTAGCATTTGATCTTCCGGTATTTGTTCGTGTTGTGGATTTCAGGAACCGGAAGCGTGGAGTGCGCATTTTGGAGCGGAAGCGAACTTCGGAAAGAAAGAAACTCAAGGAATGCATGAGAGAATAGAATAATAGGAGAAGCTAACAGGAGAAAAAGACTTAGCCAAATTTTCAAGAGGTGAAAAGAAGCAAACTCACATGGAAGGTCATTGTGATCCTACAAAGGTGATCCTATGATCACAAGATCAAAGTGCAAGACCACATAGAAGAGTAACGTGATCCTACAATCAAGTAAGGTGATCCTAGGATCACAAATTGTGATCCCAAGATCACATTAGTTGATCTGACGCATGACAAAGGGGGTAAAAGTGTAATTTTTAAAAACTTACAAGGAAGTGACGTGATTTAACAAGGAGGAACGACCTAGGGCTTGGATTATTCATCATTCTACGCCATTGGAGAGCTTGGAGCTAGGTTGGAGAGCTTGGATCATCCGTTTGGCTTCTAATCTTCGTTTCTTCTCTAGTTTTTGATATTGGATCATGAAACTGTGTATATTGAACATGTTTATGCGTAGCTAAACGCTTATTTCGGGATATCTCGTAGGACACTAGGGTTTGATCACTACATATTGTGATTTATAGATTTGCTTGCATGCTTTCAAGCTTAATTGATGAGGTTTTATCTAGTTATGTGTATTTTACATCTTTCATCTATCTTTTCTATTAGTAGACGTATTAATAGGATTGTCTTAGGTTGTGAATGATAAAGGAATCTACATTCGTTGCCCGGAAACTTGAAATACACACTAGCCGTATCTAGGGTTGAAGAATCTTGCTAGTTAGCTAAGAACAAAGAGTAGAATTAATATCGTAATGCGTGTTTGAACTTGAGTAGGCTAGAGGTATCAGTTATGAGAGTTTAAGCATAGTTATTGGTTGAGACATCTTCAATATAAAATTGCTCGTTTAACTAGAACAAAAACTCATCGTGTTAGTAGAACATAAATCCAATGCAGTGTGAAATACCTAGTGATTCGTAGAGATATCCTGAACTTGATCAATTTTGAGAACCATCCAAATCAATTCGTGCTTGTTAATCTTGAAATAATTCATCGAATTATTTGTGATAATTGTTATTTTAATTATTAGTAGAACTAGAACACACAACTCAACGCGCTTTGCCCACACGAAGAACAAACTTAGTAGTTAATTTACACGAAGTCTCTTGGGTTCGACAACCCGGATTTACCAGATTATTACTACACTGACAACTGTGCACTTGCAGTTGGAACGTGTCAAGTTTTTGTGGCGCTGTTGTCGGGGAACGAACCCGGGTCACCCGCGTGACAGGCGGGAATGTACAAGTGGCCCCCTCTTAATAAGCATTGTTTTGGACCATTTTTAAAAAAAAAAGAAAGTGCGCCTCTATTTAATATACACAAGCGTCCCTCTATCTTTTTTAAAATACACAAAAGACCATAAAATTGTTTTTGACGAGCAAAAGCATACACATTGTAAATGAAAATCTATGATGCCATATTATATATTTTGACATTTGTACGTGAATTTTAATTATTAATTTGTGTCAACCCTTTATCCAAATCCTGACTTTGCAACTGCAGAATGAAATAACTTGTGATAAATGTAAAGGTAGAAAGATCAATATATATGGATGGAAATGGATCGAATTCGGATCGGATCCATGATAAACTCGTTTACGGTGTTAAATTTACACTTGAGATCTTATCGTTTAACATGATTCTTGGTAGAATACATGAGAAATATGTTATGATCTTGAGATATTTGGGAGTTAGAGCTTATTGTGCTTAACTGATAGTCCAGGCCTTTTCTAGTTTATTTGAGATATTTATATTGCATTTTATGCCCGGTATCTTGTAGTTGTGTGTTTTCAGGTACCGAAGGCTCAGTAGCGTGAAACGAGGACGAAAGCGAACTTCAGAAACGATGAAGATCAAGCAATTGGCAAAATAAGAGAGAAGCTGTCGCAACCCAAGTCCACCAGAAACAACCTTAATCCATCATTAGCACCACCATTCAATTAACCACCTAGACCACAACCTGACTACACCATAGTACCTAAGACTAACAATCACCTTTGAACCAATTTACAAACCTCCACTGCCACCTCTTTGCTACAACCATGACTATCCACCTACACCAACTAGAATCCTTCACCACCGATCCAATCAATTACCACATTAATCCACCAATGCTCCTAAACCACATTACAACCATTGAAACAAACTAACTCAAGCTTTCACCAACAGACCTAAACCCAATTCTTCTACTCCATTTAAAAAACCACCGACCCTTAACACTACTGTTCCAACCTCACCATTAACCATTCCATCAGACCATAAACCCATCAGATTACCTTCATCACCAAAACACCTACAGACCACCAATTAAACCAACTAACCAGGATCCTCCTTCAATGCCTAAATCCAATGAACTATCTCACAGCCCATGCTACCTCCTGAACCACTTCACCTTAACCAGAACACCTAAACTATTCAACACCACCATTACCAAACCCAGCCATGGCCCCAGCACCGCATAACAAAGAGGCACAGCAGCACAACGAAGAAGAAGAGTCAAGAAATCAAAGTAACCCGGAATGGTCAAGAAATCAAGAAGAAAAATAACAATGCAGCAAACCCATAGAAGAAGTCAATCGTAATCGTACAAGTGAGAAGCTAGAAAAAAATCACATTTTCAGCAGATTTGCAATCGTAGAACCATCCTCAGACACTCGTACGAGTGCTTTCTCCAGGAGGCACTGATTTGAGGTCAAAGTGAAATAAAGGAGAAATTGAAGAGAAATGAAGCACAGGTCATTTAATGACAGCCATATGGTTCGGGAGTGTTTCCAACATTCTTGGAGGGTCAAAAAACGCAATTAGGTGATTGTTGGCAATTACGGTTCTGAATATACCAAAGGCGCTATTAACTCAAGCCATTCTGCATTCTACACAGCATAAGGAAGAACGAGGAAGGAGAAGATGAAAGGGAGCTCGGATTTCCCGGTTTCTCTCTTTCTTTCTCCCTTCTTCTAACTTTTATGGAGAATTTATAAGGCTAAACGAATCTTTATCTAGCTAAACTATGTAGATAGACAGTTCATGGAGATCTTACGATTTTTAGGCATAATTTCTGGACTACGAATTTATTTCACGTTTCTTAAAACTTAATTCTACGTGTGATTTGATTCATTGAGACGTTCTTGTTCTTAATTCCTAGTATGATTAGATTGATCACCTACTTGTGCTAGTTATCTAAATTGATGCGCGACACTAATCAAATTTTAGATTCGTGAAGAACGTGTTGACATTCTCATAGTTTCTTGAGACCGACAGGAGATAGAGACTTGGGTGACCAATTGTGGGTAGATTCGGTTGGAATTAATTAAGTTTGAGTGAAACCAGTGGACCGATGGGACCCGGTGAACAAAACATGCTAGCTTACTGGAACGAAATTTTAGACGGAGGTGGACCGACAGGACCCGAAGTAAACTGTTACGTAGAATCACATGAGATCGATAGAAGATTGTGAAAGAGATTACCCGGTTGAATTAATCATACCTTGAGCATTGTAAAACGTAGTCCATATTCGTCTAAGTGTCCTAAGGGACCCTGAATTATCTAGTTGTTCTCCATATTCGTTTTCTTCAAAAAAAATATAAAAAATATTAGTTTACTTTGTTATTTCAATTCAGTCCCTTGTTTGGGGGAGACAACCTCTTTTATCACAATTCTTCCTCCTGTCCGATAGTCTCAGGTCTGTCCTCGTGGGATCGATAACTCCGGGTTGAAATACAACCCCTATGTTACTTGACAGTGGACTTGCGCATACGCGTTAAGAAATTGTGTCAAGTTTTTGGCGCCGTTTCGGGAGACAGCGGTAAATTATTTAGTTAGGAGTTAGTTTAGAGTACTTTTCTTTTCTTTTAGTTTTGTTTTATTTTGTTTCTATCTCTGTGCTTCATGGGTATGTTGTGAGATTGTTTTTTTAGGAACACATGAAGCGGGAGACGCATTGAGCATGAAAATCGAGGATAATTATGAGGGGATCTTGGATTACCCCTACTATTGTGCTAGATGCATATTTTGGCACACAGATGACTGCTCAAGGATATGGTGCTATAAATGCAAGAAGGATCACAATTATAAAGACGCATGCATTTTTGATCCACCACACCTTCATCATCACCAGGAAGACTCACCAGCGATTATGGCAGAACAACGCAGTATTATGGAGGACATCCAGGTGTGATCCAAATTTTTGTTCTGTGGTTAAACAAGTTCCACAAGAAGATTAAGCCATATGTATGGAATACGTCAGGGAGATGATGAAGAGGATAAAGGAACGGATAGAGAAACTGTCAGTGACAGGGGAATCAAGTATTCAAGAGCCACAAGAAGAGCCCTTGCCACATGACAGTGAGCCTAAAATTGAACATTTGTCATTACCGCCACAAGTGGAAGAAGAGATACCTGAGACGAGCAAAGACTGTAGTTTCCAGGAATCATTGGTGGAATCTTCAATTTATGAGGACTCGGAATCTCATTTAGACCGGGGTGGACCTGTGTGCCGAAGATGGGAGGACCTACCGTATTGCGAGCCGAAACTGCAGGTGCTCTCACATCCTTGGCATGAATGGGAAGACACGGACATTGGAAGCCTATGGTGTGCTTATGATGATGATGAAGCTGATGAAACACTTTTGCTCAGTGCAATTGAGTTTTAAAAGTCTTGTTCTATGGGTCATTTTGATGATGATATACGTGTCATAGTCAAGTAATTTGAAACCAACAAGTTTGGGGGTGAATTGCATGGGTCACTAGAAAAGCATATGGAACAAGAGAGGTACTAATGGGATAACTTTATGGAGCAGGATGGATTTGAGCCCATTAGTACTTCATGGAATTTGATCAAGAAGAAAATTTTCAAGATGAAAGGAGTTAGCTTCCATAATTCGCCACCATCCGCACAGCACAAGAGTGCACTTCGAGTTTTGGAGAAGAGATGGTGGAAGAAGAAGAAGTGGAGGGATAAATCTACCTCCCCTTACCTTTTCAGATGAGGTAACCGGGTCGGTCCATCGACCTAAATTACAAGCGCTTCTTGGAAG
Organism: Linanthus parryae; assembly: GCA_023055425.1. NCBI lineage: Eukaryota > Viridiplantae > Streptophyta > Magnoliopsida > Ericales > Polemoniaceae > Linanthus > Linanthus parryae. The sequence goes on along the minus strand of JALGPY010000035.1, from coordinate 1,976,209 downwards.
CCAATGTAGAGTGGGATATTATCTGTTTTCTTTTTATTTAAGTTCTCCATACCTGATTTTGAGAGGTCAGGGAGCGAGAGACTGATGAGTTGTCATGTTTTGCAGGTAGTGATACAGAAGAATCTACCCCCGTGTGCTATGGCACATGTGACCCACATGGAGAATCTTGAGAGTTGGGGATTTTTCATGCATTATATTCAGCATGGAGCAGTCTACCCCGGCAGGCGAGGCACATGCAACCTTAAGGAAGCTACATTGTAACATGTTGTAGCTTGGGGATTGCTCAGGTGAGCTCCATCAGTAGTGTTTCTTCGGAAACTGGAAACGGTCCAATGGACCCCTTCTTTTTTTAGTTTCGCAGATACGTTGCCCATGTAGGTCTGGGTACCACGGGTATTCTCTCTCTCTCTCTCTCTCTCTCTCTGTCTTTCTCTCTCTCTCTTAGTTCCTGCTTTCTGAACTATATGAGTAGATCCACCGTCTGCACATTTAAGAGAGGAGAACTCTTAATTTATCTCTAAATTTGTTGAGGAAAACAAGACGCTTAAGTGTAGGGGGATTTGTGTCTATTTTCACTATCCATGTATGTCTTCATCGCCTAGTTACATGTAGTTTGTGTTAGTATAGTGTTGTAGTGGTAGTCAGTTTCGTATTCATTATATTGTCGTATTGTGGTAAAATTTTAATTTCTGCATTGTTTGCACTTTTAAATTATTGAGTTCCCCTACCCAAATGTTTGGATTAGTCTAGTTGGCCAAAGGCATATAGAGTTAGGAAAATATGAAAAAAAAAAACAAATTGAAACAATAAGAAAAGTGAAAAATCAGAAAAAAAAATAAAATTTGAGTTATGGGCAATTGATGAACCTAGAAACCGAAGAGAGTTCAGTGGAAGACTCCTTGAGAATAGGAAGCGCCGTAGTAAGAAAACCTTAATTTTTAGTATCTTGCGCACCTGTTGAAGAAAGGAAGTCCCGGATATTTAGGGAAAAGTTGAAAGTAGATAAGGGCATACCTTTTGTTCTTTTAGTGTGCTAGGAGGATTCAGTCGTACGATAGGAATAGTCTGTTTTCGGTGGAAACTTGTGGTCTCTTGTAAATCTGGGGTGGACCTACGTGTTGAGTTGGTTCCATGTGGTACGCTGCTTTAGCCTAAGTGAAGTTATGGAGTGTACACCACCATCCCTTAAGGCGGTTTCAAGAGTTAACCGAAAAAGCCCACACTTAGTTGCTACAAATGCACGGTTGAAAAAATTAGAAGAGAATAATAATAAAAATGAATCGAAAATCTTCTCTTGGACTAGATACGGTGAACAACTTAATGTGCCTCCGTTCACGAATTTGGATTCAATACAATTAGAGCTTCCAAGAAAAATTATATTCAAGCTGTATTACACGAGTTGTGGCTCCCATCACTGGGACGATTTGCATTCAATAATGTCTAAGAGGGTCTGAAAACCTCAAATGACTTGGCGACGAAAGACTACTATAGGATTTAGGATGCCTACACCCTATGAGCTAAAGGACGTGCCCGAATCTTGGTTTGATTATGGTGGATGTTTGGGGAACCCTTAGTGAACTTGTGCGTAGGATAATTCTATCTCAAATTTCTTGCTATTGGTTGTGAAATTTCGAAAAAGACTCGTGAGAGCTTGATGATTTTGTTTAGTGATAGCGAGATTACCCAATCTCTAAAGAAAAAGAAAAAAAGTTGTGTTGTTTAAATGTTTGCATTGTGAAATAATCGAGTTGCATTGTATAGAGAATGTAGATTTCATAGTCGTGTGGGTGCGTTGTTTGTGTCACATGGCTAGTAAAATGTATGCAATTCGGTGGATTGAAAATCATAGTGTGAGGAATTTGAATGAGAATTTGCTCGGGACACGCAAAAAGGTAGTGTGGGGGTATTTGATAACTTTGTTTAGAGTGTTGTATTTACACTTGAGATCTTATCGTTTTGCGTGACTTCGAGTACAATACATGAGAAATATGCCATGATATTGAGATATTTGTGAGTTAGAGCTTATTGTGCTTACTTGATAGTCTGGGCGTTTTCTATTTTACTTGAGCTATTTATACCACATTTTATGCCCGGTATCTTGTAGTTGTGTGTTTTCAGGTACCGGAGGGTCAGTAGCGTGCAACGAGGACAAAAGTGAACTTCGGATGTGATGAAGCTCAAGCAATTGGCAAAAGAAGAGACAAGCTGCCGCTACCCAATTCCACCATAAACAACCTTGAAAGATCACGTTGTGCAAGACTTGAAATAGCTTTCAAGGCCTTGAACCAGCTTTCAAAGGCTTGAATCAGTCTCAGAGGCTTGAAAATAGTTTAGCTTAAACTATTTTCAAGGCCTTGAAACTGGATTCAAAGCCTTGAAACTGCTTGAACCTGTATGCACATTCTCAGAGGGAGTTTTCTACAAACTCTCTGGATTGATTTACTCTCTCTCTTTCAGATGTTTGATTCTCTTCTATTAGTTGATGAAGGACAAATTGTTATAACTTGTTTTTAATCTTAATATATCACTTGTTTGACCATGATAATGCAGGAAATTTTGTTTATAAGTCTTGCAGGATTATTTCCTAAACAAAATTGCTGCAGATTTGGATATACTTGGACACTTTAATCCTGTGATAAATCAGACGTATATGACAGCTTATCTTGGTGTTTAAGTTAAATATTACAACAATATTTCTGAAGATTGTGATCATCCAACCGTTGGAGAAGATGTCAAAGCAGTCAAACTCTGTTGCCTATAAAATAGGAAGGTTGTTGCTGAAATCAGTGGAGACAACACTAAACGGGCAAAAATAGAGAAAGAATTCTGGATTGACAAGCATCAAAGAAGTTCTTCATTCTTCCAATCCATTCACAGAAGTTCACTGCATTTTCACTGCAGTTTTCTACTCCTAAGTGTTCTTCTGTATTGAGCTATATTGGTAGATCATTTCTGTATTATTTCTACATCTATTCTCAAGGATTTTTCAAAGTGAACAATAGAGAATTCTTAGTTAATCAGTTAGCTAGATAAGGTACTAGACAGGTTAGGGAAAACCACAAGATGTAACATAGTAAGGGAACTCTCTGGGCTTGAGTTCTAGGGCTTAGCTTTTGATTAATAAGAATTGAGTTGAAAATCCTGCTGGGATCTAATCCCAGAGATAGAGACTTAGGTCCAAGTGGATTGAACTCTATAAATCACTTGTCTTCTACATTTTCATTTCATTTACTTTCATAGCTTTTGGAGAACACATAAACTGTTTATTTTTCAAGGGTTTGAACCTGTTTTCAAGGCCTTGAAAAATGCATACTTGCTCTATACTTTCTGCATCTACTTCAAAGGCTTGAACTAGCTTTCAAGGCCTTGAACTTCATTGTTTGCACAAGTTTCATCTTCCTAGAACCTTTTGCCAAAAGTTGGCATACTCTATTCTACCCCCCCCCCTTTCTAGAGTATCTTAGCTGCTTATACATCTGCGTACTCACACTTTCAATTTGTATTAGAGCTTATATCACTGTATAAGATTTAACCATCTGGTGATCATGAGTACTGCAGGTGATGGTGGTTTCTCACAGGGAAGAGCTGTTAATAGACCTCCTCTAGTATGTGGAGAAAATTTTGCTAACTGGAAAGCTCTCATGAAAATGTTCATCATTGATCAAGATCTAGAGCTTTGGACCATTATCCAAAATGGACCTCATACTTTCTACACAGAGAAAGATGGGATCAGAACTCCCAAAACAGAAGACTCTCTCTCTCCTCTTTTGAATTAGAGAAATTCTCCACGAACTACAAGGCTATTAACATTTTGTATTGTGCTTTGAGTACAGATGAATTCAACAGGATCTCCGGATTCACAACTGCTAAAGAAATCTGGGCTAAACTTGTGGTTACCTTTGAAGGAACCATTCAAGTCAAGCAAACCAAGATCAACATTTATCTCAGACAATATGAGCTGTTCAAGATGAATGCAGATGAGTCCATCAGAGACATGTTCAAGAGATTCACTAATATTGTTAACAACCTTGACTCACTGGGAAAACATTTTTCCAATGAAGAAAAGGTGAGGAAGATTCTCAGAAGTCTTCCAAATTCAAAATAGGAACCAAAAACCACAGCCTTTGAGGAAGCTCAGAATTTCTCAACTTAACAATTTGATGACCTAAGCTCCTGACACATGAGATATCTATGACTGAAGTTGATGGAGAACTCCCAGATGGTGTCAAAAAGTTAGCTCTCAAAGCCAAAGAAAATGAGACAACACAAATCCTTGAGACTAAGGATGGTGATGATGAAGATCCAATTGCCTTAATTTCCGAAGCCTTGAAAAGGATTATCAAAATGAAGAAAAACTTTGGAAACAAAGATTTCAACAGAGAAAGGCATAGGTCATCCAGCAGCAAGGACTAAAAAGGTAAGTCCTCTTCACAGAACAAGTTAAAAGTTATTAACTGCTTTGAGTGTGGTGATGCAGGACACTTGATAAGAGACTGTCCACACAAAAAGAACAGGAACTCTCAAAAGAAAGATCATGACAGAAGAAAGAAAGCCATGATAGCTTCATTGAGTGATTCAGATAGCTCTAGTGAATCTGAATCAGAGGAAGAACATGCCAACCTATGCTTCATGGCCTAGCATGATGAAACTTCTGAAAAGAACATTGAGGTAATGGTAAATTGTCTAATTTCAAAACCAAAAGAAGCTCTTTCAGAATATCTCAGAACAATGCTTCTAATTGAGGAATATTATCTGAAATGGATCGGACTTTTGAAAGAAAAAGTTCATAAGCAAGCAAAAGAAAACTTACAACTTGTTTGCCTTAATCAGAATCTTGAAATCTCTCAGAAGAAAACTGACAGTGATTTCAAGGCCTTGAAAATCAGTTTCAAAGCTTTGAAAACACAAGTCAAGGAAGTAGTCACTGAAAACTCCTAAGTGAGTGACAGCCTTGTTAATCTAAGACATCATGTTGATGATTTAGAGAAACAAAATATTACTCTTACTGATAAACTTCAAGAATCTGAATTTTTCAAAGTTAAGCTTTATGGATCATAACAAAAGTTGAACTTGATTCTTGGAGGAAGTTCACAGTCTGTTCACCAAGCTGGTATTGGATTCAATCCAACCTTTCCAAGAAGAAACAATACCAGATTTGTGAAAGCTAGAAACATAACTTCTCCTACATGTCATTACTGCTGCAAAACTGGCCGTGTTAAGATGACTTGTCCTTTTAGAAGACGAGACCCTTACATAATGAGGAACGCTTTTCCTTTTCAACTCAAAGGACAAGTTAAGCAGATTTTGGTTCCTAAAGGGGTTAGACCACCTAACATGGTTGATCCTGAATATGAATCCAAATTCCACAATTGGTCTAACAGCTGGGTACGGAAGAGCTTGGTGTTTGCAGGTTGTCACCAATATCAAAGAACAAAAGTGATTCATGGACAGTGGTTGCTCAAGACATATGAGTGGAAAGAGATCTCTATTCTCAGAACTAAAGGAGCAATCAGAAGGTTCAATAACACTTGGTGACAAAGGCAAATGCAATATTCTTGGTCTTGGAAAATTTTGTACAAATTCTGAAAACTCTATTTTTATGTGTATCTGGTTGAAGGTTTGAAATTTAGCTTGCTTAGTGTATCTCACCTTTGTGATAACGGCAACAAAGTTATCTTTGATAAAGAGAAGTGTGTGGTTCAAAATGAGAAACCAGGAGATTGCATTCTCACAGCCTCTAGATCAAACAATGTTTATACTTTTTAGACTAACAAAGTTGCAGGTGAAAGTTTGAAGTGTCTCAAGGCCTTGAAAGAGGATTCAAAGCTTTGGCACAGGAAACTTGGTCATATCAGTTTGCATACCTTGAACAAGTTGATTTCCAAAGACTTGGTAAGAGGATTACCATCCATCAAGTTCAAAGAAGATGAAATTTGAAAAGGCTGTGCTCAAATCAAGCAGACTAGAATGTCCTTCAAGCCAAAGAAGTTTGTAAGTACAACTAGACGTATTGAATTACTTCATATGGATCTATATGGTCCTATGAGGACTCCAACTCCACAAGGTAAAAGGTATATGTTATTTGTTGTAGATGATTTTCTTAGATATACTTGGGTTATGTTTCTCAAAGAAAAATCTGCAGCACTCTCTAAATTTTCAAAGCTTTGCAGAGTACTTCGAAACTTGAAAAACCTACCTATGACTTCAATCAGAAGTGATCATGGTAGAGAATTTGATCAGTTAGAATTTCATTTATTCTTCGATAAGCATGGTATTTCTCACAACTTTACTGCTCCAAGAACTCCTCAACAAAATGGTATTGTTGAAAGAAAGAACAGGACTCTTGAAGATATGCCAAGAACAATGCTTCTTGAGAACAAGCTGCCAAAACATTATTGGGCAGAAGCTGTGAGTACAGCAAACTATATTTTGAAAAGGTGCTTGATCAGACATGTTCTGAAGAAGACCCCCTATGAAATATACAAAATGAGGAAGCCAAACATTTCTTACTTCAGACCCTTTGGATGTACTTGTTTAATCCTTAAAAATGGAAAAGACAATCTTGGTAAGTTTTATGCAAGAAGTGATGAAGGTATATTTCTTGGTTACTCTTTGAATAGCAAAGCTTATAGAGTTTACAATAAAAGAACCAAATTGGTTGAAGAGAGCATTCATGTTATTTTTTATGAAAGCTATGATGGTTCTTTGAGTGAAAGCTTTGCAGAATTGAATTCGAACAAGCATGAATCAGAGGAAGAGACTGAGAATCAACTAGGATTCAAGAAAGGCTCAGAAGAGAATAGAAGACATTTTCAAGACCTTGAAAATGGTGCTCAAGGCCTTGAGAGTAAAACTCAAAGCCTCGAAAAAGATGATCAGAAGGATTCAAGTGACAAAGCCACTACTTCAAGAACAGAGAAGATCTATGGAGAACCTGAACCATGGTCTCCAAGAAAGAGATTCAAATATCTCTCATCCCATCAAACTGATAATATCATATCAGATCCAACAACTAGTACACAAACTAGATCACATTTGGAGAACTTATTTGCTTTTAATGCTTTTATTTCTCTTGTAGAACCAAAAACTGTGAAAGAAGCTTTACAAGAATCAGACTGGATCATTGCTATGCAAAGTGAACCCAATGAGTTTGAAATGAATAAGGTTTGGAACCTGGTTCCTGCACCTTCAAACCAGTCTGTCATTGGTACCAATGGGGTATTCAGAAACAAGTTGGATGAAAGTGGCAATGTGATCATAAACAAAGCAAGGTTAGTTTCTCAAGGTTACAATCAAGAACAAGGTATTGATTATGAGGAAACTTTTTCTCCAGCTGGCAGGTTAGAAGCAATTAGAATTTTGCTTACATTTGCATCTTACAAGAACATGAAACTGTTTCAAATGGATGTGAAGTGTGCTTTCTTGAATGGCTATTTTCAAGAAGAAGTTTATGCTGTACAACCACCTGGTTTTGAAAATTAAAATTTTCAGATCATGTCTACAAACTTGACAAAGCTCTTTATGGTTTGAAACAAGCTCCAAGGGGTTGGTATGAAAGATTTTCTAATTTTTTAGTTGAAAACAATTTCAAAAGAAGTTTAGTAGAAAAGACTCTTTTCATTAAGACTCATGATGAAGATTTACTTTTAGTTCAGATATATGTTGATGATATACTATTTGGAGCTACTAATGATCATTTATGCAGAGAATTCTCAAGTCTTATGAGAAGGGAATTTGAGATGAGCATGATGAGAGAGTTGAACTTCTTCCTAGGACTTCAAACACATCAACTGAAGAAGTGCATCTTTCTGCATCAAAGCAAGTACACAAGAGACTTACTAAACAAATATAGCATGGCTCAATGTTAGGAAGCCAAGACACCTATGAGCTCTACACTATGCTTAGATAAAGATGAATCTGGTAAGAGTGTCAATGTAAAAGAGTATAGAGGCATTATTGGATCATTACTCTATCTAACAGCAAGGAGGCCATATACTATGTTAAGTGTTTGTATGTGTGCTAGATTTCAAGCTGATCCAAAAGAATCACACATGACTGCTGTGAAGTGAATATTCGGATATCTCAATGGTACCAAAGACTTAGGGCTTTGGTATCCACGACATTCTTACTTCTCTTTACATGGCTTTTCAGATGTTGACTTTGCAGGTTACAAGGTTGATAGGAAAAGTACTTCAGGAACTTGCCAATTCATTGGATCATCCTTGATTAGTTTGCATTCCAAGAAATATAATTCACTTGCTCTATCAACAGCTGAAGGAGCATGTTGCTCACGAGTATTATGGATTGCTCAACAGCTAAGAGACCTTGGATTTGACTTCAGGGACATACCTATTAAGTGTGACAAAACTAGTGAAATTTCAATTACAAAGAATCCAGTGCAACACTCAAGAACCAAGAACATTGATGTCATACACTACTTAATCAGAGATCATGCTGAGAAAGGTGATATTGTTCTTTAATTTGTTGATACTAACATGCAAATTGCAGATATCTTCACCAAACCATTAGCAGATGAAAGGTTCTCAGCTCTAAGATTGGAATTGGGAATGCTAAACAAAGATGCATTGGTTTCGGGGGAGCATCTGGTAAGACATGTAAGATCTATGTGTTTCAAAAGGTTTGAAGTGAGTTTCAAAGCCTTGAAAATAAGTTCAAAGGCTTGAATTTTATTTGTTGTAGTGTTACAGCATTTCAGACCGTGAAAGCCTTTTCAAAGCCTTGAAAATGAGTCTGCTACACTGATAGTCAATAATCTTGGATCATTCTGTGTTGGGTGATATCTCTGTAGATATTTGCCTAATATAGCCCCTACCATTTTAAAAAATTTGTTCTAGCCAAAAATAGTATTAGTATATTCTATTGTCCAACGGCATAAAAGTTTTGAAATCTGTCTGATCATGGCAAATCTTTTGAGAATCAGAGAGATACTAGTTTTCTTTTGAAACTCAAACTATTTCAATATTTATCTTCTTCTCTTATCATTCATTCCGTATCATTCCATATCTCTCTTTTCTTCTCCCAACCCCTAATGAGAACAAGGAGAGCCTCAGATAGAATCAAGATGGCTGGTGGTTCGAAACCTGTCTCAGAGAAGAAAAGAAAAGCAGCAGTGGAAGAGGTTCAAGAAGTCAGTGGAGTCTCCAGCTCCAGAACTCCTAGTGCAGAGGCAGTCCAAGAAGGTTACAACCTCCTCTTCAGAAAAGCAACAGAAGCAGAGAGCTGTTACAGAAAAGCAACCAGAAACATAGAAGGTGAAAAAGAAAGCAACTCAGGCAGAAAAGGGGAAAGGAAAGGTGACAGAATCACAACCAGAAGGACAATTGGAGAAGGCATTGCAGATCTATTCACAAGCCTCACCAAAGAACACAGTACCAGATGAGACATGGTTTGTCTCAAACTTCTCTAAAGGTTAGTGGTTAGATGGTTTTGCTTCAAGATCTATTTGTTTCTGCAGTTTGGTTAATAAGCATGTGTTTGAACACATGAAACTTAAGTGCATTTCCATGTTGAAAAAGAGTTCTTTGTGGTGTACGCTGAATCCTAGAGATTTAGCCTATCCTAGACTCACCAGACTCTTCTACCTGAACCTGACCCAAGTTAAGAGAACTGCACACTTGGTGATCAAATCTAAAGTTGCTGGGATAATAATTGAATTGGATCACTCTGAGTTTGCCAATGTGTTAGGGTGTCCAAAGAGATATCATACTAGCAACCATTCACCAAAGTCAGAAACCTTGAAGCTAGCCAAAGAAGTGTTCTTTCTTCCAAACATCTCTACTTCAGCCAAACAGTTAACACACTCTGTGTTGAATGTTGAAGCCAAAGTCCTTCATACCATACTGGTTAGATGTATCTTTCCCAGAGAGCACTCCAGAGAATTGGTGACTGAGAGAATGCTACACATCATGTATCTGGTTATGCATGGCTATGAGACTGATATTCCAAAACTAGTGATTGAACACATGCTCTTTAGCCTTACCAGTAAGAGGATTCACCCTCTACCCTATGCAAACCTGCTCACTTTGTTCTTTGAACACTTTGAGATTCCAACTACAGGAGAGGAATCATTCACATCTGGATTTGGGGTACTCAATGAGAAAGCCTTTGAGAAAAATCGAGTTGTGAAGACAAAAGAGAAAGTTTGGAAACTTTACTCATACTTGACTGAAGCAGAACTAGGTGCAAAGAAGTTTTCTAAGACCAAGACCTTGACTCCCACTTCAAGTCAGACTTCTCAGCCTACAGACAATCAGAGACTTGATGGTTTGGAGCTAGACATGGAGGATGTCAAAGCAACTGTTTTTGGACTAGAGAGTGACTTGGGGAAATTCAAGTACATGGTGTAAAGCATCTTCAGAAGCATGACTTTGATTGATGTTCCTGAGGATCCTGAAGGAAAAAAAGAAAGGAGACTCTGACAAGGATTTGCCTAGTGAGCACTCAGACTAGTAAGAAGCTACTCCAGTTTCAAACAAGGGAAAGCAGGTAGCAGAACAGGTAGAAGATGAAGCCAATAGCCCTGACTCAGATGAACTACTGATCACCGTGAAGAAGAAAAAGAAATCTCCAAGGGCTGCTGAAAAAGGACAAGACTGAAGAAGCAACTGTTGCAGGTGGGACTGCAGAGGAACAGAAAGAGCAGGACAAGACTGATGAAGAAGACAATGAGAAAGAGGAAGGAGATCAGGATGAAGATGAAGATCCAACCCCTTAATCTTGCCTATTCTTTCTTCCCCATTCTCTCTTCTTCAAAGTTTTTCTTTTAAGTTTTCAAAATTTTCCAGACACGTGATCCAACATCTTCTATCTTTTTTATGAAGGTCAAAAAGGGGGGAAAATTCTACGTTTTTAGCTCTTAGGTTTATTTTGTTTTATTTGCTGAACTGTTTAAGTTTCTGTTGGTATTATAATAAGTTGGATCTTTTTGGAAATACGGTGTTTTAAAATTATGGACTAATCAGTTTATTTTGCAGAGACTAAGGATAAAAAAAAAAATTGGTTTTGTCTTTCATCAAGTGGGAGATTGAAATATCAGGTTGTGCCAGACTTGAAATAGCTTGGCTATTTTAAGGACTTGAACCAGCTACCTGTATGCACATTCTCAGGGGGAGTTTTCTGCAAACTCTCTGGATTGATTTACTCTCTCTCTTTCATATGTTTGATTCTATGTTATTAGATGATGAAAGACAAATTGTTATAACATGTTTTTAATCTTAATATATCATCTGTTTGACCATGACAATGCCTGAAATTTTGTTTTTAAGTCTTGCAGGATTATTTCCTAAACTGAATTGCTGCAGATTTGGAAATACTTGGACACTTTGATCCTGTGATCAATCAGACGTATATGAAAGCTTCTCATGGTGTTTAAATGAAATATTACAACAATATCTCTGAATATTGTGATCATCCAACTGTTGGATAAGATGTCAAAGCAGTCAAAATTTGTTGCCTATAAAATAGGAAGGTTGTTGCTGAAAATCTGGGGAGATTTGCAGAGCTGTATGAAGTATAAATAGAGATCAAATTCGAAGCAACGAGAGAAAACACTAAACGGGTAACCAGAGAAAGAGTTTTGTATTGACAAGCATCAAAGAAGCTCTTCATTCTTCAAATCCATTCACAGAAGTTCACTGCATTTTCACTGCACTTTTCTACTCTTTAGTGTTCTTCTGTATAGAGCTATATTGGTAGATCATTTCTGTATTATTTCTACATCTATTCTCAAGGATTGTTCAAAGTGAACAATAGAGAATTCTTAGTTAAGCAGTTAGCTAGAGCAGGTACTATACAGGTTAGGGAAAACCACAAGCTATAACAGAGTAAGGGAAATCCCTTGGCTTGAGTTCTAGGGCTTAGCTTTTGATTAATAAGAATTGAGTTGAAAATCCTGCAGGGATATAATCCCTGAGGTAGAGACGTAGGTCCAAGTGGACTAAACTCTATAAATCATTTGTCTTCTACATTTTCAGTTCATTTACTTTCATAGCTTTTGCAGCACACAAAAACTGTTGATTTTTCAGGGGTTTGAACCTGTTTTCAAGGCCTTGAAAAAGGCATACTTGCTCTATACTTTCATCATCTACTTAAAAGGCTTGAACTACCTTTCAAGGCCTTGAAATCCATTGTTTGCACAAGTTTTCATCTTCCTAGCAAGTTTTGAAAAAAGTTGGCATACTCTATTCAACACCCCCCCCCCTTTCTAGAGTATCTTAGATGCTTATACATCTGCATACTCACACTTTAAAACCTTAATCCATCATTAGCACCACCATTCAATTAACCACCTAGACAACAACCTGACTACACCCTAGTATCTAAGACTAACAATGACTTTTGAACCAATTTAAAACCTCCATAGCCACCTCTTTGGTACAACCATGACTATCCACCTACACCAACTAATATCCTTCACCACTTCCTTAACAACCATTTCTCCTAACAAGAAATTACCACATACATATACCAATTCTCCTAAACCACTCTACAACCATTGAAACTAACTAACTCAAGCTTTCACCAAAAGACCTAAACCCAATTCTTCTACCCCATTTAACTAACCACCAACCCTGAACAACCCCGTTTCAACCTCACCATTAACCATCCCATGAAATCATAAACCCATCAGATTACCTTCATCACCAAAAACCCTGCAGACCGCCAATTAAACCAACGAAACCAGGACCCCCCCTTCAATGCATAAATCCAATTAACTATCTCACAGCCCATGCTACCTCCTGAACCACGTCACCTTAACCAGAACACCTAACCTAAACATCACAGCCACCACCACCATTAACAAACCCAGCCATGGCCCCAGCACCGCATAACAGAGAGTCATAGCAGCACAACGAAGAAGAAGAGTCAAGAAGGAGAAACGAAGCAGAGAAGAGGAACTATTGCGCAGATCAGAGTAACCCAGAATGGTCAAGAAATCAAGAACAAAAAGAACAACACAACAAACCCATAGAAGAATTCAATCGTAATTGTACGAGTGAGGACCTAGAAAAAAAATCTGATTTTCAATAGATTTTCAATATTAGAACCATCCTCAAACACTCGTACGAGTGCTTTCTCTTGGCGGCACTGATTTTGGGTCAAAGTGAAATAAAGGAGAAATTGAAGAGAAAGGAAGAACGGGTCATTTACTGACAAACCTAGGTGATTGTTGGCAATTACGGGTCTGAATATACCAAAGCGGGTTGTTTAACTCAAGCCATTCTACATTCTACGCAGCAGAGGGAAGAACGACGAAGGAGAAGACGGAACGGAGCTCGGATTTCCCGGTTCTATCTTCTTTCTTCCTTCTTATAAATTTTATGGAGAACTTTGAAAGGCTAAACGTATCTATGTCTAGCTAAACTCTGTAGCTAGATAATTCATGGAGATCTTAGGGTTTTTATCTTAGACATATTTTCTGGATTACGAATTTATTTCACGTTTCTAAAAACTTAATTCTACGTGTGATTTGATTCATTGATGCGATCTTGTTCTTTATTCCTATTATGATTAGATTATCACCTACTTGTGCTAGTTATCTAAATTGATCCGCGACAATGATCAAAGTTTAGATTCGTGAAGAACGTGTTGACATTCTCATAGTTTCTAGAGACCGACAGAAGATAGAGACTTGAGTGACCAATTGTGGGTAGATTCGGTTGGACTTAATTAAGATTGAGTTAAGCCGGTGGACTGACAGGAACCGAAGAACGAAACTTGCTAGCTGACTAGAACAGAATGGTAGACGGAGGTGGCTGACAGGACTCTAAGGTAAACTGTTACGTAGACTCACATGAGATCGATAGAAGATTGTGAAAGAGATTACCCGGTATAATTAATCGCGCCTAGAGTGTTGTAAAACGTACTCCATATTCATCTGAGTGCCCTAAGGGACCTTGAATTATCTAGTTGTTCTCCATATTCGTATTTTTCAGAAAAATATAAAAAATATTAGTTTACTTTGTTATTTTAATTCAGTCGTTTGTTTGGGGGCGGCAACATCTTTTATCACAATTCTTCCTCATGTTCGATAGTCTCGAGCCTGTCCTCGTGGGATCGATAACTCGGGGTTGAAATAGAACCCTATATTGCTTGACAGTGCACTTGCGCATACTCATTAAGAAATCGCGTCAATCCACCTATATCCATATCCGAATCCGATCAAAATAAGTGGAACCATATTCGATCAAAATTCGACCGGATCCTAAACGAATTCGGATTGAATATAGACCATATTTAATTTAAAATATCCGTATTCGATCCAACAGTCCAAATCTCCATAAATGGATCTGATTCAGATCAAGATTCGTTTCGTGAGCATTTTTTTACTTCTCATAAAAAATACAAAACAAATTCAGAAAAATATGTAAAAAGAGTCACCACACCCAAAAAAAATCTTCCTAAAAAGTAAAAATATATTTAAAATGTTTACGCAATATGACAATCGTAAATCTATCAAGAAATATAAGGAATTTGTTCAAAGGTTAAATGCACCAATAATGTGTAAAATTGTCTACAAATTGAATAAAAACAACACTAAAATTGTCAATAGCCATAGTGGAATATTTTCTTCACGCCTGAAAACATAATGTGTAGTGATTTGTGTAATGTGTTTATATATGTGTAGGTAAAAAAATAATTTTATATCTCTAAGGGTACGTCATATATTGGCCTATGATATGGGGCTAGTGAAAACATCTTGGTAGTTGGGTTCTCGGACGCGTTCTATGCAGGGGATATTGATAGTAGAAGTTCAATGAGAGGCTATGTGTTTGCTCTGGGAGTATCTGTTGTGAGTTGGAAGGCTACGCTTAAGCCGACGGTGACGTTTTCCACCACGGAGGTGGAGTATATGGCCCTAATGAAAGCAGCAAAGGAGGGAATTTGGCTTAAGGGAATGGTCAATGATCTAGGGGTACTTCAAGATCAGGCGATAGTCTACTGTGACAGCTTAATTGCAATTTGCTTGACTAAGGACCAGGTTCATCATGAAAGGACCAAGAATATTGACATGAGGTATCACTTTCTGAGAAGTGAAAGCAGGATCAAGGTGATGAAGGTGCGGACTGGTGACAACCCCGCAGATATGTTCACCAAGCCAGTTCCGGAGAGCAAGTTCCAGCATTGTCGGGAATTGCTTAACATATTAAGCCAGTGAGGCCCTTTCGGGCATGTTGGACCCGGTGGGGGTCCAATGAGTCTCTGTGATGAGAGACATAGGGTGCGGAGAAGACGTAGCTTTATTTACGAGAAGAGGGGCAACTGCTGTTGACGAGACAATTGAAGTGAATGTGGATATTTGTTGAGATGGTTACTTGAATTGGTCAAAGGCGGCCAAACTCTTTGTTCCAACTTTGATTAGGAAACATCGGTAGTCAAAGGCGGTGGAGGATTAGTTAGGAAACAACTTTGTTTCCAAATCGGATTTGGAATCTTTATGGATTTTCCTAGCACTATATAACGAACCTAGTAGTCACACTATTAGGCATGCATATCATTGTAGTCTTGTTCCTCTTAAGTGAATAAAGGGTGCTTTTCCGCCATGCCCGATATTCAAAATACCCAGTGCACTATTGTAATTTTGGCGAGGGCAGAATTTTAACTTTTTATACATCATAGGGTAAAATTTCAGTTTTCAAAGTTTGGGGTAGCGCACGTTCCTCCCCATGCTGCGGGCTGGCTCCGCCCCTGCCTCAAACTCATTTGTTATATAGATAAGAGAAACACAACCATATATGATAAAAAAGTACATCAAATTCAATTCTTCATTAATCTTATAAGGAGACACAGAAAATTATGTAGGATAAATAATTCATCACTTAACCAAAGTGTTATGTTTTGGTTGATCAAAATCCAAGCTAGAAGTTAAACAAAGCGACGAAGCAATTGGCAAAGCGACGAATCAAAAAAAGAAGCTGTTTTTGGGTTTGCTGTTTCTGTTCTTGCGAACAATCAAAGTGTTCACACGAACGTGTTCGTGCAAACACTTCGAGTGTTCGTGCGAACAGTTTGGGTTTGGGTCGGCTGACTTCGTTTCCTTGTTCGATATTGGTATCTTCTTCGTTTCTTTGGGCACAAGTCAGTATCTTAGGACTATATATTGGCCTAGAGTCGAGACATATTGAGCGTGTTTGATTATAATTGGGTTCTCATCAATAAATTGGTTTGTTTGGTCCGTGGATGTAGCTAGCCTAAAAACTAGTGAACCACGTTAAAATCTTTGTGTGTTGTTCTTCATCATCTACTTCCTTCATTGTCTCTTCTTGATTCATAACAAGTGGTATCATCACATCCGCATCGTTTTCTAACAAGTGGTATCAGAGACAGGTTGTTGGGTTTGGGTTTGTTGGTGAGGAGTGATGGCGAATTCTTTTGTGATGAAGATCTATTGTGTTGATAAGAATATTCTTGATATTCCAACCATCAAGTTCCTTATTGGGGGAACTATTGGGCTCTTTGTTGTGAGAGCTATCGGGTTCCTTGTTGGGGAACAATCGGATTCCTTATTGGTGGATTTATCGGGTTCTTTGTCATTGAGCATCGGGCGCGCATTCTAGATCAAATTTGGAGGTTCACGTGCAATCGGCGCAATGGGGCTTTTAACATGGAGCATTGGCCGTGTGGATCTCAATCGGGCTCATCCGTTGCAAAAACTTGTAAAATTTGGAGCATTGGCATGGAGTGATCTTGTTCGGGCTGCTAGGAGGATTCAATTCAAGGTGAAGACGACTCGAATAAACCGGAGGATTTGGCTAGTGGCATGGAGCAAATTGACGTGTCTTGTTGAACACGCGATTGATTGATGACGCGTAATTGGGCGCAAATTGGTTGGTTACATGTTATTGGGCATGTATTGATTGGCGGCGTGTTTTTGTGCACTTATTGATTGTTGGCACGTTATTCGGCGTGTCTTGATTGGCGTCTTGGCGCGATACGTTGGCGACGCAATTGGCATGACTTGTTTGATAGGCACTTTTGTCACGAAGTGTCATTGGCGTGACGATTGGGGAGATGCATTGTGTCATGGTGCATTAGGGTGTGTTGATTAAGACACACAAGTCTATACCTTTGTTGAGACGCAAAGACGCGCTTGGTATGTGCATAGTCAATGTATTCCAATACCGCAAATTTGGGAATATATTCTATCGGTTGATTGGTTGATTGTTCCGATTTGGGTGGAGCGCTTCGAGTTTGATTATTGGAGATGCAACCACAATTGGATTGTTCGTTGAAAAAGACGGATGGTAATCGGAGAAACGATTTGGTGAATTAGGTGGAGGGGTTCTTGATGTGGAGGCGCAGCCACAATTGGATTGATGAGAAGCATTGGATTGGTTGCTAGGAAGTTTTGATCAAGGTGGAGATTTGTTATGTTTTAGGTGATCAAAATCATAGCTAGAAGTTGGACAAAGCGACGAAGAAATTGGCGAAGCGACGAAGCAAAAAAAGAAGCTGTTTTTGGGGTTTGTTGTTTCTATTCGTGCGAACACTCGAGTGTTCGTGCGAACAGTTTGGGTTTGGGGCTGCTAACTTTGTTTCCTTTTTCCATTTTGGTACCTTCTTCGTTTATTTGGGCACAAGTCATTATCTTAGGACTACATATTGGCGTAGGGTCGAGACATATTGAGTGTGGCTGATTTTAATTGGGTTCTCATCAATAAATTGGTTCGTTTGGTCCGTGGATGTAGCTACCCTAAAAACTAGTTAACCACGTTAAAATCTTTGTGTGTTGTTCTTCATCTTCTTCTTTGTTCATCATCTCTTCTTGATTCCTAACAAGTGGTATCATCGCTTCCGCATCGTTTTCTAACATAAATAGATCAAATCAAAAGGACAAAATGAATAAACTCCCTTGCTCTTTGAAGGAGATAAGTTTCTTTCTTTTGTCCGAATACGTATAGAAGAAAATGGCCTCAAAAGTTTTTGTACTATCTCTGTCAATGATATCCTCTGTTAACTTGTAATTTTCTGTTATGACAAACCACCTCACGAACAATGAACGAATAAAGAAGAACACGAGATTTTACGTGGTTCGCTAGAAAAATATTTGCTAACTACCATGTGTTTTGAATACCTTACTTCGCCCCTGGTTTGTGGGACAGACTATCCTTAAAATGTGACAAATAAACCAAACAGCGTCGGCACTTACCATACGAAAAATAATCTACTAAACAACTCTTTCTCTTTGCCAGCAAGTGGGGGTCTTTAACTCACTATATAGTATTTTTTTTGCTTTTTTTTCAGATCGTTTTCCTGCATTAAGGTTGATGTCTCGGACGGAATTATCGACTATGTCTCTCGCAAGCAAACCAACAGAGAAGGTTAGAACTCTGTTTTTTTGGCTTAATTTTAGCCAAAAATCATTCTCTAGCAGGTGAATTTGTAGCAGTTGCTTCGCCGAACAAACAAAATATCACAATGTGTATGTGTAATGATGTAATGATTTTGTACCTTATACAAGGGATGTGATTCCTGATCTTTTTTCCTCCTTATAGCTTGCTTCAATGGACGGTTATCTCACTTTGCTAAGGACAGCGAAGGGTTTTTCCATACCTCTGCCATTCGTTATATATTAGATCTCAGGTTACAAAGTTTACCATTGTTGTTTCTTAATTGAATTCAACAGATTGTATTGGGATTTGGAGGCCATTTGGGTACGTAGTATGCATTACTCAATAAATGCACCGCCATTACCGGATACCGACAACATATTTTAAGATGCTTTTATGTGATTCTAAATCAGTCAACTTATTTTCTTGCGGATTGAAAAAATATTAAAGCTGAGAATCTTTTGCTTAGGTTTAACAGATGGAGTAAAAGGGTAAATTTAGTGTTTTTATGAATTGCTAACCTGGAAAGAGTACATCATTTGATGGAATTATGCCAGCAACTACGGATTGTTGCATGTGTAGGATCAAGTTCGAAAATTTCTTACTCGCTCACATTTAGACCTACTTTTCAAAATTAGCTAAAATATCAGAGCAAGTTGTTTAGTTAGATGGATTGCATATAATTTAAGCCAAGAGTTTGGCAATGTTCTCTAAGAATTGCTCATGCTTTCACAGAAGTAACGTAAAACAACTGATAGAATTTCGCGAACGCTTTGGGGAAAGGCTGATTGAACGTTCTAATGTACTTTGTAAATGCTTTGAAGAACTACAGAGTTAAATGAATGTAGACATTGTCCCAAGCTGATTTTAATATTGATTTCATTGACCAGAGTTTTTGTTTGTATGTTTGTCCTGTGCATATCTCAGTCCCTTATGATTTGCTTTCTAATATGACAATTCACTAAATTCATAAGTAATAACATCAGCATTTCCGGCAGCCCATGTAGATACACGTAGTAAAAGAAGAAGCCGAATTGCAAAGGAAATAGAAGGTGACTGCAACAATATGATTGTCCAATGAACCTCTATGAACTTTCTTATGTCCGTGACATCAAATTGCTTTGCTACAGTGGCGGAGCCAGGAAATCAACCCAGCCGGGACAAGATTCGGGAAGTCAAAAGTCAAAGTTAAAAGTCAAAGTCAACATTCAAATGTTGTTATATTTCATAAGCAATTATACACACAAACATCAAATTAATAATGAACACAATACTCACAAGTCACAATTTGTACTTTTTTATATGAGACAATGTGTTTCTAATGGTAAATGGTAAATTGGCAAAAAAAAAAATAATGAAAAAAAATAGTTGACAGGGAGGAGAATTGAACCTATGTAATGGGATTTGCCAAATACAACAACTAACCACTCCGACAACTAGGCAGTTTGAAATTTTAGGGGGGGCAAAATTCTATATTCCTTTCGGATTACTCATAAAAAATTTATAAAACTGGGGGTACTAGTAGAAATTTTCAAATTTCAGGGGGGGAAACTGCCCCCCCCCCCCTTGCCCCAACATAGGTCCGCCCCTGCTTTGCTATACTCATAGTTGCGAAGTGGTGAGTCCTCAGCATTATTTTCCTCTGCCTTCAATTCGTTTTCTTTCAGGTCAATCGAGAATGTTGAACTGAGTTCTTCATATGTAACCTTCTTCAGCAGAAGAAGCAACACCAATGGAAGTAGTAGTTGTAGTAGTTGTAAGTGATTTACTTTTTGAGTTCAAATGCAATCTTGGGAGCCTAGGGATTCCCTTCAATATTTTTTTTGTGCTTATGTCGTTGAGTGTGGAGAACTTATGGAACCAGTTACATCGTTTTGCTATCCAATCACATGGTCAAGTGACCAGTTACGACTCAAAAAGTCAAACTATGGGCTTAGAGAAGAAACGAATGTCGTAAGATTGTAAAATATCCTCAACTCGGAATGATTGATTAATCACCTAAATATTACACTAAATATTTATCACATAAGTGTAGGGTTTTGATTCATGGATGCGCAACGGAAACAATAATTAACCATGCAAACCCTCCAAGGATCACAAGTCAAGAGACATAACAATGGTAAATGAAGAAATCAATAACACACCTTAGGGTTCTCCTTTGATGACTTCATACGCGAATTGTGTCACGTTCTCTATAGTTGATCCACGCCTAGAGTTGATTTCTAGATCTTTCAATCCTTGGTGCTAGCCCGGAAAGAGGAAGAGGAAGAAGAATCACGCAAAACAAGACGAACTAAAGGAGGTTTCGGCATCCTTTGGGGCCGACGGGGACGGGCGGCGGGCTAGGGGGCGCGGCTCCTCTAGCTTGCTTGCTCTCTCTCCTTTTGTTCTCTCCCACTCAAGTTATGATCATTTATGAGCATAAGTGTGGGAAGGAAGGAAGGAAGGTCCTTTACATAGTCCAAGAAATCCTTGCCAACTACCTAAAGGACTTATTCTAGTCCTACTAGAATTCAATTTAGTCCATTCCTTGCAAATTAGTCCCTACTAAGTTTACAAGGTTTTGCAAAGTGATCCTTCTAATTAATTAATCCAATTAATTAATTCCCAAATCTAGTTCAAATCTATCTAGCGTGTGACCCCATAGGTTATACCTAGTTGGTAGCAACTATTTGCTAATATGGAGCGGTTTCTAGCAAAACATCCATTCTAGCCAACTGATAGAATAGTCGTCTTGACAACCTTTGTACAAGTAATTGTCTCATCCCTTTGTCTCTATATCCGGATTGGACACGAGACATACAAGTCACACTCGTATATCCAATCCACAGTTTCTCGATCCATAGAATTAGCCTTATTCGTGCAAATAACATCAATATCCCATATTGATTTATTTGAGTCTGGCCAGACATTCTATAAGCACGATCCCTCAAGTGGCCTAGGATATATGCTCCCGTTATGTGGGAGGGACAAATTCTATCTACGTCCACTACGATCTCTAAGCTTGCTTCTTATTGTATCCAGTACACGCCTTTATAACTACCCATTTACGGTGTAGCGTTTAACGCTACCAAAATCACAATAATCCACAACTAGAATATCTAGTGACTTCAAGTCTAAGGATGACAATACCTTTGCACCGCGAGAAGCGCTTGTGACTCAACATAACGTGTATGTAGCCTTCTCGGAGATGGGTCAATCCAGTGCGTCATTACCCTTAATGTACTACCATGTGTTGGATCATGATATCTCCATACCAATCCAACCCCATACTAGTCTATAGATGATTGTCCCATTAATCATTATACTCTACTAGTGATATTTAAGATAAACAACACGATTGTAAATCTAAGGACTTCATTATATTAAATATCCAATAAATAATAAATGAATTTCTAGCCCCAAATAAATTCATAATAAACTAGATTGCCTCTAGGGCATCTATTCCAACAGTCTCCCACTTGCACTAGAGCTAATCTGGCGCATCTCGTATGCCCATACTCCTAGTGTTCCCTTCATGCTTCCACTGCGTGAGTGGCTTAGTAAGCGGATCTGACAGATTCTCATCTGTAGGAATCTTGCATATCCGAATGTCTCCTCTATCTATAATATCTCAAATCAGATGAAACTTCCTGAGCACGTGCTTGGATTTCTGGTGTGACCTGGGTTCCTTTGATTGCGCGATCGCCCCATTGTTGTCACAGTACAACTCAACTGGATCCGCAATGCTAGGAACCACACCAAGTTCAGAAACAAACTTTCTGATCCAAACAGCTTCCTTTGTTGCGCCATTTGTAGCAATTAACTCAGCCTCTGTTGTAGAATCAGCCACCGTCTCTTGCTTGGAACTCTTCCAGCTCACCGCTGCTCCATTCAGGCAAAACACATATCCCAACTGTGATCTAAAGTCATCT
Source organism: Linanthus parryae (assembly GCA_023055425.1). Classification (NCBI taxonomy): domain Eukaryota; kingdom Viridiplantae; phylum Streptophyta; class Magnoliopsida; order Ericales; family Polemoniaceae; genus Linanthus; species Linanthus parryae. The sequence continues at coordinate 1,953,945 of JALGPY010000035.1, read as the reverse complement.
ATTTCGGTTTGAAAGCTTGCATCAGTGTAACCCTTTACACGCAACTCTTCCGCACCGCCAAACATCAAGAAAGAATCCTTAGTTCTTCTCAAGTACTTTAGGATGTTCTTAACTGCAATCCAGTGACTCTCACCCGGATTGGATTGGTATCTCTTTTTCAAACTCAAGGCATATGACACATCTTATCTAGTACATAACATTGCGTACATGATAGATCCTATGGCCGAGGCATAGGGAATTCTACTCATGCGTTCCTTCTCAATCTCATTGGAAGGACAACCACTCTTCGAAAGAGTGATTCCATGTGACATGGGCAAGAATCCCTTCTTAGAATCTTGCATGTTGAACCGTTTCAACACCTTGTCAATATATGTACTTTAACTTAGGCCTAGCAGCCTCTTAGATTTATCTCTATAGATCTTTATACCGAGTATATAGGCTGCTTCCCCTATGTCCTTCATTGAGAAAAACTTCCCTAGCCAATCTTTAACAGATTGCAGCATGGGAACGTCGTTTCCAATGAGTAGTATGTCTTCCACATACAAGACCAGAAAAGCTACAGAGCTCCCACTAACCTTCTTGTAGACACAAGACTCATCTTCGTTCCTGATGAAGCCAAACTCTTTGACTACTTCTTCAAAACGTCGATTCCAACTCCTAGAATCTTGCTTCAATCCATAAATGGATCGTTGCAGCTTACAGAATTTGTTGTCTTGCTTTGGATACTCAAAACCCTCCGGATGTATCATATACACGTCCTCGAGGAGATTCCCATAAAGGAATGCTGTTTTGACATCCATCTGCCAAATCTCATAGTCGTTGTATGCTGCAATCGCAAGTAGGATTTGGATGGATTTGGTCATAGCGAATGGTGAAAAGGTTTCATCATAGTCAATACCATGAATCTGTCTGAATCGTTTAGCCACCAATCGGCCCTTATAGGTAATCACATTACCATCCATGTAGATTTTCTTCTTGAAGACCCACTTGCACCCTATGGGCCGCGCCCCTTCGGGTGGTTCCACCAAGGTCCATACTTTGTTGGTATACATGGATTCCATCTCGGATCTCATGGCTTCTAGCCACTTCTGAGAGTCTGGTCCCTTCATGGCCTCTACATAGGTAGTTGGCTCATCATCTATGAGCATCGTGTCACCGGAATCGGTGACGAGAAGTCCACACCTCTCGGGTTCCTGGCGCACTCTACTAGATCTACGAAGCTCTTGTGTTACCTGAACAGGCTGTTCCACAACTGCTTGTGGTTCCTGTTCATGTTCCATAATCGGTTCAGTGATTTGTGCTTCTTGAACCTTTTCAATCTCTACAGTCCTCCCACTTACTTCATTAGAGACAAACTCTCTTTCTAGAAACACGCTGGTCCTAGCAACAAACACTTTGTTCTCGGTTGGATTGTAGAAGTAGTAACCCTTAGTTTCCTTAGGGTACCCCCACAAATTTACACTTACCCGATTTCGGCCCTAGCTTGTCTGATTGTAAACGTTTTACATAGACATGGCATCCCCAAATCCTTATGAACGAAAGTGTGGGACGCCTCCCACTCCACATCTCATATGGTGTCTTCATGACTTATTTAGATGGAACACGGTTAATGGTGAAAGCAGCACTTAATAGAGCGTGGCCCCAAAATGATAATGGAAGATCAGTTTGACACATCATATATCGAACCATATCCAATAGGGTTCGATTCCTCCTCTCAAACACGCCATTCCATTGTGGCGTTCCGGGTGGAGTGAGTTGGGACACGATCCCACACTCTCTAAGATAGTCGTCAAACTCTTGGCTTAAGTATTCTCCTCCACGATCCGATCGTAGAGCCTTGATACTTTTGCCATTCTCTACTTCATTCTTGAATTCTTTGAACACTTCAAAGGATTCAGATTTTGCCCTCATAAGGTATACAAATCCATATCTACTGTAGTCATCAGTAAATGTAATGAAGTAGACATAACAACCCCTGGCAGGCGTGGCAAATGTCCCACACACATCAGTATGTATGAGCGCCAATTGCTCACTAGTCTTCTCACCTTTCTTATTGGAAGGGGACTTTGTCATTTTTCCCAATAAAAAAGCCTCACATGTCTCATATGATTCAAATTCAAATGAGTCTAATAGTCCATCCTTATGGAGTCTACTTACACGTTTCTCATTTATGTGGCTTAAACGACAGTGCCTTAAATAAGCAGGATTTAAATCATTTATTTTAATCCGCTTGGTATTAATGTTGTAGACAGGATTTCTTAGATCAAGGACATACAGTCCATTAAATAATTGCGCACTAAAAATAGTAGATATTATTTCAATAAAAGGAACTACAATTGTTCTTTATTGAAATAATAAAACCATCCTTGTCCAAACAAGAAATAGAAATAATGTTTCTGCTCATAGCAGGCACAAAATAGCAATTATTTATTTCTAAAACTAATCCTGAAGGCAGAGATAGCTCGCACACGCCTATGGCCAACGCAGCAACTTTTTCTCCATTCCCAACGCACAGATCTACCTCCCCTTTAGCCACTCTTTTACTTCTCTTTAGATCCTGCACATTTCAACAAATGTGAGATCCACATCCAGTAACTAATACCCATGATGTAGAGACAGTTAAATTGACATCTACAACAAAAATACCTGGTGGTGGTGGAATCACTATTCCAAGCCTCTTGTCCTCCAGATATTTTGGGCAGTTCCTCCTCCAGTGTCCAGGCTGACTGCAGTAGTGACACTCACCTTTAGTCACACCTTTGGCAATGCCACCAACAGGCTTAAGGGCAGGTTCCTTAGACTTGGAAACTGAATTTACTTTGCCCTTGGAGGATGAGGCAAACCTTTTGCCCTTTCCTTTCTGCACCATCATAATGGCCTTGCCCTTACCCTTGTTGATGCTCTGTTCAGCTGTTCTCAACATATTGAGTAAATCTGGCAGTGGTTTCACGATCTCGTTCATGTTATAGTTCATGATGAACTGTCCATAACTCTCGGGCAACGATTGCAACACGAGATCGGTTGCCAATTCTTGGCCGACCGGGAACCCCATCCGGGCGAGATTCTCCAAGTACCCGATCATACGGAGTACATGGGGTCCCACCGGGTTCCCTTCTGTTAGATGAAACTTGAACAGTGCCTTAGAGACCTCATACCTCTCTACCCTTGCCTGCTCTTGGAAGAGCTGCTTCAGATGCTGGATCATATCGACAGCATTCATGTTTTCGTGTTGCTTCTGAAGCTCAGAAGTAATGGTGCATAGCATAAGGCAGGCCACATCATTAGCGTCATCAACACGCTTTTGATACGCCTTTAGGGCAGCAGGTGTTTGGTTCTCTGGACCTTCTGGAACATGCTCCTCTATTGCGTACAGTTTCTTCTATTGCTTGAGAATAATTCTCAAGTTTTTGTACCAATCAAGAAAGTTGGTTCCAGAGAGCTTGTCCTTCTCAAGGACAGATCGTAGGGAATGTTGTAAACTCGACGAGTTGTTTGCCATTTGGAATTCTACAAAAGGAAAATACGCAAGTTTTAGTATTTGTGAATTTTTGACTATATTCAATAATGGCTAGTTTATCAATATAGCTCCCACTATTTTTATACGGATTAATAAGTCTCAAGATATTAATGCATAAAATATCCTTATATTTTCTAGTGGGCCAAGATCCATGTTTCATCTCCTTACGAGCTTGCTTTGGCAAGTCACCCATAATTAGACTACTTTAGGTAGGAACAATTCCAATTGCATCCCTTATGCAACTCTAGGTTCAATTGGGCAAATAACTCCTTATTTATTCATCCATATGGATAATCCCAATTGATTGCCTCTAGGCTTCTTAATCATATTAATAGCCTAGTTTTGTTCAACCTCTTATTTAAACAATTGCACATTACTAGCTTGTGCCATCGCATTCCATCATTATGAACCAAGTCGCCATGCTTTGGCACGCACGAACTTGATAAATACTGATGATAATGATTGTTTAAAAAACGAGAAGGCAAGAACACAATATTTGAATTTTGAGGGATTTTAAATTCAATTTTAATTGTTTTGTTGATCAATATCAACTAATCTATCTATTTGAGTTTGGGCACAACTCCAAATAATAGATCCGGGTTGTCTAATTATCTTATTATCCTAATTGCATGCATCATCCATACACCAACCACAAAATAATAAGACAATAAAGTAAACAATCACAAAACATAAATGAAACGTGATGTGGATATGGCCTTTTCTAGACTAAGATAATTCCAAGCCAATGGAATTATCTATGAACCCTAAAAGCAAACACATCTCCATGCGTCTTTATCTTTTGGTCCATCCTTCATAGTCATGTGGAATACTCCATGCTCCATGCTCCATCTTTTGTGGCTTCTTTTGGCTTTGGGCTTCTTTTCTTCAATCTTGGCAAACAATCTACTTTATCTAGCACTTGCTAACTTCTACACTAAATAAAATAAATCTCACAAGTTGAGAAAAAAAATGGCTCGCAGGGCATAAAACCCTAATTAATTATTACAATTAATTGATCAGCTTGCAGGCCGTAAACCAAACCACAAAATTAAACATCCACATCAAACCACATCCTAAGGCCATATCCAATCACCATGCGATTTGCACATAAACAATTAAAATCCAATTTTAACGCGCTTGGTCAATTTTAATTGATTTTACAATTTCTAGGGTTAAAATGGTTTATGGGTCCAACAATCAAATTGCCCGGGCCCAAAAAGGTAAACCGCAAGGCCCTAGGGCCAGCCGGCCCCTAGCCCACGCGGCTAGGCCGCGGGCTAGGGCTGCCCCGGCCCCTAGGGTGGCCAAGACTTGGGCGGCAAGCAAGAGGGGCGGTCCTTCTAGGGGGGGGGCGAACCTCTATAGGGAGTTGTTTCCAAAATAACTCCCTTGCTTGGTGCCCAAGTTTGATTATTTCCTTGTTTTGGAAGAACTCCTTCTTCCCCAAGGATGCCCAAACCCTAGATCTAAGATCCTAAAATTTCTCAAACTCACTAATTCATGCATCCAATGCAAAAATTAGATCTTCTTATGATAGATTATTGAAAAATTGCATCCCATGCTTGATTTGTCTTGTTTTACGCGATAAACAATCAGTTTAAGGTGTAAAACTATCAAAATGTAACACATAAACCACGTTTATGCTCTACGAACTGTGGCTCTGATACCACTGTAGGCTTTTGATTCATGGATGTGCAACCGGAAAAATAATTAACCATGCAAAATCCTCCAAGGATCACAAGTCAAGAGACATAACGATGGTAAAGGAAGAAATCAATAACACACCTTAGGGTTCTCCTTTGATGACTTCAAACGCGAATTGTGTCACGTTCTCTATAGTTAATCCACGCCTAGAGTTGATTTTTAGATCTTTCAATCCTTGGTGCTAGCCCGGAAAGAGGAAGAGGAAGAAGAATCACGCAAAACGAGACGAACCAAAGGAGGTTTCGGCCTCCTTTGGGGCCGACGGGGACGGGCGGCGGGCTAGGGGGCGGCGGCTCCTCTAGCTTACTTGCTCTCTCTCCTTTTGTTCTCTCCCACTCAAGTTATGATCATTTATGAGCATAAGTGTGGGAAGGAAGGAAGGAAGGTCCTTTACATAGTCCAAGAAATCCTTGCCAACTACCTAAAGGACTTATTCTAGTCCTACTAGAATTCAATTTAGTCCATTCCTTGCAAATTAGTCCCTACTAAGTTTACAAGGTTTTGCAAAGTGATCCTTCTAATTAATTAATCCAATGAATTAATTCCCAAATCTAGTTCAAATCTATCTAGCTTGTGACCCCATAGGTTCTACCTAGTTGGTAGCAACTATTTGCTAATATGGAGCGGTTTCTAGCAAAACATCCATTCTAGCCAACTGATAGAATAGTCGTCTTGACAACCTTTGTACAAGTAATTGTCTCATCCCTTTGTCTCTATATCCGGATTGGACACGAGACATACAAGTCACACTCGTATATCCAATCCACAGTTTCTCGATCCATGGAATTAGCCTTATTCGTGCAAATAACATCAATATCCCATATTGATTTATTTGAGTCTGGCCAGACATTCTATAAGCACTATCCCTCAAGTGGCCTAGGATATATGCTCACGTTATGTGGGAGGGAAAAATTCTATCTACGTCCACTACGATCTCTAAGCTTGCTTCTTATTGTATCCAGTACACGCCTTTATAACTACCCATTTACGGTGTAGCGTTTAACGCTACCAAAATCACAATAATCCACAACTAGAATATCTAGTGACTTCAAGTCTAAGGATGACAATACCTTTGCACCGCGAGAAGCGCTTGTGACTCAACATAACGTGTATGTAGCCTTCTCGGAGATGGGTCAATCCAGTGCGTCATTACCCTTAATGCACACCCATGTGTTGGATCATGATATCTCCATATCAATCCAACCCCATACTAGTCTATAGATGATTGTCCCACTAATCATTATACTCGACTAGGGATATTTAAGATAAACAACACGATTGTAAATCTAAGGACTTCATTATATTAAATATCCAATAAATAATAAATGAATTTCTAGCCACAAATAAATTCAAATTAATTCATACTAAACTAGATTGCCTCTAGGGCATCTATTCCAACAATAAGTACATATACATTAGGGCTATTACATTATGGCTATTTGAACCAAGTTCATATAAATTTTTGATTACTGGATAAGAAGGTCGTAGATAGTACATTCCAAGCAGGCCGATCATCACCCACGTGGCAGCCATCGAAGAGGTCTGATGGTACTCCGCTACTACTCTAGTATTGTCTCTATATTGGCACTTATATGTATCCTCATGCTCGAATTTACATATATGGGGGTTGTGAGACAGGGTCATCCTCGCATACAACCGCACGGGAGTTGTAGGGCTCAAGTGGCCTGGAGGCTAGAGTAAGGTAAGTCGCGCGGGAGCAGCAGCTGCGCTCGCGCGCGACCCTTGTTTATTGTCTGAGAGACTTGATGATCATGCGCCCTATATATACGGCCGCACGTGCGAACGTGCCCTATATATACGGAAGATCGTGCGAACGTGCCCTATATATCCGGTCGATCGTGCAGCGTGCGAGGCAGTCACATGGTCGTCATATGCAGCCACGTAACTCCTCTTAACTGCCACCCGCAGACCCTATATATAGGAACTTTTGCGTTCCTTTATCAGTTCGGCTCTTTTGCTAATCATCAAGAAATGTCTCTCTCTCAGGCAATTAGCAAAGGCTTACTCTTTCCCTACATTTTCTCTCAATCTCTCTGTGCTTTGTTTCGTGTTCTTATCGTCTATTGCGGGTGTACATTTGGATCTTCCCTATAGGATCCACTTGTCCACATTGGTGAACCCGGCGTGAACCCACCTTCAAAGCTCCCAAAACAACCCTGCAACCATGTCTCATGACGGAGACCGTAGCGAAGGAACCAGTCTCCCTCAGGGGAAGGATTCCCAAGAGGGGAGACTCCACTCAACATCACCACCAACACCAACGCCCGTACACAAACGGCCACCGAAAAATACCAAACTTTGGAGATGCTGAACACAACAATCAGGGCAAAGCAAGGGCTATGCAGGCCCAATCTGCACAGATAGCCCAGATCATGGCAATTTTGGGAGGTCTTGCGCAGAATTCAACCCAAGGAGCTTCTGCCCCTTCAGGAGCAACAGTGGAACCTACGCTGCACAACTACGCACCACCATTTCCACCATCCTCATCCCACCTGGCTTACAACTCGCACCTGGCTTACAACTCCCACCTGGCTTACAACTCGCACCTGGCTTACAGCCAGAGCACGCAATTGCTGGAAATTCTCCCACTTATCAATCTTAATACCTAGTGCTTCCATCATGTGCGACCGGAGTTCAAGACAGATCCACACCCCCTCTTCCCTATGACCCAAACATGCCTTATATACCTGGGTTCGCTGCTACCCCATCATAGACCCCAAGAGTAAGTGCGCCTGCTAACGTGACAGCCTTGGAGCAGCGCTTGGATAGCTTCTTCGCAAACCAGTGTTTCGCAGACACTGTCATCCTGAAAGTCGATAATGCACCACCAATCCCATGCGTCATCTACCTGATGGCGTACCCTATTGGATAAAAGGCACATAAATGGGAGATGTTCGACGAGCATGCGCAAGAGCATGTTGAAACTGTGAGTGTGCAGATGGTAATGCAGATAATATACTCTAGAAGGGGGGGTTGAATAGAGTATGCCAACTTTTTGCAAAACTTGTTAAGAAGATGAAATCTTGTGAAAGCTAGTGAAGTTCAAGGCCTTGAAAACAAGTTCAAGCCCTTGGAATAAAATATAGTTTGTAATGGAACAGTCAAGTCTTTCTCAAGGCCTTGAAAACTGACAAGTTTGAATGCTGTAAAAAAACTAAGTAAGTAAAGAAACTGTAAATGCAAGAGACAAGTGATTTATAGAGTTCAATCCACTTTGACCTACGACTCTACCTCAGGGATCTTCTCCCTGCAGGATTTTCAACACAATTCTTATTAATCAAAAGCTAAGCCCTAGATCTCAAGCACAGAGAATTGCCTTACTCTGATACAACTTGTGGTTCTCCCTAATATATCTAGTACCTGCTCTAGCTAACTGATTAACTTACAATTCTCTATTGTTCACCTTGAACAATCCTTGAGAATGAAGATAGAAATATTACAGAACTGATCTACCAACGAAATACAATATAGACGAACACTTAGAGTTTAGAAACGACTGTAGTGGAGTTTGCAGTGATCTTTTGTGAAATGGATTGTGAGATGAATGAACTTATTTGATGCTTTGTCAGTCAAGAACTTTGTCTCTCTTTTTTCCCGTTGAGTATTGTGTCTCGTTGCTTCATAAAAGAGCTCTATTTAAACTTCAAAGAGCTCTTCAAATCTTCCCTGATTTTCATCAACAAATCTCCTATTTTGTAGGCAACAGACTTTGACTCTTTGAAAATCTTCTTCAACAGTTAAATGATCACAATCTCCAGAGATAATGTCGTGATCTTGCATTTGAATAGATTGAGAAGCTGTCAAGTCATTCAGATCAAACACAGAATCATCTTCTCAATTATTTCCTTCCATGCATAAGTCTGATTAGGAAATAATCTCTGCAAACTAGGAAATCAAATTCCCTGCAAAATCATAGTCAAAATGATTAAATTTCTATTTTCACACATGTTAGAATAATTTGTCTTTCATCATTAAATAACAGTAAATCAATCATATGAAGGAGATAAAGGAAATCAACTTAAAAGAGTTTACAGAAAACTCCCCATGAGAATGTTCATATAAGTTAGACAGTTTCAAGGCTTTGAATCCAGTTTCAAGGCCTTGAAAATAGTATGATAACTAATTCAAGGCTTTGAAAGTTGTTTCAAGGCCTTGATATAGTCAAACTATTTCAAGCCTTGCAACCTGATCTTACAATCTCCCCCTTGATGAAAGACAAAACAAAATTATGTTTGATCCTTAGTCTCTGCAAAAAAAAAACTGGTTAGTTTACAGTTCATAATACTATAGTAATTCCAAAAAGATCCAACTTATTCAATTCAGCAACAGAAAATAAAAAGTTCAGCAGATAAGTTCTAAAACCTAAAAACCCCAGAAACCCTAGAATTTATCCCCCTTTTTTACTTTCATCAAAAATATAGAGAGGATGTGGCATCAAGTCTCTGGAAAATTTTGAAAAGAAAAACTTAAAATCTAAAAAAAATAGAATGGGGAAGAAAGAGTAGGCAAGATTAAGGGTTTGGGTCTTCATCTCCATCTTGATCTTCTTCTACTTCATCACTGTCTTCAACATCAGTCTTATACTTTTCTTCCTGTTCCTCCTGTTCATCTTCTTCCTCACCAGCAATAGTCACTTCTTTAGTCTTATCCTTTTTAGCAGCCTTTGGTGATTTCTTCTTTTTCTTCAAAGTAATCAGCAGATCATCTAATTCAGGGCTGTTAACTTCATCTCCTTTCTGAGCAGCTTGTTCTACCACTTGCTTTCCCTTATCTTTATTTGGAGCAACCTCTTCTTGGTTGGAATGTTCACTAGGCAGATTCTTGTCAGAGTCACCCTTCTTTGTACCTTCTTCATCCTCTGGAACATCAACCAAAGTCATGCTCCTGGAGATGCTTTCCACAATGTACCTAACTTGCCCCATATCATTTTCAAGACCATAGACAGTTTCTTTCGTCTCTTCCATATCGAACTCCAAACCATCAAGTCTTTGATTATCTGTAGGTTAAGAAATCTGACTTGAAGTGGGAGTCAAGTTCTTAGGCTTAAGAAACTTCTTTGCACCCAGTTCTGCTTCACTAAAATTTGAGTACAACTTCCAAACCTTTTCTTTAGTCTTCACTACTCCAATGTTCTAAAAAGTCTTCTCATTAAGCATTCCCATGCCTGAAGTGACTGATTCCTCTCCACCTGTTGGAATCTCAAAGTGTTCAAAGAACAATGTGAGAAGATTTGCATAGGGCAGAGGATGTTTCCTTTGATTGGTATGGCTAAAGAGCATGTGTTCAAGTACTAACTTTGGAAGATCAATCTCATAGCCATGCATGATCTGATACATAATGTGCAACATTCTCTCAGTCACTAATTCCTTAGAGTGTTCTCTGGGAAATATACACCTTGCCAGAATAGTGTGAAGGACTTTGGCTTCAACATTTAACACAGAGTGTGTTAATTGTTTGGCTGTGATAGGAGTGTTTGGTAAGTATAACTCTTCTTTGGCTAATTTCAGTACTTCTGTCTTTGGTGGGTGATTGCTTGTGTCATATCTCTTGGGACACCCTAGCACATTGGCAAACTCTGAGTGGTCCAATTCAATCTGTATTCCAGCAACTCTAGATTGAATGACTAAGTGTGCTGATCTCTTAACTTTTTTCATGTTCAAATAGAAGATTCTGGTGAGTCTTGGGTAGGCTAACTCTTTAGGGTTCAGCATAAACCACAGAGAACTCTTATTTAACATAGAGATGCACTTAAGATTCATGTGTTCCACCATATGCATATTGATAATACTACAGAAAGCAATATATCTGGAAGCAAAACCATCTAACCACTGACCTTTGGAGGTTTCTAAGACAAACCAGGTTTCATCAGGGGTTGGGGTCTTTGAGTAGACTTGCAGAGCCTTCTCCATATGATCTTCTGGATGTTCTTCTGTCATCTTCCCTTTCCCTTTTTCAGCTTGAGTTGCCTTCTTATTTTTCTTCATCTTTTTTGGGCTAGAGATCTCTGTTTCAGGTTGCTTCTCTGTAGCAGCTTTCTCTTTCTTCTTCTTCTTCTTTTATGAGGAGGCAATTGCATCCTTCCTGACTTTCTTCTTGGGTGGAGGAAGCTCTGCAACTACCTCTACACTAGGAAGTCTAGAGCTAGAATCTCCACTTATCTCTTTAACCTCTTCCACTGCTCTCTTTCTCTTCTTCTCTGAACCGGGTTTTGATCCTCCAGCCATCTTGATTCTGTCTGAGGTTCTCCTTGTGCTCATTAGGGTTTGGGGGAAGGATAGAAAGAGGTAGGAATTATACGGAGAGAATAGAAGAAGATAAATACTTAAAAGTGTTTGAGTTTCAAAAGGAAGTTAAATCATCTCTCTGATGTGAAAAGATCCGAATAAATCAGAGAGGATTCAAATATTTTAGTACGTTGGAAAGAAATAATTTAATACTATATTTGGCTAAAAAGAATTTTTGAAATAGGTAGGAGCTCTATTGAGCAAATATCTATAGAGATATCACCCAATACAGAATGATTCAATTTTATTGATTACTAGAATAGGAAACTTATTTTCCAGGCTTTGAAAAGGTTCTCAAGGTCTTGAAACGCTGTAACATTGCAACAGATAAAAATCAAAGCTTTGAAGTGATTTTCAAGGCTTTGAAAATCAGTTCAAACCTTTGAAAAAACATACAACTTACCTTTCTTACCTGATGCTCCCCCTAAACCAATGCATCTTTATTTAGAGTTCCCAATTCCAATCTTAGAGCTGAAAATCTCTCATCTACTAATGGTTTAGTGAAGATATCTGCAATTTGAATGTTAGTAGCAACAAATTCAAAAACAATATCACCTTTCTCAGCATGATCTCTGATGAAATGGTGTCTGACATCAATGTGCTTGGTTCTTGAATGTTGAACTGGATTCTTTGTATTTGAATTGCACTGGTGTTATCACATTTAATAGGTATGCTTCAGAAATCAAATCCAAGGTCTCTTAGCTGTTGATCAATCCATAGTACTTGTGAAAAACATGCTCCCACATCTATATATTCAACTTCAGCTGTTGATAGAGCAACTGAATTCTGTTTCTTGGAATGCCAACTGATCAAGGATGATCCAATAAATTGGCAAGTTCCTGAAGTACTTTTCCTATCCACTTTGTAACCTGCAAAGTCAGCATCTGAAAAAAAAATACAAAGAAAAATTATAATTTCTTAGATACCAAAGCCCTAAGTCCTTGGTTCCATTGAGGTATCTGAAAATTCCCTTCATAGCACTTAAGTGTGATTCCTTTGGATCAGCTTGAAATCTAACACACATGCATACACTAAACATGATATTCGGTCTGCTTGCTGTGAGATAGAGTAATGATCCAATCATACCTCTATACTCTTTCACATTGACACTCTTACAAGATTTATCCTTGTCTAAGGATAATGTAGAACTCATAGGAGTCTTGGCTTTCTTACATTGAGCCATGTTATATTTTCTAAACAAGTATCTTGTGTATTTTCTTTGATCCAGAAAGATGCCCTTCTTTAATTGATGTATTTGATGTCCTATAGGAAGAAGTTGAACTCTCCCATCATACTCACTTCAAATTCCCTGCTCATAAGACTTGAGAATTCTCTGCACAATTAATCACTAGTAGCTCCAAACAAGATATCATCAACATAGATCTGAACTACAAGCAAGTCTTTCTCATGAGTCTTTATGAAAAGAGTCTTATATACTAGTAACAAGATATCATAAACATAGATCTGAACTACAAGCAAGTCTTTCTCATGAGTCTTTACGAAAAGAGTCTTATATACTAGTCCTCTTTTAAAATCATTTTCAAGCAAAAAATTTGACAATCTTTCATACCAAGCTATTGGAGCTTGTTTCACACCATAAAGAGCTTTGTCAAGTTTGTAAACATGATCTGAAAACTTGTCATTTTCAAAACCAGGAGGTTGAGAAACATAAACTTCTTCCTGTAAGTATCCATTCAAGAAAGCACACTTTACATCCATTTGAAGTAATTTCATGTTCTTGTGAGATGCAAAAGAAAGTAAAATTCTAATTGCTTCTAACCTGGCAAATGGAGCAAAAGTTTCCTCATAATCAATACCTTATTCTTGGTTGTAACCTTGAGCAATTAACCTTGCTTTGTTTCTGATCACCTTGCCACTTTCATCCAACTTATTTCTGAGCACCCATGTGGTACCAATGACAGTCCGGTTTGTAGGTGGAGAAACCAGGTTCCAAACCTTATTCCTTTCAAACTCACTGAGTTCACTTTTCATAGCAATGATCCAGTCTGCTTCTTGTAAAGCTTCCTTCACAGTTTTAGGTTCTACAAGAGAGATAAAAGCATTAAAAGAACATAAGTTCTTCAACTGTGATCTAGTTTGTGTACCAGTGGTTGGATCTGAAATGATATTATCTACTGGATGAGATGAGATATATTTGAATCTTTCTTGGAGACCAGGTTTGAGGTTCTCCATAGATTTTTTCTGGTCTTGAAGTAGTGGCTTTGTCACTTGTATCCTTCTGATCATCATTTTCAAGGCTTTAAGGCTTATTTTCAAGGCCTTGAGCACCATTTTCATGGTCTTGAAAATGTCTTTTGTTTTCTTATGAACCTTTCTTGAATCCCAGTGGATTCTCAGTCTCTTCCTCTGATTCATGCTTGTTCAAATACAATTCTACAAAACTTTCACTCAAATAACCATCATAGCATTCATCAAAAATAACATGAATGCTCTCTTCAACCAGTTTGGTTCTTTTATCGTAAACTCTATAAGATTTGCTTATCAGAGAGTAACCAAGAAATATAACTTCATCACTCATTGCATCAAACTTACCAAGATTGTCTTTTCCATTGTTATCGATAAAACATGTGCATCCAAAGGGCTTCCTCCCTTTGAATAGTTCATAGGGGGTCTTCTTCAGTATAGGTCTGATCAAGCACCTGTTCAATATATAGTTTTTTGTATTCACAGCTTCTGCCGAATAATGTTTTGGCATCTTGTTTTGAAGAAGCATTGTCCTTGACATATCTTCTAGAGTCCTGTTCTTTCTTTCAACAACACCATTCTGTTGAGGAGTTCTTGGAGCATAAAATTTGTGAGTAATACCATGCTTATCACAAAAAAAAATCAAATTCTAATTGATCAAATTCTCTACCATGATCACTTGTAATTGAAGCTACAGGTAGGTTTTTCATTGTTTGAATTTCTCTGCAAAGCTTTGAAAATTCAGAGAGGGCTTCAGATTTTTCTTTGAGACACATAACCCAAGTATATCTAGAAAAATCATCTACAAAAACTAGCATATACCTTTTACCTTTTGAAGTAGGAGTTCTCATAGGACCACAGAGATCCATATGAAGCAGTTCAATAGGTCTAGTTGTACTTACAAACTTCTTTGGCTTGAAGGAGCTTCTGGTCTGCTTGCCCTGAGCACAAGCTTTGCAAAATTCATCTTCTTTGAAATTAATGAATGGCAATCCTCTTACCAAGTCTTTGGAAATCAACTTGTTCAAAGTATGCAAACTGATATAACCAAGCTTCCTATGCCAAAGCTTTGAATCCTCTTTCAAGGCCTTGAGACACTTAAAACTTGCTCCTGCAAATTTGTTATTCTGAAAAGTGTAAACATTGTTTGATCTGGAGGCTGTGAGAATGCAATCTCCTGATTTCTCATTTTGCAGCACACACTTCTCTTTATCAAAGATAACTTTGTTGCCATTATCACAAAGCCGAGATACACTAAGCAAGTTAAGTTTCAAACCATCAACTAGATATACATCTGAAATAGAGTTTTCAAAAAATTTACCAATTTTACCAATACCAAGAATGTTGCATTTGCCTTTGTCAACAAGTGTAATTTAACCTTCAGATTTCTCTTTCAATTCTGAGAATATATATCTCTTTCCACTCATGTGTCTTTAGCAACCACTGTCCATAAACCACTTATGTTCTTTGATGTTGGTGACAACCTGCAAACACCAATCACTGCCTTACCCAGCTGTTAGACCAAGTGTTAAATTTGGATTCATATTCAGGATCAACCATGTTAGCTGGTCTAACCCCTTTAGGAACCCAAATTTGTTTAACTTGTACTTTGAGTTGAAATGGAAAATTGTTCCTCATTATGTGAGGGTCTCTTCTTCTGAAAGGACAAGTCATTTTAACATGACCAGTTTTGCAGCAGTAATGACATTTAGGAGAAGTTCTGTTTCCAGCATTCACAAATCTAGTATTGTTCTTTCTTGGAAATTTGGGATTCAATCAAATACCATATTTGTGAACAGACTCTAAACTTCCTCCAAGAATCAAGTTCAACTTGTGTTCTGATCCAGCAAGCCTAACTTTGACCAACTCAGATTCTTGAAGTTTCTCAGTAAGTGTAGTCTTTTGTTTATCAATTTCATCAACTTGATATCTCAGATTAACAATGCTATTACTCATTAGAGAGTTCGCAGTGACTACTTCCTTGTCTTGTGTTTTCAAGGCTTTGAAACCGGTTTTCAAGGCCTTGAAATCACTGTCAGTCTTGTTCTGAGAGATTTCAAGATTCTAATTTAGAAAAACAAGTTGTAAGTTCTCTTTTTCTTGCTCATGAAATTTTTCTTTCAAAAGTATGATCTCTTTCAGATAATATTCTTGATTCAAAAGCATTGTTCTGAGATAATTTGAGAGAGCTTCTTTGGATTTTGAAATCAGACAGTTTACCATTACCTCAATGTTCTTCCCTGAACTCCCATCATGCTTGGCCATGAAGCATAGGTTGGCATGTTCTTCTTCAAATTCTGATTCACTTGAGCTATCTCAATCACTCCATGAAGCTATCATAGCTTTCTTTCTTCTATCATGGTCTTTCTTTCGAAAGCTCTTGCTTTTCTTGTGTGGACAATCCCTCCTGCATCACCACACTCACAGCAGTTCATAACCTTTGATTTATTTTGTGAAGAAGACTTACCTTTTTACTCCTTGCTACTGGATGGTCTATGTCTTCTTCTGTTGAAGTCTTTGTTTCCAAAAATTTTCTTCATTTTGAGAATTCTTTTAAAGGCTTTGGAAATCAAAGGAAATAGATCTTCATCATCACCATCCTCAGTTTCAAGGCTTTAAGTTCTCTCATTCTCTTTGTCTTTAAGAGATAAGTTCTTGACACTTTATGGGAGCTCTCCATCGGCTTCATTCATAGATATTTCTTGTGTCAGAAGCTTCCTCTGTAGGTCATCAAGTTGTAGACTCGAGAGATTCTGGGGTTCTTCAATAGTTGTGGTCTTTGGTTCCCACTTTGCCTTTGGAAGACTTCTTAGAATATTCCTCACCTTTTCTTCATTGGAAATATGCTTTCCCATTGAATCAAGGTTGTTAACAATGTATGTGAACCTCTTGAACATGTCTCTGATAGATTCATATGCACTCATCTTAAACAACTCATATTGCCTGAGATAGATGTTGATCTTGGTTTGCTTGACTTGACTGGTTCCTTCAAAAGTTACCACAACCTTATCCCAGATTTCTTTGGCAGTAGTGCAGCCTGAAATCATGTTGAATTCATCTGTACTCAAAGCACAATATAAGATGTTAATAGCTTTGTAATTCTTAGAGAATTGCTCTAATTCAGAAGAGGAGAGTGAGTATTAATATTTTTGAGTTCTAATCCCATATTTCTCTGTGTAGAAAGTGTGAGGTCCATTCTGAATAATGGTCCAAAACTCTACGTCTTGATCAATGATGAACATTTTCATCAAAGCTTTCCAGTGAGCAAAATTTTCTCCACAAGCTTTGATACCATTTGAAAGTGTGAGTGAACAGATTGTAATGCAGCTAATATACTCCAGAAGGGGGGGTTGAATAGAGTATGCAAACTTTTCCCAAAACATGCTAAGAAAATGAAATCTTGTGAAATCTAGTGAAGTTCAAGGCCTTGAAAACAAGTTCAAGCCCTTGGAATGAAATATAGTTTGTAATGGAACAGTCAAGTCTTTTTCAAGGCCTTGAAAAGAGTTTCAAACCCTTGAAAACAAACAAGTTTGAATGCAATAAAAAACTAAGAAAGTAAAGAAACTGTAAATGCAAGAGACAAGTGATTTATAGAGTTCAGTCCACTTGACCTACGTCTCTACCTCATGGATCTTCTCCTTGCAGGATTTTCAACACAATTCTTATCAATCAAAACCTAAGCCCTAGATCTCAAGCACAGAGAATTGCCTTACTCTGTCACAGCTTGTGGTTCTCCCTAACTTATCTAGTACCTACTCTAGCTAACTGATTAACCAAGAATTATCTATTTTTTACCTTGAACAATCCTTGAGAATGAAGATAGAAATATTACAGAAATGATCTACCAATTAAATACAATACAGAAGAACACTTATAGTGTAGAAACTGCAGTGGAGTTTGCAGTGATCTTCTCGGAAATGGATTGTGAGATGAATGAACTTCTTTGATGCTTTGTCAATCCAGAACATTGTATTTCTTTTTTCTCGTTGATAATTGTGTCTCGTTTCTTCAGAAAAGAGCTCTATTTAAACTTCTAACAGCTCTCAAATCTTGCCAGATCTTCAGCAACAAATCTCCTATTTTGTAGGCAACAGACTTGACTCTTTGACAATATTCTCCAACGGTTAAATGATCACAATCTCCAGAGATAATGTTGTGATGTTGCATTTGAATAGATTGAGAAGCTTTCAAGTCATTCAGATCAAACAAATAATCATCTTCTCAATTATTTCGTTCCCTGCATAAGTCAGATTAGGAAATAATCTCTGCAAACTAGGAAATAAAATTCCCTGCAAAATCATAGTCAAACATATGATATTCTATGTTCAAACTTGTTAGAATAATTTGTCTTTCATCATCAAATAACAGTAAATCAATCATATGAAGGAGAGAAAGGAAATCAACTTAGAAGAGTTTATAGAAAACTCCCCATGAGAATGTTCATATAGGTTAGACAGTTTCAAGGCTTTGAATCCAATTTCAATGCCTTGAAATGCTATTTTCAAGCCTATGATAACTAATTCAAGGCTTTGAAAGCTGGTTCAAGGCCTTGAAATAGTCAAAATATTTCGAGCCTTGCACAACCTGATCTTACACATGTGATGCGATTCGTTGATATGATGGGCCCACACGGGATCGACCCACGGCAGTTGATGCGCGAATTCCCGAAATCTTTGGGAACCCGTCGCGTAATAATTTTACATGACTCTGGAGGCAGGCTCCATCAAAACCTAGGAAGAACTGGTCAAGATGTTTTAAACCAAATTCTTCCAGATTGAGGATAAGGTTACGACAATACACCTGTCGCGCATGCACCAGAAACATGACGAAGAAGGCATCGCATTCATAAAGAAGTTCAGAACCAAGTCACTGGAATGTGAGAATGAGGTGTTCGAGAGCCGCCTCGTTGAAATCTATCTCCAAGGCATGCGAGACAAATACGAAGTTATGTTAATCAACTTGCAAATGCCTACTTTCTCCAAGTTAATTGACTGTAATAGGAACATCGAGCCTATCGTGGAGAAGCAAAATAAGAGGTACTCGAATGATCAAGGATCAGGGGGATCCAGTTACAAAATTGGAAGGTTCAACTACAAGCGAGGAAGAGAAGCTGAAGTTAATGCAGTCTCGGCCCAAAATCAGCAGAGAGGTCCACCAAAGGAGTCTCCCACATTGCCATGTTCAATTAGGGAGATAACAAGCTCATGAAAGTAGTGGAGGAAAGATGGGGTCCTACCAATGGAGAATAAACCAACTAGAGAGCAACTGCGAGACCCAAAATGGTGCGAGTGTCATGGCCAGGTCATGCACCCGACGAAGGAATGCAAGAAGTTAAAATGGCTAGTAGACAGGAAGATAAGAGAAGGACATTTGGTCATCGATGAGAAAACCAAGGATGTGCGCAGCAATCCATTGCCATCTCACTCACAGCAGGAACCCATGGGAAAAGAGTTGGTCATGATCTCGATCTGCGATCATGAAGAAGTTGCATACATAGGCACTCCAGTTGTGGCTGAGATATGCGAAGATGAAAACTACGCCATGGACACACAACACTCTCGAGATAAACGGATCAAAGGCTCGCACAAATTCGAGAAGTTCTGTGATGACACGAACTTCTAGAACGCGTGCCGCCAAGAGATGACAAAGGCAATCCTGAGGGTGGCCGAAGACTTTGGAGAAGACATGCTAGTCTCAAACGGAGAAGTTATCAAAGCTACGCGGCCGGGTGGCTTCGTAATGTCCTTCGCGCCAGCGGACAAGAAAACAGATGCGAACCACCAGAGACAGCTGTACGTGATAGCAGTAGTCAATGGTGTCGAGTTCAAGAGAGCCTTCGTCGACGGAGGAATAGCAGTGAACGTGATACCACTCAATACCCTTGATTTGGCTGGTATCTCAGAAAGAAAGATTTCCAAGCGGCCATCGCCTCTGGTGGGATTTTAAAGTGATTCTAAGATCACAGGTGGATGGATTCGCCTAGAGATTCAGATTGGCAAAATCAAGTGCTCTGCCAAGTTTCACGTAATAAGTGCGAATACCACTTATCACATGATCATTGGTCGAGCGTGGATTCATCGCTTCGACGCTGTACCTTCCACAGCTCATTAGATGATGAAATCAATCTAGAAGGACAGGGTGGTGGATATAACATCTTCGGTAAATCCATTCAAATTAAATGAAGTGTGCATGTCAGAAAGGGTCAGGTTCACAGAGATGCCGAACGAAGAGATGCCAGCACCATTCAAGCCAACTCCTTTGCCTTAGTAGAAAGACATCAAAGACCAGTCGCCGGCGGGATTGATGCTGATGAAAGAAGCCCAGAAGGAAAAGCAACCTACATATGAATAAGTGTTAAAGTTGGCTTACCAGAAGAGGAATGTCTACACACTCGAGAGAATCTTCAAGCACGAAGATGATGGCAAGGAAGTAGACAGCTTCTATTCAAATGGAAAGAAAAATTATCGCATCTGGAGGTGCGCGGAGGAAGTGCCAGGCGAAGATAGTGTAGGGATTTGTTCATGGATACACTGCGGAATAAACAATAATTTATCCGATCAAGACCCTCCAAGGATCACAGGAAGAGAATTCATTACCATGGTAAAGGATTCGTGTTATGTACCTTGTAGGTATCCTTTGATGACTTCTAACACGAAAAGTATCACATCTCTACGGTTGATCCACGCCTAGGATTGAGATATAGATTCTCCAATCTCCTTTTTTTAGCTAGAATGAATGGAAGAGGATGATGAAATCACGCAACGGAGCAACAAAGAGAGGGGCGGCCCTCTCTTCTTGGCCGACGGGTAGGGGAGGACGGCAAGGGGGGTTCGGCCCTCCTTGTTGTCTTGCTCCCTCCCTCCTTCTCTCCTACTCAACTTATGGTATGAGCATTATTTATATGGAAGGAATCTAGGAGAATCCTTTATATAGTCCAACAACTCCTTGTTACTACATAAAGGCCCTCCCTAATCCTACTCAAGTTCGGATTAGTCCAACTTGCATATTAGTCCTACTAAGTTAGCAAGTTGTTGCGATTTGATCCTTCTAATTAATTAATCATATTAATTAATTCCGAAATATAGTTCAATCCTATATGGTGTGTGACCCCATAGGTTTCTACTTAGTTGGTGGTAAATATTTTCTAATATGGAGCGGCCTCTAGCAAGACGTCCATTCTAGCCAACCAATAGAATTAGTTATCAAACAAACCTTGTGCAAGTATTGTCTCATCCCTTTGTCTCAATATCCGGATTGGACATGAGACATAAAAGTCACACTCGTATATCAAATTCATAGTTCCTCGATCCTGGTATTAGCTATATTCGTGCAAACAACATCAATATCCCATATTGATTTTATTTGAGTCTGGCCAGACATTCTATAAGCACTATCCCTCGAGTGGCATAGGATATTTGCTCCCGTTATGTGGGAGGGAAAAATTCTATCTACATCACTACAATATCTAAGCTTGCTTCCTTTTGTGTCCAATACGCGCCTTTATGACTACCCAGTCACGGTGTAGCGTTTGACGCTACCAAAACACAATATTCCACAACTATAACATCTAGTGACTTCAAGTCTAAGGATGACAATACCGTTTTCACCGCGAAATGAACTTGTGACTTTACATAACTTGTATGTAGCCTTCTCGGAGATGGGTCAATCCAGTATGCCATTACTCCTAATGCATACCCATGTGTTGGATCGTGATATCTCCATCTCAATCCAACCCCATACTAGTCTATAGATGATTGTCCTATTAATCATTATAATGGACTAAGGATATTTAAGATAAACAACACAATTGTAAATCTAAGGACTTAATTATATTAAATATCTCAATAAATAGTACAATGAATATTCTAGTCAATTTATTGTTCATACTAAACTTGATTGCCTCTAGGGCTAGAGGCACCTATTCCAACAATCTCCCACTTTCACTAGAGTCAATCTGGTGCATCTCGTATGCCAATGCTCCTAGTGTACCCTTCATGCTTGCGCTGAACAAGCGGCTTTGTAAGTGGATTTGACAGATTCTCATATGTAGGAAAATTTTTTATATTTGAACGTCTCCTCTTTCGATAATATCTCGAATAATATGGAACTTCCTGAGTACGTGCTTGGATTTCCGGTGTGACCTGGGTTCCTGTGATTGCGCGATCGCTCCAGTGTTTTCACAATGCAACTCTATTGAATCCGCAATTCTAGGAACCAAACCAAGCTTAGTGATGAACTTCCTAATCCAAACAGCCACCTTTGTTGCGCCATTGGCAACAATGTAATAAGCCTCTATTGTAGAATTAGCCACGTCTCTTGCTTGGAACTTTTCCAGCTCACCGCTGCTCCATTTAGGCAAAACACAAACCCCGAATGTGATCATCTATGTCAGTCTTCAAACTTGCATCCGTGTAACCCTTTACACGCAACTCTTCCTCACCTCAAAATATCAAGAATGCATCATTAGTTCATCTCAAGTATTTTAGGATATTCTTGATTGCAATCCAGTGACTCTCACCTGGACTGGTCATACTCAATGCATATGACACATCTGGTCTAATACATAAAATGGCGTACATGATGGATCCTATGGCCGAGGCATAAGGAACCCTACTCATGAATTCCTTCGCAATCTCATTGGAAGGACAACCACTCTTCGAAAGAGTGATTCCATGCAACATGGGAAAGAATCTGTTCTTGGAATCTTGCATGTTGAACCATTTCATCACGTTGTCTATATATGTACTTTGACTTAGGTCGAGCAGCTTCTTAGATATATCTCTATAGATCTTTATACCGATTATATAAGCTGCTTCACCTAAGTATTTCACTGAGAAACACTTCCTAGCCAATCTTTATCAGATTGCAGCATGGGAATGCCGTTTCCAGTGAGTAGTATGTCATCCACATACAATACCAGAAAAGAAACAAAGCTCCCACTAACCTTCTTGTAGACACAAGACTCATATTCGTTTCTGACAAAGCCAAACTCTTTGACTACTTCATCAAAACGTCGATTGCAACTCCTAGAAGATTGCTTCAACCCAT
Source organism: Linanthus parryae (assembly GCA_023055425.1). Lineage (NCBI taxonomy): Eukaryota > Viridiplantae > Streptophyta > Magnoliopsida > Ericales > Polemoniaceae > Linanthus > Linanthus parryae. Next base: position 1,931,163 of record JALGPY010000035.1, on the reverse strand, counting down.
AAATGGATCGTTGTAATTTACAGACTTTCTTGGTTTGCTTTGGATCTTCAAAACCCTCTGGTTGTGTCATATACACATCCTCGAGGAGATTCCCATAAAGGAATGTTGTTATGACATCCATCTGCCAAATCTCATAGTCGTAGTATGCTGCAATAGCAAGTAAGATTCGGATGGATTTGTTCATTGCGACTGGTGAAAAGGTTTCATCATAGTCAATACCATGAATCTGTCTGAATCCTTTAGCCACCAATCGGCCCTTATAGGTAATCACATTACCATCCATTTAGATCATCTTCTTGAAGACCCACTTCCACCCTAGGGGACGAGCCCCTTCGGGTGGTTCAACCAAAGTCCATACTTTGTTGGTATACATGGATTCCATCTCGGATCTCATGGCCTCAAGCCACTTTTGAGAGTTCTTCCCTTATATTCCCTCTTCATAGGTAGTAGGCTCATCATCTATGAGCATCGTGTCACCAGATTCAGTCACGAGAAGTCCATACCTCTCAGGTTCCTGGCGCACGATACTAGATCTACGAAGCTCTTGTGTTACTTGAACATGCTGCTCCAAAACCTCTTGTGGTTCCTGTTCATGTTCCATAGTAGGATTAATGCTTTGTGGTTCTTGAAGTTCTTTAAGTTCTACATTCCTCCCACTTGCTTCTTTAGATACAAACTCTCTTTCGAGAAACACGCCGGTCCGAGCAACAAACATTTTGTTCTCAGTTGGATTGTAGAAATAATATCCCTTAGTTTCCTTAGGGTACCCCCAAAAACTTGCATTTGTCCGGCTTAGGCCCTAGCTTGTCTTATAGTAAACGTTTTACATAGACATCACAACCCCAAATCTCCATGAACGACACTGTGGGACGATTCATACTCCACATCTCATGTGGTGTCTTCTTGACTGACTTAGATGGAACACGATTAATGGTGAAAGCTTCACTCAAAAGAGCGTAGCCCCAAAACGATGATGGAAGATCAGTTTGACACATCATAGATCGAACCATATCTAATAGAGTTCGATTCCTCCTCTCGAATATGCCATTCCATTGTGGCGTTCTGGGTGGAGTGAGTTGGGATAATATCCCACACTCTCTAAGATAGTCGTCAAACTCTTCACTTAAGTATTCTCTTCCACGATCTGATCGTAGAGCCTTAGTACTTTTTCCAAGCTGCCTCTCTACTTCCTTCTTGAATTCTTTAAAATTTTCAAAGGATTCGAATTTGGCCTTCATAAGGTGTACAAATCCATATCTACTGAAATCATCAGTAAAGGTGATGAAATAGACATAACCACCCCTGACAGGCCTGGCAAAAGGCCCACATACATCAATATGTACTAGCGCCAATTTCTCACTAGTCCTTTCACCTTTCTTATTGAAAGGGGACTTTGTCATTTTTCTCAATAAACAAGCCTCACATGTCTCATATGATTCAAAATCAAATGAGTCTAGGAATCCATCCTTATGGAGTCTAGATACACGTGTCTTGTTTATATGGCCTAAACGACAGTTCCATAGATAAGCAGGATATAAATCATTCATTTTAATCCTCTTGGTATTAATATTATAGACAGGATTGCCTAGATCAAGGATATATAATCCATTAAATAATTTCACACTACAATAGTGAATACTATCAAAATAAATGGAACAACAAATGTTCTTTATTGAAATATTAAAACCATCATTGTCCAAACAAGAAATAGAAATTATGTTTCTGCTCATAGCAGGCACAAAATAGCAATTATTTAATTCTAAAACTAAACCTTAAGGCATAGACAGCTCGTACACGCCTACGGCTAATGCAGAAACTCTTGCTCCATTACCAACGCGCAGTTTTATCTCCTCTTTAGCCAATCTTCTACTTCTCTTTAGATCCTGCACATTTCGACAAATGTGAGATCCACATCAATTATCCAATACCCAAGATGAAGAGAAGATTAAGTTGACATCTATAACAAAAATACCTGATGGTGGTGGAATCACTCTTCCAAGCCTTTTATACTCCAGATATTTTGGGCAGTTCCTCCTCTAGTGTCCAGGCTGGCTGCAGTAGTGACACTCACCTTTAGTCACACCTTTGGCAACGCCACCAACAAGCTTAGGGGCAGATTCCTTGGGTTTGACAACTACTTTGCCTTTTCCCTTGGAGGTCGAGGCAAACCTTTTTCCCTCTCCTTTCTCCACCATCATTATAGATTTTCCCTTACCTTTTTTGATGCTTTGTTCAGCTGTCCTCAACCTATTGAGTAACTCTGGCAGTGGTTTCACGATCTCATTCATGTTATAGTTGATGATGAACTGTCCATAACTCTCAGGCAACGATTGCAATATGAGATCGGTGGCCAACTCTTGACCCACCGAAAAACCCTAGGCGGCCGAGGCTCTCTAAATAACCGATCATACGCAACACGTGCAGCCCCACGGGGTTTCCCTCTCACAGATGAAATTTAAACAATGTCTTGGAAACTTCATACCTCTAAACCCTAGCCTGCTCCTGGAAGAGCTGCTTTAAATGTGTGATCATATCGACTGCATTCATGTTCTCATGTTGCTTCTAAATCTCAGAGGGCAGGGTGCAAAGCATTAGGCAGGCTTCATCATTAACATCATCAACACGCTTCTGATACGCCTTTAGGGCTGCATGAGTGTTGTTTTTCGGACCATCAGTAACTTGCTCCTCTAGAGCGTACAGTTCTTTTCATGCATGAGAACGATTCTCAATTTTCTGTACCAGTCTAGAAAATTGGTCATGTATAGCTTATCCTTCTCAAGGACAGAGCGTAGGGGGTGAAATGAGTTCGATGAGTTGTTTGCCATTGGAATTCTACAAAAAGGAAAATACACAAGTTTTAGTATTTGTGAACAATTTAAATATATTTAATAATGGCTAGATAATTAAATACAGCTCCCCTATTTTTCTACGGATTAATAACCCTCAAGTTATTAATGCGAAAAAATATCATTATATTTTCTAGTGGGCCAAGACCCATATTTCACTTCCTTTTGAACTTACTTTGGCAAGTCACCCAAAAGTTAGTTATTTAGGTAAGAACAATTCCAATTGCATCCCATGAAACTCTTGGTTCAATTTGGCAAATAACTACTACCTCCATTTCGTCTGTTTCGTCTGCGTTTGACTTTTTAACCCGTAACTGAGTCACTTTGACTTGGTGATTTGGGTACCAAAATGATATAAATTTTTAACAATTTTTTCATGGTATTTTAGAATAAACTTTCCTCTATAACACCATGCAAAGATTACCAAATTCTTGATTCGTTTTGCTAATCAAATCACCGGATGAAAGTAACCGAGTGAATAGTGACAAAAAGTGAAGTAGGCTGAAACAGGCGAAACAGAGGTAGTACTTATTTATCTATCACATAGATAATCCCAATTGATTGCCTCTAGGTTTTCTTTAATCCTATTTAAAATTACTTAGTTACGTCCAACCTCTTACTCCAACAATTGCACACTATGTGTGCTATCGCACCACATGATGATGAATCAAGTCGCCCTGCTTTGGCACACACGAACTTTATTAATCGATCTTGTGATGAGTGTTTAAGTAATAAGAAAGCAAAACGTAATGTTTTTTTTTTGAGAGATTTTCTTTCAATTTTAATTATTTTGTTGATCCATATCAACTGCTCTACTTATTTCAGTTTGGGAAAAACTCCAAATAAAAGATTCGGGTTGTTAAATTATCTTATTATCAAATTGTATGCATCATCCATACACCAACAAAAATAATAAGACAATAAAGTAAACATCCACAAAACATAAATTAACGTGATTTGGATATGGCCTCCTAGACTAAGATATTCCCAAGCCAATGAGAATATCTATGAAGCCTAGAATAGAAAACACATCTCCATGTTCCTCCATCTCTTGGTCCATCCTTCATAGCCTTGTGGAATGGTCCATGCTCCTTGTTGTGGCTCCTTTAATTTTGGGCTTCTTTTCTTCAATCTCGGCTATCATCTATTTTATCTAGTACTAGATAACATCTATACTAAATAAAATAAATCTCACAAGTTGAGGAAAAAAATATCGGCTCGCAGGCCGTAAATCCTAATTAATTATTACATCAAATTGATCAGCTCGCAGGCCGTAAACAAACCACAAAAATTAAACATTTACAGCAAATCACATCTAAGGCCATATCCAATCACCATACGAATTGCACATAAGCAATTCAAACCAATTTTTAACGCGCTAAGTCAATTTTAGTTGATTTTAGGATTACTAGGGTCAAAACTGTCCAATAGGGCCCACCAAAGCTTGGTCGAACCCCTTAATGGACCGCCCAAGGCCTTGGGCCTGCCGGCCCCTAGCCCACACGACTAGGCCGTGAGCTAGGGCTGCTCTGGCCCCTTGTCCGAGCCTTGCTTGGGCGGAAAGGAAGGAGGGGGGCGAACCTCCTTTAGGACTTGTTTCCAAAACAACTCATTGCCTTGTTGCCCAAGTTTGGTTGTTTCATAATTAAAAAAACTTCCAATTGGATGCCCTAGAACCCTAGATCTTAGTATCAAAAATTTCTCAAACTCACTAATTCACACATCCAATGCAAGAATTAGATCTTGTTTGGTTGAATCATATTGAACATGCATCTAAAATGCTTAATTTGTCGTTTTAAGGCAATAATCAACAATTATAGGTGAAAAATAACAAAAACATAACACATAAACCACGTTATGCTCTACGAGATGTGGCTCTGATACCACTGTAGGGTTTTGATCATGGATACTCAATGGAATAAATAATAATTTATCCGATCAAGACCCTCCAAGGATCACAGTAAGAGAATTCATGACGATGGTAAAGGATTCGTGTTATGTACCTTGTAGGTCTCCTTTGATGACTTCTAACACAAAAAGTATCACGTCTCTACGGTTGATCCCCGCCTAGGATTGATATCTAGATCCTCCAATATCCTTGTGCTATCTAGAATGAATGGAATGGGATGAAGAAATCACGCAACGGAGCACCAAAGAGAGGGTCGGCCCTCTCTTCTTGGCCGACGGGTAGGGGCGGACGGCAAGGGATTCGGCCCTCCTTGTTGTCCTTCTCTCCCCATCATTCTCTCCTACTCAACTTATGTTATGAGAATTAGTTATATGGAAGGAAGCTATGATCATCCTTTATATAGTCCAACAACTCCTTGTTACTACATAAAGGCCCTCTCCTAATCCTACTCAAGTTCGGATTAGTCCAACTTGCATATTAGTCCTACTAAGTTAGCAAGTTGTTGCGATTTGATCCTTCTAATAATTAATCATATTAATTAATTCCCGAATCTATTTCAATCCTATATGGCGTGTTACCCCATAGGTTTCTACTTAGTTTATAATAACTATTTACTAATATAGAACGGCCTCTAGCAAGACATCAATTCTAGCCAACCAATAGAAATAGTCATCCGACAAACCTTGTGCAAGTATTGTCTCATCCCTTTGTATCAATCCGGATTGGACACGAGACATACAAGTCACACTCGTATATCGAATCCATAGCTCCTCGATCCTGGGAATAGCCTTATTTGTGCAAATAACATCAATATCCCATATTGATTTATTCGAGTCTGGCCATACATTCTATAATCACTATCCCTCGAGTGGCCTAGGATATTTGCTGCCGTTATGTGGGAGGACAAATTCTATCTACATCACTGATATCTAATTTTTCTTCCTAATGTGTCCAATACGCGCCTTTATGACAACCCAGTCACGGTGTAGCGTTTGACGCTACCAAAACACAATATTCCACAACTAGGACTTCAAGTCTAAGGATGACAATACCGTTGACACCGCGACAAGCACTTGTAATTTTACATAACTTGTATGTAGCCTTCTCGGATATGGGTCAATCTAGTATGCCATTACTCCTAATGCACACCCATGTGTTGGATTGTGATATTTTCATATCAATCCAACCCCATACTAGTATATAGATTATTTTCCTATTAAGCATTATAATGGACTAGGGATATTTAAGATAAACAACACAATTGTAAATCTAAGGACTTTATTATATTAAATATCTCAATAAATAATACAATGAATATTCTAGCAAATTTATTGTTCATAGTAAACTAGATTGCGTCTAGGGCACCTATTCCAACAGACAGGATCGAGTCAACAATGGAGAAATTTAAAGAGGCGTCCGAATGCATGGAAGACGAGCCAAAAAATACAAAAGTAAAAATTGAAAGAAGTGTTCCTGAGCCCAACGGAAGAGAAGAAAAGACCAGTGCTTTTGAGCGCAGATCTCGATGCTGAGGGGGAACAATGTTTGATGAAACTACTGGCGAAATAGAAGGATGTGTTCGCATGGGAATATGATGAGATGCCTGGTATAGATACAGAAGTCACCATGCACATGTTGGATGTCATTCCAGGTTCGAAACCCATAAAGCAGAGCACAAAGAATTTTCGTCCTGAAATCAACGTGAAGATAAAGGAAGAGATAGTGAAGCTGCTAAGTGCGAATTTCATCTAGCCCAATCATCATCCCACTTGTCTCGCAAATATCGTCCCCGTCTTGAAGGAAAACGGACAGCTTTGAATTTGTGTTGACTTCAAAGATTTGAACCGATTATGTCCCAAGGATCACTTCCCATTGCCAAACATACACTTGCTGATCGATTCCACTGCAGGCCATTAGATGTTTAGCTTCATGGACGGATTCAGTGGCTACAATCAGATTAAGATGCACCCTGAAGATGCGAAGAAGACAGCATTCATCACACCTGTGGGAGTATTCCATTACACAGTCATGCCATTTGGATTGAAGAATGCTGGTGCGACTTATAAACGCGCGATGATGGCGCTTTTCCATGACATGATGCATCAAGAGGTTGAATTCTACGTGGAAGACCTAGTCATCAAATCAAGGCAGAAAGAAGACCATCTGAAGGACTTGAGGAAGGTTTTTGAAAGATACATGAGATTTCAGTTGAAGATGAATACCATGAAGTGCGCATTCGGAGTAACCTAAGGAGTTTTTTTAGGATGCGTGATCTACCGGCATGGAATCGAGCATGGCCCTGCAAAGTTTTCAGCTATCACCAGCCTGCTTGCACCTCAGAATCAAAGCGCATTGAAGACATTCTTGGGAATGGTCTCATACTTATGAAGGTTCATACCAGCAATTGCAGCGTTGACATTTTTCTTCAACAATCTGCTGAAGAAGAATGCGATGTATCTCTGGACGGAAGAACATCAGATTATGTTCGAGAAGCTGAAAGAATTGCTGACATCTCCACGATTCATGATCGTGCCTCAACACGGATCTCCTCTGCTCCTTTACCTACTTCGACGAAGAAATCCATTGGAGCATTGCTGGCCCAGGAGTTTGAAGGCTAGGAGAGACATATCTACTACATCTCGCGCATAGTGCAATCTGCTGAATCTAGGTACACATATATTGAGCGACACTGCCTTGCTTTATTCTTGGTTATTGAAAAGGTAAAGCACTATTTTTCCTCCCATAAAGTAGTAGTAGTAGTGAATAAGAGCGACTCTATCCGATACTTGTTGGGGCATTCTGCTCATTTTTGGAGATTGGCAAAATGGTACATGACTATATCGCAGTATGACATCACGTGCGCGCGCCCAAAGGCCATTAAGTCTCAAGCTGTGGCAGATTTGGTGGCACAATTCCTAGATGAGAATTATGATCTTATGATAGAAGAGGAGCTCGAAGGACCTGAGTTGTGTGTCATAGAATCGTTCTACAGGAAGTCACACTTTGATGGCTCATAAACGAGAGCAGGAGTACTTGAATTTTCCTCACTAAGCCTGATAGGGAGGTCATTCAGATTTCAAGCAAGCTGGACTTTTCAGTAACCAACAATGAGGCCGGGTATGAAGCTTTGATCGTATTCCTCCTCGCAGCCAAGGCCTTATAAGTTCAAAATTTCATTGTAATGGGAGACTCAAAACTGATCGTGAAGCAAGCTTCGGGTAAATATGGTTTAAAGAAGATCAACTTGTTGTGTTACAGGTCGATTGTGCATAATTTGGACAAGATTTTGACTCACTCAAGTCGGAACACTCTCCCAGATCTGATAATCGGCATGCAGATGCATTGCCTACTCTGGGATCGAAGATCAGTACAGATAAGTTTCCGGCAAAAATATTAATTGAGGTTAAGACAGCTCCTTCCTTGATCAAAAAATTGTGAGAAGATGGTTTCATTGAAGGTGAAGATTGGAGAAAGCATGTCATACGAGCGATCGCGGAAGGAACGAGCAAGGAAAGTTGGGTCTCCACAAAGGGATTCTGCATACACGACAACTTGCTTTACTACAAAGGACCTGGTGGGATCCTAATGCAATGTGTAGCAGATGAGGACGGTTGAGCCCTGCTATAAAAGATCCACGAAAGCTCTTGTGGAGAGAATGAAGTCTCAATCTACAGAAAGGCTCAGAGATATGGGATTCACTGGCCTTGAATGTCATGTTATGATTCAATTCTGCAAAGCAACTGCGAGAAGTGTGCACAGCTGAAGGATTCACTAGAGATTTCTCGGATTGATGAGGATGTCAATTGGCGAAAGCCTTTTATTGATTAGCTGCGAGGTGGAATCCTGCCAAGTGGTAAGAAGGATGCTGACAAACTCAAGAAGAAATCGACCCGATATGTGTTGATGGAGAACCTTCAATGGCGAAAGGGACACGATGGGAATCTACGGAGATGCCTAAACTGTCAAGAAATACAAGAGGTCATGGAGCTATCTCATCAAGTGGAGCATCAGGAAGGCGCGAAGCTTTGCAGACAACCTTTGACTGTGGGCTATTTTTGGCCGACCATGGATGCTGACTGTCGCACGAAGGTGAAACGATGCCAACAATGTCAATTTAATGGTAACCTTGTACATGCTCCCACTGTTGACTTACATGCACTGGGGACCCCTTGGCCATTTCATACGTGGGATCTGGATTTAATTGGTCCCATCCGTCTTGCATCGCATGGAAACCAGTTTATTTTAACTGGTAAAGAGCAATATACTAAATGGGTCGAAGGGTCCGTCTCAAAGTGGTCAATGCATTATCTGTTGTGAAGTTCATTCAAGGGAATATTATCTATCTCTTTGGAATCACAAATACCATTTTTTCAGACAATGGCACTCCGTTCTTCAATCGACAAATCGCAGCAAAGTTGATGGAATACAATATCCGACAAGTTTGTTCGACACCTTATTACCCAGTGGGAAATGGGCAAGCAGAAGCCACAAACAAGACATTCCTCAGAATGCTAAGCAAGATGGTCGTGTATGATCATAAGAAGTGGTCAGACTCTCTGAGTATAGCATTCTGGGCTTATCGCACGTCACAAAGAACTCCTACAGGGACTTCTCCTTTCTTGATTTGTTATGGAGGTGAAGCAGTCGTTCCTGACGAGATCAAATTTAATTCTACAAGGTTGTCCTTCAGAGCTCTGTATGAAAGCCAAAAATCTCATGATCTTGTTCTGCTTGAATAAAAGCGTGAGCAAGCTAAGAGAACAAACATGAACTATAAGGAAAGAATTTCTCGCGCATACAACAAAATTGTTCAGCATCGAGACTTTGCTGTTGGAGACCTTGTCCTGCAAGCTTCTGATCATTGCATGCCCGAGACAACACATTCCAAGTTTGATGCTAACTGGGAAGGTCCTTTCGAGGTTAAATATGTATTTGACAGTGGCCACTACACAATTTTACGATGTTATGGGACTGCCACGACTCCCAATCCTATTAACATGCGATGGCTAAAGAAATACTACCCTTAGAGCTTTTTCGGAACTCTCTTGTACTTTGATACTTTCCTCCCACATGAGGAACGCATTAATGATAAGAACTCTCCCATATGAGAGATCATTTATCAATTTATCTTGTGTCAATCGTTTTCATTGCCTTTGGTTAAATTTATATGAGACTACTTAACATTTACTAAGCATATATGTCTAGATAGCAGCATCATGCAATATAAGCCTATCTGTTTAGATAGCAGCAAAATTCAGTAAGCATATATGTCTAGAAAGCAGCACATGTGATTGTCTTTATTAAGCCCATCTGTTTAGATAGCAGCGATACTCAGTATAAGCCTATCTATTTAGATAGCAGCAATCATCGCCCTAAGCCTATCTATTTCGATAGCAGCAGTATGCAATTGAAAGTCGAACTATTCAGATAGCACAGATGCACAAACTTAAGCCTATCTTTCTAAGATAGCAGCAATCCTTAATCAAGCTTTCCCCCCTTTGGTAGCGGCAACATGCGATCGAAAGATTATCTATTTAGATAAGCAGTAAATATGACGCTCAATATTTGAGAAGTAAAAGCAAAGCGCTTCTTCATAAATGAAAGTCAGATGCACCCAATTTCGCTCACAGCCTGACAAATGTTCAAACTGCGAAAGCCATATGACGATAAAATGATTCGAAATTATTACATCAAAATCAGATTGATTCAAAAGATTCAAGCTACAATCTGCAAAAAGCTATCAGACTAAACTACTTAGGATCTTCAAAAAAATCCTTGAAAAACGAGTCTTGAGCTCCTAAAGCTATAGAATCCTTGGCCCACTGATCCAAGTATCTCTTATGTTGCTGATGCTCCTTTTTTGCCAGTTCAAACTGTGCCATGGCCTTTTCCATTGCTTCCTTTTGGGCGCGAAGCTTAGCACTTTCCATGTGATAGTTATCATAATCGAACCTGAGCCTGACAGAGTTGCAGATCTTTTTCAACCTTTGAACGAGGAAATCAAAGTTGAGCCGGCTTTGTGAGACATGTTGAATACCTTGGACACTCGCCAGTAGATATTGTGCATTCGCAAGAGAAATGGTAGTTGGAGTTGTATTGCTTATCCTCTCCATGATATATGTTATCTCAGTGAGGAGATCTTTCCTATCCTTTGGTGCTATTTCCATTTCTCTCGCGAATATCTGACAAAGCTTTTGTGTACGGTCTTTGCACAAAACATCTACTATCGTCGCAGATCAGAGGAAAGGAATGTCGATTCCCTTCGGTTTTGAACCAACGCCTTGCTCTAGGGAAGAGAAATTGCGCTTGAGCATTGGGCGCATTCCAGACTATTACCTGTGTGGGAACTAGAGCGTACATGGGCCATCTTTTGAACGCGCACATTGAAAGGGATGCAACGTTAACATATGACACGACATCGACCCTCCCCTTCGATTGCTACGCGGGATCATGGAGAGGTCCAGCCGGTGGCAAAAGGAGCCAAGAATTAAAGGCCCTAGGGCTATCTTTTGGCCAACAGAAAGCCGAACTACAATGGCAAGCACATGTCAGAAGACTCCATCATGAGGATGCCCATCCACCATATAGCTTGAATACCACACATAGAGAAAGCCAATCAGTGTGTTGCCATAACCCTTTCCAACTTTATAAATACTCGCATCGGGATCAGCTTCGAGAATCTCATGCTCAGTTTTTGGCTTGGCAAAATCTCGAAAGAATTATGTTACCCATCTCGACCATACGTTCTTCGCCCCCGTCTTTAGAATTGCATGTGTCTCTAAGGGAGTGCTTGAAGCCCACCTAGTAGCATTTTTCTTGACTTCAGCATCCTTGCATTCGCTCAAAGAGAGCAAATTCTTCTTTGGTCTTCAGGGGAGACAATGGATCCACAGGTCCCATGCTGGGAAGCTCTAACAAAATCTATGTTTCTTCATGCGTGGGCGCAGCCTCATAAGTCAAAAAATGGAATGTATGGGTCTTCCTCGAATACCGCGCGAACAAGGTTTTCGGCATCTCATTATCGTGTTTTATGCTCAAACCCTTTGTCGCGTGTATCGCATTGTATATTCCTGCCTCTGACAACGTGGGTTTGTGACGCTCGAGGATGTGTTCGGTCCATTCCTCCATCCAGTCCAATTTCTCTACGAATGTATGGTGACTGATCTCTGTGTGAGGATACAGCCCAGATTCAAGCCCTAGTCTATGTACTTCATTCAGATTAGCCAAGTACCAGTGATCCTTTTCTGGTTCAGGTATGATTTGTACACACTTCTTGACAAAAGATTTGTCTAGAGTGTTCCCTTAACAATTGCAAGATCTTGACTGAGTTCTGGTAGATTCACTTCCTCCTTTTGACTTTTTGTTTTGGCCATCTCTATTGCCCAAATAATACATACAAACGAATGCTTTTGAGATTAATACTATATTTGAACATCAAGAACATCAAGAACATTAAGAACAAACCCAGGTTCATTTGCATGCCTACTTGATTCGTATTTTCAAATATGGAATTTGCGTTATTAAGAGATGAGATCTACTAAACTTGTTATTAACTGAGCGATTGTATGCTTGAATGATGTCAACGAACAGTTAATTAAGGTTTGAATTTATTCTTGAAGAGTTTCTCCGTTTCTCATAAGTTTAGCCTGTAACAATGGTGTGAAGAAGTCTGAATGATAGAGAAGAGGATTTTATATGGAGTCTCTTGGAGACCTATGACCTTTCAAATCTTCCGAATCATTATTACCTTGGTAACCGGAGGAAATATGTGGATGTCGTTCGCAAAGCAAGTCAAGCCTACACCCTATTAAAGGCTATACGAAGTTCCAGAGTCCTAGGAAATGATGGCGATTTCTGGGGGCTAGGGTTTTCGAACTCAATACAAATTGATTCGAGAATCTGCGTGGAGCCACGCCCGGCTAGTTTTGTGTGTTAACACAACGGCGCGCGTGACGAACGCGCAAAAGGGGGCTAATATAGATAGTACATTCTAGGCATGTTGATCATCACCCACGTGGAAGCCATCGAAGAGGTCTAATGGTACTCCGCTACTACTCTAACATTGCCTCTATATTCGTACTTATATGTATCCTTATGCTCACACTTACATATATGGGGGCTGTGAGACAGGGTAACCCTCGCATGCTAACCGCACGGAGTTGTAGGGCTCAAGTGGCCAGGAGGCTAGAGTAAGGTACGTTGCGCGCGAGCAGCAGCTGCCCTCGCGCGCGACCCTTGTCCATTGTCTGAGAGACTAAATGATCATGCACCCAATATATACGGCCGCACGTGCAAACGGGACCTATATATATGAAAGATCGTGCGAACGTGTCCTATATATGTGGTTGACCGTGCAGCGTGCGAGGCAGTCACGTGGCCTTCATATGCGGCCACGTAACTCCTCTTAACTGCCACCCTCAGACCACATATATAGGAACATCTTCCTTCCTTTATCGGTTCGAATCTTTTACTAATCATCAATCATTGTCTCTTTCTACGGCAATTAGCTAAGGCTTACTCTTCCCCTACACTTTCTCTCAGTCTCTTAGTGCTTTGTTTCGTGTTCTTATTGTTTATTGCAGGTGTACATTTTTAAAGGGGTGTACAGTAGGTAGAAATACATGATCAATACTCTAGAAGGGGGGTTGAAAATAGTATGCAGACTTTTGCCAAACTTTGCAAGAATAGTGGTTTCAAAAGATTTGTAAAGAGATTCAAGGCGTTGAAATGAGTTTCAAGCACTTGGAATAAAACAGTTACAGTAAACAGAAGAATAAGTCTATTTCAAGGCCTTGAAATGAGTTTCAAACCCTTTAAAATAAATTGTTTTGAATGCTGCAAGAGATCTAAGTTTGTAACTAAAAAGTAAAAGCAAGAGACACAAGATATATAGAGATCAGTCCTCTTGGACCTACGTCTCTACCTCAGGGATCTTCTCCCTGTAGGGTTTTTAACACAATTCTTATTAATCAACAGCTAAGCCCTAGATCTCAAGGACAGAGAGATGCCTTACTCTGTTACAACTTGTGGTTCTCACTAACCTATCTAGTACCTGCTCTAGCTATCTGATTAACTAAGAATTCTCTATTTGTCACCTTGAACAATCCTTGAGAATGAGAACTAATAGTATTATCAAAATTATATACAAATGATGTTCAGAATAAGTAGAACACAGAAAATGAAACTGCAGTGAGTATGCAGTGTTCTTCTGATGTGGATTGAGATATGAATCTGCTTCCTTTATGTTTGTCAATCCTTGATTGTGTTTGTGTCTCTGTGAATTTCTCTCTGTAGTTGTGTATTCGAATTCCTCCAACAATTCTCTTTTAAATCACTCAGTTTGAATGGAGGATCACCATAATCTTCTCAACAAACTTCCCTGAAAATATGCTTCAAATCTTGACTGTTCTAAAAGCGTCTCCCAACGGCTAGTTGATCAATATATCTTGAGATACTTATTTAATCTTGTTGGAAGTATATAGATAAGATTTTAAACATAGCAGATTGATCTCAGAATCAATCATCAAGCACTTACCATATCTACAAAACATAAGTTAGGAAACAGATTCCTACAAAATAGGAAAAAGAATTCCCTGCAATACTGAATCAAACAAATAATGTTAGATCCTGCAAATTGTGTAAAAAAAACTTTGTCTTTCATCATCAAATAACATCTAATCATGCACAGGGGTTTAGGAGTTGAATCAAGTACAGAAACTCCCCCAAAGTTCATGCATATAAAGCTTAGTCGGTTTAAAGGTTTTAAAAGTTGTTTCAAGGCTTTGAAAGCTGTTTCAAGGCCTTGAAATAGACTATATATTTCAAGTCTTGATCTTGCATTGAACTTACAATCTTCCCCCTGATGATAGATAAAACCATAGTCTTCCAATCTGTTTGATACAGCTACTATGCAACAAATACTCATTAGCACAGAGCAAATTATTCATATAATATCAACACACAATGTCCAAAGGTTCCAACTTACAAAACTGAAAAGCAAGTAACAGCAAAGTTTTCGGATAATCCTAACTGACCAAAACCAGGTCACCTAAACAGCAAAAAAAGCACATAAAAACCTAATTTTCTCCCCCTTTTTTACTTTCATCATAAAATAATGAGAATATGATGGATCAGTCTTTGGAAAGATTTCAGAAGAAAGATTTTTAAAAGATAAAATTTTCAAGGCTTTGGAAAGGAGTTCAAGGTCTTGAAAAGGAGAAGAAAGAGTAGGCAAGAGTTAAGGGTTAGGGTATGCATCTCCTTGTTGCTCTGCATGTTCTTCCTGACTATCTTTCTCATCATCCTGTTCTTCTTCTTGTTGAGCCACTTCATCAATTATTGTACTTATTTTCTTGATCACACTGTTGAACGAGAAGGTTAACCCCTCCAAATCTTTCCTTCCATGTTTTAGTTTCTTCTTTACAAATGTTCTTTTCTTTGTCAAAGAGGAACTTTTCTTCTGACTCTTTTTTCTGATTCCATGCTAGATTCTGACTCAGCTTCTTGAAGATTTTTCTTACCATACCTTTTTGAAAGTGAATAAACCTCATAGGTAATTGAGGTTGCATCTGAATCCGAGTCTTGAATGTATATCTTCTCTTTTCCTTTTCCCTGATAAGTTATATAAGCTTTCTTCTTTGTCTTCTTGGGGCTACCAATCTGAATACCCTTCTGTTTCTCTGGTGCAGACTCCACTACCTTCTTCTTTTTCTTGATGTATATTGAGGTCTCATATTTCTTGCCCTTCTTCTTGGGAGGAGGAGGAGCTATGTCTTCTGCAGTAGGTGTTTTTGAACTGGAATCCCCACTAATGGTCTGAACCTCTTCCACATTGATCTTTCTTTTCTTCTATGTTGCAGACTTTGAACCACCGTCCATCTGGATTTTGTCTGAGGCTCTTCAGGTGCTCATTAGTGTTTGGAGAAGAAGAGATAGGTAGTATAGATATAAAGGAGAGAAATAATGAAGAAGCTAAATAGAAGAGAGTTTCAGTTTGAAAAGGAAACTAAATATTTTCTCTTTTATTTGAAGATCTAATGAATCAAAAAGATTCAAATTCGTGTGTGCCGTTGGAAATAAAAGATTTAATACTATTTCGGTTGAAAAGAGGTTTTTAAAAATTGAGGGGCACCATTGAGTAATTATCTACGAAGATAAAACCCAACACTGAAAGATCCAGAAATATTGACTAATTGACATGCAGTCTTATTTTCAAGGCTTTGGAAAGGATTTCAAGGCCTTGAAAGCTGTAATGCACATATACTCAAGGCTTTGAAAGGATTTTTAAGGCTTTGAAAATCAGTTCAAACCTTTGAAACACATAAAACTTACCTGATTCTACCCCTAAACCAAAGCTTCCTTATTTTGCATGCCTAATTCCGATCTTAAGGATGAGAATCTTTCATCTGGCAATGGTTTACTGAAGATGTATGAAAATTGGAAGTTAGTAGAAACAAATTCAAGAACAATATCACATTTCTTTGCATGATCTCTGATGAAGTGATGTCTAACATCAATGTGCTTTGTTCTTGAATGTTGAGCTGAATTCTTTGTAATTGATATTGCACTTGTGTTGTCACACTTGATAGGTATATCTCTGAAATAAAATCCAAGATCTATCTTTTGTTGTGCTATCCATAACACTTGTGCACAGCAGGCTCCAGCTGCTATGTATTCAGCTTCAACTGTTGATAGTGCAACTGAGTTTCGCTTCTTTGAATGCCAGCTGATTAAAGATGATCCAAGAAATTGACAGCTAATAACTCTCATTTAAGAGTTACTATGATACTTTATATCACTTGAATTAGTCTTATTTCACAATATTTATAGGATATATGAGCACAAATATGTGAAATTGATGATTTATAAGCCTAAGAGTGAAAAGTGTAGTTTCTAGCTTATTCGCGCATGTTTTCTCTCATATTTGCGAAGATAATTGCACGGGTTGTTTAGTGTTGTGTAACTCAGATAAAATAGGTGTAATATATCTTATGAGAGGCTTGGATATTCTTGGAATGAAGGTAGATGAAGAGGAGAAAAGAAGATGCAAAAAGGAAGCAAAGTTCGGAAAGTCACTCAGGACCAACCTTCACTATTTCCAATGCTCAGGAAAATATACAATGATTTACGTATCAAGTCCTGAACCATTGGAAAGTAGACATCCATATCTTTTCAATGATATATGGTAAGTCCAAATACGAGTCCAGATGAGGGAGATATGGCCCGCGCAAGATCGGCTTACAATTCTGTCCGGGAATTACAAACTGGAGGGGCTGAAATGTAATTTCAGCCAAGTTACATTAAAACTCGCCTCATCTGGTAAAAACGTGATAGAAGACCTAAAGAGAGGCCATAGACGCACGGGACACCATTGGAGAGCAGCATGGAGCTTGTGGATTGCACGGATTTGTCTACTCTTCGGCGATTTCACCGTTTGATCACTTCTTCTCCTTCTCTTTCATTATCTATGGAGAAACTCTTGTATCTTTCATCTAATATGAGTAGCTCGATTCTTTTCTAGGCCCTATGGAAATCCTAGGGTTATGATTAGACATCTTTTCTGGATTATTGAGATTGATACATGTTTTGGATTCATGAATATGAATATTCTTCAACTCTTTTGGTGTATTGTTAATCTAGGGTTATTGACACACCCTTTGTATGAGATGAATGACCATTAGAGGATGCTTTTGATTCATTATCTTTATTCCTACTTAATGTTTAACCTAGATTTGTTATTGTTCATGTGTGATGATAAATCCTTAGCAACAATGGAGTAGTTACCCGAAATTGCTAGTACTTAGGTAGAGTGCTTGAAAGAGACTTGGCCTAGGGTGATAGAGAACATGAACACAATCCTTAATCAATGAGACTGAGAGGTGATTTGAAATAGGATTGGTCATTTGGTAGACGACAGTGGACCGACATGACGTGTAGTACTGCGTGAGATCGAGACAAGAACGTAGTGACTAGTTACATGGGATAACTGAGTTAGGATTAGCGTGTTTCAATACAATATCCGGAATTGTTTAATTATATCTTTTTGTTACTTTAATTCAGCCACTTGTTTGGGGGTGGCAAACTCTTAAACCAACAAACATTCGTCCCAGTTACTTTAAATCTAAATTAAGCTTGTAACTAAATAATCTCGTGATTGTCCTCGTGGGATCGATAACTGGGGGTTGAAATATTACCCTATATTACTTGAACCGTGCACTTGCGGTAACACGTAAGAAAGCGCGTCAAGTTTTTCGCGCCTTTGTCGGGGACAACGGTATAATTTTTTAGTTAGAAATTAGTTTACAGTTTTATTTTATTTTTATTTTTGTTACTATCTATTTACCTCACGGGTGTGCTAGTGTTGTTTTCTCAGGTAGCTATGGCGGAAGGCCTAGGGCAGATTAGCCTCACCATGGAGGAGCTGCAAGCTATGGTTGCTGCAGCCGTAGAGAAAGCATTGGTGGAAACATCTAGACCTCATCCATCCTGAATGCCATATAACCGTTCTAGAAAAGCAATAATCCAGGCATTTGAGGCAGATCTTAAAGGAAGGGAGCCAGCAATTGTGGAGCCACCGATTCAGGCAGAAACCTTCTGTCTCAAGCTGGGAACAATTCAATTTGCTCAAGAACAGTGCACCTTTGCTGGTACACACGAGGAAGACCAACATGCATTCATGGGAAGATTTTAGAGCCATTGTGGGATAATTCGCTATAGTGGTGTAACTTCTGAAGTAATAAATTTGATGCTCTTCCCTCATTGCCTCTGTCGGTATTCAAAAAGTTAGGTGTGAGGGAGCCTCAGAAAACCTGGATCACTCTTCATTTTATAGATAAATCATCCAAGAGAGCCTGTGGGATGATACATGATGTACTTGTGAGGGTTGAAGGCCTAATCATGCCAGCTGATTTTGTCATATTGGACATGCCAGCTAGTGATGGTGCCTACTAATTCAGGGAAGGTCGTTCTTAATGATTAGGCGTACCCTCATTGATGTAGAGAATGGAGAGCTGATTATGAGGGTACATGAGCACATGGAGACTTTTCGGTTTTTCAAACCGAAGCCTCAGTATTCATGGGATATAATCCAGGGGTTCCATGTGCTGTACAAGTGAAGCGACAACTCCTTGATTTATCGCAAGGGGATCCACCTGACTACTGGGAAAGAAACAAGCCATCAGCGGTGCACGCACATGAAGCAGTGCTTCAAACACAGCATAGGAAAGCTAAACTAGACGTGGCACAATGTGCCAGGCCACCCTCGTAAGGTGGTAGAGGTAACCGGGTCGGGTCGTCGACCTTAAATTACAAGCGCTTGTTGGGAGGCAACCCAATGTAGAGTAGAACTTTCATTATTTTATTTAGCTTATGTTCTTGCAATCCTCCATATTTGATAATGAGAGATGAGCGAGAGAGTGGTTTAATATTTCCTCTGAGTGTACAGGACACAGATCCTGAAGAACCCTCCAGATTCCCCTTCTTGATGCGTGTGCACGATTTTGCACGCACAACGAGGAAAAACTAGACAATCGGAAGAGTTTTTACATTTCAAAGAAGCTACTCGAGGTCGAGGAGTAGCTTATTATTTGTGAGATCCTAGCTGAAATTTTTTATACCGGGTTTGCACGAATCGGAATCCGGAGTAGAGATTGCGGTTCAAGAAAGCAAGGAGCAAGATTCATGCCCATGAGAGAGAATTTGAGAAGAAACGTAAAATTTCCCGGATTTGGGAATTTTCTAGGCAAAAATACATTCCTCGTTGAATATGGAGTCCATCGGCGCAAGAATTGCGCGAAACGGATGCCGAATGAAGAAATTGCAGCACAAACAAAATGGCAAATTCCAGTGATTTCGGCCACCATTTCCGGCCGAAATGGGTCGGGCTGCCCAATTTTTTAGGGTAGTTTTGGAACTTTGGGTGGTATTTATGAGCCACAAACCGGATTTTTGATCCTCCCCACCCCAATTCGGATCAAACATTCCTTTCTTCATCCTCTTTCTCTCAAACCTCAAGAACACCCACACACCCAAAACTCAACCAAATTGAAAATTTATGTTGGGTTTTGCTCCTTGCAAATCCAACTACAACATTAAATCTTGAGTTTTTGAGAGATAGTGAGCGGGTTGAGTGTGGGGGGAATTCAAAGAGGAAGAACTCCAAGAACGAGAATTGTACAATTCGTCGCTTTGGAGGGGGATTCGGCCAAAGCTCCAAGAGCGACTTGTGACGTGGACACCGAAAAGCACAATGAGGTAGTCTTGCTTCAACTTGCATGACTTTTTTAAAAATTGGTCGACCAATCGGTCCATTCTCGACCAATTTTTGCGAAATCGGTCCCGTAAGAACGGTACTCCGGAACCATAGGTACGTTTTATTCTCTCGCTTTAAACTTCTTGTCTAGGCACTTCTTGCAACACTTTTCATTCTTGCTCTTTAATCTTTACACTTTGAGATCATGTCCTTCTACATAATCTCTAAATTCATTGAGGAAATTGAATATCTCAAGTGTGTGTGTGTGGGGGGGGGGGGGGTTATGTCTACCTTTGCTAGCCATGTCCGTCTTGCATCGCCTTGTTACATGTAATATGTGTAGTATTGTGTCGTACTCGTTAGTGTAGAGTATTTTATACATTGTTGTATTGTGACTAGATTGTGTATATTATGCATTTGTTTGCACTTCTCAATATTAAGTCCCCCTACCCAATAGTTGTGTGATTAATCGAGTTGGCCAGTTTCATATAGAGTTTAGGAAAAAATTGAAAAAATCAAAAAAAAAAAATACAAAAGTGAAAAATCATAAAAGTTTGAAATTTTTGAGAATAAGGGCAATTGATGAAGCTTGAAACCTAAGAGAGTTCAGTGAAAGAGTCTCTGAGAATAGGAAGCGTCGTATTAGGGAAAACCTTAATTTTTAGTATCTTGCGCACTTGTTTCACGAAAGGAAGTCCCGGCTATTCAGCAAAAGTGGAAAGCAGAAGAGGGCATACCTCTAGTTCCTTTACTGTGCTATAAGGATTTAGTTATAAGGAGTTGAATGGTCTGTTTTCAGTGGAAACTTATGGCCTCTTGAAATCTGGGGTGGACCTTCGTGTAGAGTCGATTCCATGTGGTACACTGCCTTAGCCTAAGTTAAGTTAGGGAGTGTGTACCACCATCCCTTAAGGTGGTTTCAAGAGCTAACTGAAAAATCTCACACTTAGTTGCTCTAAATGCACGTTGAAAAAATTAGAAGAGAATGAAAAAAAATTAAAATCTTCTCTTGGATTAGATACGGTGAACAACCTAATGTGCCTCAGTTCACGCGGGGGATTTGAGCTCCTAGGGAAAATTATAGTCAAGCCGTATTACACGGATTTGCGTCTTCTGTCAATGGGACAATTTTCATTCAAATGCAATCACGGCTAAGAGGGTCTGAAAACCTCAAATAACTTGGCGACGAAGGACTACCTTAGTACTAAAGATGCCTCGACCCTCTGAGCTAAAGGACGTTCCCGAGTCTAGTATTGTTTATGGTGGATGTTTGGGGACCCCTAAGTGAACTTGTGCGTAGGATCATTCTACTTCCATTTCTTGCTATCGGTTGTGTGATTTTCGAATGAGATTTGTGAGAACTTGATGAGTTTGGTTAGTGATAGCGAGATTGCCTGATCTCTAAAGAAAAAGAAAAACAAATTATTATTTCAATTTTCGCATTGTATTTATAATCGAGTAGCATTTTATAAAGCATGTAGATTGCATAGTCTTGTGTGTGAGTCGTTTGTGTCACATGGCTAGTGATGAGTAGATGCAAATCATTGGGGAGGGATGCAAGTTGTTGCTAGGGACGAGCAAAAGGTATGTGTGGGGGTATTTGATAACTCTCATTTAGGTTATTATGATACTTTCTATCACTTGCATTAGGCTTATTTCACATGATTTATATGATATATGTGCACAAATATGTGAAATTGATGATTTATAAGTCTAATAGTGAAAAGCGTAGTTTCTAGCTCATTAGCGCATGTTTTCTCTCATATTTGCGAAGACAATTGCACGGGGTTGTTTAGTTTTGTGTAACTCAGGTAAATTAGGTGCAATGGAGCTTATGAGAGGCTTGTATATGCTTGGAATGAAGGTAGATGACGAGGAGAAAAGAATATGCAAAAAGGAAGCAAAGTTGGGAAAGTCGCTCAGGACCAGCCTTCACTATTTTCAACGCTCAGGAAAATCTACAATGATTTATGGATCAAGGTATGTGCCATTGGAAATTAGACATCCATATCTTTCGAACGATATATGGTAAGTCCAAATACGAGTCCGGATGAGGGATATATAGCCTGCGCAAGATCGGCTTACAATTCTGTCCGGGAATTACAAACTGGAGGGGCTGAAATGCAATTTCGGCCAAGTTACATTAAAATTCGCCCCATATGGTAAAAAAAAAACGTGATAGAAGACTTATAGAGAGGCCATACACGCACGGGACACCATTGGATAGCAGCTTGGAGCTTGGGGATTGCACGGATTCGTCTCCTTCGGCGATTTCAACGTTTGATCACTTCTTCTCCTTCTCTTTCATTATGTATGGAGAAAATCTTGTATATTTCATATAATATGAGTAGCTAGATTCGTTCTAGGCTCTATGGATATCCTAGGGTTATGATTATACATCTTTTCCGGATTATTGAGATTGATACTTGTTTTAGATTTTGAATATGAATATCTTCAACTCTTTTGGTGTATTGTTAATCTAGGGTTATTAAAACACCCTTGGTATGAGATGAATGACCATTATAGGATGTTTTTTATGCATAATCTTGATTCCTAATTAATATTTAATCTAGTTTTGTGATTGTTCAAGTTTGATGTTAAATCCTTAGGAACAATGGAGTAGCTACCCAGAATTGCTAGTACTTAGGTGGAGTGCTTGAAAGAGACTTGGGCTAGGGTTATAGAGAACATGAACACAATCCTTAATCAATGAGAGTGAGAGGTGATTTGTAATAAAATTTGGCCATTTTGTAGACGACAGTGGACCGACAGGACCTGTAGTAGACCGTGACGTAGGACTGCGTGAGATCGAGAGAAGATCGTAGTGACGAGTTACCTGGGATAACTGATTTAGGATTAGCGTGTTTCAATACAATATCCGGAATTTTCTAACAGCCCTAGGTGATCCCTAGATCGCCTAGTACCTCTCCATACTTAGTTAAACCGTGTTTAATTATATCTTTTTGTTACTTCAATTCAGCCACTTGTTTGGGGTGGCAAACTTTTAAACCAACAAACATTCCTCCCGGTTACTTTAACTCTAAATTAAGCTTTTAAATAAATAATCTCGTGATTGTCTTTGTGGGATCGAAAACTCGGGGTTGAAATATTACCCTATATTACTTGAATCGTGCACTTGCGGTAACATGTAAGAAAGCGTGTCAACAGAATCCTAATGTACTCTTTCTATCAACTTTATATGCTGAAAAATCATCATCTGAATAGCCACACAAAGAGAATTTAGAATGCTTAGGATACCAAAGCCCTAAGTCTTTGGTACCATTGAGATATCTAAAAATTATCTTAACTGCAGTCAAGTGTGATTCTTTAGGATCAGCTTTAATTCTAGCACACATGCACACACTGAACATGATATCTCGTCTACCAGCTTTGAGGTAGAGTAATGATTCAATCATACCTCTATACTCTTTCATATTCACACTCTTACCAGATTCATCCTTGTCTAGAGACAGTGTAGAAATCACCGGGGTTTTAATCTCTTTGGACTGAGAAATTTTATACTTACTTAGCAAGTCCTTAGTATACTTGCTTTGATGTAGGAATATGCCCTTCTTCATCTGATGAACTTTAAGTCCAAGGAAGAATTTCAATTCTCCCATCAAGCTCATTTCAAATTCCCTGCTCATAAGACTTGAGAATTCCTTGCACAGAAGATCATTAGTAGCTCCAAACAAAATATCATCAAAATAAATTTGAACTACAAGCATATCTTTCTCATGAGTCTTTATGAAAAGGGTCTTGTCTACTAATCCTCTTTTGAAATCATTTTAAAGTAGAAACTTTCACAATCTTTCATACCAAGCTCTTGGAGCTTGTTTAAACCATAAAGAGCTTTTTCAAGTTTGTAAAGATGATCTGGAAACTTGTCATTTTCAAAACCTCGAGGTTCAGTAACATAACTTCTTCTTGCATATAGCCATTTAGAAAAGCACACTTCGCATCCATTTGAAATAGTTTCATGTTTTCGTGAGATGCAAATGCAAGTAGAATTCGGATTGCTTCTAACCTGGGAATAGGAGAAAAAGTTTCTTCATATTCAATACTTTCTTCTTGATTATATCCTTGAGCTACCAATCTAGCTTTGTTCCTGATTACCTTTCCATTCTCATCTAACTTGTTTCTAAAACCCATCTGGTGCCAATGACAGACTGATTTCTTGGTGGAGGAACTAGATTCCAGACCTTGTTCCTTTCAAATTCATTGAGTTCACTTTGCATTTCTATATTCCAGTCTGCTTCTTGTAAAGCTTCCTTCACATTTTTAGGTTATACAAGAGAAATAAAAGCATTTAAAGCACAAATATTTTCAACTGTGATCTGGTTTGTGCACCACTGGTTGGCAGAAATAATGTTATCAGGCAGGATGAGATGAGAGATATTTGAATCTCTTTCTTGGTGTCCATGGTTCAGGCTCTCCAGTTTTCTTCTCAAGTCTCTGAGAACTTGAAATAGTAGCTTGTTCAATTGTCTTCTCTGAAGATTATGTTTCAAGGCTTTGAACTTTGGTTTCAAGGCCTTGAAAATGCATGTCTTGTTCCTGTGACATTTCCTTAGATCCTTTTGAGGATTCTTCTTCAGTATCTGAATCATGCATGTTCATATTAAGATCTGTAAAACCATCACGCAAAGAACCATCATAGCTTTCATCAAAAATATCATGAATACTTTCTTCAACAGACTTGGTTCTCTTATTATAAACTTTATAGGCTTTGCTTGTCTGTGAATAGCGAATAAAAATACCTTCATCACTTCTTGCATCAAACTTACCATGATTGTCCTTACCATTATTGTGGACAAAACAAGTACACTCAAATGGTTTAAAGTAAGAAATGTTTGGCTTTCTTCCTTTGAACAACTTATAGGGGGTCTTCTTCAGAATAGGTCTTATCAAGCACATGTTAAGAATGTAGTTTTTTGTATTCACAACTTCTGCCCAACAGTACTTTGGCAACTTGTTTTCCAGAAGCATTTTTCTTAACATATCTTCAAGAGTCCTATCCTTTCTTTCAACTACTCCATTATGTTCAGGAGTTCTAGGAGCAGAATAGTTGTGAGAGATGCCATGCTTAGAACAGAATGCATCAAAATCAAGTTGATCAAACTCTCTGCCATGATCACTTCTTATGGAAGCAATAGGTAAGTTTTATAATGTTTGAAGTTCTCTACAAAGTTTTGAAAATTCAGTGAGAGCTTCAGATTTTTCTTTAAGAAACATAAAGCATGTACTTCATACCCTTTGGAGTTGGAGTTTTCATAGGACCACAGAGATCCATATGCAAAAGTTAAATGGGTCTAGTAGTACTTACAAAGTTCTTTGGCTTGAATGAGCTTCTAGTTTGTTTGCCGTGTGCACATGCCTTGCATACTTCTTCATCATTGAACTTGATAGGGGTAAGCCTCTAACTAAGTTCTTGGTGACTAACTTGTTCAAGGTATGCAAGCTAATGTGTCCCAACTTTCTGTGCCAAAGCTTTGAATCTTCTTTCAAGGCCTTGAGACACTTCAAGTTTTCACCTGCAACTTTGTTAGTTTGAATAGTATTAATATTGTTTGATCTAGAGGTTGTGAGGATGCAATTTCCTGATTTCTCATTCTGAACCACACATTTCTCTTTATCAAATATAACCTTGTTTCCATGGTCACGAAGTTGAGATACACTAAGAGGATTAAATTTCAAGCCATCAAATACCAATAATGTTGCATTTGCCTTTGTTACCAAGTGTAATTGATCCTTCTGATTGCTCCTTCATTTCTTAGAATAGAGATCCCGTTCCACTCATGTGTCTTGAGCAACTACTGTTAATAAATCATTTTTTCTCTTTGATCTTGGTGACACCCTGCAAACACCATTCACTGCTTTACCCAGCTGTTAGACCAAGTGCTGAATTTAGATTCATATTCAGGGTCAACCATGTTAGGTGGCCTAACGCTTTTAGGAACCCAAATTTGTCTAACTTGTCCTTTGAGTTGGAAGGGAAAAGTGTTCCTCATTATGTGAGGGTATCTTCTTCTGAAAGGACAAGTCTGTTGACTCAAAGACCCTTAAGTGTGTTTTGAGCAGTAACTGTTTTGTGTGATGAAAGACAAAGACAAAGCTTTTCTGATGCTCCAAGGCCTTGAGATACTGTCAGAGCTTCAAAGCCTTGAGAGTAGTTTTTATTATGCTGAATGTTCTAACAATCTTATGTTGCAGATTGGCTATTTGATTATATAGATCAGAGATTTGCTGCAAATACTTATGTTTTATTTTTTCTATATATCTAACACGATTGCAGATGTCCTGATCAGAGGGAATCATAGATTTCTGGTTCCAACTTTGAAAGACTGTGAAGCATGTTCAGAGCTTTAAGGCCTTGAGATTTTCCTTGAGCTGCTGACAGTTTTACAGAACTAATTTGATTCTTTATTGCATGGTTTGATCTTTATTATTATGATTGTTTAATGACTTCTAAGAGTCTTAAACTAGTTTATCATGGTTTATATGTTTCAGAAGTTAATCAGATTATTGTTCTAATCGCTCATCCAGTTTTTATTCAGAAACTGGAAATCCAAAAAGACTTAGTGCTGTTATATTTCTGGATTTGTTTGTTGCTATGTTTTAATGTTGTTGCAAGTTTGTTAAACGTGAAAATGCAATCTCAACAAACTCCAACGGATATCTACTCAGAGCTGCTTGAATTGCAGTTGAAACAAGAAGAGGATTTGTAGGAACTGAGATCCTAAAATCTCTCATTCATTTGCAGTGAGTAGATAAAAGACTGGTTTGAATTTTGAAAGACAAGAGGCCTGCAGAAAACTGAGAGAAGTGTGAAATATTCGTGGGAGATCATTCATTGAAACACACAGACATTCAAGCTTCAATTCCTGATTTCATAAGATCAATCATTCCAGTTTCCAGAAGAACACATCCAGGCCTTCACAAGCTTATTCTTCTACTTTGTTCTTCATCTGTTTTGTAATCTGCTTATCTTTTGTATATCTAAAACCTCACTAAACCTAGTGGTTGGTTGTTCAAGTGAACAACAAGAGGTTCTTGTTAGCTCAACAGTTAGTAGCTGATACTAGAGAGGTTTGGAACCACAAGCCGTATAGGTGAAAGTAAAATCACTTAGGCGTGAAGATCTAGGGTTGTTTCTGTGTGAGTAATAAGAAGTGTTCGCCCAATCCTGGTGGGATTAGATCCCTCAGGCAGAGATGATGTCCATTGGGACTGAACTCTGTATATTGCACTGTGTTTTTTACTTTACAGTTTTGTTATTTTCTGTTGCACACAACTCAAATCAAACTAGGGTTTATAAGCTGTTTAGAGCAGGTAATAGTTTAAGGCCTTGAAGCTTTCTATTTTGCCTTTGAAAGTTTCTGACTTTTTTGTAAAATCTCAAGGCCTTGAGTTTTGAGTTTCTCACTTAAGTTAATTTGTTAAAATTTGTGTTTTACAAAAACAATCAATACTCTATTCAACCCCCCCCCCTTCTAGAGTATTTAGGTCATGTATTTAGTCTACATTACACACTTTCAATTGGTATCAGAGCTTGGGTCACTGATATAGATCTAAGAATCTTGTGACTATGAGTAATGTATGAGATGGTGGATTCTCACAAGGAAGGGCAGCCAACAGACCTCCATTGTTCTGTGGTGATAACTTCATGCACTGGAAGGCATTGATGAAGATGTTCACCATAGATCAAGACATGGAACTGTTGTCAATAGTTCAGAATGGACCTCATGAGTACTATACTACCATTGATGGATTCAGATGTATCAAGTCTGAGGAAAATCTCTCAGTTACAAAACTGGGAAAGGTCTCAAAAAATTACAAGGCTATGAATCTGTTATACTGTGCTCTTAATGCAGATGAGTTCAACAGAGTGTCAAATTGCAAAAGTGCCAAAGAAGTATGGGACAAACTGGTTGTGACATATGAAGGGACAAGCCATGTTAAACAGACCAAAATCAACATACTTCTGAGGTAATATGAGTTGTTCAAGATGAACTCAGGTGAGACCATTAAGGAGATGTTCAAAAGATTCACTCATGTGGTGAATAATCTGGAGTCATTGGGAAAGAAGTTTTCAAATGAGGAAAAGGTCAGGAAAATTATGAGAAGGTTTCCAAAAGCCAAATGGGAGCCAAAGACAGCAGCCATTGAGGAAGCTCAGGATTTAAGTCTTCTTCAGCTAGATGATCTATAAGGAAAGTTGCTCACTCTTGAAATGTCTATAAAGGATGTAGAAGGTGATCTGAGTGAAAACATCAAGAACTTGGCACTCAAGGCCAAAGACAGTGAAAAATCTCAAAGCCTTGAGACTGAAGATGAGCATGATGATGAAGAGGCATTAGCATTGATCTCCAAGGCCTTGGCCAGGATTCTCAAGAAGAAAAGAAACTCTGGTAACAGGGACTCCAACAGAGAGAGATCAAGACCTTCAAGCAGCAAGGACTACAAAGGTAAGTCTTCATCACAGTTACATAAAACTAAAGTAATGAATTGTTTTGAGTGTGGTGATGCAGATCATTTAGTAAGGAACTGTCCACAAAAGAAGAAGAAAAGGAACTTTCAGAAGAAAGACAGTGACAACAGAAGGAAGAAAGCCATGATGGCTTCCTGGAGTGATTCTGATTTATCAAGTGACTCAGACACAGAAGAAGATAAAGAAAATTTGTGCTTCATGGCCAAACATGATGAAGAAAAGTCATCAGACATACATATTGAAGATATGATAAAAAAATCTTCTTGCTAGTCCTTCTGATGTACTTCCTGAAATTCTCAAGAGTATGTTTTTAAATGAGGAAAGGTATAGAAATGAGATTTCTTCTTTAAAGAATAAGATTCATGAGAAGGTAAAAGAAAACTTGGACCTAGTTTTTACCAACAAAACTGTTGAAGTTTATAAGACAAACATTGAAAAGGACTTCAAGGCCTTGGACAGCAGGTTCAAAGCCTTGAAGACAAAGATAAAAGAGAGTGTTGATCAAAACACTCTTTTGACTGAAAGATATGCTGATCTAAAGACTCATTCTGAGGATTTAGAACAACAAATCGGTTCTTTGACTGAGAAACTTTAAGAGTCTAAAAAGGTCCTAGCTAGTTTGTACAGGCTCAGAACATAATCTAAATCTCATTCTTGGAGGAAGTCTGAAATCAATGCATAAAAGTGGGATTGGCTATAATCCAAATATTCCAAAGAAAAGCCAAACTACTTTTGTCAAATCTGGTAACAGACATTCTCCAAAGTGTCATTACTGTGGAAAAATTGGTCATATCAGATTAACTTGTCCCTTCAGAAGATCAGAACCTCACATTATGAGGAATACTTATCCTTATCAGCTTAAGGGACATGTTAGGCAGACTTGGGACCCAAAAGGAACTAGACCACCAAACATGGCTGATTCTGAGTATGACTCAAAGTTCTGCACTTGCTCTGACAGCCTGTTGAGGCAATGATTTACTTTTGGAGGATGTCACCAAGACCTTGAAAGATCAGAAATGGATATTAGACAGTGGATGTTCCAGACATATGAGTGGAAAGAAATCTCTCTTTACTAAGCTTACAGAAAAATCAGGAGGAACAATCACACTTGGTGACAAAGCAAAATGCAATATTATTGGTATAGGTAGTATTGGTAATGGTACTACCAACTCTATCTCTGATGTTTATCTTGTGGATGGACTAAAGTATAATCTGCTTAGTATCTCTCAGTTATGTGATAAAGGTTATAAAGCTATATTTGACAAGGATAAATGTGTGGTGCAAGATGAGAAATCTGGAGATTGCATACTCACTGCTCCTAGATCATATAATCTATATGCTATGAGTACTAACAGTGTTGCAGGTGAAAAGTTAAAATGCCTCAAGGCCTTGAAGGAAGATTCAAAGTTTTGGCACAGAAAGCTTGGGCATATTAGTATACACAGCTTGAATAAACTCATCTCAAAGGATTTGGTAAGAGGATTACCATCACAGAAATTTTCAGATGATGAGGTTTGCAAGGCATGTGTACAAGGTAAGCAAACCAGAAGCTCATTCAAGCCAAAGAACTTTGTAAGTACTTCTAGACCCTTAGAACTGTTGCATATGGACTTGTGTGGTCCTATGAGAGTTCAGACCCCAAAAGGTAAGAGGTATATGCTTGTTATAGTAGATGATTATTCTAGATTTACTTGGGTGATGTTATTAGAGACAAAACTGAAGCATTATCTGAATTTTCTAGATTGTGTAAATAGCATCAAACTTTGAAAAATTTACCTGTTGCATCCATGAGAAGTGATCATGGTAGGGAATTTGATCAACTTGACTTTGATTTATTTTGTGCAAAGCATGGCATTTCACACTACTTTTCTGCACCTAGAACTCCACAGCAAAATGGAGTAGTTGAAAGGAAAAATAGGACACTTGAGGATATGTCTAGAACCATGCTACTTGAAAGCAATTTGCCAAAGTTCTTGTGGGCAGAAGCTGTTAATACTGCCAATTATGTGCTAAATAGATGCTTGATTAGACCTACTTTGAAAAAAACTCCTTATGAACTGTTTACAGGTAGGAAGCCTAGTGTTTCTTATTTCAAACCTTTTGGTTGTATCTGTTTTGCATAATAATGGTAGAGACAATCTTGGTAAATTTGATGTTAGGAGTGATGAAGGTGTATTTCTTGGATATTCTCAAACTAGCAAAGCTTATGGAGTTTACAATAGAAAAAACAAGATTGTGGAAGAGAGTATTCATGTGTTTTTAGATGAAAGTACTAAGGATTCTCTGAGTGAAAGTTTTGCAGATCTAAATTTGAACAAGCATGAGTCTGATGATGATGTTGTGAAAGAGGACAAAGGTAAAACTAATGTTAAGAATCAATCAGCAGAATCTCAAGTCCTTGAACCTCCTGCAGAACTAAAATCTCAACGCCTTGAGACAGAAGCTGAAACTTTCTATGATGCTCCTTCTACTTTTCAAGAACTCAAAGACTTGAAGGAGAATATTCCTGGATACCAAGGAAGAAATTTAAGTACCTTGCAGATCATCCAGCTGACAATATCATATCTGATCCATCAACTAGAACTCATATAAGAGGACAGTTGAAGAACTTGTGTGCTTTTAGTGCATTTGTATCTTTGATTGAGCCTAAAAATACAAATGAAGTACTAGAAGATGCAGACTGGATCATTGCAATGCAGAGTGAGCTGAATGAATTTGAAAGAAACAAGGTATGGAATCTGGTTCCCAGTCCTAAAGAAAAATCAGTTATAGAACCAGATGGGTGTTCAGAAATAAGCTTGATGAGAATGGCAAAGTGGTAAGGAACAAAGCCAGACTTGTGGCACAGGGATAATCAGGAAGAAGGTATAGACTATGAGGAGACTTTTGCTCATGTTGCCAGGTTATAAGCTATTACAATACTTCTTGCATTTGCATCTCACAATCACATAAAGCTTTATCAAATGGATGTTAAATGTGCTTTTCTGAATGGTTATTTACAAGAAGATGTTTTTGTAGCACAACCTCCTGGTTTTGAAGATGAAAACTTTCATGATCATGTTTAAAAACTAGACAAAGCTCTTTATGGGTTAAAACAAGCTCCAAGGGCTTGGTATGATAGACTTTCAAAATTTCTACTTGACAACAATTTCAAGAGAGGTCTAGTTGATAAAACTCTTTTTATTAAACATCATGAAAGTGATTTGTTAGTAGTTCAGATCTATGTGGATGATATATTTTTTGGTGCTACTAATGATGCTCTTTCAAAAGAGTTTTCTAGTCTAATGTGCAGGGAGTTTGAGATGAGCTTAATGGGAGAACTGAATTTCTTTCTTGGACTTCATATCTTAAAAACGAAGAAAGGAATATTGGTACACCAAGGAAAGTATACCAAGGACTTATTGAACAAGTACAATATGTCCCAGTCCAAGGTGCTTAAAACTCCTATGAGTTCATCACTCTCATTAGACAAGGATTCAAATGGTAAGAGTGTGAATCAAAAGGAATACAGAGATGCAGATTTTGCAGGATATAAAGTAGATAGGAAGAGTACTTCTAGATGTTGCCAGTTTCTTAGATCTTCACTGATCAGTTGGCATTCTAAGAAGCAAAATTCTGTAGCATTATGAACTGCAGAAGCTGAATACATTGCAGCTGAAGCTTGCTGTTCACAAGTGTTATGGATTGCAGAGCAACTTAGAGATCTTGGATATAATTTCATAAATGTGCCCATTCATTGTGATAACACAAGTGCTATCTCAATCTCTAAGAATCCAGTCCAGCACTCAAGAACCAAGCACATAGACGTGATACATCACTTCCTTAGAAATCACGCAGAACAAGGAGATGTTGTTCTATCTTTTATTTCAACTTCTATGCAGATTGCTGATATTTTCACTAAACCTTTGCCAGATGATAGGTTTTCATCCCTAAGGCTTGAATTGGGTATGTTAAACAAATATGCATTGGTTTAGGGGGAGTATTGGTACTTAATTGTGCTTATGTGTTGAAATCTCAAAGCCTTGAGATTATACATTCCAAAGCCTTGAAAGTATAGCTCAAAGCTTTGAAGTTTCTCAAACTACAGAAAATCTCAAGGCCTTGAGATTGTTCTCCCGGTCTTGAAACATTTGTAATTTTTTTTTAAATGGATCATCAAATATTATATCTTATCTCTTTAGATAACTGTATAATATATGAATTAATCAGAGAATTTTCTAAAATATCCAAAAATATTTTTCAAGATTCTTTTTGCATGTTGATTTCAAAAAAGTCCTTTTATGACTCATCTTTTTCAACCTACTTAAGCTGAAAGTCAGGGTTTATTCTTCTTCATTCTCTCTTAATTCTCTACGTCTCTCTAATCTCTCTCTATTTCTCTCAATCTCATTCTTTTCTCAAAACCCTAAACCCACAATGGAGCGCAAATCAGCCAGGATTCAACAACAGGGGAAGCCTTCTGGAAGATCCAAGAAGAGGGCAAATAAGAAGGAGAAGATTTTGATCTCTGATTCGGATTCAGAGAATACTCAGAGTTTGCATGAGGACATTCCTCCTGTAAAGAAGATCAAAACAGAAAAGGGAGATGAAGGCTCAAGCAATGATCCATAGAAGGAGACAGAGACTCAGATTGGTGATCAACCTAGGTCAGACAAGAAGAAAGGGGGAGAGAAGAAAAAGGCTGGAGAAGAAGAAAAGGGGAAATCTGCTCAAGAAAGCAAGAAGAAGCCAACTGAAGGAGAACAAGAGAAGAGCAAACCCACTGAGAAGAAAACAAGGGTTAAGCAAGTTGCTTCTGCAACCAAAAAGGGTTATCATGGTAAAAATACACTTCCCTCATATTGGTTTGTTAGTTCTAAAGTTAGGACTGTGTGGATGCAAGGATATGCTTCTTCTAAGGTTGCTTTTTGTAGTATGGTTTCTGAAGAATTATTGGATAAACTTGATATTTATTGTATGAGGAAGTTAAGAGAAACTGCAGTTTGGAAGGTGTTAAATCCTAGTAAAAAAGCTTATCCTAGGTTAACTAGATTATTTTATCTGAATATGGTTCAAGAAGGAGATGATAAGATGGTGTTAACTTCAAAGGTGGCTGGGATAAACTTGAGGCTAGATCATAGGACTTTTGCCAAAGTCTTGGGCATTCCTAGGAAGTATAATGTTGGAGATTACCCTGATAGGAAGGAGTGTCTAGAAAAAGGCAAAAGAAATGTTTTTTCATTGATGGTTTACCCTTTGGTCCAAAACAGTTGACACACTCTGTGCTCAACTGTGAAGCTAAGATCTTGTTTAAAATTCTGATGAGGAGTGTTATTCCTAGGAAAAACTCAACGGAGTTAGTTACTGATAAAGTTCTCATTCTGATGTATCTGATATGTCAAGGGTTTGAGATAGACTTGCCAACAGTGGTTATGGAGCATATGATCTATTGTGCTACTAGAGCTAGAAACCATCCTCTTCCCTATGCCAACCTTTTACCTCTTTTCTTTGAGCATTTTGAGGTACCTATGAAAGTAGGGGAAAAGATTACTGGAGGTTTTGGGTTGATTGATGAAACTGCCTTACAGAGGATTGGAGTAGTTCAGACTGGGAAAGGTCATTGGAAGTTTTATTCAGAGTTGTCAAAGGATGAGCTTGGGGAGAAAGAGTTTGTTAAACCAAAGAGGGCTACATCAGCAAAAGGACAAGCAAATGATGATTACTCTTTGTTGGTTGAGAAATTTGAAGATCAGCAGGTTGAGATTGAAGATCTCAGACAAAGGTTATTTGATCTATCTTCTGAATTTAATCAGTTCAAGGGTTTGATGAATGTGATGAATGGAAAACTGAATGTTGTCATCAAAGATTTGAACTTGGAGAAGATACCTTCTGCTACTAGTCATGACACCAGTGTTGACTCAGATGAAAGGCTAGGTGATTTCTTGAAAAAGAAAAAGAAGCCAATTCCAGTGGTGCTCACTTCAAAGGATCTATATGAGCAAACTGATGAAGAAGAAGCTGGTGAAGACACAGGTGTTGATGCAGCTACAGAGGATGATTCAGTGCTGGTTAAGAACAAGAAGGTGGATGATATTATTGAGGAAGTTGTTGCAGAGGTGGAAGCTGAAGAAGAAAATCAGTCTGCTGATGATGCTGAAAGTAATGAAGAAGTTGGAGAAGGCTCAGAGAAAGGCCAGACATCAAAGAAGAAATGAATATCTGAGAATACCAAAGCCTTGATCCTTTCCTTCTATCTCTTTCTTTTCTTCTTTTTTGTTATCAAGCCCTTGACTTTATAGGAATAGATTTTTGTTTAAGTTTTTTTTAAGACTCTGAGTAATGATCCAACATTTCTTCACCTTTATTTGATGAAATTCAAAAAGGGGGAGAAAATTATATTGTGTGGTTACTTTCAGTGCTTGAATAATAATAATTAGATGTTTTTGTTAGTCAGTTGTGTTCTGGTATTACTGTGTTTTTCTGTGAATTACTGATTATTTTTGTTAAGATGGTTTGACTAATATTATTGTCTATTGTATCTGCAATATGTTGTTATCTAATTCTTACAAGGAGTTGCAGGGACATTACACAAGATTATGGGTTGTCTTTCATCAAGGGGGAGATTGTTGACTCAAAGACCCTTAAGTCTGTTTTGAGAAGTAACTGTTTTCTGTGATGAAAGACAAAGACAAAGCTTTTCTGATGCTCCAAGGCCTTGAGATACTGACAGAGCTTCAAAGCCTTGAGAGTAGTTTTATTATGTTGAATGTTCTAACAATCTTGTGTTGCAGATTGGCTATCTAATTATATAGATCAGAGATTTGCTGCAAATACTTATGTTTTATATTGTCTATATTATCTAACACAATTGCAGATGTCCTGATCGGAGAGAATCATAGATTTATGGTTCCAACTTTGAAAGACTGTGAAGCATGTTCAGAGCTTCAAGGCCTTTAGATTTTCCTTAAGTTGCTGAAAGTTTTACAGAATTAATTTGATTCTTTCTTGCAGGGTTTGATCTTTATTATTGTGATTGTTTAATGACTTCTAAGAGTCTTAAACTAGTTTATCATGGTTTATATGTTTCAGAAGTTAATCAGATTATTGTTCTAATCACTCATCCAGTTTTTATTCAGAAACTTGAAATCCAAATAGACTTAGTGCTGTAATATTTCTGTATTTTGTTGTTGCTATGTTTTAATGTTGTTGCAGGTTTTTTAAACGTGCAAATGCCATCTCAACAAACTCCAACAGATATTTACTCAGAGCTGTTTGAATTGCAGTTGAAACAGGAAGAGGATTTGTAGGAACTGAGATCCTAAAATCTCTCATTTAGTTGCAGTGAGTAGATAAAAGACTTGTTTGAATTTTCAAAGACAAGAGGCTTGCAGAAAACTGAGAGAAGTGTGAAATATTTGTGGGAGATCATTCATTCAAACACACAGACATTCAAGCTTCAATTCCAGATTTCAGAAGATCAATCATTCCAGTTTCCAGAAGAACACATCCAGGCCTTCACAAGCTTATTCTTCTACTGTGTTTTTCATCTGTTTTGTAATCTGCTTATCTTTTGTATATCTAAAACCTCACTAAACCTAGTGATTGGTTGTTAAAGTGAACAAAAAGAGGGTCTTGTTAGCTCAACAGTTAGTAGCTGATACTAGATAGGTTTGGAACCACATGCTGTATAGGTGTAAGGGAAATAAATTAGGCTTGAAGATCTAGGGCTATTTCTGTGTGAGTAATAAGAAGTGTTTGGCCAATCCTGGTGGGATTAGATCCCTCAGGCAGAGATTAGGTCCATTGGGACTGAACTTTGTAAATTGCATTGTGTTCGTTACTTTACAGTTTTATTATTTTCTGTTGCACGCAACTCAAATCAAATTTATAAGCTGTTTAGAACTGGTAATAGTTCAAGGCCTTGAAGCTTTCTATTTTGCCTTTGAAAGTTTGACTGTTTTCTAAAATCTCAAGGCCTTGAGTTTTGAGTTTCTCACTTAAGTTAATTTTTTTTAATCTGTGTTTTGCAAAAAGTTTTCATACTCTATTCAACCCCCCCTTCTAGAGTATTTAGGTCCTGTATTTAGTCTACATTACACACTTTCAAAGTCATCTTAACATGACAAATATTATTGCAGTAATGGCACTTGGGAGATGTTTTGCTTCCAGCTTTCACAAATCTGGTAGTGTTCTTCTTTGGAAAATTTGGATTGTATCCAATACCAGTTTTGTGAACAGACTTTAAGCTACCTCCAAGAATCAAGTTCAAGTTGTGTTCTGAGCCTGCAAGTTTTGCTTTGACCAACTCAGATTCTTCAAGTTTCTCAGTCAGAGTTGTCTTTTTTATCAAATTCATCAACTTTATGTCTTAGATTAACAATGTTGTTACTCAAGAAAGAGTTCTCAGTGACTACTTCCTTGACTTGTGTTTTCAAGGCTTTGAAACTGGTTTTCAAGGCTTTGAAACTGGTTTTCAAGGCCTTGAAATCACCGTCAGTTTTCTTCAGATAGATTTCAAGATTATGATTCAGGCAAACAAGATGTAAATTTTCTTTTTCTTGCTCATGAACTTTTTCTTTCAAAACCCTAATTTCTTTCAGATAGTCATCTTCATTTAAAAGCACTGTTCTAAGATAATCAGAGAGGGCTTCTGTTGGTTTTGAAATCAAGCATATTACCATTACCTCAATGTTATTTTCAGAACTTTCATCATGCTTGGCCATAAAACATTGGCATGTTCTTCTTCAGATTCAAAGTCACTTGATGTATCTGAATCACTCCATGAAGCTATCATGGCTTTCTTTCTTCCATCATGATCCTTCTTCTGAAAGTTCTTTCTTATCTTGTGTGGACAGTCTCTGATCAAGTGTCCTACATCACCCCACTCAAAGCAATTCATGACTTTAGGCTTATTACCATGTGAAGAAGTTTTACCTTTGTAGTTTTTCCTGATGGAGGATATATGTCTATCTCTGTTGAAGTCCTTGTTTCCAAAGCTTTTCTTCATTTTAAGAATTCTGGTCAAGGCTTTGGAAATCAAGGCAATTGGATCTTCATCATCATCTTCAGTTTTAAGGATTTGAAATGTCTCACTCACATTAGACTTGAGAGCCAAGTTCTTGACACGTTCTGGTAGTTCTCCATAAACTTCATTCATGGATATTTCATGTGTAAGGAGCTTCCCTTGTAGGTCATCAATCTGGAGTGATGAGAGATCTTGAGCTTCCTCAATAGCAGTAGCCTTTGGTTCCCATTTTTCCTTTGGAAGACTTCTTAGAATCTTCCTCACCTTTTCTTCATTGGAAATATGATTTCCCAAGGAATCAAGGTAATTGACAATGTCAGTGAATCTTTTGAACATGTCTCTGATTGACTCATCTCCATTCATATTGAATAGCTCTTATTGCCTGAGATATATGTTGAACTTGGTTTGCTCGACTTGGCTGGTTCCTTCAAAGGTTACCACAAGCTTATCCCATATCTCCTTGGCAGTCTTGCAGCTTGAGATCCTGTTAAATTCATCTGTACTCAAAGCACAATATAAGAGATTCATAGCTTTATAGTTTTTTGAAAATTGCTCTAACTCAGATGATGAAAGAGAGTCTTCAGATTTGGGAGTTTTAATCCTATCCTTCTCTGTGTAGAAAGTATGAGGACCATTCTGGATGATAATCCAGAGTTCCATATCTTGATCAGTTATTAACATTTTCATCAAGGATTTCCAGTGAACAAAATTGTCTCCACAGAAGAGAGGAGGTATGTTAGCAGCTCTTTCCTGAGAGAAACCACCATCACCTACAGTACTCATTATCACAAGATGGTTAAATCTATACAGTCATACATGCTCTAATACCAATTAAAGGGGTGTACAGTAGGTAGAAATACAGTATCAATACTCTAGAAGGGGAAGGGGTTGAATAGAGTATGCAGACTTTTGCCAAACTTTGCAAGAATAGTAGTTTCAAAAGATTTGTAAAGAGATTCAAGGCCTTGAAATGAGTTTCAAGCCCTTGGAATAAAACAGTTAGAGTAAACAGAAGAATAAGTCTATCTCAAGGCCTTGAAATAAGTTTCAACCCTTGAAAATAAACTGTCTTGAATGCTGCAAGAGTTCTAAGTTTGTAACCGAAAAGTAAATGCAAGAGACACAAGATATAAGGAGTTCTGTCCACTTGG
This sequence comes from Linanthus parryae, assembly GCA_023055425.1. Classification (NCBI taxonomy): domain Eukaryota; kingdom Viridiplantae; phylum Streptophyta; class Magnoliopsida; order Ericales; family Polemoniaceae; genus Linanthus; species Linanthus parryae. Next base: position 1,892,512 of record JALGPY010000035.1, on the reverse strand, counting down.
ACCTAAGTCTCTACCTCAGGGATCTTCTCCCTGTAGGATTTTTAACACAATTCTTATTAATCAACAGCTAAGCCCTTTATCTCAAGCATAGAGAGATGTCTTATTCTGTTACATCTTGTGGTTCTCACTAACCTATCTAGTACCTGCTCTAGCTATCTGATTAACTAATAATTCTCTATTTTTCACCTTGAACAATCCTTGAGAATGATAACTAGGAGTATTATCAACATGATATACAAATGAAGTTCAGAATAAGAAGAACACAGAAAATGAAACTGCAGTGAGTATGCAGTGTTCTTCTGATGCTATGGATTGAGATATGAATCTACTTCCTTGATGTTTGTCAATCCTTGATTGTGTTTGTGTCTCTGTGAATTGCTCTCAGTAGTTGTGTCTTCGAATCCCTTCAGCAATTCTTTTTTTAAAGAACTCAGTTTGAATGGAGGATCACCATAATCTTCTCAACAAACTTCCATGAAAATCTGCTTCAAATCTTGACTTTTCTAACAGCTTCTCCAACCTGCTAGTTGATCAATATCTCTTGAGATACTGATTTGATCTTGTTGTAAGTATATAGAGAAGATTTTAAACACAGCAGATTGGACTCAGAATCAATCATCAAGCAGTTACCATATCTGCAAAATATAAGTTAGGAAACAGGTTCCTACGAAATAGGAAACAAAATTTCCTGCAATACTGAACCAAACAAATAATGTTAGATCCTGCAAACTATGTAAAAAAAACTTTTTCTTTCATCACCAAAAAAAAAACATCTAATCATGCACAGGGGTTTAGGAGTTGAATCAAGTACAAAAACTTCCCCTATGTTCATGCATATAAAACTCAGTCAGTTTCAAGGCCTTGAAATAGACTAGCTATTTCAAGTCTTGATCATGCATTGAACTTACAATTGGGATCTTCCCTACAGGATCCCCTTGTCCACAAAGGTTAACTCATAAGTCTGGAAAGTTTAGGGCCCCTTGAACATTCTCCAGAAAAATTCAGTTAACTGGGTCAAATTCTTTACTAATATCGAGTTTGAGAGCTCCAAAATGAGTACGACCTTGTTTATGATTCACAGTCTCAGCAAAAAATTTATTTGCTAAGAGGGTGTTATCAAATATTTATCTACCCTAGACAAAGGTACTTTGTATACTATCATTGGGCATATATATTTCCCTAGTTTCACGACAACATCAACGAAAAGAGTAAGGTGTAAAAGACACTTCACATCCTCGTTTTTCTTAAAAAAAAAGTATCCAACACCCCTGACCTTTCAATAATTACACTTTGCAGCTCTAAAAGGAAAAATCGTTAGGACAGTGGATACTCTCATGTCATGCTGTCAGGAACGCGTCACCTTTTCACGACCATTTTACCCTTACCAATGTGAGTAGTCTTTGATACCATCAGTACTTGCATGTCAATTTCCCCATCCCTCCCCAACCAACTACACCCCAAAAAAATCAACAACACCAACAGCTAGATATTGTTCACTCTCTTCTTTTCCATCTTCACCTGCACCAATAATGCCGCTCTGCCTTCTTTGAACCAATTCACAACAATGATGGGGAAAAACTCCATCAACAGTGCCTCCGCTTTCCCCTTATGCACCATTATTCTTATCCTCTTTCAATTGAGCATGAACCACTCCAGAACCATCAAACCATCGTTGCAACAAAACTCAAATTTTCAGTTTCTTCCGACCGATGTACTTTTTCTATTTTCTCTCAACCTCAAACTTATGGGCTGATTTGTGCCCTATTTCTCTCCTCTCAACCTCATCAATTTTAGTGGTCTTCAACAACCACAACTCTCATTGCATGTTTCGGAACGCCGATTTAATAAGTTCTGATTAGAGACGTCCCTTTTTAATTTAATTTTTCCGTGTTGTGACACAAAACTTTTTTAAGATGAAAATCTGCGGATCAAAATAATCTCTGTTCAATTGTATAATTTACCAAAATTAGAGATTATGTGACTGAAAATCTTAGAAAAAAAATCTTCAAGTCTTTTTGCCAATAACACGATCTAGTTCATTTAGATGTTGGTGTCTTCAAGCAATTGACTAAATATCTCTTTAGAATTTGTTAAATTGATCAAATTAGTAATCTAATTTTTTTGTTCGTACCAAATGGATTTTGATTTTCAATTCAACTAGATTTTTCACCCAAAATATTTTCAACCAATTTTCCATATTTTCAGCTGATAGAAAACATGCGCTCACTAACCAAACAACTCTCATTGCTAATCAGATCAGCTACACCAAAGACCTAACCACACCCAAAACACTACCACAAACCAGACACGAACACACCGAAAAATCCACCACAATCTCTAACCATTGTTCGAGCAGCCATTAAAACTGCCGCCTGACTCAAATTTGTCCTCGGTACAACCAAAACATCTTCCCGATCATCTTCTACCACAACCAAAACAACTTACATCAAACTAACTCTATTGATTTGAAATCCAAAAAACATCCCCGAGCGATTTAGTTTTGCCGAAGCCAAAAATTTACCATAGAAGTCCCCCAAATCTGATGGAAGTCAAATAATTGCACATTGCTTTTCGCTTGACCACATAATTTTACTCGAATTTCATCGGATAGTCAAAATCACGACGTAACCTGTCCCATGTCCATTGAACTACTTTGCTCTCTCTCTCTCTCTCTCTCTTTTATTTCCGAGAATACTGACTACTATGTTCTCAAACGAGAGAGACAAGAGATAAAGCATGAGTAACAAGAAAAGGAAACAACAAGAAGAGATCTAGTTACGAGAATAGAGAAGATAAGAAGAGATTGATTAGTGGGTTGGTTTAGGAGAAATATAGAGATAGTAGGGGTTGGTGGCAACTAGGGTTAGTGCTGAAGTTGAGATGAATGAGTAAGGAGAGAAAGTGAAAGAACATAGTTTTTAGAAGTGTAACTTTCTTCAATTTTAGGGGTATATTTGTATTTTCATTTTTGTTAGGGGGCATCTTTGTCTTTCATGTTAGGGTCTGTTAGTATATAACATATCGAATGGTAAGGGGTGTATGGTTGTCTTTTTAGGGGTCTGTTTTAGATGTGTAACTTTCTACCATTTTAGAGGTCTGTTTTTTTGACCGTGTTATAGAGCAACTATTACTGTACACAAAATTGTATCATTTTGATATCTAAATCACCGAGTAAAAGTGAACCAATGAACAGTTTAAAAAAGTCAAAGTGAGGAAGGAGAAGATGGTAGTTAGCTAACCAAACACACTCATTTGGCCCAAGTGTGACTGTGTGTGAGCCAAAAAAGGCCAAAATATATTCATAACTTGCATCGCCACCGGTAAGGTGGTTGAGACCTCCGCCTGGTTTCGATGAGCTCGAGAAACCATCTTCTTCCCAATTCCCATCACATTATTACACCCACCTCCAATCTCCAACCCTTCTTCTAAATCGCTCTCTCTCTGGTCTGCAAATGGCTCACCTTCTCAGTAGCACATTCCTCCCATCCTCGCCGTCCCTACGCCGTCAATCTTCAATCCTATCATGCCCTTCATTCTTCACACTCCCACCCAGAAGGGTCTTGATCCAATCGAAGATCCGAGAGATCTTCATGCCGGCACTGAGCTCAACAATGACGGAGGGCAAGATCGTCTCCTGGATTAGGTCTCAAGGAGACAAGCTCTCCAAGGGCGAGTCCGTCGTCGTCGTCGAGTCCGACAAGGCCGATATGGACGTCGAGACCTTCTACGACGGCTACCTCGCCGCAATCATGGTCGAGGAAGGCGGCGTCGCCACCGTCGGCTCCGCCATCGCCCTCCTCGCCGAAACCGAAGACGAGATCGCCGAAGCTGTATCCAAAGCCAATGGCTCTTCTTCTTCTCCTTCTCCCCCACCCCCATCTTCCAATCCCCCAATTGAGGCCGCCATTGCCGAGCCGCCGCCAGTTGTGAAATCTCCGGCGGCGGCTGCTTCGGCGGTTAATCCGGCGTCTGAAGGTGGGAAGAGGGTAGTGGCGTCGCCGTACGCGAAGAAGCTAGCGAAGGAGTTGAAGGTGGATTTGAATGGTGTGGTTGGAAGTGGGCCAATGGGGAGAATTGTGGCCAAGGATGTTGAAGCAGCTGGTGGTGCCACCATTGTTGTGGAGGCACCCAAGGCGGTAGCGGCGGAGAAGGTTGCGGCGGCTGGCGGCATTGAGTTGGGTACGGTTGTTCCATTCACTACCATGCAGAGTGCTGTTAGTAGGAACATGGTTGAGAGTCTGTCTGTGCCTACTTTCAGAGTTGGGTACACAATCACAACCAATGCTCTTGATGCTCTGTACAAGAAGGTAACAAAATTAGCCTACTAATTCATTCGGGAAATGAGTTCAAAGATATAAGAATTTGAATCAATGGCACATACAGCATTTCCATTTGGTTGATTAATATTGTCTTTATTGATTAGGTCAAATCCAAAGGAGTTACTATGACGGCGTTGCTCGCAAAGGCCACTGCTCTTGCTTTGGTTAAACATCCAGCTTTGAATTCCAGTTGTAGGGATGGCAAGAGCTTTACTTACAACAGTAGTATCAACATTGCCGTTGCGGTGGCTATTGATGGTGGCTTGATTACCCCAGTTCTTCAAAATGCTGATAAGGTGATTGCTCTGTACTTTCTCATTGCCCTACTTATTAAATTCTGAATGTGAAATTTTATACTGAGACGAGATTGCCCGTGATTTTATTAGGAGGACTTGTATTCTTTATCAAGAAAGTGGAAGGAGTTAGTTGAGAAGGCCCGTGCCAAGCAGCTGCAACCTCATGAATACAATAGTGGTTAGTGGCCCTTCTCCTGTTTATGCATATACCTGTTCATAATCACCAAAATAGTGTCCGTATATAAACCATTCAATAATATGCGTAGTTGAATATCTATGTATCTAGCTTAATAGCAGTTGTACTAATTCGTTTCCTTAATTCTCGGTGTCAATTATTTTCAAAGGGATCATGCACCAGTTGCAACTTGCGATATATAATTTTTATGGTTGAAGAGTAACTTAGCAGGATACCTTGCATTACCCAAAAGGTTAATTGTTTTATGGCTGGTTTAGTTTTATGATCATGCTGTCATGCCCTCTCCTCTTGCAAAAGAAAGTATTTTTAATCTTGTGCATTTTAAAATATAGCTCCTTCCCCGTAAAACAATGGTGGGTAAAGAGCTTCCACCCATGTCATTGAATTGATTTAGCAAACTCAATATATATGGACCAATTGCCCATACTTGTGCCATAGTTGATCAAAATAACGTTAAAAGCTAAATTGTGTTTGAGCGAAAGAGACACCAGTACATTAAATTCCCGTGTTTCAGTGGCACAATGCTCAGAAGTAGTATCAAATCGTGTATTTATGTAACAGAACGGAATATAAAGCTGTCCCAAGTTTCCGAGGGGGGGGGGGGTTCTGAAATATCCCAAACACAATCTTGAGGTTTAACCAGAAGGGGTTGGTCTAGTTGTAATGGCCTTGGTCCTTGGTGTTTGCTCACCGAAGATTCTAAACCCGCAATAGCCAAATCCCTTGGAGCCATTGGAGGTTTGCTGGTCTTTGACTTCAGGGCCCCGTCAGATTATTGAGGTGTGAGTAAGGTCGCCTGAATATCCATGGTTATGAAATAAGTGATAGGCCATTGCCAGTAGGTTAACTCCTAGGGGTTAAATCCTAACATTGGGAGGCAGGATCTGAATTGGATGAAAATCAAAGAAAGAAAGAAAAAAAAAAAACATAAAACAGTGTTAGGATTTAGCCCCAAGGGATTGGCCTAGTGTAAGTGGTTCTTGGTCTTGTGGTGTGTGCTCTCCCTGAGGTCCAAGATTCAAATTTCACAAAAGCCACATCACTCGGAGTCTTGGTGCATTTACCTTGTCGTTATCTTCAGAGCCCTCTGGGATCAGTCAAGGTGCTCGTAAGCTGGCCCGAATATCCACGGAGGGAAAGGTGATAGGATTTGAAATGGTAACAAAAGACCAACGATGCTATACAAGCTTTAATTGAGGACAGTTCAATGATGTTCGTGGGAAACCAAGAACCCTGTTCTTGAACCACTTGTTTCGTGATTTATTTGAAATTTTCTTTTGCATTTTCCAGGGAGAGGCAGAGAATAAAAGGAGATGTGACCGGTTAAGAAAATAAGTTAAGATATTAGTTGTTCAAGAACTGTTTTAGTTCCACCAGTTCCCTTGCACATTAGTGGTTGCATTGAGAAATTTTGGTTGCACAGCAAGCGCCTCATCAGCATCGACACTTGGTGCTTCACACCCTATGTAGCACGAGTGCGGGTGCGGTGCTGGTGCGGGTTCGGGAACTGGGTGCTGGTGTGGCAAATTACCAAAAATCAGGAGTGCGGGTGCGGCAAGGGTGCGGCCACAGTATTAAATTTTATCCGATATTATTAGTGATACCATTATACTGATATAATAACGACAATAAAAGGATCATATTATAATCGAATAGAAATTCACACACACATTCGAAGATACAAGGTTACTATATCAATAGTATAATCTCTTCATGTCATTGTTCTTAGCCGTGGAGAGATGAGTAATTCAAGGTTTAAAAATTTCACATAGATACGCGTTTATTTATTAAATTCTAGTTGCATTTGGAAAACCTCTCAACTAAAACTTTCAAAAATGACCCTGCCTTATCCACAAAGCACCCGCGAAGCACCCAAGCACCCGCAAAGCACCCATAAGCACCCAGTGCGGGTGCGCGACCAATCAGAAGCACCCATGCAACATAGTTCACACCATTTAGTAACTTATATACAAGTCTGAAAGTCATAGTGGTATTCACCAACCATCCGTTTAGACACATGCGATGTATGAATTTCTTGATCCCCACATGGTTATTTTTCTCTATTCCACTCACCCACCTTCATCTGATGTGGAAGAATCTTGGTGGTGAAGAGAACCACGTGTCGGTGCTGACATGGTGCTCGGTCTGCACCTAAAAGTTACTCAATTGCAGTTTGCTGTCCGAATATCCACGGAGAAAAAAGTGACAGAATTTGAAATATTAACTGAAGACCAATAATGTCTCAAAGGCTTTAATGTATGACAGGTCAATGATGTTCAAGGGAAACAAAACACCTCTGTTCTTGAACCGCTTGATTGATCAATTATTAGAAATTTTCTACTTCATTTTTCGGGGAGAGAGGCCGAGAATAAAAAGCGATGTGATGGATTAAGAAAGAAGGTTACGAGCTTAGTTGTTCAAGAATTGAATTAGTTCCACCAGTTGCTTATCTATTAGCTGTTGCAATGGTAAATATTTAGTTGCTCAGCAAGCACCACATCACCATCGACACGTGGTGCTCACACCATTTAGTTACTCACATATAAGTATGAGAGTCATAGTGGTGTTCACCGACCATCCATGTAGGCATATACAAGATATACATTAATGGATTTCTCCATGGTTATTTTGCTCTATTCCAGTCACCCTCAATGTGGAAGGATCTTAGTGGTGAAGACTGAAGAGCACAACGTGTTGGTGCTGACATGGTGCTGGCTAAGCAAACTTATTTAATTGCTGAACCCTTTTCCTCGAAATTGTAGTTTCTGTATTTCCAAGTAGAAACGGCATTCGGGAAAGAGACTTCTGCAGAAAGTTTCCTCTCTTTTGCACTTAAAAGTTATTCAATTGCTGAACCCTTTTCCTCGAAATTGTAGTTTCTGTATTTGCAAGTAGAAAGAGCATTCGGGAAAGAGACTCCTGCAGAAAGGTTCCTCTCTTTTTGGGTAACGAGGAAACATAAGTTTTGAAGTAAGTTAACTTAGAAAGGAAAATTGTACACTGTCTTACTAGAGAGAGCACCCAAAATAAGTTGAAGAGAGAGTACAGTCAGAGAGGAATTCTAGAAAGTATATATACAAAAGGGTACACAATGCTGAAGGGAGCAACATATGATATGACTATTTACTCGTATGATCGTATCAGGTCTGGTAACACGGTGTATATCTAGCGACATGTCAAGTAGACAGGAATTATCTGTAGGAGCACCGGAAATAATTCATGTACAAATGTATCTAATGTGCACCTGAAGGGGTTGGCTGAGCCCACTGCACACCCTTTGCTCTACCCAATCTGGTGAGGCAGATCTGTTCCAAATGAATTCGGAAAAGGAAGTAATATTTTGTCATTTGGTGGGAGATATATTCAATGAAACTATGTGTACTATTTTATTTTCTTTGTAAAATCTGAGGAAGTATAAAGCTTTTCTTACAGGGAACCTGCAAATGCTACAATTTCAAAGAAAAATGGACTTGCATAAAAATATCTTGAAATCGGGTTATATATTTTGGACTGTAAATTTGATGGCAAATTACTGTATGAAAATTGACTTCGTATATGTCAGTGTCTTGGGGCCAGTTATTTTAGGATTCATTTTCTGTGTCTTTACTTCAATAGTCAGACCTATACAAGTCTACTTCTATCCATGCTCACATATCTGTAGAACTTGGTATAAGATAAACTAATTCTAAGTGCTGATTTTATCTTTCATCTTAGAACATTTCATAGATTAGCATGTCAACCTAGCCTTGGGATTTAATATTCTCATTTTAACAGTGGGAAAGTCACTTTTCGTCTTAAATGTAACATGGTTTAGGAGTGTAAAGTAGTGACTTGTCTGATGACATAGGGCTATGTAGGGTAAAGACTAAAGAGGGTTCAAACTCAAACAAGTCTGATGAGGTAGGGTTATGTAGGGTAAAGACTAAAGAGGCTTCAAACTTAAACAAAGAAAGCAATGCTGATTTTTCCTCCGTGTATATGTTTGTTACAATTTAGGCAGTCCAACGTCTTGAAGTGAATCCCTGGTTTAATGAGTTATGAAAAGAAAACACTTCTTCAGAGTCGGTAAAGGCGAGTTTCAAACCTATCTATGAATCTATGGTAGCTCCTTAAACTCTTCTTCTTAAAAGATACACTCAGTTTTAACCCCAGCGTCATTGAGTGCTTTGTTTTATTCAGCACATGCTAGTCTCTGTCGATACAGTTACTTGTCACCTTGATAGTGTATTCATAGAGGTTTCTATCTCTCCCTACCTAAAGGTAGCTTTGTCGTCCTATAAATTGGTATTTACTTTCACACCTTTCGATACCTGAATTCCTACAAGCAAGTCGATATCCACTTTGTCTTCTGTCGATGACAACTTCAGAAGAAGGATCCATGGACTTATATTACAAGATTGACCGATTTGTTGTTCTCCTTTCTCTTCTTTCCTACATGAATTTCGAAAATGCAATCCTCTATTGTCGTCTTCTTAAGATTATTATTCGTCTCTCTTCTGTGGCTACGGGCTTCATAAATCCCCTTGAACTTACTTCTCCCAAGTGCAACTCTCACATAAACTTGTTTAGCCATTTCTTATGAACCCGTAGGTTTTCTCACTGAGAAGTCATTGCCTACAGTCCCCTCCTTTCCGGGGACTTATCTGAAATGAAAATGGGCTGTTATGCTCAAAAATTTATTACCCTGATTTTTTCCAGGACTGCTCCTATTGCCGATCTATCACCCAACCTACGTAAACAACTCAAGGCTTGGCCCTCTTCCGTTTGGATATGTCCCTCAATTGCATCACTTAGTTATTCTCGTAGTTCAGGTAAGATTTGGACTGCCACTTGGCAATGTTACCTAGAACATGGATTGTTCGGATCGTGGAATGGAACACATACCACAACTCTTTATGGAATTCAATATGAGAGGGGGTAGGTAAAGTTGTCGCCGTGTGACCAGGAGGTCATGGGCTCGAGTCGTGGAAACAGCCTCTTGCAAAAATGCAAGGTAAGACTGCGCACACTAGACCCCAAAGTGGGTCCGACCCTTCCCCGGAACCCGTGCATAGGGAGAGCTTCATGCACCAGGCTGCCCTTTTAAATATGACTGGGTAGGCTTCTTTGGATATCTTTGCAGGAATATGAGGAGATACTTTCTAGTGAGACTAGTCTTTCTTTGGAGTGACTAGTGATTTAGAGCTCTTAGTAGCTACTTTTCTTAGTTATCTTATTAGCTCGTCCTATCCGTATCTTGCTTATATTCAGCTATATGGAATCTATTCTTAATAGCATCCGTACATCTTTCAATGTATTCGAGGTAGTGGTTGATGGTGAGCTAGTTCTTCCTTGTGTTCTGAGTTCACATCTTCTAATGGAAAGCGTTAAAAGCGCATCGAGTTAGGAGCCCACCCCCTTCGACTCTTCAATAGGGAGAGGAAACAAGATTGGGATTTGACATAAGGTGTCTGAGCGGGAGCATTTTGAACAATAGGAGCATCTTCTTTCTCATTTTTCATTGGAATCCTTGTTTATATATGATATTTTTGCAGATTAAAATCATTTCATGTCCCAATTTCTACTATTTCAACTCATTAACTCTTGTGTTACACATATGGTAGCAGACTGAACTTTAATCTCGTGCACCGAGCTTGTTTGTTTACTCTGTCGTGTCAAATTTTCGAAGGAGGCCGCACATTCGTTCTGTCTATTTTTTATGTCCAATGAGTTTTTCATGAATGAAACAGAAAAAATTAAGATACACCAACCATCAACAAACCCCTTACACCACGCCACCAGAAACAAAGGGCAAACTGCAGTCACAAAATTCCCCAAACCATCACCACGACTCGTCCTACAGTTGGTTCTTCACTTTAAACCACCAACCCTTCCACAAATGATGTCGGATAAACCCCAACACATATACCCCACAAGTTTCCCCCAAAATCAACACAACCCTCATCTCATAAGTAAAAAAACTGGCAGCCACCCGAAGAACCACCACCGCCTCCATCAGCCACCCGAAGAACCACCACCGCCTTCATCCCAGGACTTGTAAATTTTGAAATTGTTGCCAACGATCAGTATCCAACTTGACAATTGCCTAGGAATCCAATTAGTCACTAGCTTCAGAATCGAATTAGTCAACCTGCCTTGGAATCCAATCAGTCCATTGGCTTCTCAGTGAGAATTGAATTGCACTACACAGTTGAACTTTTTATGGAAAGATTCAAAGATCTGAATTTCTTTCCGCCCACTGCAGTAGTGGCGGCACTCTGCGTCTTGGTTGGGAAGAGAGCAGAAGGTGAAGTGTTGCAAATGCTGCAAGAGACATGGAGTGCATCCCCAACAAAAAATATCTTCCAATTTCTGTTGGTTTTGGAAGAAAAACTAACTTCCGGTCACCTCTCGTAAAATTTCCAGCAACTTTCTTTTAGAATTATTTCTTCAATTTCCTTGACCTCCAAACACAACAATTGTTCTCCAGGAAAATAGTTGAATTTTCTGTCCACTTTCCTTGTACCAAATAGAGCCTTAGCCTTCCTCGTTTCACCTGCTTTCATTACATCTGGATATCTGATTGTTTGTTCGGGACTGAATTAGTGTAACACGCCTTGAAAGACTAATTTGATCCTTAGAGTTTAGGTCATCTGGAAAAGAAATAACGAGGAAAACTGTGTCTGTTTGACTATATAAACTTGCCTTGTACACATTCCCGTTCCATGAACCATTGAGATAAGTTCTTAATTTATGTATGCTTACCAAATAACCATTGAGAACTCATAGGATCATGGCCTTTTCCAATTAGCTGTAAGACTCCTTGACTCCTTGAACACGAGGAGTGGGATGTGTTCTTGTTTCCTTCTATTTCTCTTCCCAGAGTCTGTTTATATTGAGACTACCACGATAATTAATAGTCCCTAGGTTTTTTTGTTGTCTTAATGGCATTCTATATTGGCCACACTTTTGGCTCGCCGGTAACATAATATTTCCATTTTGTATCATCATATGCTAAGAAGCATGGATATGGATATGGATGTCGAATATGTCAACTTAATTATAATCATTATATTATTAAAATATTTATACTAAGATGACAAAATATTGGTTCCAAACTTATTTGAATATTTATAGCTTAAATATCACGGAAAAGCATAGATTAAAGTATAAGAATGAGAAGAAAAAGATGAGTAGCTTACATATGTTCGAGTTTGACGAGTTGTGTCTGTGACAACCCTTAAAGTTGTCGCCACGTCCTACTTTAAAACCTTGCTTGGGCTTTTTGTTCAAAAGGGCAGCCATTTCATATATATTATATATTATATTTACTTTAGCCTAATTTTAATTTAACCCATTAAAGTTAAAAAGTTTCATGAAAACAACCCATGTGCCTCTCATTAAGTGTCGTGCGGATGTCCCAGTGTCCCAAGTGTCCGACACGGATACGGGTCCCTATTTTTGAGTGTCCATGCCTCCTAGATTATATGCAAGAGAAGTGAAATGTTCTTCTAAGCTGTCGGGTGATTACATTGTTCTTCTGATTAAACTTCTTGATTTTATTTGTAATTCCAAAAGCCCAAAATGAATACTTTCCTTAAGTATGAATAATTGCCACCATAATAATCATGATTGTGTGCTTGTCGCAGGTACTTTTACTCTCTCTAACCTCGGAATGTTCGGTGTGGATCGCTTTGATGCCATCTTGCCACCAGGAACTGTAAGTAGTGATGCTTAAACCTGGCTCTCTGAGAACTAGCTACCATGGATTTTAATCAAAATAATCTTCTCAAATTTTCAGGGAGCCATCATGGCTGTGGGAGCCTCTGAGCCTACTGTAGTGGCTTCCAAGGATGGCCGAATCGGCTTGAAAAACCAGATGCAGGTAATATTATACATGTCAAAAATGCCTTTCTATCCATCCTCTTCCACAATGTCTTGCCAAACGTTTTCCGGATTGCTTTACACATTTCTGGGGTTATCTTCATTCAATTCTTAAACTGTGATATGCAATGTCGACAGGTAAATGTGACTGCAGATCATCGGGTCATATACGGTGCTGATTTGGCTTCATTTCTTCAAACCCTAGCTCAGATAATTGAGGATCCCAAGGATCTTACTTTATAGTTTCATCTTCTGGTTCTCCTGAGGCTGTATCCTTGTAGTGTGATGTGTTGTTCCTTTGCGCTGTAGTCTTCATTAATTGATTGTCATGCTTGATCTTTGTGGACCAAGCTTGTGAAAAAGGCGAAGCAGAGCTGTGAAGAGAAATCATATATTTATTGTGTAGTCTCTACTTAGTTTGATGGGATCTTGTTAGACCTCAAATTAGAATGTATGATGATGAACTCCAGTTGGTTATAAGCCCAAATCATGTGACATAGTTTTTGGAATTAAACTGAACTGCCTTGTTGTGGATCGATCAGTTGGGAAGATTTAGACACAATAAATTCTCTGTTCACCCTTTCCAGTTTTGTAGCACTTCAGTTTCCGGTTCATGATCAATGAGCAAACATGATCATTATAGTGGCACTCGGATTTTTCAAGTCCCAGAAAAATGGAAGCCTTCTCATTCTGTATTCTACGCTTGGACTAGTTAGGCAAAAGAATCAGTTTACTCCCTTGAACTATCACTGTTAAAAATCGAAACCGACCACGAGGGACTTCTCTCATGATTGGCGACATGGGAGAGAACGACAATATGGTGTCCATTTGGGCTCTAATTTGGGTGTGGTTAGCTAAGAGTAAGTGAATTGCGCAAAAGCGGTGATGGTTTTACTGTCGGTGGGTTGAGTGTGAGTACATTGGTCCTAGAATTTATGATTTATTCCGTTGGCATCTCTTTAATTCATGGGCAAGAGCAGTATGGACTCCGCATTTGAAGACCAATTAAATAATAATTTGTACACTAACAAATACATATATTAAGTTATTACCAGTCGAAATAAACTGGAAGGCTGAAAGGTGAATTTTAGTGTCAGAACCATAGCACAGGGTTAAAAATGACCAAAACATAAGTCCGGCTTCTTTTTAATTTAAATTGTAAGTTATATGTGCAAAATAGATTAGGTTTTGATAGAGGACCTCATGGTATCCAAGCTAAAGAGATAAATATGGTTATCTGCTACTTCACAAACTGTCTTCGCAATTTGACTTGAATTTGCATAGAGGATGAAAACGACTTCTCCACCCATTTATGCGTCTGGGAGACCGTTTATTATTTTGTATCGAAGAACTGGCCGTTGAAATCAAAGGGTGTTACTTGAATGCTCCCTGCAGGTTATCAGATAGGATATAACTCCACCACCCTGAGTCGCTGCGAAGCTTTTTTCATTGGGTTGAAATTTATCACCCACCACGAGCATCCGGGTTTCCGTTAGCCTTATATGGGGATTCAAGATAGAATATCAGCTACTTGCTTCCCTCTATTGTTTCTGGTACCTAAGTTAGCACCTTTGGAGTGAGAGAGTGACGGTGGCTGACTGTAATAGGTTGGAAAAGACGACACTGCCAGTCAAGTCAGTCGTCTTTGTCAGTTTAAGGACTGGCAAGAGGGAGGATTTTCCAACGGGGGCAGAGATTGAAGTTTGTCCAAAAAGATTATCGTGATGAGACAAAAATGGTGGGGTTGTTAGGTGGTCGAGCAGTCCCATTCTATGATTCTAAGTTCAAACGTCAACACTGAGGAAACAGTGGAAGAAAACCCCCAAAAAACAACAAAAATAGGAAGAAAGAGTGTAATGCTGATACTAGTTCATATCTTTTTCTAATTTGTGGGGAAATTTGTTGTTACCAGTAGCACCACATTTTTGACTTACCATGATGCTCATCGCTATTTAGATTATGTGAATGAAAAAAAAAAAAAAAAAAAAAAAGATTATGTGAATGTAAAGGGAGAGACTATTGATAGTGATTTTCTTTTTCTTTTACATTTATCATACGTCATCACAATTTTTGATTTGTTTAATCATTATTCGTGCTTGTGGAGCACTAGAAGTTTGTCAATAAACTCCGCACCAAATCCGGCGACAGATGAGATGTCAACAAACTTGGCTCTTCAATGTGTGATTCTAACACGTTCAATCAAACATCATTTATGTCATTTTCTTTGCCGTGGGGGACTACTTCTCAACTTAATTGCTCCTTTTTTTTCCCCTTTTTTCCATTTAGATGCTATGGAAAAAAACATCTCCACTTCGATTTACTAACAAATGTAAACCTTAAAAGTTGAGGAAACGTTAGAGCAGATTCCCTAAAGTTTCTTTCTAAAGATGTTTTTATCCGTTTCTCACGAAAAGGGTTGATATATCTGTAGTACTTGAGATATTCTCAAATGCTGTTTTTGAAAGTAATGTTCGATGTTATACACAAATAGAGAAAATCCCTAGGGTAGTAAACGATTGTTGTAACTGAAAATGATGGGCTGGAAACTTGGAAGATCAAAATTGCAATTTTTAACCATGTTTGTTTCTTACACGACTAGTAAGGTATCTCTAGGCTTGAGCTTTCTCAAGACAAGCTACCTCACAGTTCACTGTAACTGGAAAATGCCACTTCACTCAAACCTCTCCTCTCATCTAACCAATTTTCCTACCAAGAGTGGGACCCCACCAACCAGAATTTAAAATCACCACCAAAAACTTCAAAAACTTCTCCATCATCTCCTCAACCTCCACCCACCCAACTCTTATCTACCACCATGATCTGATCAAAACCAAACCCATGGCCAATTCAGAGGGCTTCAGTTTCCCTACACTAGCATCACAAGTAGCTCCTTCCTCCTCCATCGGATCACCGCCGCTATGGAACCGCCACTCTGCACGCGCACAACTCCAAGAAACAGAGAGAAGAAACAGAGAAGATCAAGATGACGAAGAACACAAACCCATCAAGGATCATCTTCTCACAAGGAGTCTTTCATGTTTGGAGTTTGAGGAGGAGGAAAAGATGGATGTGCTGTGGGAGGACTTCAATGAAGAGCTCTCTAAACTTTGTGGCTCAGAAAGGGAATTTGAATCGTCGCCTTCCGGGAAGGCAGTTGATCTCGGTGGCGTTAAGGCGTTGCCATTGTCGAAAGCTAGCTCAGGTTTTCCTGGCAAGAAGCTGAGTATAGAGGTGTTGATGAGATTCTTGAAGAAGATGTTCTTGGTCAGGGACTCGAAACGCGTAGTCAAGAGGAAACTGTAGGGATCAATCTCGCAATTTATTTTTCTTCCGCGCATAAAAGGGTATAATGGTGAACTTACGCCACCGTAGGATGCCCCAAAGTTGTCATGGGTCCTATGAAATTCACATCATAGAATGTAAATTTATAAGAGAGATACTACATAATAGTACAGTATAGCTAAAGAGCAGTGTTTCACTACTTTCCCCTCCCGTTTATTTCTTTCTCTACAAAACAATATTTTTATTTTATTTATTATCAACATACTTATATACACGAGTACCTCAGTTTAGTGTTACCTAGGGATGCAACTTGGGTGGGTTGAACTCGAACAACCCGAGCCCAGCCCGAATTTAAATAGAGCCCGGACACATAGTTTTGGTAATTTGGACGGGCTTGGACAGGAATTCTTAACCCGAATTGTAATTAGGGTCGGGCTTGGGTACAAATATCGAACAACTGGTCAACCCGAATTGCCGATTTACATGACCACTACGTATAAATATTATATTTTGAAAGAATTATGTAGCATATCTAACATGCATATGCTACTTTTCTTTCAAGTAGTAGCAATGTTTTTAATGATTGTTTTGTTGTTCAACTAGTTGATTTGTTTTTTCGCCAACAATTAATTATTCTCTTGTGATTTTAAGAAGATATTAAGTTTAATGTACTAGCCCGAATTCAACCCGAACCCCAAATTGATTTATATGAATTTGGGCTCGGACGGGTTGACAATGCTCTTAACTCGGGTCGGGTTGGGCTTGGGCAGCCACGACAGAACTCGTGCTCGGGCTTGGACAGGGGTGCCAACCTGTCCAGCCCGCCCGAGTTGCAGTCCTAGTGTTACTTATTTTGAGACTTTGTCGGAATTTCTTACTCCCAAAATACCCCTGTGATCTCTTTATTATCTATACAAATTTAGATAGTGATTTAGTTACGAGTCCAAGGGTAAGTAAAAAGTTGTAATTATAAAAAAAGTTTACTCTACTACTGAGGAAGCTCGGTATTTTACTTGTTCATATTGAATTTGTTGTTTTGTTTCTCTCTCTTGTTCTTTCATCTGGTTTCTCTTGTTCAAGCTTTCATTTCATCTCCTTTCTTTTTTCGCTGTTGCATTTGTTTTTAAATCTGTAACTTCTGAGTAGAATCATTATTTATCATCTATTACTATTTCACTTTCGTCTTGAAGATCTTTTTTTTGGGGTGTTAGTTTTCATCATTGCAAAACTACCAGTGTGGGCAGTGAAGTAACCCACCCGTACGGTGTATCATCATTCAGTTTGTTGGGTTACATCACTTGCACTGCTGTCTTGTCTTTCCCCATACTTAGGTGTCAGTTTGGACGGTGAAGAAGCCAGTGAAAAGGAGTTTTTTGGTTGATCGGTGCATGGCTTAACCAGAGGTTTAAGAATAACTGGGGTTAACGTAGGTTTTGATTGCACCAACTAGTTAGGGTTTCTTTGAAGTCTTTGCATGCCACCTACTAGAGCCAATCGCAGACGTACTAGGGTTAGAATAGGCACATGATAATCTAGGTCTCCTTTGCTTCTTTCTTCCACTTAGGGCGCTTTACATGTTAGTTTAACTGTTAGTCTTCTTGCTTCTTATTCTCTTGCCCCATATGGATCAAAAATCACCATACTCCAGTCCTGACTATCAGAACTTTCACCCGAACGTTGTTCCTTTACCAAGAAGAGGTTCAACTATGTATGTCAACCCTGTTCTTGTCTCTTCCCTGCGGAACCTATGACACAACACTTTCATTGGAAAGTTTATGGATGAGAGCCCACTGCCTTCATCTGTGGTTCAAGATGAGATACATGCAAGCTTGGGGACTTTAGACATGGTGGGGGTCGAAAGGAAGCAAAATGTGTACCTGTTTCACTGTCTTAACTCTCAAGACAAAGATGCACTGATCAGAGAGAGTCTTGTCTCAGTTAGAGGAAAGGCTCTGATGCTAAAGTACAGACCACCAAATACGGTGATTGGAGAGGTGGAATTCCCAATGACTGAAGTATGGCTACAAGTGCATGGGGTATCAATAGAATACTTTGTATTCCAGTTGGCGGAGGATCTAGGAAAGCTGTCGGGAGAGGTTTTAGAGGAGGATTGGAATGATCAGAGAGTTATCAACATGGATTATTTCCGGATCCGCATCAGAATCGACCCGCATCAATTATTGATGCATGGTGCTTTTCTTCATCTGCTGGACGAACCTCCAAGATGGCTATTTTTCAGGTACGAAAGAATTTTCAAGGTTTGTATGAGACGTGGTAGGATTGGACATAAGAAAGTGAGTTGTGATTGGGAGGAATGGATGGTTCTGGACAACTTGGATGCTCGTTATCAGGAAGCAGGGTTTGGGAATGTTATTCCGGTGATGGTGGAAAACCAATACCCCCTTTTCACCCCCCGTCTTAGAGCTTTTAGACTCTTTGGGCAAAATAGATCTATCAAAGTCCTAGTGCACGACCTAAACGAGCATATTCAGCCACTCTCCCCCCTTTTATACATGCAGATCAGCATCTTGTGTTTAATATTAATTCATCGAAATCTTCGAGTTCAGATTAATATGCCTCTTCACCCACCTCCTTTAAGTCTCCCACTTTGGTTCTGTCCCCTTTGAATATCCATTCCCCACCACCAAACCAACATGTCAGATTAAATGAACCTAACTCTACCTTGGGAGTTCTGCAGCAGGCTTGTTTAAGACTCCGTTCATTGATTGTGACGGGAGAAATTCCGGCGGATAGAGTTGAGGGAGAAGAAAGGACACGGGTGCTTTTAGGGTTTCAAGGGGTTTCGGAAGTCAAAGGGGTGGATCCCACTAAGGAGGGAATAAATGTTTCGCCGGGCCCCGAGGAGCATGTATGTGGCCGTTTGGTGGTTCCGAGGTAGCCAAGAGACGGTTCGTCACAAAGGGGGATGAATCGGTCCAACTACCGGATGAAGCTAGTATAAAAGGCAAACAAGTTGTTCAAAAAATGGTTTTCGCAGAAATGGAGAAGGGAGAGTTTTCAGCTAAGAGAGATAGCACCCAAAACGGTGAGGTTGGAAAAAAGGAGAAAGAGGAGAGTGCAAGCATGGAGATTGAATGTGAAGGCAAAGCTGAGAGGATTGAGGAGAACCATGTTTGGATATAATCCCAGTCATTGATGAGGAACCGATTGAGTCTTGGCCGGCGTTCAGAATGGAGATTTCGGACTTTGGTGATCTCTCGGACGATGACGACTCGGAGTGAAAATTAGCAGGAGAAGCCAGAGAAGATCTTCTAGACAGGAAGCTGGACATGTTGGAGGCTCTGATTCCCTTGATTAAAGCTCCAAAAGAAAAACCCCACAGGAGAAGGAAATCATTCTCATAAGTGATGACGAGGATGAAGAAGTTGAAAAATAAAGGAGTAAAGGAAAAACGGTGATGGAAAAAGACAAGCGAGGGAGGAGTCCATGGTTCCGCCGAAGAAAAGAAAGCAATGGGAGACGGATGGAGGAAAGAATCAGGCAGATGCAGAGGACGGATAAAGAGACTCACAAGGGGTGCTCGCACATACGGAGAAGGAAGTTGCAGGATCTGGGAATGATTAGTCAATATGTTGGGTTTTGAAGTAGGTAACGCAGCGGAATAACAAAAATTAATTCCTACTTCAATGTCTACCACGGATCGTCAGGAGGAGACGTCATAACATGATAACAGACATAGTATTGTGTACCTTTTGATTTATGAGATCACACGAAGAATGATGTCCTCATATCTAAGGTTGATCCACGTCTAGAGGTGAGATCTAGATTCTTCCTTCAAACAAGTGCTAGCTTGAACCCGGAGGAAGAGGGAAGAAGATCAAAGCAACCAAGGAACAAGAGGAGGTTCGGCCTCCTCTTTGAGCCGACGGGAAGGGGCGGACGGGCTAGGGTTTCGGCCCTAGCTTGTCTTGCTCTCTCTTTTGCTCTCTCCCACTCTCTTTGTTATGTCTAATGACAATTATGTGGGAAGGACGTTAAAGCCTCCTTTATATACTCCAACAACTCCTTGTTGTTTCCATAAAAGAGTTTCCTAATTCTAGATGAACTAGAACTATTCCCTTCCTTGCAAATTAGTCCTACTAAGTTTTCAAGGTGTTGCACAATGATCCTTCTATTAATTAGTCAATATTAATTAATCCCAAATCTAGCTCTACTCTATTTGACGTGTGACCCCATAGGTTTCTATATAGTTGGTAGTAACTCTTACTAACTTGGAGCGGTGTCTAGCAACACATCCATGCCACCCAACCAATAGAAATAGTCAGTGATCCCGACAAACCTATTGTGCCCAATATGTCAGATTGTACTATCCCTTTGTTTCCATATCCGGATTGGACACGAGACATACATCGTCACACTCGTATATCTAATCCATAGTTCCTCGATCCTGGGAATATGCTTATGCTTGCAGATAACATCAATATCTCCATATTGATTTATCTGAGTCTGGCCAGACATTCAATAAGCCTCATCCCTCGAGTGGTCGTGGATATTTACCCCCATTATGTGGGAGGGACAAATCCTATCTACATCACTCCGATCTCTAAGCTTGCTTCCTATCACGCCCGATAGCTATCTTTATGATTACCCAGTTACGGTGTAACGTTTGATAACATCAAAGCGCAATATTCCACAACTAGAGTATATAGTGACTTCAAGTCTAAGGATTGCAAATATATTAGCACTACGAAAAGCGATTGTGACTTGACATAATCTAATGTATCATCTTCTTTGTGGGTCAATCCAGTATGTCATTACTCCTAATGCATACCCATGTGTTAGAATTGATATCTCCATATCAATCTTCCCACATACTAGTCTATACTTGATCGTCCTATTAATCAGTATAGTGGACTAGGGATATTTAAGATAAACAACACATTTTATTTAAGGACTTCATTATATTAAATATCACAATATATAATAAACGATTATTCTAGCCAAAACAATGTTCATACTAAATCTACGATTGCCTCTAGGGCATCTATTCTAACAGTCTCCCACTTGCACTAGAGCAATCTGGCGCATCTCGTATGCCTATAGATCTGGCGTGCCCTTCATGCTTTCGCTGCGCAAGAGGTTTCGTGAGCGGATCTAAAACATTGTCATCCGTTGGAATCTTGCACATCTTCACATCTCCTCGATTGATCATATTACGAATATGATGGAATCTCTTAAGTACATGCTTTGATTTCTTGTGTGATCTTGGTTCCTTGGCCTGTACGATTGCCCCAGAGTTGTCACAGTACAACTCTATGGGATCCACGATGCTAGGGACCACACCGAGCTCAGTGATAAACTTCTTTATCCAAACTGCCTCTTTTGCTGCTTCCGCAGCAGCAATGTACTCAACTTCTGTTGTAGAATCAACAACTGTCCCTTGCTTGGAACTCTTCCAGCTCACAGCTCCTCCATTCAGGCAAAACACGTATCCAGACTGCGATCTGTAGTCATCTTTGTCGGTTTGGAAGCTTGCATCAGTGTAACCCTTTACACTTAGCTCTTCCTTACCTACAAATATCAAGAATACATCCTTAGTTCTTCTCAAGTACTTCAGGATGTTCTTGACAGCAATCCTGTGACTCTCACCCAGATTGAACTGGTATCTGTTCACCATACTCAACGCGTATGATACGTCTGGTCTGGTACATAACATGGAGTACATGATGGATGCTATGGTCGAAGCATAGGGTATCCTACTCATGCGGTCCTTCTCAATCTCATTGCAGGGACAGTCATTCTTAGAAAGAGTGACTCCATGCGACATGGGCCAGAATCCCTTCTTGGAATCTTGCATGTTGAACCTCTTCAACACCTTGTCTAAATATGTACTTTGACTTAGGCCGAGCAACCTTCTAGATCTATCCCTATAGATCTTTATACCAAGTATAGAGGCTGCATCTCCCAAGTCCTTCATTTCAAAGCACTTTCCTAGCCAATCTTTAACAGATTGCAAAGTAGGAATATCATTGCCAATGATTAGTATGTCATCCACATACAAGACCAGAAATACTACAGAGCTCCCACTAACCTTCTTATAAACACAAGGCTCATCTTCGTTCTTGATGAAGCCAAACTCTCTGACTGCGTCATCAAAACGTCGATTCCAACTCCTAGAAGCTTGCTTTAATCCATAAATGGATCTTTGCAGCTTACAAACTTTATTGGAATTCTCTAGATCCTAAAAACCCTCCGGTTGTGTCATGTACACATCCTCGAGGAGGTTCACATAAAGGAACGCTGTTTAGACATCCATTTGCCAAATCTCATAGTCGTAGTATGCTGCAATAGCAAGTAGGATTCGAATGTATTTAGTCATGGCGACTGGTGAAAAGGTTTTATCATAGTCAATACCATGAATCTGTATATACCCTTTGGCTACCAATCGCCCCATATAGGCAATTATCTTGCCATCCATGTCGATCTTCTTCTTGAAGACCCACTTGCACCCTATGGGTCGAGCCCCTTCGGGTGGTTCCACCAAAGTCCATACTTTGTTGGTGTACATGGAATCCATTTCGGATCTCATGGCTTCTAGCCACTTCTTAGAGTCTGGGCCTTTCATGGCCTCTCCGTAAGTCGCAGGCTCATCATCTATGAGTGGTACGTCATCGGGCTCAGTCACAAGAAGTCCATACCTCTCTGGCTCATGACGCACTCTTCCTGATCTACGGAGTTCCTGTGTTACCTGAACAGGTTCTTCCACAACTACTTGCGGTACATGCTCATGTTCCATCACCGGTTCAGTGATTTGTTGTTCTTGAATCTCTTCAAGTTCTACAGCCCTCCCACTTGCTTCTTTATAGACAAAATCTCTTTCTAAAAACACGCCGGTCCGAGAAACAAACAATTTGTTCTCGATGGGATTGTAGAAGTAATATCCTTTAGTTTCCTTAGGATATCCCACAAATTTACACTTATCCGCTTTGGGCCCGAGCTTGTCTGTTTGTAAACGTTTTACATAGACATCGCAGCCCCAAATCCTCATAAATGACACTATGGGACGCTTACCAGTCCATATCTCATATGGTGGTCTTCATGACTGACTTGGATGGAACGCGGTTAATGGTAAACGCTGCCGTCATTAGAGCATGTCCCCAAAAGGATATCAGAAGATCTGTTTGAGACATCATAGACGCACCATATATAATAGAGTGCGATACCTCCTCTCGGACACGCCATTCCATTATGGCGTTCCGGGTGGAGTGAGATGGGATACTATCCCACACTCTCTAAGATACTCATCAAACTCTTGGCTTAAGTATTCTCCTCCACGATCCGATCGTAGAGCCTTAATACTTTTGCCAAGTTGCTTCTCTACCTCATTCTTGAATTCCTTGAACAATTCAAAGGATTCGGATTTGGCCTTCATAAGGTATACAAATCCATATCTACTGAAATCATCAGTGAATGTGATGAAGTAGGTATAACCACCTCTGGCAGGCGTGGGGAATGGTCCACATACATCGGTATGTATGAGTGTCAATAAATCACTAGTCCTTTCACCTTTCTTATTTAAAGGGGACTTTGTCATTTTTCATAATAAACAATATTCACATGTCTCATACGATTCCGAATCAAATGAGTCTAGATGTCCATCCTTATTGAGTCTAGATATGCTTTTCTCATTTATATGGCCTAAACGACAGTGCCATAGATATGTAGGATTTAAATCATTAGTTTTAATCCTTTTAGTATTTATGTTATAGATTGGACTATTTAGATCAAGGATATACAATCCATTAGACAAATGTGCACTAAAATAGTGCATACTATCAAAATAAATGGAGCAACACTTGTCTTTTATTGAAATAGAAAAACCCTTCTCGTCCAAACAAGAAACGGAAATAATGTTTCTGCTCATAGCAGGCACATAATAGCAATTGTATAATTCTAAATTAAGTCCAGAAGGCAAAGATAGCTCATAAACGCCTACAGCTAATGCAGCAACTCTTGCTCCATTCCCGACGCGCATGTCTATCTCCCCTTTACTCAATCTTCTACTTCATTTCAAATCCTGCACATTACGACAAATGTGAGACCCACATCCGGTATCCAATACCCAAGATGAAGAAATAGAAAGATTGACGTCTATAACATAAATACCTGGTGGTGGTGGAATCACTATTCCAAGCTTCTTATCCTCCAGATATTTAGGGCAATTCCTCCTCCAGTGACCCGGCTGGCTGCAGTAGTGACACTCACCCATAGCCACGCCTCCACTAGGCTTCAGGGCTTCCTTGGATTTCGAAACTTTCTTGCGCTTTCCTTTCGAATTAGAGGCAACTGTCTTGCCCTTCTTCTTATGTACCATCATTATGGCCTTGCCCTTTCCTTTGTTGACGCTCTGTTCCGCTCTCTTTAGCATGTTCAATAAGTCAGACAGAGTCTTACTGATCTCGTTCATGTTATAGTTCATGATGAACTGATTATAACTGTCAGGCAACGATTGCAAGACAAGATCAGTAGTCAAATCTTGACCCAATGGGAACCCGAGTCTTTCTAGGTTCTCTATGTACCCGATCATTCGGAGCACAGGAGGGCCTACTGGATTCCCTTCTGTAAGACTACTCTTGAATAATGCTTTAGACACCTCATAGCGCTCATGCCTAGCCTGTTCCTGAAACAATTGTTTCAAGTGTATGATCATATCATAGGCTTCCATATTCTCATACTGCTTCTGAAGCTCAGGAGTCATGGTACAAAGCATGAGGCAAGTCACGTCATTAGAATCATCAATATGTTTCTGACGTGCCCTCACTTCTGCTAGAAGAGACTCGTCTTGTGGTGGTGCTGAATTTTGAGTGTCCAAGACGTACAGCCTCTTTTATTGCTTAAGGACAATCCTTAAGTTTCTGTACCAGTCAAGGAAATCTGTTCCAGACAGTTTATCCTTCTCAAGACAGATCGTAGGGGTGAAGTCGATGCGTTGTTGTTTGCCATTTGGAATTATACAAAACGAGAAATGTGCAATTTTAGTAGTTTTGAAAATTTTAACTATATTCAATAATGGCTAGATCACCAAATATAGCTCCCACTATTTTTCTCGGATTAACAGCCCTCACCATTAATGCGGAAAATATCATTATATTTTCTAGTAGGTCCCCTTTTCACTTCTTCTTGAGCTTGCTTTGGCAAGTCACCCAAGAATTGGTTATTTAGGTAGGAACCATTCCAATTGCATCCTATGCAACTCTTGGGCCAATTAGGTAAATAACTCTTTTATTCTTTATCCCATGGATAACCCCTAATTGTCATGCCTCTAGGCTCATCAATCCAATTAATTCTTGCCTAGTTGCGTCCAACCTCTTGCTTCAACATACACACATTACTAGCTTGTGTCGTCCGCAACACATCATGGTAAATTAAAATAGCCTTGCTTTGGCAAGCCCGAATTTTAATAAACCCTGATCATGAAGGATGTTTTGGCGAGAGAAGGCAAAGCGCAATATTTAATTGAGGGATTTTCTTTTAATTTGTTTGGTTGATCTTATCAACATGGTCTACTTATTTGGATTGGGCTATTTACAATAAAAGACCAACCTTGTTTATTATTATCTTGTTATTGTTTTCGCTAGTATCGCCATACATACAAAATTGAATAACAAGGCATGAATAATAAACATCCACAAACATAAAAAAAAAAAAAACGTGGCATGGATATGGCCCCTAGACTAATGATATTATCAAGCCAATGATAATATCTAATTGCCCTAAAGTGCTGAGCTCATCTCCATGTGCTCCACCATAGTTGCTCGCCTAGGGATGTCTTCTTTGTCTCTTGGCTCCTTTGGTTCTCCGGTCTTCTTCTCCCTGCTCTTGGCTATCATCTAAATATTTCTAATTCTAGCCTAACATCTAGAATAAATAAATAAACAAATAATAAAAGCCTCACACGTTGAGGAGAAAAAGACGATTCGCAGGCCGTAAACCTAATTAATCATTACATTAATTTGATCAGCTCGCAGGCCGTAAACCAAACCACAAAGCAATAAACATCCACAATCCTAGGCCATATCCATACACCATGCAATAAAGCACATAATACAGTTAAAATCATTTTTAACGCGCTTGTTTAATTTTAATGAGATTGGGTAATTAGGGTTACGACAATCCAAGGGGTTCAATCCAACAAGGGGGCCGAACCCCTAGGACCGCAGCCGCCACAAGGCCCGGCCCGAGGCCGGCCGCCCCATTGGCCCGCGGCCTTTGCTTGGTGCGCAAGGGAGGGGGCGGACGGCTAGGGTTTTGGCCCTAGTCTTCCTTCCCTTTTCCTTGTTTCCCAAGCAAGGTTGTTTGCTTATGGATTTAATTCCATAAATTTGTTTCCATAACTGAAAACCCCTTTTCAATCATGTGCCCATGAACCCTAATTTTTCAAGAACTCAATTGTACACATATTATGTGATTAAACTCGCCAATTCTAACATCCAATTTTAAATTGGATCTTGTTCTATTGAATCAAATTCAATTTTGCATCTACTATGCCAATTAATTTCAGTTTTCGCGTAATAAAAAATAAAACGGTGTGTAGACTGAAATCGTTACATATACATCATGTTATGCTCTACGACCGGTGGCTCTGATACCACTGTTGGGTTTTGAAGTAGGTAACGCAGCGGAATAACAAAATTTAATTCCTACTTCAATGCCCACCACGGATCGTCAGGAGCAGACATCATAACATGATAAGAGACATAGTATTGTGTACCTTTTGATTTGTGAGATCACACGAAGAATGATGTCCTCGTCTCTACGGTTGATCCACGTCTAGAGGTGAGATCTAGATTCTTCCTTCAAACAAGTTCTAGCTTGAACCCGGAGGAAGAGGGAAGAAGATCAAAGGAACAAGAGGAGGTTCGGCCTCCTCTTTGAGCCGACGGGAAGGGGCGGACGGTCTAGGGTTTCTGCCCTAGCTTGCCTTGCTCTCTCTTTTTCTCTCTCCCACTCTCTTTGTTATGTCTAATAACAGTTAGGTGGGAAGGAAGCTAAAGCCTCCTTTATATACTCCAACAACTCCTTGTTGTTTCCATAAAAGAGCTTCCTAATTCTAGATAAACTAGAACTATTCCCTTCCTTGCAAATTAGTCCTACTAAGTTTGCAAGGTGTTGGACAATGATCCTTCTATTAATTAATCAATATTAATTAATTCAAAATCTAGCTCTACTCTATTTGACGTGTGACCCCATAGGTTTCTATATAGTCGGTAGTAACTCTTACTAACATGGAGCGGTGTCAAGCAACACATCCATGCCACCCAACCAATAGAAATAGTCAGTGATCCCGACAAACATCTTGTGCCCAATATGTAATATTGCACTATCCCTTTGTCTCCGTATCCGGATTGAACACGAGACATACATCGTCACACTCGTATACCCAATCCATGGTTCCTCGATTCTGGGAATATGTTTATGCTTGCAGATAACATCAATATCTTCATATTAATTTATTTGAGTCTGGCCAGAAATTCAATAAGCCTCATCCCTCGAGTGGCCGTGGATATTTACCCTCATTATGTGGGAGGGACAAATCCTATCTACATCACTACGATCTCTAATCTTGCTTCCTATCACGCCCGATAGCTATCTTTATGATTACCCAGTTACGGTGTAACGTTTGATAACATCAAAGCGCAATATTCCACAACTAGAGTATATAGTGACTTCAAGTCTAAGGATTGCAAATATATTAGCACTACGAAAAGCGATTGTGACTTGACATAATCTAATGTATCATCTTCTTTGTGGGTCAATCCAGTATGTCATTACTCCTAATGCATACCCATGTGTTAGAATTGATATCTCCATATCAATCTTCCCACATACTAGTCTATACTTGATCGTCCTATTAATCAGTATAGTGGACTAGGGATATTTAAGATAAACAACACATTTTATTTAAGGACTTCATTATATTAAATATCACAATATATAATAAACGATTATTCTAGCCAAAACAATGTTCATACTAAATCTACGATTGCCTCTAGGGCATCTATTCCAACACAATATTTATGTTGCCTTAGTTTTAAGCTTTTGTGTAAGAACAATACTTCAGTTTTTAGTTAGGTCTTGTTGCTGTTAGAGCAGCAGGCTTCATGCCCAGCTGCTGGTAGTCTTTGGTTGTTTGGTTCTCTGTAATATTGCTTTTGTGTATTCCTGCTTTTGGTTTATGAAATTCTCTCTTTTCACAAAAAAAATGCTATATCTTCTCTCTCCCACACAACTCCTACCACATTACTCCTCTTTCCCACTTTTGTTCTTTTTTCATCTTGGGTCTCTAAAATATCCAATAATTATAATTTAGCCTCATTGTTTTGAACCACTATAATTGTGTCCTTATGAAAATATAAAAACAACAACATATTGCTCAAATAATTTTGAGGATAAAAATTGAAATTTGAATAGTACGAAGTTCCAACGGAAACGTACTAGTCTATTAACTCTATTCTATAAAACATCATGGTTTGATTTTAATATGTCTTTTAGGCCTTTAGATCAAATCAGCCACAACCCTTAGATCTCACATATCCACTTATATTTAGAACCACCACTTTTGTAACTTCCCCACACTTTCTCCACACATCTTTAACTTACCCCATTTTTACTCTCTTTCACCCGAACTTCTCACATGGTGGCTCGAAAAAATTTCCAGTTTCTATTAATTTCATCCTCTTTTTGTTGTCATTTACTTTTTACATCACAAGTGTGAGAAATGTTTCAAAAAAAATCATTTTAAATAGAAGATGCCGAATATAGGCATTGAATTTCTTAATGTTTTTTGAGGTAGTGCCCTCGGGCACGAGCTATCCCCTAGTCTATTCTATAAAACAATATGGTTTAACTAACCTATGGCTTTTCAGCCTTTAGATTAAATAAATCAGCTCCAGCCCTTAGATATCACCAACCGCCCACATAACTACCCACTACTTAACTACCCACTTAACTACCCACTACTTGAAAATTATGCCCTCTCTCTCGGATTAATATACGTAATTATCAAAAGTGTGTAAGAACATGAGTTGATGTATATCATATAAAATTACCGGGGACGTCATTTTCATCTTCTCCTCAAGCAAAATCGATTATGAAACATGTTTTTCGGGTAGTGCCCTCGGGCACGGGTAATCCCCTAGTCTTCACTATAACTCCTTAGGATGTGTAAAGATCACACGATTAACTATAATCATCCATTGTTATCAGGGGTGGAGCCACCCAGGGCATGGGTGGCACTTGCCGGAATTTTCAAAACCTCTACTTATACTCTTTATTTGGATATTTTGGTGGTTGTGCGCTTTTATTAACTACACGAGTGCTCCTATTGGATCCCAACACTTGCTCAAATGTCCATATAATAGCGGGGAATGGATGATTAGGCACATGGGTGTGTCACATCAGACATGACAGGTCACATCAAGCTATAGGAGTGTGTCACATCAGACATGACATACTCCACAGGCCTCCTCAACCACCTCAACCTTCTTTCCCCGTCCGGTCTGTTCCGTTATCTCCTTGAGGGAAACCCTCGGACTGATCTCCGTTTGAGCACGCCCCAGTCTTCCGTTCATCTCGGCACCGGTCCCATTCAACTCAGATTGAAAATTCGTGTCCAAACCCAAAAGTTCACGGAGAACGCATTCCCACACGCTGCAGGAAGTTTCTGCTACCCCGTCACCATGCTCCACGCGACTCCACGCTCGGCTGCTCCTTCTACGCGTTCGACTTAGCCACGAATCAGGCGTGGCTCCTATGCGAGTCGCGTTAGCCATCCCAACCGCGTGTTCCGCTCCAACACCGTTCCAACAGTCCCCGGCTCACCTCGTCATCTCTGATATCTGTCAGTTCATTTCTCATAGATTGTTTCTATTACCGATGCCGCAGCTCAATCATAGGTATCATAGGTGATTTGGTTAGGGCTTCCAATGGACTCCATCGTCGCAGCCCTTGCTCTGCATTTCTTTAGCATCTCATTCTGATCATCATCACAGGTCCTTAGTCCACATCATCATCTTCTCAACTTTCCGTTTATAGAGCTTTTATTCATACCAGAGGAGGATGTATGTCATTGGAGACCTAATTGATTTTGGTCTATTTGTGGATGGCTCCCCTGGTTCATTATTAACTTTACTAGAGCCCCCAACAGTTCTGTTATTAGCTCTATGTGGACAGTCACTTCATGGATTGTTCCATTTGACACTAGGTCGGTCAAATTATTTTACTGACAATAACTTCACTCCAGTTTTGAACCGGATCGGACCGGTTCCCGTGGTTTTTCGACGTTCTGAAGCTGTTTTTTGTGATCCGATTTTCCAGAATAGGAGTTCTTGGATTGATTATTGGTACTCTTGGGTTTACAAGCCCTCGTTCATGGTTGTATCGGCACCTCGTCTCGGCTCACACCGTCTCCACTTGGCTCTGTTACGTGATATCAGGTTTTCGACGTCAACATGTCGGTAAACTGTATGTTTTCTGTTTCCACGTAAATGACATGTCCCGTAATGTAGGAGGCAGCGGGGAGGCAGAGGAAGACCACGAGCGATGTAATCTCGTGAGCTTCTTTCAAGGGGCGGAGAGGAGTCCGAACCATTATCGTCTCATATGCAGCTGCTATGGATGGTGCAACATCCTCATGCAACCAAAAAAGTAAATAAAAAAAATCAACATATGCTTTAGACAATTTAAATTTAAATGACTATTTAAATATCTGCATTATAAAACTATGTGGGAGAAACAGTTGGGGTGGCTTTGGGCCCTGTGACCGAAAAGCATGCCTGGCCCTTACTGTTCTTTTCCCTAAAAGAGAGGGTTTGGGCTGAGAAACTAGGACAAACAGTTGTTAGGGCCGGGCTTCGGCTTTAGAACTTCAGCGGACCGACCTGACATGTTACACAAATTAAAAAAATGTATTTACCTGATTAGTCATTCATCATTAGCATCTAGAGGTTTTTTCTGACTTGCTTCTTTCTTAGAAGAAATTCACTCTTAGAAGAAAATATACAAGCTTTAGGGAAGGGTAAGGGGCTTGGAGTTTAAGTATTTATGTGCTTGGGTGTCAAACTAGGCATGTTACTGGGCTGAGGTAGTACTTGGGACTTGCTAAACTAGTCAAGCTCCAGACCGGGCCTGGAAAGAGCCCGGCCCAAGGACACCCCAGGAATAGCTATCCCAACACAAATGGGTATAAATAGAAGAATTCTGAAGGAAAAATTTAAGCCAAGAAAAAATATCCAAATCTGGGGAGCTTACAGGTTTGAGAAGGGTAGTTTTAACGCCCCAAGGCGAGACGACATTGGTACGAATGTTGTCTTTTGCCCATTCACAAGCCAAGTTCTTGGTCAACTGATTGATCGCGCGTAAAAATTAAAATAAAATATGGGTAAAAGAAATTTTGCACCCTCGTGGTTTGGATTATATACAAAAAACCTCCTGCTGTTTGGGGATATACAAAAACCACCCTGAGAGTGCATGCACGTTAGAAAAAAAAAACCCTCTTTCAATGTCAGGTTGAAATTGACTTTTTTGTGACTATTACCCCTCTATCATGGCAATTACTTAAACCCCTTGCAACTACCATGTATTAACAGTTTTATTAGGACAACTATTCCCTTTATTAATATATTTAATTAAAACTTAATTATTATCATATTTACATTACATTTTAACATGATTGCATCAGCACTGTGTATGTTAAAGGACCATTATACCCCTAGTCACTGTTCATCTGGAAAAATACCACCCCTGGACATTGTTCATCTGGACAATTTCCACCCCCATTTTACTGTTCATCAGGATAATTTCCACCCCCATGGAAATGAAATTTAAATTTCGTAATATTTGGTGGTTGGCTGAAGACAATTTGCACCCCTCTGCATGGTAAAAAAGAAATCCATTGTTGATCTCTTGACATAAGATATGAACAAACATTATCTATTTTTTGTTGTTTTGCTTGAGCAAGACATGGTACCTAAACAACAAACACATGTTATTGGTATGTAAACACAAAATGCACAAACAATTAATGGTTAAAAAAAAGCAAGAAGTATAAAGTAATGCACTTGCCTTGCTTGTTGCTTGCTTGTTCTTGCTTGGATGATCTTAGCTAAAGAGAGAGCTTTGAGTTTGGAGTGATGGAATTGTGTTGTGGGGATGACAATAAATAGCAATTGTCAATGTTATGGGGGAAACTTTTGGGATAAATTATTGGAGGGAAATAAGAGGAGGGTGTTATTGGAGAGAAGTAATTGTAGGGAAGACTTTATGGAGGCTAGTTCTTGGAGGTTGGCTAGGTTGTTGGAGAAAAAATAGTAATGTTTGTTCATATTTTATGTCAAGAGATGAACACTGGGTTTCTTTTTTACCATGCAGAGTGGTACAAATTGTCTTCACCCAATTTAACTTCATTTCCACGGGGGTGGAAATTGTCCAGATGAACAGTAAAAATGGGGGTAAAAATTGTCCAGATTAACAGTGTCTAGGGGTGGTATTTGTCCAAGTGAACAGTGACCAGAGGTATAATGGTCATTTTAACATACAAAATGCTGATGCAATCGTGTTAAAATGTTATGTAAACATGATAATAATTAAGTTTAATTAATATATTGATAAAAGGCATAGTTATCCTAATAAAACTGGGGTAAAAGACAAAATTCACCCTCCTTAGATGGGTTATATACAAAAACAACCTCATTGTTCGGGGATATACAAAAACCCCCTATCAGCTCAAGGTGACTAACATCAACTAACGGAACATAATAAATACCCATTTTACCCTCAAATGAAAAACAATTACCCTACTATATAATTTTTTTGTCCCCTTATCCCTTCATTCTACCATCTCTGCTTTCTATCTCTCTTTCTCTTCTCTTCTCCCACTTCATCCGTCTCTCTCTCTCTCTCTCACTCTCCTAACCCTAGCCGCCACCCACCTTATCTCCCCCTTCCACCTTTGTTCATCTCCATCGATCACCATCACAATCATCAACACCCACAACCAAAGACCAACCCAACCACCAACATATCTCGTCCCTCTCTCATTATCTCTCTCTCTCTCTCTCTCTCTCTCTCACGGATAACCTGTTCCGAAGACCAACCCAGCCGATGGTGTTTCTGCGTTGCGGGGTGGATGGTTTTAGGAGGAATGGGGTAGTTTTTAGAGGAGGACGATGCTGATTGTGGGTTCGCTGCCGAAATCAGCGGCAGTGGAGGTTTTCGTTCGGCGAGTTTTGGGTTGATCCACGGTGGTGGTTATGGGTTTCAGACGATGGTGGTTGTGACCGAAACCGCTTGAGGCCTCGGCTGCGTTCAAGGGAAACTGCGGTGGCAAATATTAGGTTCAGGTCTTTGGGTTGGTCTGGTTCTGGGTCTGTGTTCTCGACGGAAACCCAGCAACCAACACGAAAATTGGTGTGTTGCAGATGGTTATTCTGAATCGCCGTCCACCACCACCGCCGCCATACCTGGCGACCACGAACTAGCACGCCAATTTTGAACATTCTTGGTTGAGTCTCGTGTTTCTATTCACCCTTTTTTGTTGAAAGCCATGTTTTTTACTACTCAGTGCTCGTATAGTGATGATGTGTTGTCCCAATTTGTTGATTTTCTCAACCATTTACTCAAATTAAGGAACCTCCAAGATTTTGCCCTTTTCCATGGTTATATTATTTCAGGTTTCCTGTCCCCCAATTTTTTCAGGAAAGTCATCTTCTTTAATTGGTCATGTTATATGGTGAGTACCGGTTAGTTCTTAAGTGGAACCTTCAAGACTCTTTTAGTGAGTCTTGCTAGATTTATAGAGCTTGGCATTTGTGTTGGTGTTGGCGCTGGTGGTGGCGCCGGTGGGGTGGTGGTGATATTGCTGGTGGTGTTGAAGAACACCAAGAACACCAAAAACAATAAATGTATGGACATTTATGTAAATTCACCATTTCAAGGGTATAATGGTCCAAAAGATTGATTTAACAGAAGGGTGCTATTTTTCTAACCTCCATCTACTGACAGGGGGTTCTTTGTCTCTTACATGGGGGTTTTTGTATATTCCCGAACAATGAGGTTGTTGTTTTTTTTATATAACCCATCTAAGGAGGGTGCATTTTGTCTTCTACCCATAAAATTGTTAATAGATGGTAGCTGGAAGGGAATTTTAGTCACCATTAACAGAGGGATTCTTTTGTCTAACGTCCATCCACTCTCCGGGTGGTTTTTTTATATCCCCGAACAACAGAGGTTTTTTTGTACATAATCCAAACCACGAAGATGCAAAATGTCTTTTACCTAACAAATATATAAGTCCAATAAGCACATACCTAAACACAAGCAATGTTGGTTCTTGTAAAATGTATTGAAATACAGTAAGATTCAGGCACCTTTAGTTGCTGCGTAAGAGGAGAGTTCTGGCAGACCAATCCCACCGCCGACAGAGGAGATGAAAACGATACTTGCGACTCCTGAATATTTCAAGAGAGGATATGCTAGCTGAGTAAGATGGTAAGGTGAATCCTTGTTGTTCCTCATAAGTAACGAGTAGTCCTCACAAGTTGTATTCGTTGCGTATTTCAGCATACTTGTAGCGGCATTATTCACATATACACCAATAACTGTTTCAGAAAAAAGGAAATACTGAGTAAGTGACACCCAAGCTCGTAAAACGGAAGACGAAGCATAACTTTCTTTTCACAATAAATATAAAGAGGAAATAAAGTGTAAATTTGCAAAGTAAACCGGGAACTCAAATATAACTGTAAAACTGTAAGAAGTGAACCTGGTGCATCCTGTAAAAATTCTCATTCTTTTGATCTTCCTTTCTCAACTTTCAAACGGGGAGAATTAGTCCCAATCTCTTTCTTCTTCTCTTTCTTAAATATCCAAATCTCATAGAAACTGTATTATTAACTGTGTTGATACGGGGAAGAATCTACTATACTATTACTAGCAGCCATGACCTTAAGTGCCGGCACCCCCCTAAGACTCCTCGCGGCCAGAGAGGTGAGTACATGGAGCGACCCGGCAGGTTGAGACCGAGTTAAAATAAAAACGGGTCGAGTGGACGAAGCCAACACGACCAATCTAATCACAGGCCGAGTGAACAAAGTCAACACGGCAATAATACGCTTCTCCCGTACAACTCTTTCCACTTTACGTTAATTACGCATTATTAATATTTTTCGTGTGACAATATCAAACTAAAACAACTTCTTTAAAAATGCAAGAAAATCTGAAATGAACATGTAAATAAATAATACACTATTCGAGACAATTATTAAAATCAACTTGCGACACGAAAGGAGCTTGGCACGCAAGGCTTGGCATGTTCACTTACTTTACTTCCGTAGCAACTAGCACGTAAGAGCTCCTGCAAATGCACTCTGTCGTCGTCTACAAACCTGTCACTTATAAATTATATTTTCTTATTCAATCAACGTTACAAATCCTACCAAGAATACTTATTTGTCCTTTTAGATAAACCCAACCCCACTAGTTAATTTCCTATCATTTTATTATTTAGAAACAACGTGTCTGTTTTTAAACCACTGTTATTATTATTAATATTATTATTGATTAAAAGTGGTTAACTAATTAAAAGACTTGATATAATAGTAAAAACGAAAACTAGTTTATTTTTATGAAAAAAAAAAATATTATTATTACTATTTTAGTGTATCGTCGAAGTTAAACAACACATCTGATTTTAAACGACTATTAATTGACACTATTAATATTATTACTATCTAAAGGTGGTTAATTGACTAGAAAATTATTTTAAGAAATAAATGATAACTAACAAGTATTTTTATTTAAGAACTAATTCGAAATTTAACGGTAAAAATGATATTTTCGACTACTATGTTTTTAGAGAAATCTCTATACGACACCATAATGTTTATAACTAGTGAAAAGTCGATTTTACAAGTTTTAAACAACCAATCTATAAGCTACGTGATTAAACTATGTTTATTAAACAAAAACGTTTCTATTTTTATTTTTAACAACCCGTTTACAATTACTTCAACCGACTAAATTTTCGAGACGAGAACAAAAGCTACAATTTTAGAAATCATTGTTAACCCAAAATTATTATTATTATTATTATTATTATTATTATTATTATTATTATTATTATTATTATTATTATTATTATTATTATTATTATTATTAACTAAAAGTATGGTTTAATTATATAAACTCTAATTTATATTAAAAATCAACAAATACCTAATTTATATTAAAACAGTTATGTTAAAAGTCAATAGTCCACCTTCTAGTTTCTGAAAATACAAAACAACCCCCCTATGTCATGCTATAAAGTTTATGTAAACTACACTTTAACCCCCTTTCAACAACCAACTCAATTTAGCTCTTCTAATCATGAATTCAGCTACCAAGCTTTGATTTTAATTATGTATAACGACTAAACAGAGAGTATAGAACGTACCTGGGCCAAAAACGGCCGGAATCGGTCAAGAAATGAGGCGGGTCGGAGTCTCACGTTGGAGCAGCCGGAGGTGACTTTCGTGGCTGCCTTTAATGGCTTCCTCAGCCATGTCTGAACCTTCTAATGACTTAGTCGGTCCTCTAGGACCCTACTGGAAGCAGGCGGAGGTCGCGGGTGGCGCTGCATCACTCCGGTGGAGCTTGCCGGAGTTTGGCCGGTTTTAATGGTGAACGGCGGCGATGACGGGGAGGACTCCTGCTACTGCCGCTGCTTGGGGCTCTTTTTCTGGACAGAGGAACCTGGGATAGAGACCAGAGAGATGGATGAAAAGAAATGGAGAGGGAGAAGTGGGTTCTCTTCTCCGTTGGTGGTTGCCGTTGGCAACGATGGCGGTTGCGGTGATGGGTGTGGCTGCTGCCACTTCAGCCTCTGTTTCTGTGGCCCTGGTAGCAGAGAGTGGGAAAGAGAGAGAGAGCCGAAACTGTTGGTGGTGGCTATGTCTTTCTTGGGTTTTTGCCGCCGGCGAAGTTGGCGGCTGTGGTGGTGGTAGTGGCCATCTCCACCTCTGCTTTTGTTGTTGTGGTCTCTTCGAAATCAGAGAGGGTGAATGAGGGAGAGAAAACAGGGGGTTGAAGGTGATGGTGGTGGGTTCTTCTTCTTCGCCAAGAGAGATGCTCGGCGGTGGTGATGATGGGGATGACGGTGGTGGTGATGATGGAGTTGGAGGTGGCTGTTGTGTGGCGAGGGGTGGCTGGAGAGTGGGTTTTACAGAGGAGCTTGGGCGGTTGTTGGAGGCGGCTTTGTTGGAGGTGGTGATGGTAGATTTGCCGTGAAGGCAAAGTAAACCAAGGGAGGTGAAAACTTCCCCCGAAGATTACTTGGAGAGGATGAAGGTTAGGGAGAAATTATAGGGTGGTTTTGTTGTACCACATTGCTAGAAAACAAAGAAAATGTTTTTTTTATTGGATAATGGAAATTGTGATTTGTTTGGGTGTGGTTAGCCTATCGGGTTTCGCGGTGGTCGGATACCCGTTATAACCAAAATTAACTAAAATTTACGAAACGTTACGTATTTATTCTCGAATATTTTCCTAACGATTTCTAGAATCTTACCAAAAATTTCTTAGCTTCAAAATAACACAATATTTCACCCAACTTGTTTGTTTATTTGCTTTGCAACTATATTCTTATTTTAGTCTTCTAAAGTTAACTCACTATTGCTAATATAATGTTTTCTAAAGTTTCGCAAAAATTTCTTAGCTATAAAATTGAAATAATTTACCCAACCTTATTTTTTCCCAAATAAATTTTCTTATTTAAATTCTTAAATTACTATTTTACCCTTGCTATTTAGACGGGGTATTACATCCTTCCCCCCCCCCCCTTAAATGGAGCTTCGTCCTCGAAGCTAATATCACACAACTAAGCAAGATGCTCAAGCAATTATTTATCAGAATAAAGATCACGCAACAGGCAAGTAATTTCACACAGCAATTCATAGCAAACATATATTTTCTTTAACACACATAACATCAAATGAGGTCGTAGTCACATCTATCTACTAAAGTGGTCATAGTCTCATTCGGTTGCTAAGGTTCAGGGTTAAGAACGTCGTAATTCACGTGTATTCCTTCTCTATCGATTCCCCAAGTTACTAGTTCTCATACTGCTGACGACTCCCGTGATAGCTATGCTGAAGTGGCTCCTCCTTAGTTTATTTGTTGATCACCCAAATCTTACAAGCTCTTGAAATACTCTGCCTTCGAGCTTCTGCTTTGATTTGAGTTCATGAACTCTTGATACTTCCTCGCTTTCACCTGGCCATGGTAAAAGCAGGATCTGAGAGCAGCCTGAAGTGCTTCCCAGTTAAAGTTGGACCTTGCCAACAGGGTTCCTTGTGAGTTCCTCCTTCAGAGGTTCACTTCACTTCCTCAAATGAAATACTGCGCAGTTTGACCCTTCGGTCTTCAGGACATTCTATTGTCCCTTTAAATCTTGTCCATTCCCATGATCCAGTCTATTAGTTCAACGGGATCTTCCTTTCCCGTGAAGTCCACTGGGCTCATGTCTGCCACTTCTTTGGCCCACTTGTCTGAGTAGCCCAAACGAAGAACCATACTGTAATTATCCTGAGCCATCCATTCTTGCCGACTCGTCCTGACGTAGCAATGCAGTGGTTTAGCAGTCGTATTCCTATGCTTTATCGTTTCTCATCCTATCATATCTCAAGGGTTTATAATTTCTCACTAATGCACAACTATTAATCCACCAAATATCACATAGTATGTCACATAGGAATCTTACATATAGCTTGGCAATCCCAATAAAAGCAACACGTCATTCACAGTCTAACTTCAATAATTCATACTCAATTATCTATCTCACAATCAATCAGGAATAAACACACAAACCAATCCATATCAGAATACGCAGCATATATCTATTCTCAGTCATACACATATAACTTATCTTCTCAAACACAATTCAGAATTCAATTTGCTCATCTCTTTTCCTCATTACAGGAGTACCATTCCTTGCTAATAACTTATCTCATCAAATAACACAATACTTCTTCCATAATCCAGATTCTAATCCATACTTTTGAATTTCATTCATCAATCAAACAACGAATTTCTATCAAGAAAAATAATACTAAAGGGTGAGGACGGAGATAATCAGGGCCTAGGCTACCCATAACCCCAACGGCTTTTCTAATTTTAATTATCTTGCCCTATATTCATTTTAGGTTACCCTACAGGTTTTATACTGGAACGAACGCTCTGATACAACCTGCAACAACCCCCTTATCCGGCTCGGACAAGACCGGGAGGGCGATGCTAAAAGTAACGGCGGAAATCAAAGGCATAACATCCTAACTCATTTATTTATTACATAATATTAAACTTTACAAAAGTCTCTAGACATTACACAAGCGTTTCCGAAACTACTACATTATTCTTGCTATGTAGATTGAATTCTACTCGTGGTGAAATTCAACTATGTGAGTCTCGTACCCAGCATCACCTTAGTCTTCAGCTCCTAACCTGCGGTGGGAAGAAAAACAGGAACCGCAGTTTTCAAAGTCAGCATGGAAATACTGAGTAAGTGACATCCAAGCTCGTAAAACTGAAGACGAAGCATACCTTTCTTTTCACAATAAATATAAAGAGGAAATAAAGTGTAAATTTGCAAAGTAAATCGGGAACTCAAATATAATTGTAAAACTGTAAGAAGTGAACCTGGTGCATCCAGTAAAAATTCTCATTCTTTTGATCTTCCTTTCTCAACTTTCAAACGGGGAGAATTAGTCCCAATCTCTTTCATCTTCTCTTTCTTAAATATCCAAATCTCATAGAAACTGTATTATTAACTGTGTTGATACGGGGAAGAATCTACTATACTATCACTAGCAGCCATGACCTTAAGTGCCGGCACCCCCTAAGACTCCTCGCGGCCAGAGAGGTGAGTACATGGAGCGACCCGGCAGGTTGCGACCGGGTTAAAATAAAAACGGGTCGAGTGGACGAAGCCAACACGACCAATCTAATCACAGGCCGAGTGAACAAAGTCAACACGGCAATAATACGCTTCTCCCGTACAACTCTTTCCACTTTACGTTAATTACGCATTATTAATATTTTTCGTGTGACAATATCAAACCAAAACAACTTCTTTAAAAATGCAAGAAAATCTGAAATGAACATGTAAATAAATAATAAACACTTTTCGAGACAATTATTAAAATCAACTTGCGACACGAAAGGAGCTTGGCACGCAAGGCTTGACATGTTCACTTACTTTACTTCCGTAGCAACTAGCACGTAAGAGCTCCTGCAAATGCACTCTGTCGTCGTCTACAAACCTGTCACTTATAAATTATATTTTCTTATTCAATCACGAGTTTAATTATAACGTTACAAATCCTACCAGGAATACTTATTTGTCGTTTTAGATAAACCCAACCCCACTAGTTAATTTCCTATCATTTTATTATTTAGAAACAACGTGTCTGTTTTTAAACCACTGTTATTATTATTAATATTATTATTGATTAAAAGTGTTTAACTAATTAAAAGACTTGATATAATAGTAAAAACGAAAACTAGTTTATTTTTATGAAAAAAAATATTATTATTACTATTTTAGCGTATCGTCGAAGTTAAACAACACATCTATTTTTAAACAACTATTAATTGACACTATTAATATTATTACTATCTAAAGGTGGTTAATTGACTAGAAAATTATTTTAAGAAATAAATGATAACTAACAAGTATTTTTATTTAAGAACTAATTCGAAATTTAACGGTAAAAATGATATTTTCGACTACTATGTTTTAGAAAAATCTCTATACGACACCATAATGTTTATAACTAGTGTAAAGTCGATTTTACAAGTTTTAAACAACCAATATATAAGCTACGTGATTAAACTATGTTTATTAAAAGTTTTTAACAAAAACGTTTCTATTTTTATTTTTAACTACCCGTTTACAATTACTTCAACCGACTAAATTTTCGAGACGAGAACAAAAGCTACAATTTTAGAAATCATTGTTAACCCAAAATTATTATTATTATTATTATTATTATTATTATTATTATTATTATTATTATTATTATTATTATTATTATTATTATTATTATTATTATTATTATTATTATTATTATTATTATTATTATTATTATTTTAACTAAAAGTATGGTTTAATTATATAAACTCTAATTTATATTAAAAATCAACAAATACCTAATTTATATTAAAAATGTTATGTTAAAAGTCACTAGTCCACCTTCTAGTTTCTGAAAATACAAAACAACCCCCCTATGTCATGCTATAAAGTTTATGTAAACTACACTTTAACCCCTTTTCAACAACCAACTCAATTTAGCTCTTCTAATCATGAATTCAGCTACCAAGCTTTGATTTTAATTATGTATAACGACTAAACAAAGGGAATAGAACGTACCTAGGCCAAAAACGGCCGGAATCGGTCAAGAAATGAGGTGGGTCGGAGTCTCACGTCGGAACCGCCGGAGGTGACTTTCCTGGCTGCCTTTAATGGCTTCCTCAGCCATGTCTGAACCTTCTAATGACTTAGTCGGTCCTCTAGGACCCTACTGGAAGCCGACGGAGGTCGCGGGTGGCGCTGCATCACTCCGGTGGAGCTTGCCGGAGTTTGGCCGGTTTTAATGGTGAACGGCGGCGATGACGGGGAGGACTCCTTCTACTGCTGCTGCTTGGGGCTCTGTTTCTGGACAGAGGACCCTGGGATAGAGACCAGAGAGATGGATGAAAATAAATGGAGAGAGAGAAGTGGGTTCTCTTCTCCGTTGGTGGTTGCCGTTGGCAACGATGGCGGTTGCGGTGGTGGGTGTGGCTGCTGCCACTTCAGCCTCTGTTTCTGTGGCCCTGGTAGCAGAGAGTGGGAAAGAGAGAGAGAGAGCAGAAAGTGTTGGTGGTGGCTATGTCTTTCTTGGGTTTTTGCCGCCGGCGAAGTTGGCGGCTGTGGTGGTGGTAGTGGCCATCTCCACCTCTGCTTTTGTTGTTGTGGTCTCTTCGAAATCAGAGAGGGTGAATGAGGGAGAGAAAACAGGGGGTTGAAGGTGATGGTGGTGGGTTCTTCTTCTTCGCCGAGAGAGATGCTCGGCGGTGGTGATGATGGGGATGACGGTGGTGGTGATGATGGAGTTGGAGGTGGCTGCTGTGTGGCGAGGGGTGGCTGGAGAGTGGGTTTTACAGAGGAGCTTGGGCGGTTGTTGGAGGCGGCTTTGTTGGAGGTGGTGATGGTAGATTTTCCGTGAAGGCAAAGTAAACCAAGGGCGGTGAAAACTTCCCCCGAAGATTACTTGGAGAGGATGAAGGTTAGGGAGAAATTATAGGGTGGTTTTGTTGTACCACATTGCTAGCAAACAAAGAAAAGGTTTTTTTTATTGGATAATGGAAATTGTGATTTGTTTGGATGTGGTTAGTCTATCGGGTTTCGCGGTGGTCGGATACCCGTTATAACCAAAATTAACTAAAATTTACGAAACGTTACGTATTTATTCTCGAATATTTTCCTAACGATTTCTAGAATCTTACCAAAAATTTCTTAGCTTCAAATTAACACAATATTTCACCCAACTTGTTTGTTTATTTGCTTTGCAACTAAATTCTTATTTTAGTCTTCTAAAGTTAACTCACTATTGCTAATATAATGTTTTCTAAAGTTTCACAAAAATTTCTTAGCTATAAAATTGAAATAATTTACCCAACCTTATTTTTTCCCAAATAAATTTTCTTATTTAAATTCTAAAATTACTATTTTACCGTTGCTATTTAGACGGGGTATTACATTAATAGTGGATAAGGTGGGGACAGGTGGACTTGGGGGAGCTCACGATTGTGGATGGTCTAATGCCCTTTTATTGACTCTCATTGGATTTTGCTCTAGTTCGCAGTATTGGCTCTGCCATCGATTGTTGTAATGATCTCTTATTTTTAATTACGGGAGAACCAGAGACCACAGGGCACTACCCAAAACAATTATGCAATGCAATTTTTTTTTATAGTTTATGGGTAACTGTATTGGCTATAGTTTTGTGATTTTTTAATTACGTGAAAACTGTATTGGCTATAGTTTTGTGATTTTTTTAGTTACAGTTACTGTTTTTATGTTTACTTTGAAG
Organism: Linanthus parryae; assembly: GCA_023055425.1. NCBI lineage: Eukaryota > Viridiplantae > Streptophyta > Magnoliopsida > Ericales > Polemoniaceae > Linanthus > Linanthus parryae. Next base: position 1,849,431 of record JALGPY010000035.1, on the reverse strand, counting down.
ATCTTAACAAAATTAATGATAATTAACAACATATATTTTCAAAAGATGTCTATATGATTTTGAAGTACATTTTTTATGCATCAATGTTCTTTTAAGTCTCAACACCTTATATTTCAAAAGCCTCAAAGTGCAAGTGCAATTGAAAGCCTATTAAATTTTCAACACAATGGGGTAGTGGTTGGGTCCCATGATAGTACTCAGTGAGTGGGTTGTGCCTTTATGGTTGATTTTTTGATTGTGGTTATTCAATTGGGGGATGAGGGTTTTTTTTTTTTTTTATTTCAAGTGGGAGGAGGTTGATCCCACCTTTGGGGCGCTATAAAAAATAATGGGGGAACTTATCATTTTGAGCAATAAAATTCATTATCACACCTATATTTCAAGATATTTCAAAAAATGTATTAACTAGGGGTTGAAATTCATTTGATATAACGGACTAAAAGGCATTTCAAAATCAACCGTCCTAATATGTTATTTTATAGATAAGATATTTCAAAGAAATTCAAAAGAAAAAATTGCAAGAGTTTCTCTTATTTTAAAGTTTAAAGTCTTTTTGGAGGTTCCGAAACGTGAAACAGAGTACAATGCGATTAGATTTAGTACTACAACTTTGTATGGTTTTCGAGATTCTGTAATAAATGGTTTTCAATATTTTATAACAAAACAATAAAATGTAGTTGTAATGTAAGCAATAAAAAGGTTAAATTGCACCGGAGGTACCCATAGTTTGAAAAAACTGTGAGTTAGGTACACATAGTTTCAATTTCAGCAACCCCAATTCCAAACTTTGAAAATCCATGCAATCAGGTACCCAACCCAACCTTCATCCAATTTTTTTGACGGAATCAAAGACGAATTGTCCTTTCAATTTCACACATAAAGTGTGTAAAATTACAATTGTTACCTTCAAATATAAATTTTATACAAAAACACCACAATTTTATTTTATTTTTTTCCGTAGTCATGAAAATGAAAAATATGCTCAATTAAAGTGTTTTTTTTTTAAATTACAAATATCTCTCCAGGATTGAGGATAAATGGATATTTGTAATTAAAAAAAGACACTTTAAGTGAATATACTTTTCATTTTCATGACAATGGAAAAAAAAATCAAATGATGGTATTTTTGTATAGAGTTTATATTCGACGATAATAATTAGAATTTTACAAACTTTATGTGTGAGATTGAGAGATTATTATAGTCTTCTCATACAGATTTATCAAAAAAATTGAACGGAAGTTGGAGTTGGGTACCTGATTGCATGAGTTTTCAAAGTTTAGGACTGTGGGCGCTGAAATTGAAACTATGGGCATTTAATCCACGATTTTTTTCAAACTATGATACCTCCGGTGCAATTTAGCCTAATAAAAATTACTGTCGTTCTCTCCAACTTCGAGTTGACTACTCTTAAATGGTGATATCATGCCCCAACTCCCAAAACGTTTTCACCAGTTACTAGATTGTCCCCATGAAGTAATGATTGGATGAAACACTCTCTTTCATATTAAAAAAACATTACCCACATATATTTCAGAAGTATTTCATTAAATGGGTGTGATCCAAGGCTTGAGATTCATTTGATCAAATGGACGAAAAGCCAATGTAAAGTCAAACGTCCTAATTTGTTATATAGATTTGAAGTCAGACGTCATATGTATAACTTTTAATAACATTACGTAACATGTACACGCATCGCGTTGCCCATATTCTAGTTTCGGTTATGCAGTCTATGATTGTGTTTGAGAACATTCTAATTTTACAATAGGTTTGAATGCAAAATGTTCTAAAAACATTTATTACAATCTCAAAAATGTTCATGTTGATATCTATTCCTAGCACATTTGACATCAAAGCTAGGTAACACAAAAGGCTTGTATACTAGCAGCCACCACCTGCAGTTTATCCACCATCAACGCAAATGACTTTTCTTGTAATGTAGGAGGCAGAGGGGAGAGAGAGGAAGGCCACAAGCGATGAAATATCTTTAGCTTATGCGAGTGGACGGAGAGGAGTCCAGACCATTATTTTCTCATATGTCGCTGCTATGGATGATTCAACATCTTCCTGCAACAAAAATAAATTCAATATCTTAGGATTATGTTTTAGAAAACTTAAAAAAAATCAAGAACATTTAAATATCTGCATTATAAATTTTTGTAGAGCAACATATGGGGGGCCTTTCGGTCCTGTGATTGGAAAGCCTGCATGACCCTTACTGTTGGTCCTATTTTCAATAGTAAGGGTCGGGCAGACTTTTTGTTCAGAGGGCCGAAATCCAACCCATATTGTCGCCCTAACAAAAATTTATAAGGCAACTGCTAAAATGTCCTTTAAATTTTAAGTTGTCTAAAGCATAATATAAGATGTTATTTTTTTTTTTGTTGCACGAAGATGTTGAATCATCCATAGCAGCCCATATGAGAAGATAATGGTCCGGACTCCTCTCCGTCCACTGGAAGAAGGTAACGATATTTAATTGCTCGTGGCCTTCCTCTGCCTCCCCGCAGTACGAGGCATGTGATTTACGTCGATGGTGGATACACTACAGGTGGTGGGTGCTAGTATACAAGTGTTTTGTGTTACCTAGCTTTGATATCAAATGTGCTATGAATAGATATCAACATGAATATTTTCGACATTTAATAATAAATGGTTTTCGATTATTTTTCATTCAAACCGATTGTAAAATTAGAATGTTCTCGAATACAAGAATAGATTGTATAACTGAAACTAGAACCTATGCACACGCGATGAGTGTACATATTACATAATGTTGTACATATTACATAATGTTACTAACAAGAGCATCTCCAATCCCATGGGTGGAGGGTGGGCGGCGGGGGGCGTATAAAAATATGGTTCAAGTCCGACCCCATGAGGGGCTGGGGAGGGAGATGGGGTGCTATGAGGAGAAATTTACTTGGTTGTGGGATGTTTAGGGGGGGGGGCATTTCTCTATGGACATTTTCCTCCCCTATATGCGTTACAATGGATAGGAGAAAAATTAGTTGGAGATGAGTTGTTGTTTGGAGTATAGGGGATGGGAGGGGGAAGGGAAAATGGTGGGCCCGTGAGGGGTGGTGGTGGTGCGAGTGGGGGAAGGGAGAAAATGGCATGGTTTGGAGATGCCCTAAAAGTTATACATATAAAGTTCGACTTCAAATCTATATGAAAAATTAGGACGGTTGACTTTAAAATGACTTTTAGTCCATTAGATCAAACGAATCTAAACCTTGGATTACACCAGTTTTAGGAAATAATTTTGAGTTATAAATAGGGTAGCTCTTTTTTAATATCAAAGAGAGATTTTCTTCCAATCATTAGTTCATAGGGACCATCTAATTGGTAGTGGAAAAGGTTTTAGGAGTTGGGGCATGTGACCACCATTTAAGAGTAGTCTACTCAAAAGTGGAAAGAACACACACTAACTTTTTACTACTTAAATTAATACTAATTTGATTGTTTTGTTACAAAAAAATTAAATGATTTACAATGCAAATGTAATACCCCGTGTTTAACAAAAGGGCAAATTGGTAATTTTAAAAGTGATAATTAAATTTTAGGTGGCGAGAAGTAATTTTGATAGTTTTTAGAAAAATTTATTAATTGGGAAAGTCGGGTGAAAATTTAAAACAATATCCTTAGTTCTTACGCGATTCTTTTAATTTTTCTACACTTTCTCGCGTTAACAACCACCGCATTAACTCATACACTTGCCACACCTTAAAACTTCCCTTTTCAAACTCTTAAAATAAAACCCAGCTTTTGTTTTTTTTTCTCCATCTTCTTCTTTCTTTTTCTTCACGACAACGGCATCCTCGCCGCCCTCAAATCCAACGCCGCCCTCAACTCACCGCCCTCACCTCACCGCCCTCACCCACTCTATAAAACCCAGATCACTCCACCCCTGCATCCATCAGCAGCCACCACCACTCTCTCTCTCACCTCTTTGTCTTCTCCGGCAACAACCACCGAGACCCCCACAAACAACCACCACCACAACTCGACACCATCAACCTCTCCACCTCTGCCTCATCCTCGATGTCCCTCTGTCTCTCTGATCACTAACGAGCAGCAACAGCAGCATAAAACAGTGGTGAAGCCACCACTGCCGCCACCATTGCCGACGACAAAACAGCCACCACCACCTCTGTTTTCTTTTCCTCCACTCGTATTCCCCTCTCTCTCTTATTACCCTCTCTGATCTGAACCCAAAGGAAGAAAGGAGAGAGTAGCAGCAGCAGAAGCCGCCGCATCAGGAGACCACCAGTCGCCGCCGTCCTCCATTGTTTCCGACGGGGAAGCTTGCCGGAGTGAACCAGCTCCACCCACTCCCTCTCGTCCCTTCCAGGCGACTCCCAGGGGACCGACCGGTATAGCAGAAGGCTCAAGCACAGCCAAGGAGGCCATTAACGTCGCCGTCAAGCTCCATCACCGGCGGAAATTTCGACGACTCGACCCGTCGCGTTCTTCGATCATTTCTCACGCTTCTTGACTTCGGTATGATCTAAACCTTCTCCTTATTCATTATTTACTGTCAAAGTTGAATTTTGGTGGCTGAAAGTTGCATTTGGATTGGGCTGGGTTGGGTTTGCCGTGAGTTATGGTGTAGGGGTATGTTTTTGTCATTTTCAGAAAGTTATTGGGGTGGGGGAGAAATTGAATTTTAGGGAATCTTTAGGGGGGCTTCCATGGTTGATTTCTTTCATATTATTATTAGTTTGTTTAAAGCTATTTTTAATATTTGTCTAGTATATTTTGTTGCAAAAAAAATAAATAATGGAATGGGGTTTTAGTAAAAAGAAGATGTAATTTAGTAATTAGTTATAATAAATATTTTCTTGGAAAATAAAATAAATATGTGTTTTAGTAATGGGAAATCATAATCTTTTCTTCAAAAATAAGTCATAAAATAGTATTATGTGATAATGTTTGTTCTAGTAAACCATCACTTTAGTTTATTAAGTCGCGACTTTCAAATATTAATAAGTTAATATTTTTTTGGCAATAAATATTCTTATAAATATCATTATCTTTAGAAATAGTCTTTAAGTATTACCTGGTTGCTTTGATAAATAATTACAAGTTTCGTCTTACTTATCTGGTGTCAAATATGTTTCTAAAATACTTCTTAATAATAAGAATATGATTGGACTTGGGAATTCATTAGGGGTTATTGGGACAAACTTAGTTTCGACCTAGTCAGATAAGCATTATTGCATTTGTTTATAAGAAATAACACTGTTGTGACTAGATATTTCTAAAATTGTAGGAGACGGATTCGTTGACATAGGATTCATCGACCATCCTACGTATTGACTGCTGACCCGAATTCAGGTGAGATTACATGCTTAGCTTAGCGTGCCTAGCTCATTTCGTGTCATACTTTGACTTTAATTTCCGTCTCAAAATATATATTTGTGGATTACATTTGTCGAACGTGATTTTATACCTGTCTCAAAACTATATAGTTATGTGTTTCTTCCTGTCAAACTTTGACTTGTAAATATTGTTCTCGGAAATTCTCACGGAATAATAATTCGCTAATAACGTAAAGTGGAACACCGCACGTACCAGATTCGGTTACTATTCGGGAGGCCCTTTGTTGGCCATTGTTATTGAGGAGGCCCGTTGTTGGCCATTGCTATTTGGGAGGCCCTTTGTTGGCCATTGAGGAGGCCCTTTGTTGGCCATTGTCATTAAGGAGGCCCTTTGTTGGCCATTACTGTTTCCGGTACCGTGCTCAACAATTGGATTCTTCGATTTTTTAACTGGAAGCTAATAAATGGATTTATATTCTAATTGGAAACTGGAACTTATGAAGGACTTAATTGAAATGTTTACAGCTTTTGATATTGTCATCCGTGATTTGATTATCACTGTTGCTTTTACCGTTGCAAACTCTGATAAAGTTTTACTTATTCTCTGTCACTTTTACTTTATTTAATTTATGTCTCAGTAGTTTATATCATCTTTCCTGTTTTACATGCTAAGGTGTATCTCACTCAGTATTTGTTGCTGACTTTTGAAAACTGCGGTTCCTGTTGTTTTCTTCCCACCGCAGGTCTAGGAGCTGGAACTTAAGGAATAGAAGGGGCGCGAGACTCACCTAGACTGATAATGTCATAATTAGTTTCTAGTCTTGTTAAGTTGTTTTGTAATAATAAGCACCTATTGTATAAAACTCTTGCTTAATGTTTTATAATATAAGTTCTTGTTGTGGAATATATATTGCTTTTGATCTCCGCCACTTCTATTAAGCATCGCCCTCTCGGTCTTGTCCCGAGCCGGATAAGGGGGTTGTTGCAGCTAAGGTTAATTATGGATATGTATTTCTAAATGTAATCACATATACTCTAATTCACGCTTCGGGAACTTCCAAACCGACTTTAAAATGTAAAAATAACAGAAACTCTTGCATTTTTTTCTATTGAATTTCTGTGAAATATCTTATTTATAAAATAACATATTAAGACGGTTGACTTTAAAATGCATTTTAGTTCATTAGATCAAATGAATATCAACCCTTAGTTAATACCTCTTTAAGAAAATACCTTTGAAATATAGGTGAGCTAATGTTTTTTATTGCTCAAAATAATAAGTTCATACATCATTTTTGTTAGTGCTCCAAAGGTGGGACCAACCTCCTCCCCCAATTGAATCACCTTAATCAAGAAATCAACCACAACGACACAACCCACTCACTGTGTACTATCACATGACCCAACCACTACCACACTGGGTTGAAAATTTAATAGGCATTCAACTGCACTTAAACTACTCTACTTGGAAAAACAAGTTGCTGAGATTTAAAAGAACATTATTGTATGAAAAAATTACTTCAAAATAGTATATATATCTTTTTAATGGAAATATATGTTGTTAATTATCATTAATATTGTTATGATCTTTAAGTGAACATAAATACATTAATAGTAACTAAAAAAATTCAAAAGTACAGCCAAAGCAATTTCACACCAAATGCAATTATTTCTTACGCAGAGACAACATCTTGGATTCTGGTTGCGGTCAACTATGGTGATGGAGGTCGTGCCTATGTCATCGCAAATTGATAGGTCTTAAGGTATGCTTCTTCATCTAGATAGATCAAAAATTGATGAATACAAATTGATAGGCCTGTGGCGACGGTGATGATGATGCGTGGATAGGTTTGCAGCAGAGATAGGCAGACATGGGTGACGAGGAAGAAGGATGGGAACAAAGTGAACACGTCAGCAGTGAAGAAATTGAATATGTCTTCACAAACTACCGGGACATGATTGCTAAGCACATTCATATCATGAGGAGCAAGAAATTAACTGCTAACAGAAAGTAGGATATGTAACTTGGATGCATAGCAGTGACCACATCTGGGTGAGGGAAAAGGTACTACTCACTCTGCAATCTGAAACTTCTTTGGTCGTTTATTTGTTTGAAGTAACAAATCCAAAAGTTTTTAATCTAGAAATAAATTTTCTTTGTGCCAATTTCACATAAAATTTGAATTCAGCTGGAAACACTTCTAACTTTTCCTAAATGATTTCCAACCATTCCGGAACTGTCCCCAACTTCTTGTGAAGGGTGTCTCTGCATCTATAAAATCAAATCACCCTTCTCATATCCTTTATTCCGAAACTCACTCCATAATTCCCGAACTTTCAAAAATCGAGAGCCATCATTCAATTTGATAGTTGGTAGGGTGTAAGTCAGATGGTACTTCTACATTATTATATTTGGCGCCACTAAAGATGAAAATTCGGGAAACAACTTCTCTATCTAACAAGTTTTTACTTATAACATTTAGTTAGCATAGTATGCTAATCTTTCTACTTAACTTGCAATACAACACGAAAGTTATGACCTTATCGTTATCATGTGGTGCCGCTTAGGCCCTTTTGGGAATATGCACTCAATACTTTGAAGCGGTGATTCATTTCCATCGTGATACAAAACAAGACATCATACTTAGAAATCGAATCACGAGAGAAATCACTCAATCTTCCACCCTTTTTTTATTATCACATATATGTAAATATACAACTATAAATAACAGCTTTAAGGACATATAATTTTCTATATTGGTGATTTTTTTTGGAGGAGTGCATTTTCTAAAGATGGAAGCATGTAGACCTCTGCTATCTATGCTCATTTCATGGAGGAAATTGAGAATCTTATCTGGATAAGGTTTGTTGAAATCTTTTGTAGTGCGGCAGAGATTACACCAAAAGTTTTTAGTGCTGACTATAGCTGAAATTTGCTGAAGTCAATCTCTGAAGTGATTAAGACTAAAGAGATATTCAATTTGTTCACTGCTGACTACTACAGAGTATTCTTTACTTTCCTAAACTCAAATATGCGAAAGTGAATGAATCTGGTAAGATGATTCAATTTGTTCATGACTTAGAACAACCAAGTATTCAACAACTTGAATAATCCTATGTACTAAGCCATGAACAAATCAATGTTGTTAATTACCAACTTCAATGCTTTAGCAACTCTATCGAAATTGTTGTTCTGTAGTCAGTAGTGGCGGGTCAAGGTCGGTAACATGCTTCATCGACTCTCGGTGGATTTATGCATATGTGGTCGAATATATGTTGAATACTTGGTAGTTTTAAGCCGTGGACACATTGAATCAATTTACCATATTCAGTCACTTTAGTTGCAATCACTAAAAACTTGTCGCATTATCTCTGCTGCACTACAAAAGATTTCACAACTCTTATCCAGATAAAGAGGCTGATACTCCTCTCTGGATGAAGCATTCTGAAATGGGAGAGGCCTCCAAGATAGGTCTCTTGTGAATAACTTTAGGAAATACAGTTTCAAGAAGGAAAGAGTTGTAAGATCCTAGTAACCGTAATAAGTGTATATTTTTTTTTGTACCAATGGTCTGGGGCAGTTGTAAGAAAGAGACTTTATCTTGGGAGAAGTATGAATATTAAAAAATATGGGTCCTTGTTATTTAATATATATATTCACATCTATCTACTTGATTAAAGTGGTCTACATTTGTCTTCTTTGGCATATATGAAAAGACGATAGAAGATTGATAAGGTTCTAACCTCGCGAAGCTTCTGTGGTGATTTAATTTCTATGTCTGACGTCTTTTTCTACACCACGATAGAAATCAATCACTCAAATAATTGAGTGATTACTCCCAAAATGAACTTAGCAGCTCGACATGATACTTCTCATGACAAATATTTCATGTTGTGACAAGGTGAGTACATCAACGTACTCAATCCAGTTAAAAAACTAAATTATGAGTATCTCTTATGAAATTTCGCCTTTACAAAATTTTGAAGGCTTGGTAAGACTCTGATTAGCAAGGGGAAAATGCTTACTTACATTTTCTTTATTATCTTATGCTGATGCCCGGTCGAGACGATGTAGCTTAAGAGAATTAAAAAAGACGATATGCCATCGATCGAAGAAGCATAGAGTAAAAGCCGAAGTTGAGTTAAGAAACTCTACCATTCATTTCATTTAATATATTTTACCTAATGGACTTTCATTTCTCGTTCATTTCTATTCAGTTGAGGGACCCTCATTTCTTGCTAAGTAGATTTGCATGTTGGTTTTTTAGTTTCCCTAGTTTCATTATATTTATTTATGCATTTTATTTTTAAAAACATACTTTTTAAGGAATAAAGATAAAATTTAGAGTAAGCTTTGCATTGGAAATATTTTATTTGGTCAACTCCTGTTAACAAAGTTTTGATTATGGTTGTTATTCAGAGTTTTCCTATCTATGACAATTTTGCATTTTAGCTTTCTGGTTATTTCTATAATGAATAACATAATCTTATTCGGAAGTTTGGATGGTTTTATACCCAATGAGGGCTATCAACGAAAGACTTACGGTCAGATCGAATCTAATACATCGAGGTATCAAAGTTGAAGATCTATGTGCAATTTGTAAGAAAGAGAAATAATCAGAGACTCATCTGTTTCTTGAATGCAAATTCGCCTGAATTAATGGAATCTGCCTTTGGGGGATAACTTTACTCGTCTTATCAATGGTCCTATTCAGTTCTTGTTCCACATGCGTTTCTGGAAATAGGAAAGAAAGAAGATGTGTATTCTTATCTCGAAAATCTGGCTTTACAAGAACAACTTGATCTTTCGAAAAAAAAAGGAAACCGTCGGAAAGTTGTTATTGAAGCATTAGATTACCTGGATGAGTTAAACCAACACATGCAGGTGGTCATTCCATCGATTCTGGCTCAGATCTACTCACACCCATCGGAGGAATCATTGCAAAAACTGTCGGCGGATGGGATATCATTAGCGCTGACACCGCCTGGAACCCAAAGATGCGAATGGATGCGACGAGTGCGGTAATTAAAAGATAAGTTATTGTATTCATCACCTGAAGAGCAAAAAAAATCCCTTTCTTGATTTCGGCCAAAGCCATTGAAGCAAAAGCAATTGGCCTCGGAGCTTAATTGAGATCAGATCTGGATAGAAACAAATTATCTCTCTCTAACCAGAGGAATGAGAAATGGTCAATGTAGAGAGAAGAGCCTCGAAGATGTCACCAAGATAAGCTGGAGTGTTGTTGAGTGCTTTGTCTATCTCGACCATATGAAGAGACACGTGGTGGTTTACATTCCACGTAAATGGAACCATCTAACAGACCCTCTTGCTAATTTTGGTTCGGGCTGATTTGTAGCAAAACGTGGTTTGACACACCACCAATTTGGACTCTTAATTAGTATATGCTGATGTATTGGACGAATTTAGTGCCCCTATTTCTTGATCCAATGATTTTCCCTCAAAAAAAAATTATGGAAGGAGTAATAATACACATAATTGGAGCTTCTTTTGAAACTCTCAGAGTGTTGGTGGCGTGGGTTTTTGACATCTATATGTTTTTAATCTAGCACCGGTAGCTATAATAATTGGTTGCATTTTAGCAAACCCATATTGCTTACTGGCCTAGGTTCTCAAAGGAAAGTATGTTAGGAATGCTACCGCTAGTGCTTATGTTATATTTTCCTATGTTTGGAAATGCCTAGTTAACACTAGCGACATTGTCTTTCAAGATATAAAACAAGTGATGTGGAATGGGGAGTATAATTATATTTACTACATTACTACAATAGGTGGATACCTATATTTTATGGTACAAAATCTTGTAGTGCACCATCTTTCACTGAACTAAGAGAACATTCATGTTTCTACATTTATGTTTTAATTTAAGTATAAATTAATTCTCATATTACATATCTATTATTGGATGGATATTTTTATCAACAAAATTAAATAATGAGATTGCAATGTTTAAGAAATTTAAATTTAAACACTTACATTTTATTGAATCAAATTTATAATAAGCATCTCTAAATTTAAATTAAATTTGTTTTAATATAATTATGAGCTAAAAAACCATCAAGTTACGTGTTTCCATGGCTTCAGTAATGTTTTTGTTTTGTAATTTGAGCATTTGATTAATTTGTTCGTCAAGTTTAGGTATCGATCCTATATTTTATTAAAATATATCATTTATTCATTTTTTTTCAGAAAAAAGAAATAATTTAGCAGACTAAGAAGAAGTTTTTACAAACTTAAAACAGAAAGTTAAGGCCCAACATTGGCCATCAAAAGACACCTCCCTACCAGCTAGATTGTTTAAGCTTACAATTTTCATAAATAAAAGTTATACAACAAATCTTAGAGCTAAGTTTCTGCAGATTCATCATCCTTCTGCTCCACCTCCTCGGCCACTTCTGTTCTATGCTGTGCTTCATCTCCATTATCTGCTGGATCAATTTGTAGACACAAAATTATTTATAAAAACTTTCAAATGTAAGTAATTTCTTTTAGATAAAGCAACAATTGCAGAAGCAATTGCATCCATAATGGCATTTTGAGTGTCCTCAATAGTGCTTATTTTCTGAGAGGAGATCATCATCCCAAAATTTAGAGCCTCCCAAACAATAGTCCTTGAGCCCTTAGACTTGGTTGTCTTAACAAAAATCTCCGTGGAAGGCAAAGAGCAGCTGCTTTCCTTGTACCGAACCTGTTCCAGGCTTTCCTGAATCCTAGGGGCATGTGAAGATAGAAAAGATTTCCAAGCTTCCAAAAATTGACTTGTGAGAATTTTAGCTTGGAAGACTGGAGATGCAATGTCCCTCTCTTGCTCTTGATCCTCATTTTTGAAAGCCATACTATTTCTATACAGCCAAATAGACCAAGTAACCGCACCTAACCAGCTTAGGTTCCTAGGAAAGTCTTGCATGCCAGATTGCTTTATAATATCCATGATAAGCTGTGTGATGGTGTGGTTTGGATGAACAGAAAAAGGGGAAATGGACCATAGGGTTTTAGCAAAATGACAATGGATCAGATGGTGGTCAATACTCTCATCATGGGTTCTACATAGGGTGCACTTCTTAGTTGTACCATTCATGAACTTACTAACCCTAACATTTGTGGGAAGTTTTCCACTGATGGCTTGCCAAAGAAAAAACAGGATTTTAAAAGGAAGTTTTAGGAGCCAAAAACTATTTCAGGGAAAAGTCAGAATGATCCATTTCCACCCTGACTCTTTAGATGCAGCAAGACTTGCACATAAATCATTCTCAAGCAATTATTTGTAAGCTGATGCCACTGAAAAGTCTCCTGTCGAGGAGAAACTCCACTTGTAGGTGTCCTTCTGATCAGTTCTAGGTAATGGCATCTTAACAATTTGTTTTTGGATCCAATGTGGTAGTTGGCAAACCGTATCTAACCTCCACGAGCTTCTTCCATGGCTGTCTTTAGTTATCCAAGACTCTACCTTGTTCTTGTTGGAATAGATGCCCTAGAGGCAATTTTATATTTAGTATGAACATTGTTTTGGCTAGAATATTCATTTATTATATATTGTGATATTTAATATAATGAAGTCCTTAGATACAATGTGTTGTTTATCTTAAATATCCCTAGTCCACTATATTGATTAATAGGACGATCAAATATGGACTAGTATGTGTGTAGATTGATATGGAGATATCAAGTCTAACACATGGGTATGCATTAGGAGTAATGGCATACTGGATTGACCCACAACGAGAAGGATACATTAGATTATGTTAAGTCACAATCGCTTCTTGTAGTTCTAATATAATTGCAATTCTTAGACTTCATGTCACTAGATACTCTAGTTGTGGAATATTGTGCTTTGATGTTATCAAACGTTACACCGTAACTGGGTAATTATATAGATAACTATCGGGCATGATAGGAAGCAAGCTTAGAGATCGTAGTGATGTAGATAGGATTTTTCCCTCCCACATAATGGGAGTAAAATATCCACGGTCACTCGAGGGATGCGGCTTATTGAATGTCTGACCAGACTCAGATAAATCAATATGGAGATATTGATGTTATCTGCTCGCATAAGCATATTCCCAGGATCCGGGAACTATGGATCGAATATACGAGTGTGAATATTTATGTCTCGTGTCCAATCCGGATATAGAGACAAAGGGAAAGTGAAATATAAGATATTGTGCACAAGAGGCTTGTCGGGATCACTGACTATTTCTCTTAGTTGGGTGGCGTGGATGTGTTGCTAGACACCGCTCCATGTTAGTAAAATTTACTACCAACTAAGTAGAAACCTATGGTGTCACACGTCAAATAGAGTAGAGCTAGATTCGGGAATTAATTAATATGATCATTGTGCAACACCTTGCAACCTTAGTAGGACTAATTTGCAAGGAAGGGACTAATCCAAGTTCATGGAGAACTAGGAAGGACCATTATGGAAACAACAAGGAGTTGTTGGAGTATATAAAGGAGGCTCTAGCTTCCTTCCCACGAAGTGAATGTTATTAAGACATAACATAAGAGAGTGGGAGAGAACAAAAGAGAGAGAGCAAGACAAGCTAGGGCCGACCGCCCCTAGCCGTCCGCACTTCCCGTCGGCGCCAAAGAGGAGGCCGAATCCTCCTCTTGTCACCTCGTTGCTTGAGTCCTTCTTCCCTCTTCATCCGGTTCAAGCTAGCACTTGTTAAAGGAAGAATCTAGATCTCACCTCTAGACGTGGATCATGCGTAGAGACGAGGACATCATTCTTCGTGTGATCTCTGAAACCAAAAAGGTACACAATACTATGTCCCTTATCATGTTATGATATCTCCTCCTGACGATCCGTGGTGGGCTTTGAGTAGGATTAAATTTTTGTTATTCCGCTGCGTTACCTACGTCAAAACCCAACAGTGTTATCAGAACCTCAGGTCGTAGAGAATGACATGATTTTATGTGTTACGATTTCAGTTTATACACCGTATTATTGTTATTACGCGAAAACTGAAAATAATTGGCATAGTAGATGCAAATTGTGTTTGATTCAATATAAACAAAATCTAATTTAACATTGGATGTTAGAATTGGTGAGTTTAATCACATAGGATGTGAATAATTGGGTTATTGAAAATTATGGTTCATGGGAACATAGTTGAAAAGGGAGTTTTCAATTATGGAAAGAAATTTATGGAAACATCCATAAGGAAACAACCAAACTTGGGCAACAAGGAAGAAGGGAAGGAGACTAAGGCCGAAACCTAGCCGTCCGCCCCTCCCTCCTTGCACACCAAGCTAGGCCGTGGGTCACATAGGGCGGCTGGCCTTGGGGCGGGCCGTGTGGCGGGCAGCGGTCCTCCTAGGGGTTCGGGCCTTGCTGGCTTGGACCTCTTGGACCATTGTAACCCTAATTACCCAATATAATTAAAATTGAACAAGCGCTTTAAAAATTGGTTTTAACTGTATTATGTGCTTTTTTGCATGGTGGATGGATATGGCCTAGGATTGTGGATGTTTATTGCTTTGTGGTTTGGTTTACGGCCTGCGAGCTGATCAAATTAATGTAATAATTAATTAGGTTTTACGGCCAGCGAGTCGTCTTTTCTCCTCGACATGTGAGGCTTTTATTATTTATTTATTCTATATGTTAGGCTAGAATTAGAAATATTTAGATGATAGCCAAGAGCATGGAGAAGAAGACCGGAGAACCAAAGTAGCCAAAAGAAAAAAAAAACACCCCCAAGGCGTGCGACTATGGTGGAGCACATGGAGATGAGCTTGTCACTTTAGGGAAATTGGATATTATCATTGGCTTGATAATATCATTAGTCTAGGGGCCATATCCATGCCACAGTTTTTTATTTGTGGATGTTTATTATTTATGTCTTGTTATTTAATTTTTGTGTGTATGTCGATACTAGCAAAACGTTAACAAGATAATAATAAACAAAGTTGGTATTTTATTGTGGATTGCCCAATCCAAATAAGTAGACCATGTTTATTTGATCAACCAAACAAATTAATAAGAAAAATCACTCAATTAAATATTGCATTTTGCCTTCTCTTGCCAAAACACCCTTCATGATCAGGGTTCATTAAAATTCAGGCTTGCCAAAGCAAGACGTTTTAATTTACCATGATGTGTTGCCGACGATACAAGCCAGTAATGAGTGTATGTTCAAGCAAGAGGTTGGACGCAACTGGGTAAGACTCAATTGGATTGATGAGCCTAGAGGCATGACAATTAGGCATTATCCATGGGATAAAGAATGAATAGTTATTCACCTAATTGGACCAAGAGTTGCATAGGGATGCAATTGGAATAGTTCCTACCTAAATAACCTATTCTTGGGTGACTTGCCAAAGAAAGCTCAAGAAGAAGTGAAAAAGGGATCTTGGACCTACTAGAAAATATTATGATATTTTCCGCATTAATGGTGAGGGCTATTAATCCAAGAAAAATAGTGGGAGCTATGTTTGATGATCTAGCCATTGTTGAATATAGTTAAATTGTCCAAAATACTAAAATTTGTAGAATTCCAAATGGCAAACGACAACGCATCGACTTCATCCTTACGATCTGTCCTTGAGAAGGATAAACTGTCTGGAACGAATTTCCTTGACTGGTACAGAAACTTAAGGATTGTCCTTAAGCAAGAAAAGAACTTGTACGTCTTGGGCACTCCAATTCCAGCCCCACCAGAAGATGAGTCTGTTCTAGCGGATGTGAGGGCACGTCAGAAACATATTGATGATTCTAATGACGTGACTTGCCTCATGCTTTGCACCATGACTCCTGAGCTTCAGAAGCAGCACGATAATATGGAAGCCTATGATATGATCATACACTTGAAACAATGAATTCAGGAACAGGCAAGGCATGAGCACTGTGAGGTGTCTGAAGCATTATTCAAGAGTAGTCTTGCAGAGGGGAATCCAGTAGGGCCTCACGTACTCCGAATGATCGAGTACATTGAGATACTTGAGAGACTGGGACTCCCACTTGGCCAAGATTTGGCAACTGAACTAGTCTTGCAATCGTTGCCTGACAGTTATAATCAGTTCATTATGAACTATAATATGAACGAGATCAGCACGACTCTGCCAGACTTATTGAACATGCTAAAGACAGCGGAACAGAGCGTCAACAAAGGCAAGGGCAAGGCCATAATGATGGTGCATAAGAAGAAGGGCAAAGGAGTTTCCTCTACTTTCAAAGGAAAGCGCAAGAAAGTTGCAAAATCCAAGGAAGCTCTAAAGCCTAGTGGAGGCGTGGCTAAAGGTGAGTGTCACTACTGCAGCCAGTCGGGTCACTGGAGGAGGAATTGCCCTAAATATCTGGAGGATAAGAAACTTGTAATAGTGATTCCACCACCGTCAGGTATTTATGTTATAGACGTCAATCTTTCTATTTCTTCATCTTGGGTATTGGATACTGGATGTGGTTCTCACATTTGTCGAAATGTGCAGGATTTGAAAAGAAGTAGAAGATTGAGTAAAGGGGAGATAGATCTGCGCGTCGAGAATGGAGCAAGAGTTGCTGCATTAGCTGTAGGAGTTTATGAGCTATCTTTTCCTTCTGGAATTATTTTAGAATTAGACAATTGCTTTTATGTGAGTGCTATGAGTAGAAACATTATTTCCATTTCTTGTTTGGACGAGAAGGGTTTTTCTATTTCAACAAAGGACAAGTGTTGCTCCTTTTATTTTGATAGTATGCACTATTGTAGTGCGCATTTGTCTAATGGATTGTATATCTTTGATCTAAATAGTCCAATCTATAACATAAATACTAAAAGGATTAAAACTAATGATTTAAATCCTACATATCTATGGCACTGTCGTTTAGGCCATATAAATGAGAAACGTATATCTAGACTCCATAAGGATGGACTTCTAGACTCATTTGATTTCTAATCATATGAGACATGTGAATCTTGTTTATTAGGTAAAATGACAAATCCCCTTTCAACAACAAAGGTGAAAGGACTAGTGAGTTATTGGCACTCATACATACCGATGTATGTGGACCATTCCCCACGCCTGCCATAGATGGTTATACCTACTTCATCACATTCACTGATGATTTCAGTGGATATGGATTTTTATACCTCATGAAGGCCAAATCCGAATCCTTTGAATTGTTCAAAGAATTCAAGAATGAGTAGAGAAAAAACTTGGTAAAAGTATTAAATCTACGATCAGATCGTGGAGGAGAATACTTAAGCCAATAGTTTGATGAGTATATTAGAGAGTGTGGGATAGTATCCCATCTCACTCCACCCGGAATGCCACAATGGAATGGCGTGTCCGAGAGGAGAAATCGCACACTATTAGATATGGTGCGATCTATGATGTCTCAAACTGATCTTCCGATATCCTTTTGGGGACATGCTCTAATGACGGCATCTTTTATCATTAACCGCGTTCCATCCAAATCAGTCATGAAGACACCATATGAGATATGGACTGGGAAGCGTCCCATAGCGTCGCTTATGAGGATTTGGGGCTGCGATGTCTATGTAAAACGTTTACAAACAGACAAGCTCGGGCACAAAGCGGGTAAGTGTAAATTTGTGGGATATCCTAGGGAAACTAAAGGATATTATTTCTACAATCCCATCGAGAACAAAGTGTTTGTTGCTCGGACCGGCGTGTTTCTAGAATGAGAGTTTGTCTCTAAAAAAGCAAGTGGGAGGGCTGTAGAACTTGAAGAAATTCCAGAGCCAAAAATCACTGAACCGATGATGGAACATGAACAGGAACCACAAGGTGTTGTGGAGGAACATGTTCAGGTAACACAGGAACTCCGTAGATCAGGAAGAGTGCGTCATGAGCCAGAGAGGTATGGACTTCTCGTGACTGAGCCCGATGACGTGCCACTCATGGATGATGAGCCTGCAAACTACGGAGAAGCCATGAAAGGCTCAGACTCTAAGAAGTGGCTAGAGGCCATGAGATCCGAAATGGATTCCCTGTACACCAACAAAGTATGGACTTTGGTGGAACCACCCGAAGGGGCTCGGCCCATAGGGTGCAAGTGGGTCTTCAAGAAGAAGACCGACATGGATGGCAACGTAGTTGCCTATAAGGGGCGATTGGTAGCCAAAGGGTATAGACGATTCATGGTGTTGACTATGATGAGACTTTTTCACCAGTCGCCATGACTAAATCCATTCGAATCCGACTTGCTATTGCAGCATAATACGACTATGAGATTTGGCAAATGGATATCAAAACAGCGTTCCTTTATGGGAACCTCCTTGATGATGTTTACATGACACAACCAAAGGGTTTTAAAGATCCAGAGAATGCCAAAAAAGTCTGTAAGCTGCAGAGATCCATTTATGGACTAAAGCAAGATTTTAGGAGCTGGAATCAACGTTTTGATGACGCATTTAATGAGTTTGGCTTCATCAAGAATGAAGATGAGCCTTGTGTTTACAAGAAGGTTAGTGGGAGCTCTATAGTATTTCTGGTCTTGTATGTGGATGACATACTAATCATTGGCAACGACATTCCTACTTTGCAATCTGTTAAAGATTGCCTAGGAAAGTGCTTTGCAATGAAGGATTTAGGAGACGCAGCCTATATACTTGGTATAAAGATCTATAGGGATAGATCTAGAAGGTTTCTCAGCCTAAGTCAAAGTACATATATCGACAAGGTGTTGAAGATGTTCAACATGCAAGATTCCAAGAAGGGATTCTTGCCCATGTCGCATGGAGTCACTCTTTCTAGGAATATTGTCCCTCCAATGAGATTGAGAAGGACGTCATGAGTAGGATACCCTATGCTTCGGCCATAGGATCCATCATGTACGCCATGTTGTGTACTAGACCAGACGTATCATACGCATTGAGTATGGTGAGCAGATATCAGTCCAATTCGGGTGAGAGTCACTGGATTGCTGTCAAGAACATCCTAAAGTACTTGAGAAGAATTAAGGATGTGTTCTTGATATTTGGAGGTAAGAAGGGCTAAGTGTAAAGGGTTACACTGATGCAAGCTTCCAAACCGAAAAAGATGACTACAGATCACAGTCTCGATAAGTGTTTTGCCTGAATGGAGGAGCTGTGAGCTGGAAAAGTTCCAAGCAAGGGAAAGTTGTTGATTGTACAACGAGAAGCCGAGTACATTGCTGCTAAGGAAGCAGCGAAAGAGGAAGTTTGGATAAAGAAGTTTATCACTGAGCTCGGTGTGGTCCCTAGCATCGTGGATCCCATAGAGTTGTACTGTGACAACTCCAGGGCAATCGCACAAGCCAAGGAACCAAGATCACACCAGAAATCAAAGCATGTACTTAGAAGATTCCATCTTATTCGTGATATGATCGATCGAGGAGATGTGCAAGATTTCAACGGATGACAAGCTTTCAGATCCGCTCACAAAACCTCTTGCGCAGCGAAAGCATGATGGGCACGCCACATCTATAGGCATACGAGATGCGCCAGATTGGCTCTAGTGCAAGTGAGAGACTGTTGGAATAGATGCCCTAGAGGCAATCTTATATTTAGTATGAACATTGTTTTAACTAGAATATTCATTTAATATATATATTGTGGTATTTAATATAATGAAGACCTTAGATACAATGTGTTGTTTATATTAAATATCCCTAGTCCACTATATTGATTAATAGGACGATCAAATATAGACTAGTATGTGTGTAGATTGATATGGAGATATCAAGTCTAACACATGGGTATGCATTAGGAGTAATGGCATACTAGATTGACCCACAACGAGAAGGATACATTAGATTATGTTAAGTCACAATCGCTTCTCGTAGTGCTAATATCATTTCAATCCGTAGACTTGAAGTCACTAGATACTCTAGTTGTGGAATATTGTGCATTGATGTTATCAAACGTTACACCGTAACTGGGTAATTATAAAGATAGCTATCGGGCATGATAGGAAGCAAGCTTAGAGATCGTAGTGATGTAGATAGGATTTTTCTCTCCCACATAATGGGAGTAAAATATCCACGGCCACTCGAGGGATGAGGCTTATTGAATGTCTGGCCAGACTCAGATAAATCAATATGGAGATATTGATGTTATCTGCTTGCATAAGCATATTCCCTGGATCGAGGAACTATGGATTGCATATATGAGTGTGACTATTTATTTCTCGTGTCCAATCCGGATATAGAGACAAAGGGAAAGTACAATATAAGATATTGTGCACAAGAGGTTTGTCGGGATCACTGACTATTTTTCTTAGTTGGGTGGCGTGGATGTGTTGCTAGACACCGCTCCATGTTAGTAAAAGTTACTACCAACTAAGTAGAAACCTATGGGGTCACACGTCAAATAAAGTAGAGCTAGATTTGGGAATTAGTTAATATGATCATTTTGCAACACCTTGAAAACTTAGTAGGACTAATTTGCAAGGAATGGAATAATCCAATTTCATGGAGAACTAGGAAGAACCTTTAGGAAACAAGGAGTTGTTGGAGTATATAAAGGAGGCTCTAGCTTCCTTCCCACGAAGTGAATGTTATTAAGACATAAAACAAGAGAGTGGGAGAGAACAAAAGAGAGAGAGCAAGACAAGCTAGGGCCGACCGCCCCTAGCCGTCCGCCCTTCCCGTCGGCGCCAAAGAAGAGGCAGAATCCTCCTCTTGTCACCTCGTTGCTTGATTACTTCTTCCCTCTTCCTCCGGTTCAAGCTAGCACTTGTTAAAGGAAGAATCTAGATCTCACCTCTAGACGTGGATCAACCGTAGAGACGAGGACATCATTCTTCGTGTGATCTCTCAAACCAAAAAGGTACACAATACTATGTCCCTCATCATGTTATGATATCTCCTCCTGACGATCCGTGGTGGGCTTTGCGTAGGATTAAATTTTTGTTATTCCGTTGCGTTACCTACGTCAAAACCCAACAGTCCTCACTACTAACAATTGAGTTTTGGAGACAGGATAAAGCAGGAGTGTCAGGTATCAATTTATCCTTAAAGACTTTAATCATATTCCCTTTTCCTACATCCCAAGCTAGCCCCTGACTAACTAGACCTTTGATAGAAGAAAAGCTAGTCCCTACCTTAGAGGCCTTGTGGTTTGTTCTTCTACTAAGGAAGTCCTTCCTATTAGAGTATCTAGAATAAAAGTACGTAGACAAGAAGCTATCTCTATCAGTGGCAATCCTCCATGCTTGCTTTGCCAACAGTGCTTGATTAAACAGAGTGGGGGATCTAATACTAAGACCTCCTTGTTGGAATTGATGCCCTAGAGGCAATCTAGTTTAGTATGAATTTATTTGTGGCTAGAAAATTCATTTTATTATTTATTAGATATTTAATATAATGAAGTCCTTATATTTACAATTGTGTTGTTTATCTTAAATATCCCTAGTCTAGTATAATGATTAATGGGACAATCATCTATAGACTAGTATGGGGTTGGATTGATATGGAGATATCATGATCCAACACATAGGTGTGTATTAAGGGTAATGACGCACTGGATTGACCCATATCTGAGAAGGCTACATACATGTTATGTTAAGTCACAAGCGCTTCTCGTGGTACAATGGTATTATCATCCTTAGACTTGAAGTCACTAGATATTCTAGTTGTGGATTATTGTGATTTTGGTAGCGTTAAACGCTACACCGTAACTGGGTAGTTATAAAGGCGTGTACCGGATACAATAAGAAGCAAGCTTAGAGATTGTAGTGGACGTAGATAGAATTTGTCCCTCCCACATAACGGGAGCAAATATCCTAGTCCACTCGAGGGATAGTGCTTATAGAATGTCTGGCCACACTCAAATAAATCAATATGGGATATTGATGTTATTTTCACGAATAAGGCTATTCCCATGGATCGAGAAACTGTGGATTGAAAATACGAGTGTGACTTGTATGTCTCATGTCCAATCCGGATATAGAGACAAAGGGATGAGACAATTACTTGTGCAAGGTTTGTCAAGCTGACTATTCTATTAGTTGGCTAGAATGGATGTTTTGCTAGAAACCGCTCCATATTAGCAAATTGTTGCTACCAACTAGATAGAACCTATGGGGTCACACGCTATATAGAGTTGAAATAGATTTGGGAATTAATTAATAGGATTAATTAATTAGAAGGATCACTTTGCAACACCTTGCAAACTTAATAGGACTAGTTTGCAAGGAAGGGACTAAACTGAATTCTAGTAAGACTAGAATAGGTCCTTTAGGTAGTTGGCAAGGATTTGTTGGACTATATAAAGGACACTCCTTGCTTCCTTCCCACACTTATGACCTTATTGATCATAACTTGAGTGGGAGAGAACAAAAGGAGAGAGCAAGCTAGCAAAGAGGAGCCCCCGCCCCCTTTGCGGCCGCGCGTCCCTGTCGGCCACAAGGAGGCCGAGACCTCCTTGTTTTCGTCTCGTTTTGCGTGATTTTTCTTCCTCTTCCTCATTCCGGGCTAGCGCCAAGGATTGGAAGATCTAGAGTTCAACTCTAGGCGTGGATCAACTATAGAGAACGTGACACAATTCGTGTTTGAAGTCATCAAAGGAGAAACCCTAAGGTGTGTTATTGATTTCTTCTCTTACCATCGTTATGTCTCTTGACTTGTGATCCTTGGAGGGTATTGCATGGATTATGTTTGTTTGTTTTTCCGTTGCGCATCCATGAATCAAAACCCTACAGTGGTATCAGAGCCACAGGTCGTAGAGCATAAACATGGTTTATGTGTTACGTTTTGATAGTTTTACACCTTAAAATTGTTGTTTATCGCGTAAAACAAGACAAATCAAGCATATGATGCAATTTGTCAATATATCATAAAAAGACCTAGTTTTTGTATTGGATGCATGAATTAGTGAGTTTGAGAAATTTTAGGATCTTAGATATAGGGTTTGGGCATCCTTTTGGAAGAAGGAGTTCTTCCCATACAAAGAAACAACCAAACTTGGGCACCAAGCAAGGGAGTTGTTTTGGAAACAACTCCCAAAGGAGGTTCGGCCCCCCTAGGGACCGCCCCTCCTTGCTTGCCACCCAAGCAAGGCTCGGCCTAGGGGCCGGCCGGCCCAAGGCCTTTGCGGATCTCTTTTGGGCCCGGGCAATTAGATTGTTGGGCCCCATGAAGCGTTTTAACCCTAGAATATCCTAAAATCAATTAAAATTGACCAAGCACGTTAAAATTGAACTGTTTATGTGCAAATCGCATGGTGATTGGATATGGCCTTAGGATGTGGTTTGTTGTGGATGTTTAATTTTTGTGGTTTGATTTACGGCCTGCGAGCTGATCAATTAATTGTAATAATTTATTAGGGTTTTATGGCCTGCGAGCCGTTTTTTTTCTCAACATGTGAGATTTATTTTATTTAGTATAGTTGTTAGCTAGTGCTAGATAAAGTAGATTGTTAGCCAAGATTGAAGAAAAGAAGCCCTAAGCCAAAAGAAGCCACAAAAGATGGAGCATGGAGCATTCCACATGACTATCAAGGATGGACCAAAAGATGAAGACGCATGGAGATGTGTTTGCTTTTAGGGTTCATAGATAATTCCATTGGCTTGGAATTATCTTAGTCTAGAAAATGCCATATTCACATCACGTTTTATTTTTGTTTTGTGGTTGTTTATATTATTGTCTTATTATTTTGTGGTTGGTGTATGGATGATGCATGCTATTAGGATAATAAGATCATTAGACAACCCGGATCTAGTATTTGGAGTTGTGCCCAAACTCAAATAGATAGATTAGTTGATATTGATCAACAAAACAATTAAAATTGAATTGAAATCCCTCAAAATTCAAATATTGTGTTCTTGTCTTCTCGTTATTTAAACACTCATTATCATCATGATTTATCAAGTTCGTGCGTGCCAAAGCATGGCGACTTGGTTCATAATGAAAAAATGCGATGGCACAAGCTAGTAATGTGAAATTGTTTAAATAAGAGATTGAACGCAACTAGGCTATTAATATGATTAAGAAACCTAGAGGCAATCAATTGGTATTATCCGTATGGATGGATAAATAAGGAGTTATTTGCCCAATTGAACCAAGAGTTGCATAAGAGATGCAATTGGAATTGTTCCTACTTAAAGTAGTCAAATTATGGGTGACTTGCCAAAGCAAGCTCATAAGGAGATGAAACATGGATCTGGGCCCACTAAAAAATATAAGGATATTTTCCGCATTAATATCTTGAGGCTTATTAATCCGTAGAAAAATAGTGGGAGCTATATTTGATAAACTATCCATTATTGAATATAGTCAAAAAATTCACAAATACGAAAACTTGCGTATTTTCCTTTTGTAGACTTCCAAATGGAAAACAAATCATCGAGTTCACAACATTCCCTACGATATGTCCTTGAGAAGGACAAGCTCTCTGGAACCAACTTCCTTGATTGGTATAGAAACTTGAGAATCGTTCTCAAGCAAGAGAAGAAACTGTACGCAATAGAGGAGCATGTTCCAGCAGGTCCAGAGAACCAAACACCTGCAGCCCTAAAGGCGTATCAAAAGCGTGTTGATGACGCTAATGATGCGGCATGCCTTATGCTATGCACCATGACTTCTGAGCTCAGAAGAAACACGAAAACATGAATTATGTCGATATGATCGAGCATCTGAAGCAGCTCTTCCAAGAGCAGGCAATGGTTGAGAGGTATGAGGTCTCTAAGGTATTGTTCAAGTGTCATATGGAAGAAGGGAACCCGGTGGGACCCCATGTACTCCGTATGATCGAGTACTTGGAGAATCTCGCCCGACTAGGGTTCCCGGTCGGCCAAGAGTTGGCAACCGATCTCGTGTTGCAATCGTTGCCTAAGAGTTATGGACAGTTCATCATGAACTATAACATGAACGAGATCGTGAAACCACTGCCAGATTTGCTCAATATGTTGAGGGCAGCTGAACAAAGCATCAGCAAGGGTAAGGGCAAGGCCATTATGATGGTGCAGAAAGGAAAGGGCAAAAGGTTTGCCTCATCCTCCAAGGGCAAAGGCAAGTCAGATGCCAAGTCCAAGGAACCTGCCCTTAAGCGTATTGGTGGCATTGCCAAAGGTGTGACTAAAGGTGAGTGTCACTACTGCAGTCAGCCTGGACACTGGAGGAGGAACTGCCCATAATATCTGGAGGACAAGAGGCTTGGAATAGTGATTACACCACCACCATGTATTTTTGTTGTAGATGTCAATTTAACTGTCTCTACATCATGGGTATTAGATACTGGATGTGGATCTCACATTTGTCGAAATGTGCAGCATCTAAAGAGAAGTAGAAGATTGGCTAAAGGGGAGATAGATCTGCGCGTTGGGAATGGAACAAAAGTTGATGCGTTGGCCGTGGGCGTGTGCGAGCTATCTCTGCCTTCAAGATTAGTTTCAGAGTTAAATAATTGCTATTTTGTGCCTGCTATGAGAAGAAACATTATTTCTATTTCTTGTTTGGACAAGGAAGGTTTTATTATTTCAATAAAGAAAAATTGTTGTTCCTTTTATTTGAATAATATTCACTATTTTAGTGCAAAATTATTTAATGGACTGTATGTCCTTGATCTAAGGAATCTTATCTACAACAATAATACCAAGGAGATTAAAATAAATGATTTAAATCCTGCTTAATTATGGCACTGTCGTTTAGGTCACATAAACGAGAAACGTGTATCTAGACTCCATAAGGATGGACTACTAGACTCATTTGATTTTGAATCATATGAGACATGTGAGGCTTGTTTATTGGGAAAAATGACAAAGTTCCCTTTCAATAAGAAAAGTGAGAGGACTAGTGAGCAATTGGCGCTCATAAATACCGATGTGTGTGGGCCATTTGCCACGCCTGTCAGGGGTGGTTACGTCTACTTCATTATATTTATTGATGATTACAGTAGATATGGATTTGTGTACCTTATGAGGGCCAAATCCGAATCCTTTGAAGTGTTAAAAGAATTCAAGAATGAAGTAGAGAAGCAACTTGGCAAAAGTATCAAGGCTCTACGATCGGATCGTGGAGGAGAATACTTGAGCCAAGAGTTTGAAGACTATCTTAGAGAGTGTGGGATCGTGTCCCAACTCACTCCACCCGGAACGCCACAATGGAATGGCGTGTCTGAGAGGAGGAATCGAACCCTATTGGATATGGTTCGATCTATGATGTGTCAAACCGATCTTCCATTATCATTTTGGGGCCACGCTCTATTAAGTGCAGCTTTCACCATTAACCGTGTTCCATCTAAATCAGTCATGAAGACACCACATGAGATGTGGAGTGGTAGGCGACCCACACTGTCGTTCATGAGGATTTGAGGCTGCGATGTCTATGTAAAACGTTTACAATCAGACAAGCTAGGGCCAAAATCGGATAAGTGTAAGTGTGGGGTACCCTAAGGAAACTAAGGGTTACTACTTCTACAATCCAACCGAGAACAAATTGTTTGTTGCTCGGATCGGCGTGTTTCTAGAAAGAGAGTTTGTCTCTAAAGAATCAAGTAGGAGGACAGTAGAACTTGAAGAGATTCAAGAACCACAAATCACTGAACCGATTATGGAACATGAACAGGAACCACAAAACAGTTGTGGAGCAGCCTATTCAGGTAACAGAAGAGCTTCGTATATCTAGTAGAGTGCGCCAGGAACCCGAGAGGTATGGACTTCTCGTGACTGATTCCGGTGACACGATGTTCATAGATGATGAGCCTACTACCTATGAAGAGGCCATGAAAGGCCCAGACTCTCAGAAGTGGCTAGAAGCCATGAGATCCGAGATGGAATCCATGTATACCAACAAAATATGGACTTTGGTGGAACCACCCGAAGGGGCGCGGCCCATAGGGTGCAAGTGGGTCTTCAAGAAGAAGATCGACATGGATGGTAATGTGATTACCTATAAAGGCCGATTGGTGGCTAAAGGATTCTGAAAGATTCATGGTATTGACTATGATGAAACCTTTTCACCAGTCTCTATGACCAAATCCATCCAAATCCTACTTGCGATTGCAGCATACCGTGACTATGAGATTTGGCAGATGGATGTCAAAACAGCATTCCTTTATGGGAATCTCCTCGAGGACGTGTATATGATATAGTCCAAGGGTTTTGAAGATCCAAAGCAAGCCAACAAAGTCTGTAAGCTGCAACGATCCATTTATGGATTGAAGCAAGCTTCTAGGAGTTGGAATAGACGTTTTGATGAAGTAGTCAAAGAGTTTGGCTTCATCATAAACGAAGATGAGTCATGTGTCTACAAGAAGGTTAGTGGGAGCTCTGTAGCTTTTCTGGTCTTGTATGTGGATGACATACTGTAGGGTTTTGATTCATGGATGCGCAACGGAAACAATAATTAACCATGCAAAACCCTCCAAGGATCACAAGTCAAGAGACATAACGATGGTAAAGGAAGAAGTCAATAACACACCTTAGGGTTCTCCTTTGATAACTTCAAACGCGAATTGTGTCACGTTCTCTATAGTTGATCCACGCCTAGAGCTGATTTCTAGATCTCCCACTCCTTAGTGCTAGCCCGGAAAGAGGAAGAGGAAGAAGAATCACGCAAAAGAGACCAAACCAAGGAGGTTCGGCCTCCTTGGGGCCGACGGGGACGGGCGGCGGCAAGGGGAGGGGCGGAGGCTCCTTCCTTGCTTGTTGCTCTCTCCTTTTGTTCTCTCCCACTCTAGTTATGATCAATTATGAGCATAAGTTGTGGGAAGGAAGGAAGGAAGGTCCTTTATATAGTCAAACTACTCCTTGCCAACTACCTAAAGGACTTATTCTAGTCCTACTAGAATTCAATTTAGTCCCTTCCTTGCAAATTAGTCCCTACTAAGTTTGCAAGGTTTTGCAAAGTGATCCTTTTAAAATACATTTAAAATATCTGCACTAAAAATTTTTGTGGGCGCAACAGCTGGGGGTGGCTTGGGGCCCTGTGACCGAAAAGCCTGCTTGGTCGTTACTGTTGTTTTCCCTAAATAGGAGGTTTGGGCTGAGAAACTAGGATCAACAGTCTTGGGCTTTAGAACTTTAGGTGACCGACCTGACCCATTTCAGAATTAAAAAGAAAAATGTATATACATTCTTAGTCATTCGTCATTAGCATCTAGAGGTTTTTCCTCACTTGCTTCACTCTAACAAGAATTATACAACTTTCAGGCAAGGGTTTGGGGGCCTTGGAGTTTCAGTATATTATGTGCTTGGGTGTCAAGCTCGGCCTGTTACTTGGCCGGGCTAGTGCTCCAAACCGGGCCTGGCAAGAGCCCGGCCCAAGGCCACCCTGGCAACAGCTACCCTGACACAAATGGGTACAAGTAGAAGAACTCTGAAGGAAAAATTAAAGCAAAGAAAAGAATAACCCAATTCTGAGGAGCTTACAGGTTTGACAATGGTAGTTTTAACACCCCAAGGGGAGACGGCATTGGTACGAATGTTGTCTTTTGCCCATTCACAAGCCAAGTTCTTGGTCAACTGATTGATCGCACCTAAAAAAAATAAAAGAAAAGAAAAAAGTCAGATATCAGTCCAAAAAGCACACACCTAAACACAATAAATGTTGGTTTATTTACAGTGTAGTGAAATACAGTAAAAATGTAGGCCACCTTTAGTTGCTGCATACGCGGAGAGTGCTGGTAGACCAATCCCACCGCCGACAGAGGAGATGAAAACGGTACTTGCAACTCCTGAAGCTTTCAAGAGAGGATGTGCTAGCTGAGTAAGATGGTATGGTGACTCCACGTTGGTCCTCATAAGTAATGAGTAGTCCTCACAAGTTGTATCGGTTGCATACTTCATTATACTTGTAGCAGCATTATTCACCTACACCAATATTGTATAACAAATCATACATGATGTTAATCTTTTTTCCCTATGTTTACTCTATAATGACAAAGTTTATGGAGTCTATGTAGCACGACAGGACCTACGAGTCTACAACAAGATAAATGTTTAACAACAATCCGAAAAATAAGAAAAAAAAAAAAAAAGGAGCCAAAAGTTATACCTTATTATTTTTCTCTGTTGAATAAATTGAGTGGCATAAGAGGCAAATTTGTATAGTTGAAAAACCTTTTCAAAGATTGCAGCTTTTCATGGTATAGAAACCTTGAATTGTTCCTCTGTGGAACAAGGCATACATAGAAGAGAAATACAATGTTTGGTGTGCGTCATAGTACAAAACAAACATGAAGCTGATTATTGTATGTCACAACCTCTCTGCTTTTGAGATTCCCCAGTTAACAAAAACTGTTTAGATGTGTTTTGGTATAAAGTAGTTGTTTGGCCTAGGTTCAAAAGTAAATTCAAACATCAATGTGTCTGTGAAACATTCCAGCAATAAATCATCATCTGACTCTTAAAAGACCACTTTCTGCAGACATAGCTTCAAATTTTGTGTATAAAGTAAAATTTGGAAAACAAAAATTGTCTTAAAGTTGAAGCAGAACATGTTAGAAGGCGAGTTTGTAGTCGCACTTACAAGAATGTTGAGCTTGCCTTCGAAGACAGACGAGACCTTCTTTATGAGGTCTTCCCGTTGACTTTTGTCTGTCAAGTCACAGGCCGAACCAATTACCTTAAAGCCCTTACCTTCCCATTCTTGCAACCTGTCATTTAACTCAACTTGGTTCCTCGAACACGTATACACAGTCGCCCCAAACCCAGCTATTTCCTCAACTATGGCATATCTAAAATTGCAGTCAAGAAAGAAATAAAAACCAAACCTGAGAAAACTATGTATTGAAACATAGGATTCATTCGAACATTTTTACTTACCCAATGCCTTTTGTTCCACCAGTGACAAGAGCAGTCATACCCTTAAGAGACCATCTCTGGCCTTTGCCACACAGGGCTTCACTTCCCATCTTCTTGGTGCCTCTTGTCTCTCCCTACGATATGCAAGAAATGTCCTGAGAAGACACTGTATGTATAGTCACAACTGTATAGAATCTGTGGTTTGGATTTAGTGCTATAAGCAAAAGGAAACAACAAGATATGGCTTTGACTAATTGGAGAACACAAAACACCAAACAAGCCAAACAGTATCCCGATGACACCCCCAATGAAGGTGCTGTGAAACCGGCCGTCCAAAAAGGATAAGAACTAAATTACTTTACACTGCGCACAGTACTTTAGGACCAGCACCCGTTATTAAACTTTCAAGCTTATTCTGTTTTACATATATCAAAGTTATGCCTTTTGATTATTGAGTTTACCTTTGAATGACTCTTCCCCTCAGGTGTTCTTGCAGATGAAGCTTCAAAGATTGCCTCTACGTATAGCGAAGTATTTTCTGGAAAGATTTTGAATGCAGAGCAGTGCGAAGAACTGAAAATGGGTTCTTAACTGGGAGTTGCTGCTGCTTCAGCAAAATCCCCCACATCTCATCCATTTATGTTACAAGCCCGAAACCAAATTGGCTTTAACTGGTGATGATGCTGTTTGGATTGGTATTGCAACATGCAATTTCCATGTAGCATACCAATCCAAACAGCGTCATCACCGCCACCATTTTGGATGATGTGATGGTCCTAAAATAGTACTACTATGAACAAGAGTATGAGCCCATGCCCATGGGGCACTCTGCTTTAAAATGGGATGGCAATGGCCAGGTGGGTAGGAAGAGGGAGGTGTAAAGTTGTCTCACTTCCCTGTTGGAAGAAATGGTTTTGACGTAATTTAATACCCGACTTTGAGATCGGTTTTAACCCGACTCACTTGTGAGTTAACAACGCCAATTGCATCATCGTATTGAGGACGACAACTTGGTGGTCGTTTCAGTAACTCACTCGTCGAAAACCATTAAGAAATGAATGATCAAATTAAGCGCTCATAATGAGTCGTTGATCTTTGGGTTGAGAGAGAGTATATCACATTGTTGATGAGGAAGAAACTTGGTAGCGTATCTACTCCAAGTTTGGACTTATAGGGCAATCACTTTGGGCGCAACAATTTTATTGTGGAAGAAGACCCGTGCAAAGGTCAAACCACCACAGTCGGCGTGGATAATGTTGTGACGTGGTGTGATGTTGGGTGCTTTAACGTTTTCGGCCAAATACTAACTAAATATTAGTATGTTAATTATTTAAACGGATTGTTAACAGATGCATCTGTTCCAACAGTTGCAACTGATCAGTTTAAACTGAAAAGACACAACCGTTCCCAACAGTCACTTCTTGTCCTATAAAAGGACTGCCATCCTCATCATTTAAGAGACATCTCAGAAATACACAAATATCTCTCTCACTACCTTTCATCAGAAACTCTCTTTTTCGTAGTCTTAGTTCGTCGTGTGCGAGTGTCGTACCGTGCTTTCAACACCGCACAGGGAAGCTTTTATCCTGGGAAGTAGACGTCCAAATTCTCCACGGCAAGCACGAAGTGTGGGGGACGAATCTGCTTTAAGGAGCCTCGTATTCTATACGAAACTGCCTTCCAAACTATACAAGCATAAAGAATCTCACCACCAGTAAGTTCGTTCTGTGTTTTGTTATTTTCGGGTACTGTTTATATTATACACAATCTGTTCTGGTCAGTAAACTTGCTAACAATCTTAAAGCAGATTCGTTTTGTGTTACAATCTGAACAGTTATTAGTTCCGCTACTACTATTCATATCAGACTTCACATGTTTAAAATTTTATGCATGTGTGTTAAAAAAAAAAAAATATATATATATATATATATATATATATATATATATAAGGCCTCGCATCTTTGTATGCATCAGTGGCAGTTTGTGTTTACAAACAAACTTTGAATGATTGTTTGAAACTGTTATAGAAGATCTCTTCAAGATGGAGAACCCCCATCCATGTACAAATCTTCTTCTTTATCTAAACACAATTTCAATTCTGATTTGTCTGATCTACTGGGTTGGTGGGTAAAAAGTAGAAAAGTACAGTGAAGAAAGAGAGAGAGAGGGAAAGCAAGGAAGAGATACATGTCGGATCATTCCCTGACGGCTTATGGATACTTATCCCGTTCGCCACCATGGTTCTTCCTCGCGGTGGTTTTGCTCTACAGCAGTCCTGGGTCTCTGACACTGGAAAGAGCTTTCTCGATGAGTCATTGTGTCGATTTGAATCATCTCAGGGCGCGTAACAGGGCAAGACATGGAAGAATGCTGCAAGCCCCTACAAGTGTTGTCGGTTTCCCTGTCGAACTCACAAACGACCCATATCTTGTAGGGTATGTTCTTATTTTTCCCTCTTCTTCAAGAACCGGTACTAGTCTCACAACCCGACCAACCATTGTGTCCCTTGGATATTATGAGAAACGACTAGAATAAAATTTCCTATGTCTGGCAACAATAATGATCTCGAATCAGATTTGTTGAAACGTCATGGGATACACAACCACAGTAGAGTCATTGTCATAGATGGTTCTGACTATATATGTATAAGAAGAGACTCCCTCTTGAAACCATCTTGTCTTGCACCCAAGTCTGCAAGTCTTGGTATGACGTAATCCTCGAACCGTTCTTTGCTCAGCAGCAACATGCTGTGTCTCGCCTCGTCCAACTCTTACCGAGACGGGATCACTCGAATTAGATTTGTTGATCTCAGCCTTTGCAGAAACAGAGGTCTCAACGACATGTCGCTGGTAGTGAGTGTCGATGTTGTGCCAAAGGATGGTGTTCTACAGCGAGTCTGCTTGCATGTTTCTGCCAGAAAATCTTGTGCAATGCACTGGACGATTCACTGGAATTACGCATCAGATCTGGTGCGTTCTACTAAATGTTAGAGCCGATTTTGAGCCTCTTTAGTTAGCCGGGTGAGTCCCGATTCGCTGGAATATGTCGGTGCATAGTTGGGACATGTTTAGAGGTAGTTATCGGCAGTTTCATTGGGTTATTTCAGCATCAAAACTGATTATAACCACCCATGTAAATCTGCCTATAATGCTAAAGTATTTTGAGAAATTGTGGGGAGCATTAGAGAGGCATAATAGAAGAATTTTGCATGTTCTTGATGATATGTTTATTTGACATATTTGTCCTGCTTGATGAAAGGTCAACTAGCAAGACAATTTTATGTCAATGATCACATGAATTGTTACAAAGTACTCCTTTTGTGTAACATACCAGTTAGAAGATCCTTACTGTTACGCTGCTAGAATCTTGGTGCAACGTTGGTGCATCAAGTCCAGACGTCGGCTCGACGATGGTGTGAGCAATTGGTTTGTTTAGGCTCGTCGCTGGACACTCGCTTTGGTGCAGCGCACTACGCCATTGTTGGCACCAGCGTAGGCGGAATTTTGGCTATATTTTGGCTACTTGATAGGGTCATAATTGTACACGATCAGACCTGACTTCATCATGGTGATAATCTTTTGTTCGCTGCCCGGTTTGCTGCTGGTTATGCACTGTTGAAGGGTGTTGTTCGCTGCCCGGTTTGCTACCAGATTTGGGTTGGTTGTGCAGCATTTAGGCCGCTGCTCGTTGGCCGTTTTGTTGTTGATATATCACTGCTCATGAGTGATTTTGCTGGGCCAGAAATATAGTGGAACGAGGGCAAGTTTGCTACCAAGTTTCAGCCCAAAAATCTGCTTCAAGGTGCTAAATTGTTTCTCCTGGTTGTTACAAAATCATTTTGTCTTGTCTCGTTAGCCAAATGGAGCCTCGATTTTATTGGATTATTGGATGCATATTGGGATAACTTTAGAGACGGTTAGCGGTAGTTTTCGGAGGTTATTTGTGTAGAAAACTGAATGTAACCGCCTTGTAAAGCTGACCATCAAAGCCACTGTATTTCATTATTTGGAGAACGGACTGGACGGAGGCATTGTTAAGCCTTTAGAGAGGAAATCAGATGGTAGATTTCTGTAAGTGTTAGGGCTTTGGTTATGTACATGATATTTCCTTTTATACTTGAATAAAAGTTGGATTGGATTCCATAAAATATCATTGTCCATGTTTCTAAGCCCTTCAAACAACACAAAAACATATAAGAGATTGCTGAACCAAGTAAGAGACTTGGTGCCATACGGTGCATTGATTTTTGCCCGAAAATTGACCCGGTAAGACTTACCTAGAGGACACATACGCCAATTGTTTTCTCTGTAGATTTCATAATGATCAACTCATTCGTAATGATCGAAGGAGGAAAAGATGATTCTCCTTTCTATGCTCTCAAGTACAAGCATGCAATAATCATTCAAGACCATCGATTGGAGTTAATATTTGCCGTGTGCCTTGTGAAAGGTTACCATTAATAAGTTTGATGTTGTCGTTGTAATTGGGTTTCAATTACACAATTCCAAGAGTTTGAAAGCACTCATGGATATCCAAGAGTTTTCAAGTACTCATGGATATGTGATTTTAGCGCAAATCAGGAGTTTAATAGTACTCATGATTTGCTTACTAAAGTGCGGCATATTTTGAACAACATAAAACATACAAGCCTATGATCGTATTAGGCACATAAAGTAGCAAAATTTGAGTAAACTCAAATATTTCGTTGGAATGATTATTGGATGAAAGTCTCATGAATGGAGGCATTTTATCTCACAGAGATAAGAAATCAAAGTAAGCAGGAAATGAGTAATTGGTTTGAACCGTTTGGTTGCCGGAAAAAAAAATAATTAGTTGACCACCATACAAGTTAAGTCGGTAGAAATATTTATATCTACAAGGACTTGTGAATTGTGACTATGAAAACGCTAGTATGCGGAAAAAGGGAGTAGTGCTTCCCTATGCAAGCCATGGAAACGAATTAAATTGTGGGTATCTCACAAGGAGAAGTATACTCAAAACGTCTAGTATGATATGTTATAACGTTGTGAAGCAATTCTATAGTCGCAGTCACCGATTAGAATGTGCTTACAACGAAAAGTCTTGTTAGTATTTATAAAAGATTGGTATCAACTTTGAAAGAATGGAAAAGTTCTTGCAAGAATGCAATATGTATTTATGGTTGGATGCATTCTAGACCAATCCTTATAAGTGTAAGTTATATCGAAATAATTGGAAGCCTCATGTACATCATGAATTGTACAAGGTCGGACATCGCACGAGCTGTCGGGAAATTGAGTCGCTTTACCAGTAACCCTGGAAAGGATCATTGGACAGCCTTGATTCGAGTGCTTAGGTATCTTCGTTATACCAAGGATATGGGTCTACAATACTCGAACTATCCAGCTGTCTTGGAAGGATATTGCGATGCCAATTGGATCTCTAACTCAAGAGACTCCAAATCCACAAGTGAATATGTATTCACTCTTGGTGGAGCGGCAATATGTTGGAAATCTTCAAAGCAGACGTGCATTGCAAGGTCTACTATGGAAGCAGAATTCATAGCGTTAGACAAGGCAGGGGAAGAAGCAGAATGGCTTCGTCATTTCCTCGAAGATATTCCAACATAGCCAAAACCAGTGCCTCCTATATGCATTCATTGCGACAGCCAATCGACAATAGGTAGAGCACAAAGTAGCATGTATAATGGTAAGTCTAGACATATACATCGGAGACATAATACCATTAGGCAACTTCTCTCAAGAGGAATAAAATCGATCGATTATGTAAAGTCAAAAGAAAATATAGCGGATCCGTTGACTAAAGGTTTATCGAGAGAACTAGTTGCAAGTTCGTCAAGGGGAATGGGATTAAAGCCAATCTCGTAAGAGTTGCATGTAGCGGCAAACCCAACCTAGGTGACTGGAGATCCCAAGAACTAGGTTCAAAAGGGACAACCCAACTACCAGTGCAAATAAATAAATCACTCACCCGGAAATTAAGTTTCCAAAATCATTCCTAGGACGAACACCGAGTGATGGGACAGGGTAAGCAAGAAGGCTTTTAATGAGACCATATCTTAAGGGTTTAAGAAGAGTATGAAGAATACTCGTTATGTGTCTCACCTATGTGAGTAGGAACGGGCCGGTTCTAGGAGGATGACGTGGCTATACTCCTCTAAGTCTACTCATGAAACCAGGAAAGTGTTTCAAGGCCGAAATGAACACAACCATGAGAACGGACTACGTTCAGGTTGTTAATTGTGTGATTATTACCGACTAGGTATACAATGCGGCAAGCAGTTCAAGGCGTCTCGCTCACTGTCAAGCCAGTATACCCTGTAGTATCTCACTAAGGGGAAGGTTCAAAGTCTATGACTACCTTTCTTTAAGCAATTAACTACCGCCAAGGGAGTTTCAACCACATAAGGACAATTTGAGCTTAAAACGCTAATTTGTCATTCATGTGGGGGATTGTTGGAAGAAATGGTTTTGACGTAATTTAATACCCGACTTTGAGATCGGTTTTAACCCGACTCACTTGTGAGTTAACAACGCCAATTGCATCATCGTATTGAGGACGACAACTTGGTGGTCGTTTCAGTAACTCACTCGTCGAAAACCATTAAGAAATGAATGATCAAATTAAGCGCTCATAATGAGTCGTTGATCTTTGGGTTGAGAGAGAGTATATCACATTGTTGATGAGGAAGAAACTTGGTAGCGTATCTACTCCAAGTTTGGACTTATAGGGCAATCACTTTGGGCGCAACAATTTTATTGTGGAAGAAGACCCGTGCAAAGGTCAAACCACCACAGTCGGCGTGGATAATGTTGTGACGTGGTGTGATGTTGGGTGCTTTAACGTTTTCGGCCAAATACTAACTAAATATTAGTATGTTAATTATTTAAACGGATTGTTAACAGATGCATCTGTTCCAACAGTTGCAACTGATCAGTTTAAACTGAAAAGACACAACCGTTCCCAACAGTCACTTCTTGTCCTATAAAAGGACTGCCATCCTCATCATTTAAGAGACATCTCAGAAATACACAAATATCTCTCTCACTACCTTTCATCAGAAACTCTCTTTTTCGTAGTCTTAGTTCGTCGTGTGCGAGTGTCGTACCGTGCTTTCAACACCGCACAGGGAAGCTTTTATCCTGGGAAGTAGACGTCCAAATTCTCCACGGCAAGCACGAAGTGTGGGGGACGAATCTGCTTTAAGGAGCCTCGTATTCTATACGAAACTGCCTTCCAAACTATACAAGCATAAAGAATCTCACCACCAGTAAGTTCGTTCTGTGTTTTGTTATTTTCGGGTACTGTTTATATTATACACAATCTGTTCTGGTCAGTAAACTTGCTAACATTCCCAACCATTGATATTTTACCAATCTAATGGTTGATTGTAAAACAACAATATTCTTTCAAATAGTAAAACACCCCCTTCTATTAGTATATAGACAGTTAAATTAATTTTGTTCTTATCCATTTTGGATGGCCGGTTTCTCTCTTTTTTTTCCTTTTGCTTATATCACTAAGGGTCTCTATCACTAAACACAATAGTTATATACAGAATAGTGGTGACAATACACACACACACACTTACACATATATATAGTGTCTTCTCATAGCATTTCTTGCATTTCTAAGGAAAAGACGAGGAACCAACAAGATGGGAAGTGAAGATCTAAGTAGCAGAGACCACAAATGGTCTCTCAAGGGTATGACTGACACTGATCTTGTCAGTAATGGATAAGGGTTGTGAATCCTATGTTTTTATTCTTTATGTGGATAAGGTTTGTTAAATGTTTTTTAAGTTCACACATTACGTCAGGTATTGTCCAAAATTGAATTTGTTCATTGTATAGTATAAAGTAGTATTCCAGTTGTTGATGCATCACAAATCAAACTGATTGTTATTTGAAACTGTCTACCGTTATTCCTACTAACTTGCTGAGCAATTTGATTTGTGATGCATCAATAACTCGAGTACTACTTTGTCCTATGCAATGGACAAATTCAATTTTATTTCAAAATTCAGTCACTTCCAAGAGATATGTACTCAGGAGTGAGCAGTCAACCTCAATAACATGATCATATAACTTGCTCTACAATGCAATGAACATATCTCTTGTCACTGGCTCAAAATATTGAGCAATTTCAGAAAATGCCTGAACTTGATCTCCGGAACTGGCTTCGCGAACAACGAGATAAGGCTTTGACTAATTGAAGAACACCAAACAAGCCAAATAGTATATGAAGGTTCTGTGAAACCGGCCGTCCAAAAAGGATAAGAACTAAATTAATTTATTCTGCTTACAATACTTTAGGACCATCGCCCGTTATTAAACTTTCAAGGAGCTTATTATGTTTTACATATACCATAGTTATGTCTTTTGATTATTATGTTTACCTTGAATGCCACTTCCCCTCAGGTGTTCTAGTTGAAAAAGCTTCAAAGATTGCCTCTACGTATAACCACTATTTTCTGCAAAGATTTTGAATGCAAAGCAGTGCGAAGAACTGAGAATGGGTTCTTATCTAGGAGTTGCTGCCGCTTCAACAAATTCCCAACATCTCAACCATTTATGTCATAAACCCCCTTAAGTGGGGACGTTAAAATTAAATTGGCTTTGACGTTTGGACATGTGAATTTCCATGTAGCAAACCTATCCAAATAACATCATCACCGCCACCATTTTGGATGTTGTATGTCCAAATAGCGTCATCACCGCCACCATTTGTATTTGGATAAGTTTGCTACATGGATATCATCCAAAATAGTGGCGGTGATGACACAATTTGGATAGGTTTGCTACATGGACATCATCCAAAATTGTGGCGGTGATGACGCTATTTGGATAGGTTTGCTACATGGAAATTCACCTGTCCAAAAGTTAAAGCAAAAATGAGGTCTTTAACATCCGCATTTTGGATGATGTGATGGTCCTAAAATAGTATAAACAGTTAAATTATTTATGTTCTTATCCATTTTTGGATGACCAGTTTCTCTCATTTTTTCCTTTTGCTTATATCACTAATGGTCTCTATCACTAAACCACAATAGTTGTGATCGACAGTACATGTATGAAGTGTTTTCTCATAGCAAATCTTGCATATCTAAGGGAAAGACAAGAGGAACCAACAAGATGGGAAGTGAAGATCTGAGTAGCAGACACCACAAATGGTCTCTCAAGGGTATGACATGATAGATCTTGTCAGTAATGGAACCAAATGCATTGGCTAAGTAAACAAAACTTGAATGAATCATATGTTTCAATTCTTTATGTGGATAAGGGCTGTCAAATGTTTTTTAATTTTACACATGTCAGGTATTGTCCAAATCCGCTGGAAGTTACGGGATCATGTTGCTGAAGTTGGCTGCTCACGGTGTATATATTTCTTGGAAGTGACTGAAGTTTGAAACAAAATTGAATGAACACATGTTGCTGAAGTTGGCTGCTCACGGTGTATATATTTCTTGGAAGTGACTGAAGTTTGAAACAAAACTGAATATGTTCATTCGTAGTACAAAGTAGTATTCGAGTTGTTGATGCATCACAGATCAAATTGATTGTTATTTGAACTTGTGTACACTTATTCCTACTAGAAAATTTTGATGTTTCATCACCAACTTCAATACTTAGTTGTTTTAAGCCGTGAACAAACTGAATTTTCTTACTAGATTCAGTCTGTTTCATCACCAACTTCAATACTTAGTTGTTTTAAGCCGTGAACAAACTGAATTTTCTTACTAGATTCAGTCACTTATGGCTATATGAGCTAGTAAATTTAAGAATACTCTGTAGTCAGCAGTGAACAGACTAAACTTCGCTTCAGTCGCAGTCACTTTATAGATGTAACTTCAGCAAGCAGTGAACAAATTAAACTTCGCTTCAGTCGCAGTCACTTCATAGATGTAACTTCAGCAAAATTCAGCATACTCTATAATCAACACTAAAAACTTGCGGTAGATTCGGACTAAATGTGGCGTAATCTCTGTCGCACTAAAAATGATTCCACGACCATTATCCTGAATTCCAGATAAAGAGGCTCATTCTCCTCTCTGGATGAAGTGTTATGAACTAGCAGGGATAATCTCTAGAAGACGCACTCGTCCAAGGTAGTCTACGATTGACTATTAGGGCATCTCCAACAGTTTATGCAAAATGCAAAATATAAAGAATATGATGAAAAATTGACCTCCAATAAACAATGCATATGCTCATGCATTTTGCAAAACATGCATCCTCCTCTCCATTAATAGCTAGCAAGAAAGTAGGCATGCAAAATTTTGTGTCTATCTCTCTCCTCTCATGCATCCTTACTATGTATATTTTACCTTCTCATAACTATAAAATGTATAAACTGCATTTTACTGCTGGAGCAAAATTACAAATGCATTTCATGCAAAATTTAGAACATGCAAAAAATACCTACTACTATTGGAGATGCCCTTAGGAGAATGCCAGTATTACCATTATTTTATGGCTACTTAGCGCTGGAATGGTTCGCCAGCTTTAATGGCGCCAAATATGATCATTCCAATTCAATCCTATCGACTTATCGGTGGTCCGTAATCCAAACATACGGTGGTCCGAAATCCAAACATAGCAAGTGCCAATGTTTTCACAAAATGGGACGCCTTACAGTGACAATGAACCATGATGTATACCCTTATTGGGCTGACTAAAGGGGATAAGATTACACCATGATATTAAGTTTGAATGATCTAAAGCAATAGAAGTGATTCACTTCACTAACATTCCGGCATGATATGATGTGCTTGTGTTCAGAAGTGATATTATTCAAATTTTTCTTCATGGGTAGTGTGTTGTTATCCTTTGTAGACAGCGCCAATGAGGGTAAATGTCACGGTCCATTGTCACCGTATGTACTAGGTATCCTCAGCTTACCTAAGGCGTACCATTATGTGAAGACATTAGCATTTTGATATGTTTGTTTATTTGTTTGTTTTTTTTTTTTTTTTTTATATCACGTCAATGTAAATAAACAACTATAAAAAAAACACCTATGAAGACCTAGAATTTTCCTTGGAGGAGTGCATTTTCTAGAGATGGAAGCAGGCAGACCTTTGCTATCTCAGACTGCTTCATCCAAATAAGAGACTTAGCCTCTTTATCTGGATAAGGGTTGTGAAATCCTTTGTAGTGCAGCAGAGATAACGCGATAAGTTTTTGGTGCTGACTATTTAATATGTAGAATTTTGCTGAAGTCAATCTCTGAAGTGATTGCGACTGAAAAGATATTCATTTTGTTAACTGCTGACAGAGTATTCTTAACTTTACTGAACTCATATATCCGAACGTGAATGAATCTGGTAAGATGATTCAATTTATTCACGACTTATAACTACCAAGTATTCAACATAGATTACGCCACATAAGTCCAAATCAACCGAGAGTTGCTTATGCATGTTGCAGACCTTGAGCCATCCACTGCTTACTGCAGATCAGCAATTTCGATAGAGTTGCTGAAGCATTGAATTTGGTAACAACATTTAATTTTTTGGCGGCTTAGTACACAGGAGTATTCAAGTACAGTAGTTGAATACTTAGTAGTTCTAAGTCAAATTGAATTGTGTTACCAGATTCACTCACTTTCGCGTATGTGAGTTCAGGAAAGTAAATAACACTCTGTAGGAGTGAGCAGTGAACAAATTGAATTCTTACGCCATAAGTTTTTAGTGCTGATTATAGAGTATGCTGAATTTTGCTGAAGTCAAAAGTGACTGCGACCGAAGCGATATTCAATTTGTTCATTGCTGACTACAGAGTATTCTTTACTTTGTTGAACTCAGATACGCAGAAGTGAATGAATCTGGTAAGATGATTCAATTTGTTCATGACTTAGAAGTACCAAGTATTCAACAACTTGAATCCTCGTATGCACTAAGCAACTAACAAATTTAATGTTGTTACCAACTTCAATGCTTCAGCTATTCTATCAAAATTGCTGATTTGTAGTCAGTAGTGGCGGCTCAAGTCGGTAACATGCTTCTGCAACACTCGGTAGATTTGGACATATGTGAAGTAATCTCGGTTGGATACTTGGATATCAGAGTTCAATAAAGTTAAGAATACTAAGTCGTAAACAAATTAATATTACTCGAGTCGCAATTACTTCAAAGATTGACTTCAGCAAAATTCAACATACTCTATAGTCAGCGCTAAAAATTTATTGCGTTATCTCTCCTGCACAATAAAAGATTTCACAACCCTTATCCATATAAAGACACTCATTCTTCTCTCTGGATGAAGTATACCGAGATAGCAGAGGCCTCTAAGGTAGATCTCTTGTGAATAGTTTTGGGAAATAAATTTGTAAAGATGAAAGAGTTGTAAGATCCTAGTAACCATAATAAGGCCATAAGAAATAGACTTTATCTTGGGAAGTACCAACAATGGGTCCTCGTTATTTAAGAATGTATGTTCATATCTATCTACTTCCTCCGTTCCTTCAGGTTCTTCAAATAATTATTTGGGTATAGCGATTTGGTCACCAAAATGATGCAAAAAAATGATAACTTTTCATGGTGTCAGTAGAGTAAACTTTGCTCTACAATACCACAAAAAGTTGCCAAATTCTTGCTTTTTTTGAACCAAATCTCTAGGCCCAAATAATATCCGAATAATATTTTGAAGAATGTGGAGTAACGGGGAGAGTATGTGAAAGAAGTGGCATACATTATCTTCATGGCCTTTTTCGAAAAAGACGATGGAAGATTGATAAGGTTCTAACCCTCGCGAAGCTTTCTGTCTTACGTCTTTTTCTACATCACGATATAAATAAACCGCCTCTTCAAATAATTGATTGAATACTCCCAAAATGAACTTAGAGTTTCCACAGGATAGTGATAAGAACAAATCTTTTATGTTGTGGCAAGGTGGATAGATCAACATACTATGCTATAAATGTTTGTTACAAGTAAACCTGTTGCCCGAATTACAATTACTAATGGTGCCAATTATGATCGTGCCAATGCAATTCTATTCACTTATCCGGCATTGCTGGCCTTGAACCCAACCATAGCAGTGCCCGGATTACAATTAGAGTTGTATTGTATGCAGTTCCATGGTGTTGGGGATGATTATGTGTCAATTTGAGTTTAGATTTGGACTAAGTCAACTGTATGGGCCTTTCTATAGTTTTGTTAAACATCGGGGCCTAACTGCAATTGATTGAAAATTATAGCTTTCAATACCAGGTTTTATTTAGGT
Source organism: Linanthus parryae (assembly GCA_023055425.1). Taxonomy (NCBI): domain Eukaryota; kingdom Viridiplantae; phylum Streptophyta; class Magnoliopsida; order Ericales; family Polemoniaceae; genus Linanthus; species Linanthus parryae. The sequence continues at coordinate 1,806,216 of JALGPY010000035.1, read as the reverse complement.
AGATTAGGAAGGATATAATATTTTTAAGCATATATGACTATGTTTTGGGGTCGAGATGCAGTTAGAGACTGTACTGTGCAATTGTGGATAACCATGGGTTATTTGACATGCATCGTTTACACCACGTAAGCATTCATGCATTGTACCTCAGATAGATTACTTGTCCTGATATGCTGTACACTTGACTTGTATTTTTTAATGCAAAAAGTAAGTTTTGTTATTTGTGACTATGTTATGATATTTGGTTAACTCTTTCCCGAGTATTTTGGTACTTTTAGTGGAGAACACTCATTTGAGTCTGAAAATATGTTTAAATTATCTAATTCTTGATGTAGGGTGTGTGACAATAACGTGCTATCAAAACCAAAGAAGTAAACAATTATGAGAAAGTTGTGCCTAACTATGGGTATTCAATCCAGAAAAAACCAAATTATGAGTATCTCTGACATAATTTTTCTTTTACGGAACTTTGAAAGGCAGATAAGATTCTGATTACCCACGGGTAAATGCTTGCTTACATATTTTTATTATCTCCTATTGATGTTCGTGCCGGACGGTGTAGCTTAAGCGACGTGAAGAAGACGATATGTCGTAGATGAGAGAAGCATAGGGTAAAAGATTAAGTTGAGTTAAACAACTCTCATTCCTTTTCATTTGAGATCTTTTAGTTATGTGACTTTCATTTCTCTTTCTTTTCTTTTGAGTTGAGCGACTTCCATTTCCAGCTAAGTAGAATTACATGTCGGATTTTTAGCTTCCTTAGTTTTTATTATATTGTTTATGCATATTATTTTAAAACACGTACTTTTTAAGAGAAGGAGATAAAATTTGGAGTAAGCTTTTATTGGAAATAATTTATTTGGCCAACTCCTGGTAAAAAAAGTTTTGATTAAAGTTGTTATTCAGAGTCTTTCTTCTTGTGACATGTATGCAGTTTAGCTGTTTGGTTATTTCTGTAATGAATAACATGATCTTATTCTAAAGTTTGATGCTTTTATACTAAATTTGGAGGGCTATAAACAAAACCTCCCATTTAGATTTGAATATTATACATGGGCGTATCAAAGTTGAATATCTATGTGCAAACTGTAAGGAGAAAGAATCGGATACTCATCTGCTTCCTGAATGAAAATTCGCCAAGATTTAATGGAATCTGTTTGGGGAGGGGGGGCGGGGGCAACTCTACTCTTCTTATCAATTGTCCTATTTAGATCTGGTTCCCACATGCATTTCTAGAAGCAAGAAAAGAGGAAAGAAAGAATATGAGTATTCTTATCTCCAAAATTTGGATTTACAGAAATAATTTGATCTTTCGAAACAAAAAAGGAAACATTCACAAAGTTTTTAATGAAGCATCAGATTACCTGGATGAATTAAAGCAACACATGCATGCGGTCATTCAATCGATTCCAGCTCATATGTACTCACACGCACCGGAGGAATCGTTGCAGAAATTGTTGGCCGGATGAGTTATTATTAGAAACGACGCCGCCTGGAACCCAAGGCTGAGAACGCCAGCAACGGGTGTGGCAATTAGAGATAACCCCAGTGTCTTCATCGCCGGAAGAGCCTAACAAATGCCTTTCTCGATTTTGGCCAAGCCGCTGAAGTAGACGCAATTTTGGAAGGGATTAAGCTTGCCTCAGAGCTGAATCGAGACCAGATCTCGATAGACAAATTCTCTCTCTCTCTCTCTCTCTCTAACCAAAGAGATGAGAAATTGTCGGTGTACATAGAAGAGTCTCGAAGACGTAATCGAGACAAATCGGAGTATTTATGAGTTCTTTAACTAGCTCGACCATACGGAGAGACACGTGGTGGTTTACATTCCACGTAAATGGAACATCTAGCAGAACCTCTAGCTTATTTTGGTTTGGGCCTTGGGCTGATTTGTAGTCAAAATTGGTTTGACACACCACCAATTTGGGTTGTTGATTTACTATTCGCTGATGTATTGGGCCGTTTTAGTGCCCCTATTTCTTAATTCAATGAATTTTCTGTCAAAAAAAAGTTTAGAAGGAGTAATAATACAGATAATTGGAGCTTCTTATGTTTTTGACATCTCTATGTGTTTAATCTAGCACAGGTAGCTAAAATAATTTGTTGCATTTTAGCAAACCCATATTTCTTACTCACCTAGGTTCTCAAAGGAAACTATGGTTTTGACATCTCAATGTGTTTAATTTAACGTTCTGCAAAATAAATTGTTTGTTCTGCTATTATCGTGGAGCAAGGCACGCCACATTACTGCATTACTACCCATACGAGTGCAAACATACGTCGCACCCATATTGTATGCCGAAAAGACCGTTGTTTTGTATGAAAATCCGAATTTTAAATACAGAATAATTGATGATTAATTTTTCCATACACGTAAGGTTCACCGCATCTTTCTTCCTCTTTTTCTTTCGCATCGTTATCGGAGTTACCTTGCACTTAACTTATTCTATATACGTTGCCCAAATCCGTGAGTGATGTGTCGTTTCCGTACGATCACTAACGTCATTTTATATATTTTAACTATTTCTACGTCACATCAGTTGCGATATATGTATCCACTATTTCCCTTCTTTCCTTCTTCAGGAAGAATCGTTCATATTTTCATCACAACCAATAAAACTTCTTGAAGAAGCCTCTTATCTTATGTACAATATTCTCTTTCCTCTATCTCCAACTGGTATTTGGATTTATCTGGTTTGAAAACTTTCCCTTTCCATCACACGATCTTGTTTTCTAAGAGGTGCGTCATATCCCCTGTAAGTTTAGCTAGTTCAAAGGCTTGAAACAACTTGTCTCTTTCAAGGCCTTGAAACTATTTTCAAAAATTTGAAACATACTTAGCAATATATAGCATGAACTTAGGGGGAGCTTATTTGTCTAATCTGATTCCCACCTCTCTATGCTTGATCATATGCACCTTGATGATGAAATACATCTTTTAGTTTCTCTAAACTATTATTAATCAATCTGTTTGAACAAGTTTTTGCAGGGAAAATCAATTGCCTATTTTGCAGGGTCACTTGCGTAAACTATGTTCTTGCATAAAAAGAAACTGGATTGTTAGGTTGATTTTGTGCTTATGCAAAAATGTCTTGAACTTACTAACATATTCAGCTACAAGATCAAGTCAATATCCTTGAAGATATTGAGCAACTAGCCTTTTGGAAGAGTTGTTAGACAAGTCAAAGATTTGCAACAATTTTTTAGGAAAGTTTGTTAAGAGAAGATCTTGAAGATTTGCTATTCAAACAGGCTGCATATGAGGGAATGACTGAATATTTTCTACAGAGAGACGAACTCAAAAACTCAGAACATTCTCAGGATTGACAAGCAACACAGAATAAGATCCATTTCACTCAATCCATTCCACAAGAAGATCATTGCACATTCAACTAATCTATCGGTTCTCAGTGCGCTTATTTATGATCTATATTTGTATATCATTCAGATAATACTTGTTAAATTTTGTTCTCGTGAATTTTTCAAGTGAACAATAGAGGATTCTTGTTGAATCAGTTAGCTAGAGCAGGGACTAGATAGGTTAGTGAGAACCACAAGCTGTAGCATGGTAAGGGAACTCTCTGTGCCTGAGAACTAGGGCTTAGCTTTTGATTACTAAGAATTGAATAGAAAATTCTGCAGCGATCAAGTCCCTGAGGTAGAGACGTAGGTCCAAGTGGACTAAATTCTATAAATCTTTGTGTCTCTTGCATTCATTTTTTTCCACACATAGCCAAATTAATTGCACAAAACATGTTTCAGTTCAAGGGTTTGAAAGGCATTTCAAGGACTTGAAAATTCTCAAATAAAAAAGGAAACTGGATTGTTTGGTTGATTCAGTGCTTATGAAAAAATATCTTGAACTTACTAACATATTCAGCTAAAATATCAAGTAAATATCCTTGAAGATATTGAGCAAATAACCATTGGAAAGAGTTGTTAGACAAGTCAAAGATTCTCAACAATTTTTTAGGAAAGTTTGTTACAAGAAGATCTTGTAGACTACCATTCAAACAGGCTGCATAAGAGGGAATGGCTGAAGATTTCCAATAGAGAGACGAAAACAGTAACTCAGAACATCTCAGGATTGACAAGCAACACAGAAGAACATTCATTTCACTCAATCCAGACCACATCACTACACATTCAACAGCTGTATAAGTTCTTAGTTCTCTTCTTTCTGATCTATATTTGTATATCATTCAGATAATAGTTTTTACATTTTGGTCTAGTGAATTTTTTAAGGGAACAATAGAGAATTCTTGTTGAATCAGTTAGCTAGAGCAGACACTAGATAGGTTAGTGTGAACCACAAGCTGTAATAGAGTAAGAGAACTCTATGTGCTTGAGACCTAGGGCTTAGCATTTGATTAATAAGAATTGAATTGAAAATCCTGCAGGGATCAAGTCCCTGAGGTAGAGACGTAGGTCCAAGTGGACTGAACACTATAAATCTCTGTGTCTCTTGCATTCATTTTGATGTTCCATACTTAGCCAAATTACAAAATAGGTTTCAGTTAAAGGGTTTGAAAGGAATTTCAAGGCCTTGAAAACTCTCAGCTTTTTATTTGTCACATGTTTTCTTTCCAAGGACTTGAAACTCATTTCAAGACCTTGAAATACTTACAGCCTTGCACAGATTTCTTTGAAACTACTCTTTTAGTATAAATTGCAAAAATGTGCCATACGCTATTCAACTCCCCCCTTATGAGTAATGATCATGTTTTACCACCTACATTACTTTCTTTCATTTGGTATCGGATCTTGCATCACTTCATAGATTTAACCATCTGGTGATTATGAGTACTGTAGGTGATGGTGGTTTCTCTCAGGGAAGAGCTGCGAACAGACCTCATCTATTATGTGGTGACAAATTTTTTCACTAGAAAGCCCTGATGAAAATGTCCATCATTGATCAAGATATGGAGTTGTGGACTATCATTCATGGTCCTCACACATTCTACATAGAGAAAGATGGGATTAGAACTCCCAAGACAGAAGATTCACTTTCTGCTTCTAAGTTAGAACAATATTTCAAAAATTACAGAGCTATGAATCTCTTATATTGTGCTTTGAGTGTAGATGAATTAAACAGAATTTGAGAATGCAAGACTGCTAAATAAATATGGGACAAATTGGTGGTAACTTTGGAAGTAACCAGTCAAGTAAAGCAGAAAAAGATCAACATTTTTCTTAGACAGTATGAACTCTTTAAGAAGAATGGAGATGAATCCATCAAGGACATGTTCAAGAGGTTCACTGACAATGTCAACAATCTGGACTCCTTGGGAAAGTCCTTTTTGATTGAAGAGAAAGTTAAGAAGATATTGAGAAGCCTTCCCAAAGCCAAGTGGTAACCAAGGACTACTCTAGCTGAGAAACTTCAAGAATCTAAGAAAGTTATTACAAAACTTTCTGGCTCAGAACACAATCTAAACCTGATTCTTGGAGGAAGTTTAAAGTCTGTTCGCAAAACTGTTATTGGCTACAATCCAAATTTTCCCAGAAAACAATACCAGATTTGTGAAAATTGGAAACATGACTTCTCCTAAATGCCATTACTACAACAGATTGGTCATGTTAAAATGACTTCTCCTTTTAGAAGAAGAGACTCTCACATAATGAAGAACACTTTTTCATTTCAACTTAAAGGACAAGTTAGACATATTTGAGTTCCTAAAGGGGTTAGGCCACATAATATGGTTGAACCTGAATATGAATCTAAATTCCACACTTGGTCTAACAGTTGAGTAAGGCAGTTAATGGTGTTTGCAGGCTGTCACCAAGAGAAAAGAACAAAAATGGTTTATGGAAAGTGGTTGCTCCAGACATATGAGTGGAAAGAGATCTCTATTCTCAGAATTGAAAGAGCAATTTGAAGGATCAATGAAACTTGGTGAAAAAGGAGAATGCAACATACTAGGTATTGATAAAGTTGGTACAGATTATGAAAATCTATTTCTGAAGTTTATTTAGTTGATGGGTTGAAGTTCAACCTGCTTAGTGTATCGCAGTTATGTGACAATGGTAACAAAGTTATCTTTGACAAAGAGAAATGTGTGGTGAAAAATGAGAAATTTGGAGTTTGCATCCTCACTTCCTCAAGGTCAAACAATGTTTATACTTTGCACACTAACAAAGTTGCAGGAAAAGGTCTGAAAGTGTCTCAAGGCCTTGAACGAAGATTCAGATCTTTGGCACAAAAAGCTTGGAAACTTTAGATTAAATACTTTGAACAAGCTAGTTTCTAAAGACATAGTAAGAGGTCTGCCCCCTATCAAGTTCAAAGATGAAGAAGTATGCAATGCTTCTGCTCAAGGTAAACAGAAAAGAAGCTCATTCAAGCCAAAGAACTTTGTAAGTACTACTAGACCCATTTAATTATTGCATATGGATCTCTGTGGTCCAATGAGAACTTCAACTCCAAAGGGTAAGAAGTATATGTTAGTTATTGTTGATGATTTTTATAGAAAAACTTGGGTAATGTATCTTAGAGATAAATCTGAAGCTCTTTCTGAATTTTCAAAGCTTTGTAAGGAACTTCAAACTCTGAAAAACCTGCCTATTGCTTCTATTAGAAGTGATCATGGTAGATAATTTGATCAACCTGAGTTTGATTTATTTTGTGCTAAGCATGGAATCTCTCACAACTTCTCTGCCCCTAGAACTCCTCAAAAGAATGGTGTTGTTGAAAGAAAGAAAAAGACTCTTTAAGACATGTTAAGGACAATGCTTCTGGAGAACAAATTGCCAAAATCAGTCTGGGCAGAAGCTGTGAACACTTCCAAATATATACTTAACGGGTGCTTGATTAGGCGTATCTTGACTCCTTATGAGCTTTTCAAAGGAAGAAAGCCAAACATCTCTTACTTCAAACCTTTTGGTTGTACCTGTTATGTCCACAATAATGGTAAGGACAATCTTGGTAAGTTTGATGCCATGAGTGATGAAGGTATTTTCTTGGATATTCACTGACTATCAAGGCTTATAGATGTTCCAAGGAAAGCTTGCAGGAAAACAAGAATAATTTTCAAGGCCCTGAAAATGAGTCTCAAAGCCTTGAAAAAGAACATCCAGAGAATCAGAGTGAACAAGTCACTTCTTCAAGTTTTTAAAGACCTGAGAAGATTCCTGGAGAACCAGAACCAATGACACCAAGTAAAAGATTTAAATATCTGTCATCTGATCCAGTTGACAACATTATATCTGATCCATCCAATGGTACCCAAACAAGATCAGTTGAAGAACTTATGTACTTGCAATGCTTTTGTCTCTCTGATGGAGTCTAATAATGTAAAAGAAGCATTACAAGAAGTAGACTAGATCATTGCTATGCCAAGTGAACTCAATGAATTTGAGAGTAACAAGATTTGGAATCTGGTTCCTTCACCTCAAGATCAGTATATCATCGGTACCAGGTGGGTATTCAGAAACAAGTTAGATGAGAATGATAAGGTAATCAGAAAAAAAAAATCAAGACTGGTAGCTCAAGGCTGCAACCAGGAAGAATGTATTGATTATGATGAGACATTTCTCCTGTTGCAAGGTTAAAAAAATTAGAATGTAACTTGCATTTGCATCTCACAAAAACATGAAACTTTTTCAAATGGATGTGAAGTGTGCATTTCTAAATTGATATATGCAAGAAGAAGTTTATGGTGTTCACCCTCCTGGATTTAAAAATGATGAGTTTCCAAATCATGTTTACAAACTTGACAAAACTCTTTATGGTTTGAAACAAGCTCCAAGGGCTTGGTATAAAAGACTGATAAATTTTTTACTTGAAAATGATTTCAAAAGAGGATAAGTAGACAAAACTCTTTTCGTAAAGACTCATGAGAAATATATTATAGTAGTTCAAGTATATGTGGATGATATTATATTTGGAGCTACTAATGACTCTCTTTGCAATGATTTCTCAAGTCTTATGAGCAGGGAATTTGAAATGAGTTTGATGTGAGAGCTCAAATTCTTTCTTGGACTTCATATACATCAATTGAAGAAAGGAATACTTCTTCATCAGAACAAGTACACTAAGGAATTGTTAAACAAGTATAATATGTATCAGTCCAAGGTAGCAAAAACCCCTATGAGCTCCTCACTGTCTTTCTTGGCTACTGAAAAAATATTTGAAACATGAGGCGCACAAGAGAAAGAAAGTGAAGTTAATTCTTCGTTATCGGAAAACACGTACGAGGATGGCACTACTTGATGGACCGAATTTGATGGTTGTGGATGACGGTAGCACATCGCGGAGAAAAAAACAATCGCCTGTAGGATGGTTGTGTGGAGATCCAAACTGAAAAGGTGCATTAACCTTACAGACATTCTATTACAGGAGAACTTTGAGGAGCTACTCCTGACATTTTCCTCGGCTCTTCACATGACTATGCCTCTGTAAACCTGATACGGAGAAAGTTGAATTTTTTGGTCAATTCCTCGAACGTTTAAGCTTAATCAACATAGGATATTGATGTTATTTGCACGAATAAGGCTATTCCCAGGATCGAGGAACTATGGATTGGATATACGAGTGTGACTTGTATGTCTCGTGTCCAATCCAGATATTGAGACAAAGGGATGAGACAATACTTGCACAAGGTTTGTCATGATGACTATTTCTATTGGTTGCCTAGAATGGATGTCTTGCTAGAGGCCGCTCCATATTAGTAAATAGTTACTACCAACTAAATAGAACCTATGGGGTCACACTCCATATAGGGTTAAACTAGACTTGTGAATTAATTAATTATGATTAATTAATTAGAATGATCAAACCGCAACAACTTGCTAACTTAGTAGGACTTATATGCAAGTAGGACTAATCCGAACTTGAGTAGGATTAGGAGAGGGCCTTTATGTAGTAACAAGGAGTTGTTGGACTATATAAAGGATGCTCCTAGCTTCCTTCCCTACAACTTATGCTCATAACATACATTGAGTATGAGAGAAGGAAGGAGAGAGCAAGACAACAAGGAGGCCAAACCCCCTTGCATCCGCCCCCTACCCGTCGGCCACAAAGAGAGGGCCGCCCCTCTCTCTTGGTCCTCCGTTGTGTGATTTCTTCGTCCTCTTCCATTCTTCCTAGCTAGCACAAGGTTTTTGGAAGATCAAGATCTCAATCCTAGGTGTGGATCAACCGTAGAGACGTGATACTTTTCGCGTTAGAAGTCATCGAGGAAGCCTACAAGGTACATAACACTAATCATTTACCATCGTCATGATTTCTCTTCCTGTGATCCTTGGAGAGTCTTGATCGGATAAATTTATTGTTATTCCCTTGCGTATCCATGATCAAAACCCTACAACAACATTGTCAAACCGCCTAAATACCCCTGCAAGATAACACCGTCCCAGTGACGAATACCCCCACAACGTATTCTTTGTTTTGCACATTCTCATCCTAATTTAGTCAGTACAATCGAAATCAACTTCTATACATAGTTATCTCAACGCGTCGTATAATACACACTCGCAAGCAAAGCCGGCACGCGCGGAGCGGGCGCGGGGCAAACTAGTGATTAGTAACACGATGCAAGAATTTGATAAATTTTGCAAGGTGTTGTTGAGTAAACTTTACAAAGGATAAAAAAATTATTAAAAAATTACATCATCTTGCTATCCAAATAACCGGGTCAAAGTGACACAGTTACGAAAGAAAAAGTCAAACATGGAAGATACAGAAAGAATGGACTAAGTAGAAACATAAATTTGAGACAGTGAAATTTAGGAGAGAGAAAAAAGGGAATTAATATCGATTTTTTTATTAAATTATATCATATAGCCAGTTTGAACAAAGAATTACTGGTAATATTGATTGACAGAACACTCATTAGTGCTCTTTTGAAAAACTAAAAATTTACTTTAACATTGACCCTTAACTCATTATGTGGGTTTCAAACGCCGTACCACAGACCCAAAACTCATTTGCAATTGATCTTGAACTTGAAGTTTCCTATAAGCCAAAACCTGCACTATCATTCTCAACCCCTTTTTGCCAAACCTCCACTTCCCTCAGCATTACTCTTCAATTTCTGACACCAACCCAGTTCAATCCAGATCAGGAATTAGGTTTTTCAAATTTGTATAAGGGTTTATGTGTTCCGGGGATCAAAGCAATTGACCAAAAGAGCAGGTTTTCGATCAATTGGGTTTCAATCCAGATCAGCAGAGATTGATATTCTCTGGTAAACAGTTTGCAGACTACTATATCCCGAAAGAATCAACCCTTCATCTTCTTTTGAGGCTAAGAGGTGGAACTATGATTGAAGGTGAAAACTTTGACGGGGAAAGGAGGGATTCCTCCAGTGCAGCAAAGGTGTGTGCACACTTCTGAACTTTGTTTTGCTCAAATCCCAGTTCTTTACACCTGTTGCACATGCTCATGATCTTGATTTCTCAGTTTCTTTGTTGCTTGTCCAACCCCATTTCAGTAGCTTTGGTGTGTTCATGTAGTTGATTGCAAGTTAAAATGATTAGCATATAAATATCTTTACTTGCAAGTGTTTTCTTAGCGGATTATCATTGCTATGAGGCAAACAACATGCCAAGTAATGAGGACATGATATCCCTGATGCAGCCATTCAGGCCATTTCGAAATTATTTAGAAACTTGTTTATGATAAACCACTAAAGAAACTGATGCACATTACGCGAAAATCATATTCTAGTTTCTATTATGCATTCTATATTTGTATTTGGGCTTGGCTAACTTTGACTGAATTCGGGCTTGGGCTATGACAGGGGATCCAATCCGTTCAGCCCGCCCGAGTTGCAGACCCACGAATCATGTGTGCCCATATTCTAGTTTCTATTATGCAATCTATATTTGTATTTGGGAACATTCTATCTGTTTGGAGCAAGTAGGGAACATTCTAATTTTACGGGAGGTTTGAACGCAAAATGTTGGAAAACCATTTAATTACAAGATGTCGAAAATGTTGATTCTAATATCTATTGATAGAACATCTGATATCAAAGCTAGGTAACACAAAAAGACTTGTATACTAGCAGGAGCCACCACCTGCAGAATACCCACCATCGACGTAAATGACCTGCCCTGTAATGTAGGAGGCAGCGGGGAGGCAGAGGAAGGCCACGAGCGATGAAATCTCATTAGCTTCTGCAAAGGGTCGGAGAGGAGCACGAACCATTATCTTCTCATATGCAGCTGCTATGGATGGTTCAACGTCTTCCTGCAACCAAAAAAATAAAAAATAAAAAATCAACATCTCGGATTATGCTTTAGACAACCTAAATTTTAAAATACATTTAAAATATCTGCACTACAATTTTTTTGTGGGAGCAACAGCTGGGGGTGGCTTGGGGACTGTGACCGAAAAGCCTGCCTAGCCGTTACGTGTTGTTTTCCCTACATAGGATCTGACCCATTACAGAAATAAAAAGAAAAATGTATATACATGCTTAGTCATTCATCATTAGCATCTAGGCGTTTTTCGTCACTTGCTTCACTCTAACAAGAATTATACAAGCTTCAGGCTAGGGTTGGGGGCCTTGGAGTTTCAGTATATTATTTGCTTGGGTCTCAAGCTCGGCCTGTTACTTGGCCGGGCTAGTGCTCCAAACCGGGCCTGGCAAGAGCCCGGCCCAAGGCCACCCTGGCAACAGCTACCCTGACACAAATGGGTACAAATAGAAGAACTCTGAAGGAAAAATTGAAGCCAAGACAAGAATAATCCAATTCTGAGGAGCTTACAGGTTTGACAATGGTAGTTTTAACACCCCAAGGGGAGACGGCATTGGTACGAATGTTGTCTTTTGACCATTCACAAGCCAAGTTCTTGGTCAACTGATTGATTGCACCTAAAAAAATTAAAAAGAAAAGAAAAAAAATCAGATACCAGTCCAAAAAGCACATACCTAAACACAATAAATGTTGGTTTATGTACAATGTAATGAAATACAGTAAAAATTTAGGTCACCTTAGTTGCTGCATACGCGGAGAGTGCTGGTAGACCAATCCCACCGCCGACAGAGGAGATGAAAACGATACTTGCAACTCCTGAAGCTTTCAAGAGAGGATGTGCTAGCTGAGTAAGATGGTACGGTGACTCCACGTTGGTCCTCATAAATCACGAGTGGTCCTCACAAGTTGTATCCGTTGCATACTTCATAATACTTGTAGCAGCATTATTCACCTACACCAATATTGTATAACAAATCATACAAGATGTTAATCTTTTATCCCTATGTTTACTCTATAATGACAAAGTTTATGGAGTCTATGTAGCACGACAGGGCCTACGAGTCTACAACAAGATAAATGTTTAACAACAATCCGAAAAATAAGAATAAAAAGGAGCCAAAAGTTATACCTTATTATTTTTCTCTGGTGAATAAATTGAGTGGCATAAGAGGTAATTTGTATAGTTGAAAAACATTTTCAAAGGTTGCAGCTTTTCAAGGTATAGAAACCTTGAATTGTTCCTCTGTGGAACAAGGCATACATAGGAGAGAAATACAATGTTTGGTGTGCTTCATAGTACAAAACAAACATGAAGCTGATTATTGTATGTCACAACCTCTCTGCTTTTGAGATTCCCCAGTTAACAAAAATTGTTTAGAAACATCAATGTGTTTGTGAAACATTCCAGCAATAAATAATCATCTGACTCTTAAAAGACCACTTTCTGCAGACATAGTTTCAAATTTTGTGTATAAAGTAAAATTTGGAAAAACAATTGTCATAAAATTGAAGCAGAACATGTTAGAAGGCAAGTTTGTAGTCGCACTTACAAGAATGTTGAGCTTGCCTTCGAAGACAGACGAGACTTTCTTTGTGAGGTCTTCCCGTCGACTTTTGTCTGTCAAGTCACAAGCCGAACCAATTATCTTAAAGCCCTTACCTTCCCATTCTTGCAACCTGTCATTTAACTCAACTTGGTTCCTCGAACACGTATACACAGTCGCCCCAAACCCAGCTATTTCCTCAACTATGGCATATCTAAAATTGCAGTCATAAAAGAAATGACAACCAAACCTGAGAAAACTAAGAATCGAAACAAAGGATTCATTCGAACATTTTTACTTACCCAATGCCTTTTGTTCCACCAGTGACAAGAGCAGTCATACCCTTAAGAGACCATCTCTGGTCTCTGCCACTCAGGGCTTCACTTCCCATCTTCTTGGTGCCTCTTGTCTCTCCCTACGATATGCAAGAAATGTTCTGAGAAGACACTGTATGTATAGTCACAAGTCACAACTGTTTGGAATCTGTGGTTTGGATTTAGTGCTATAAGCAAAAGGAAACAACAAGATAAGGTTTTGACTAATTGAAGAACACAAAACACCAAACAAGCCAAACAGAATCCCGATGACACCCCCAATGAAGGTGCTGTGAAACCGGCCGTCCAAAAGGATAAGAACTAAATTACTTTACACTGCTTACAGTACTTTAGGACCATCACCCGAAATTAAACTTTAAAGCTTATTCTGTTTTACCTATATCATAGTTATGCCTTTCGATTATTAAGTTTACCTTTCAATGACACTTCCCCTTAGGACTTAGGTGTTCTAGCAGAAGAAGCTTCAAAGATTGCCACTACGTATAGCAAAGTATTTTCTGGAAAGAATTTGAATGCAGAGCAGTGCGAAGAACTGAAAATGGGTTCTTACTTGGGTGTTGCTGCCGCTTCAGCAAAATCCCTCACATCTCATCCATTTATGTTACAAGCCCGAAACCAAATTGGCTTTAACTGTTGATGACGCTGTTTGGATTGGTTTGCTACATGGAAATATGTAGCAAACCAATCTAAACAGCGTCATCACCGCCACCATTTTGGATGATGTGATGGTCCTAAAATAGTACTACTATGAAATAGAGTATGAGGCCGTGCCCTTGGGGCACTCTGCTTGAAAATGGGATGGCAATGGCCAGGTAGATAGGAAAGAGGGAGGTGTAAAGTGGTCTCACTTCCCAAACCATTGATATTTTACCAATCTAATGGTTGATTGTAAAACAAAAATATTCTTTCAAATAGTAAAACACCCCCTTCTATTAGTATATAGACAGTTACATTAATTTTGTTCTTATCCATTTTTTATGGCCGGTTTCTCTCATTTTTTCCTTTTGCTTATATCACTAAGGGTCTCTATCACTAACCACAATAGTTATATACAGAATAGTTGTGACAATGCATATGTATATACATATACATATATATACACACACATATATATACATATGTATATATATATATATATATATAGTGTCTTCTCATAGCATTTCTTGCATTTCTAAGGAAAAGACAAGAGGAACCAACAAAATGGGAAGTGAAGATCTATGTAGCAGAGACCACAAATGGTCGCTTGAGGCTTGTCAGTAGTGGATAAGGGTTGTGAATCCGATGTTTCTATTCTTTATGTGGATAAGGGTTGTGAAATGTTTTTTAAGTTCACATATTACGTCAGGTACTGTCCAAATCCGTTGGAAGTTACAGGATCATGTTATTGAAGTTGACTGCTCACTGCTTAGTAGTGACTAAACTGTTGATGCATCACAAATCAAACTGATCGTTATTTGAAACTGTCTACCGTTATTCCTACTAAACTGTTGAGAAATTTGATTTGTGATGCATCAACAACTCGAATACTACTTTGTCCTATGCAATGAACAAATTCAACTTTGTTTCAAAATTCAGTCACTTCAAAGAGATATATACTCAGCAGTGAGCAGTCAACTTCAGTAACATGATCACATATCTTGCTCTCCAATGCAATGAACATATCTCTTGTCACTGGATCAAAATGTTGAGCAATTCCAGAAAATGCTTGAACTTGCTCCCCGGAACTGGCTTCGTGAACAACGAGATAAGGCTTTGACAAATTGAAGAACACCAAACAAGCCAAATAGTATATGAAGGTTCTGTCAAATCGGCCGTCCAAAAAGGATGAGAACTAAATTAATTTATTCTCTTACAGTACTTTAGGACCATCACCCGTTATTAAACTTTCAAGGAGCTTATTCTGTTTTACATATATCATAGTTATATCTTTTGATTACTATGATTACCTTTGAATGCCTCTTCCCCTCAGGTGTTCTAGCAGAAGAAGCTTCAATGATTGCCTCTACTTATAGCCACTATCTATAAGTTGCTGCGGCTTCAAGAAATTCCCAACATCTCAACCATTTATGTCATAAACCCTCAAGTGGGGACGTCAAAATTAAATTGGCTTTAACTTTTGGACAGGTGAATTTCCATGTAGCAAACCTATCCAAATAACGTCATCACCGCCACCATTTTGGATGATGTCCAAATAGCGTCATCACCGCCACCATTTTGGATGATGACGCTATTTGGACATCATCCAAAATGGTGGCAGTGATGACATTATTTGGGTAGGTTTGCTACATGGAAACTCACTTGTCCAAAAGTTAAAGCCAATTTAATTTTGGATGATGTGGACATCATCCTAAATGGTGGCGGTGATGACGCTATTTGGATAGGTTTGCTACACGGATATCATCCAACATGGTGGCGGTGATGACGCAATTTGGATAGGTTTGCTACATGGACATTATCCGAAAATGGTGGCGATGATGACGCTATTTGGATAGGATTGGTACATGGAAATTCACCTATCAAAAAGTTAAAGCAAAAATAGCATCCCCATTTTGGACGATGTGATGGTCCTAAAATAGTATAAACAGTTAAACTGATTTTGTTATTATCCATTTTGGATGGCCGGTTTTTCCCCTTTTTATTCCTTTTGCTTATATCACTAAGGGCCTCTTTGGTTCCAGCCTAAAATTCTCAATAATCTGATGAAAATAATCTGGAGTGAATAAGCTGGCTAAAATTATAATCTGAAAGCTGTTTGGCATGCGCTGTAAATCTTGAATTAAAATTTAATTGCGTTTAGCAACACATGTAGCTTTTATTATTAAATTTACGATAAATTTCTTTATTTGAACTTATGATACGTCTAACATGTTACACGTTTGCACAAATTAACAATTCATGCATTAACGAGATGATAGAGTATGGTATTTCAGACGTTATACCCAAAAAATCTCTAAAATCGGAGATTATATAATCTGCAGATTATTAGCTAACTTAAATTAAAATCTGACTCAAAAATCTGCGAAACAAACGAGATTAAATTTTTTGGCAGATTTTAATCTCAAATGAGATTTCAATCTTGAACCAAACATGCACAAGGCTCTCTCTCACTAAGCCACAATAGTTGTGACTGACAGTACATATATAAAGTGTTTTCTCATAGCAATTCTTGCATATTTAAGGGAAAGACAAGAGGAACCAACAAGATAGAAAGTGAAGATCTGAGTACCAGAGACCACAAATGGTCTCTCAAGGGTATGACATGACTGATATTGTCAGTAATGGAACCAAATGCATTGGTTAAGTAAACAAAACTGGAATGAATCATATGTTTCAATTCTTTATGTGGATAAGGGTTGTCAATTGTTTTTTAAGTTTACACATGTCAGGTATTGTCCAAATCCGCTGGAAGTTTCGGGATCATGTTGCTGAAGTTAGCTACTTACAGTGTATATATCTCTTGGAAGTGACTGAAGTTTGAAACAAAATTGAATTTGTTCATTGCTTATTACAATGTAGTAATCGAGTTGTTGATGTATCACAGATCAAATTGATTGTTATTTGAAACTGTGTACAATTATTCCTACTAGAGAATTTGGATGTGTCATCACTAACTTCAATAGTTAGTTGTTTTAAGCCGTGAACTGAATTTTCTTACATAGATTCAGTCACTTATGGCTATCTGAGCTAGTAAATTTAAGCATACTGTGTAGTCAGCAGTGAACATATTAAACTTCGCTTCAGCGCTTTCACTTTATAGATGTAACTTTAGCAAAATTCGTCATACTCTATAGTCAACACTAAAAACTTGCGGTAGATTTGGACTAAATGTGGAGTAATCTCTGTCGCACTAAAAACAATTCCACGACCATTATCCTGAATTTCAGATAAAGAAGCTCATTCTCCTCTCTGGATGAAGTGTTCTGAATTAGCATGGATAATCTACTTCTATCTCTAGAAGACGCACTCGTCCAAGGTAGTCTAGGACTGACTATTAGGAGAATGCCAGTATTACCACTATTTTATGGCTACGTAGCGCTGGAATGGTTCGCCAGCTTTGATGGCGCCAAATATGATCATGCTAATTCAATCCTATCGACTTATCGGTGGCCAGAAATCCATACATAGCAATGTGCCAATGTTTTCACAAAATGGGATGCCTTACAGTGACAATGGACTATGATGTGTACCCTTACTGAGGCTGACTAGAGGGGATAAGATTACACCATGATGTTAAATTTGAATGATCTAAAGCAATAGAAGCGATTCACTTCACAAACACTCCGCCATGATATGATGTGCTTGTGTTCGGAAGTGATATCATTCAAAATTTCACTTCATGGGTAGTGTGATGTTATCCCTTGTAGACAGCCCCAATGAGGGTATATGTGGCGGTCCATTGTCACCGTATGTACTATGTACCCTCAGCTTACCGTAAGGCGTACCATTATGTGAAGAAATTGGCATTTTGATATGTTTGTTTGTTTATTTTTTTTTGTTTCTTTGTTTTTTTTTTGTTTTTTTTTTATATATATAACATAGATGGAAATATAGAACTATAAAAAAGCAACTATGAGGAGGATTGCATTTTCTAGAGATGGAAGCAGGCAGACCTCTGCTATCTCAGACTGCTTCATCTAGAGAGGAGAATGAGCCTCTTTATCTGGATAAGGCTTGTGAAATCTTTTATAGTGCAGCAGAGATAACGCGAAAAGTTTTTGGTGCTGACTATGTTGAATTTTGCTGAAGTCAATCTCTGAAGTGATTGCGATTGAAACGATATTCAATTTGTTCACTGCTGATATAGTATTCTTAACTTTACTGAACTCAGATATCCGGAAGTGAATGAATCTAGTAAGATGATTCAATTTGTTCACGACTTCTAACTACCAAGTATTCAACATAGATTACGCCGCATAAGTCCAAATCCACTGAGAGTTGCTGATGCATGTTGCAGACCTTGAGCCATCCACTGCTTACTACAGATCAGCAATTTCGATAGAGTTGCTGAAGCATTGAATTTGGTAACACCATTAATTTTTTTGCGGCTTAGTACATAGGAGTATTCAAGTAGAGTAGTTGAATACTTAGTAGTTCTAAGTCAAATTGAATTCTTACCAGATTCACTCACTTTCGCGTATCTGTTTTCAGTAAAGTAAAGAATACTCTGTAGTATTGAGCTCTGAACAAATTGAATTCTTACGCTATAAGTTTTTAGTGCTGATTATAGAGTATGCTGAATTTTGTTGAAGTCAAAAGTGACTGTGACCGAAACAATATTCAATTTGTTCACTGCTGACTACAGAGTATCTTTACTTTGCTGAACTCAGATACGAGATACATGGAAGTGAATGAATCTGGTAAGATGATTCAATTTGTTCATGACTTAGAACTACCAAGTATCCAACAACTTGAATCCTTCTATGTACTAAGCAACTAACAAATTTGATGTTGTTACCAACTTCAATGCTTCACTTATTCTATCAAAACTGTTGATCTGTAGTCAGCAGTGGCGAATCAAGGTCGGTAACATGCTTCTGCAACTCTCTGTGGATTTGGACATATGTGACGTAATCTCTGTTGAGTACTTGGATATATGAGTTCAGTAAAGTTAAGAATACTCTGTCAGCCGTGAAAAAATTGATATTGCTTTAGTAGCAATTACTTCAAAGATTGACTTCAGCAAAATTCAACATACTCTATAGTCAGCACTAAAAATTTGTTGCGTTATCTCTGTTGCACAACAAAAGATTTCACAACCCTTATCCAGATAAAGACGCTCATTCTCCTTTCTGGATGAATTATACTTTTCATGGTGTCGTAGAGTAAACTTTGTTCTATAATAGCACAAAAAATTGTCAACTTCTTGCTTCCTTTTGCTAACCAAATTGCTGGGCCCAAATAGTATCCGAATACTTTTAAAAGAATGTAGAGTAACAGTGGGAGTGTGTGAAAAAAGTGGCATACATTATCTTCTTGGCCTTTTTCGAAAAAGACGATGGAAAATCGATAAGGTTCTAACCCTCGCGAAGCTTTCTGTCTTACGTCTTTATTACATCACGATATAAATAAACCGCCTCTTCAAATAATTGATTGAATACTCCCAAAAGAAACTTGGAGTCTTCCCTGAATAGTGATAAGGAAAAATATTTCATGTTGTGGCATGGTGGATAGATCAACATACTATGCTATAAATGTTTGTTACAGATACACCTGTTTCCCAAATCACAATTACTAATGGTGCCAATTATGATCGTGCCGATGCAATTCTATTCACTTATCCAGCATTGCTAGCCTGAACCTAACCATAGCAGTGCCCGAATTACAATTAGAGTTGTCTTGTATGCAGTTCCATGGTGGTTGGAATGATTATGTGTGAATTTGAGTTCAGAGTTGACTAAGTCAACTGTATGGGTCTTTCTGTAGTTTTATTAAACATCGGGGCCTAACTGTAATTGGTTGAAAACTATAGCTTTCAATATCGGCGTTATTTAGGTGGATTCGGAAGGATATAATATTTTAAGAATATATGACTATGTTTTGGGGTCCAAATACAGATAGAGACTGTACTGAGTAATTGTGGACAAACATGGGAATTTTGGTTATTTGACATGCATCGTTTGCACCACGTAAGCATTCATGCATTCCACCTCAGATAGATTACTTGTGCTGATATGTTGTAAACTTGACTTGTATTTTTATTAATGCAAATAGTTAGTTTTGTTATTTTTGATTATGTTTTGTCATGGATGATATTTGGTTAACTCTTTCCTGAGTATTTTGGTACTTTTAGCGGAGGACACTCATTTGAGTCTGAAAATATGTTTAAATTATCTAATTCTTGATGTAGGGTGTGTGAAATAATGTGCTATCAAAACCAAAGAAGTAAACAATTATGAGAAATTTGTGGCTAACTATGGGTATTCAATCGAGAAAAAACCAAATTATGAGTATCTCTGATGCAATTTTGCCTTTGCGGAATTTTGAAGTTAAGCGACTTCCATTTACTGTGACGTGAAAAAGACGAAATATATCGTGTGTATTATGAGTAAAAATATCCACCAAATTATGAGTATCTCTGATGCAATTATGAGTATCTCTGAGGCAATTTTGCCTTTGCGAAATTTATTATCTTATATTGATGTTCGGCCGGGACGGCGTAGCTTAAGCAACGTGAAAAAGACGAAATACCGTAGATGAGAGAAGTATAGGGTAAAAATCGTATCTCTGATGCAATTTTGCCTTTGCGGAATTTTGAAGTTAAGAGACCTCCATTTACTATCCACCTTGCCACAACATGAAATATTTTTCCTCATCACTATCCTGTGAAGACTCCAAGTTTCTTTTGGGATTATTCAATCAATTATTTGAAGAGGCGGTTTATTTATATCGTGATGTAAAAAAAGACGTAAGACAGAAAGCTTCGCAAGGGTTAGAACCTTATCAATCTTCCATCGTCTTTTTCGAAAAAGGCCAAGAAGATAATGTATGCCACTTTTTTCACACACTCCCATTGTTACTCCACATTCTTTAAAAAATTATTCGGATATTATTTGGGCCTAGCAATTTGGTTAGCAAAAGGAAGCAAGAATTTGGCAATTTTTTGTGGTATTATAGAACAAAGTTTACTCTACGACACCATGAAAAGTATAATTCATCCAGAGAGGAGAATGAGCGTCTTTATCTGGATAAGGGTTGTGAAATCTTTTCTTGTGCAGCAGAGATAACACAACTACATTTTAGTGCTACCTATAGAGTATGTTGAATTTTGCTGAAGTCAATCTTTGAAGTAATTGCTACTGAAGCAATATTAATTTTTTCACGGCTGACAGAGTATTCTTAACTTTACTAGAACTCATATATGAGTATTATGAGTATCTCTGAGGCAAAATTGCATTAGAGATAATAAAAATATCCACCAAATTATGAGTATCTCTGATGCAATTATGAGTATCTCTGATGCAATTTTGCCTTTGCGGAATTTATTATCTTATATTGATGTTCGGCCGGGACGGTGTAGCTTAAGCGACGTGAAAAAGACGAAATACCGTAGATGAGAGAAGCATAAGGTAAAAGATTAAGTTTAGTTAAGCAACTCTCATTCCTTTTCATTTAACATTTTTTACTTAAGTAACTTTCATTTCTCTTTCTTTTCTTTTGAGTTAAGCGACTTCCATTTACTGTTAAGTAGAATTGCACGTCGGATTTTTAGTTTCCTTAGTTTTTATTATATTTGTTTATGCAGATTATTTTAAAACACGTACTTTTTAAGGGAAAGAGATAAAATTTGGAGTAAGCTTTGTAATGGAAATAATTTATTTGGTCAACTCCGGGTAAAAAAAGTTTTGATAAAATTTGTTATTCAGAGTCTTCCTACTTGTGACATGTTTGCATTTTAGCTTTCTGGTTATTTATGTAATGAATAACATAATCTTATCTAAAGTTTGGATGGTTTTATAGTAAATTTGGAGGGCTATCAACAAAAGCCTTCCATTCAGATAGAATATAATACATCGAGGTATCAAAGTTTAATATCTATGTGCAAATTCTATGAAGGAGAAAGAATAGGATACTCATCTGTTTTTTGAATGAAAATTCGTTAAGACTTGATGGAATCTGTTTTTTTTTTAGGGGGGGGGGGGGTGGGGGGGAGGGCATCAATTTTCCTATTTAGATCTGGTTCCCACATGCGTTTCTAGAAGAAGGAAAAGAGGAAAGAAAGAGGATGAGTATTCTTTGAGTATTATTATCTCTAAAATTTGGCTTTACTGAAATTACTTGATCTTTCAAAACAAAAAAGAACCACTCACAAAGTTGTTAATGAAGCATCAAATTACCTTGATGAATTAAACCAACACATGCATGTGGTCATTCCATCGATTCCGACTCGTATCTACTCGCACGCACCGGAGAAATCGTTGCGGAAACTTTTGGCCGCATGAGTTATTATTAGCACCGACGCCGCCTGAAACCCAAGACTGAGAACGAGAGCAACGGGTGTGGCAATTACATATAACCTTAGTGTCTTCATCGCCGGAAAGAGCCTAACAAATGCCTTTATCGATTTTGGCCAAATTCGCTGAAGTAGAAGCAATTTTGGAAAGAGCCTAACAAATGCCTTTATCGAGACCAGATCTGGATAGACAAATTCTCTCTACCTCTCTCTCTCTAACCAGAGAGAGGAGAAATGGTCGGTGTACATAGAAGGGTCTCAAAGATGTAACCGAGACAAACCGGAGTATTGATGAGTGCTTTAACTAGCTCGACCATACGGAGAGACACGTGGTGGTTTACATTCCACGTAAGTGGAACATCTAGCAGAACCTCTCGCTTATTTTGGTTTGGGCCTTGGGCTGATTTGTAGCCAAAATTGGTTTCACACACCACCAATTTTGGGTTGTTATTTTACTATTTGCTGATGTATTGGGCCGTTTTAGAGCCCATATTTCTTAATTTCATGAATTTCTGTCAAAAAAAGTTTGGAAGGGGTAATAATACAGATAATTGGAGCTTCTTATTTTTTAACATCTCTATGTTTTTAATCTAGCAGAGGTAGCCAAAATAATTAGTTGCATTTTAGCAAACTCATATTTCTTACTCGCCTAGGTTCTCAAAGGAAACTATGTTAGAAATTCTACCGCTCTTTGTGCAAGTGCTTATGTTAGATCTTCCTATGTTTGGTAAAGCCTAGTTCGGAAACGCCTAGCTAAGACTAGACACATTGTCTTACAGGGTATAAAATATGTGATTTGGAATGGGGAGTAGAAATATATTTATTACATTACTACAATAGTTGGGTACCTATATATTTTGTACCAACAGTTTGAGGGGCATTTCGTAGCTGCTAACTATGTCAATCAAAAAATCAACTGAAGAAAATAGAATTACATATTTTACTATAGACTTTTTCTTGGAAAAAAACTCTGTAACAAGATTGCTCCTAAGAAGCTAAAAGATTTTTATGACTATTTCATGAATGCATTCCAACAAAATAAATTTTACAAGGAAAGGGTGTGAATTTACCAGCTTGTGTTATTTTTTGTAATAAGGAGGTTATATTCACGAATGGGTTCTAGCTCAATGGTAGAGCGTTAGAAGCCCATGCATGAGGTTCTGGGTTCGAACCCAACTATATGATGCAATTTTTAAAAAAAAAAGTGCGGTTATATTCCACAAGAGAAATGATATACATCCCAACTCTCATGTCCCAATTATGTAGCAGCTCAACCACCTAAGCACACGCGATGCGTGTACATATTACATAATGTTACTACTAAGAGCATCTCCAATCCCATGGGTTCCTCAAAAGAAAAAGAACATACAATTTTCAAAGAAGGAAAATGACAAAAGAAGGAAGAAAGCAATGGTGGCTTCATGGAGTGACTCAGACTCTTCAGACTCAGGTTCTGATAATGGGCAAGCCAATCTCTATCTAATGGCTGGACATCAAGAGTACTATTCCACTGAAAAGCCAATTGAAGAAATGGTAAAAAGATCTCTTATCTAGTCCTTCTGATGTGTTACCTGAAATCCTCAAAAGCATGTTTTTAAATGAGGAGAGTTACAGGAATGAGATTGATTCTTTGAAAATGAAGGTTCATGAGAAGGAAAAAGAAAATTTAGATTTGGTTTTTCAGAATTTTAATGTCTTAAAGCTACTAAGTTAAAAATTGACAGTGACATCAAAGCCTTGGACAGTAGATTCAAAGCTTTGAAATCACAAGTCAAAGAAGTAGTTTTTCAAAACACTATTTTAACTGACAAGTTTGTTGATCTAAAAAATCATTCTGATAATTTAGAACAACAAAACACTGCGTTGACTAGCAAGCTTTAACAATCCAAGAAAATTCTTTCAAATTTTGCAGGCTCTGAATAGAAGTTAAGTCTCATGCTTGGAGGAAGACTGCAATCTGTTCACAAAAGTAGAATTGGATATAATCTAAATTGGACATGTAAAAGTAACTTGCCCCTTTAGAAGGACAAAACCTCACATAATGAGGAACACTTATCCTTATCAGCTTAATGGAAAAGTGAAACAGATTTGGGTTCCAAAAGGAGTTAGACCACCTAATATGGTTGACTCTGAGTATGAATCCAAATTCTACACATGGTCTAATAGCCTGTTAAGGCATTGACTGATTTTTACAGGATGTCACCAAAGCTTTGAAAGATCAGAAATGGATATTGGATAGTGGATGTTCCAGGCATATGAGTGTGAAGAAGTCTTTATTCTCAGAACTGAAAGAACACCCAGATGGAACAATCACACTTGGTGACAAAATAAAAGTGCAACATAATTGGTATTGGAAGTGTTGGTAACAATTCTGCATATTCAATTTCTGATGTTTATTTAGTTGATGGTCTTAAGTATAATTTGTTGAGCATTTCTCAGCTCTGTGAAAAAGGTAATTAGGTTGTTTTTGAAAGGAGAAATGTGTGGTGCAAGATGAAAAATCGGACAATTGCATTCTCACTGCTCCTAGGTCACATAATGTTTCTGCACTATGTATTGACAAAGTTGCATGTGATAGTGTGAAGTGTCTCAAAGCTTTGAAGGATGACTCAAAACTATGGCACAGAAAGCTTGGTCATATAAGCATGCATTCCTTGAATAAGCTCATCTCAAAAGATCTGGTAAGAGGATTGCCAATCCTTAAATTCTAAGATAATGAGTTTTGCAAGGCATGCACTCAAGGTAAACAAACCAGAAGCTCATTCAAGCCAAAGAATTTTGTAAGTACCTCTAGACCCTTAGAAATGCTGCATATGGACTTGTGTGGTCCTATGTGGGTTCAAACACCCAGAGGTAAGAGATATATGCTTGTTGTGGTTGATGATTACTCTAGATATACTTGGGTTATGTTTATTAGAGAAAAGTCTGAAGCATTATCTGAATTTTCTAAATTTTGCAAGGAGCTTCAAACTTTTAAAAACTTACCAGTTGCATCTATAAGAATTGATCATGACAGGGAATTTGATCAACTTGATTTTGATTTATTTTTTGCAAAGCATGGTATCTCACACAACTTTTCTGCACCTAGAACTCCTCAGCAAAATGGTGTAGTTGAGAGGAAAAATATGACTCTTGAAGACATGTGTAGAACCATGTTACTTGAAAGTAATTTGCCAAAATCTTTGTGGGCTGAAGCTATTAATACTGCCAATTTTGAAGAAAACCCCTTATGAACTATTTAAAGGCAGGAAGCCAAGTGTTGCTTATTTTAAGCCTTTTGGCTTTACTTGTTTTGGGCATAACAATGGGAAAGATAATCTTGGTAAGTTTTGAAAGTGTGTAATGTAGACTAAATACAGGACCTAAATACTCTAGAAGGGGGGGGGGGGTTGAATAGAGTATGGAAACTTTTTGCAAAACTTAAAGTTTAACAGGAAAGCTTTGTGTGAAACTAAAATCTCAAGGCCTTGAGATTTTGTAAACTGTCTGAAACTCACTAAGGCAAAATTGTAAGCTTTAAGGCCTTGAGCTGTGAACAAAACTAAACAGCTCTTAAACCCTCATATGTTTTAAGTTGTGTGCAGCAGATAATAATCAAACAGAAAAGTAAAGAACACAAAGCAATTTACAGAGTTCAGTCCCAATGGACCTAATCTCTGCCTGAGGGATCTAATCCCACCAGGATTGGGCAAATACTTCTTATTACTCACAGAGAAACAGCCCTAGATCTTCAATCCTATGTGATTTCCCTTACACCTATACAACTTGTGGTTCCAAACCTATCTAGTTCAAGCTACTGACTGTTGAGCTAACAAGAACCTCTTGTTGTTCACTTGAACAACCAACCACTAGGTTAAGTGAGGTTTAAGATAATCTAGAGATATACAGATAGAAGTACAAGTGAAGAACACAGTATGAAGATAAGCTGTTAAAGCCTGGAAATGTTCTTCTGTAGAACTGGATTGATTTGATCTTCAGAAGTCTGGAATAAAGCTTGAATGATTGTGTGTTTGAATGGATGATCTCCCACGATTTTGTCACACCTCTCAGATTATTCTGCAAGCCTCTTACTCCTTCAAAATTCAAACCAGTCTCTTTTATCCACAGCTGCAACTGATTGAGAGATTTTAGGATCTCAGTTCCTACAAATCCTCCTTCTGTTTTCAACTAAAATTCAAACAGCTTCAAGTTGATATCTGTTGGAGTTTGTTGAGATTGCTCATGTACGTTTAACAACCCTGCAATAGCATAGAAATACTTCAACAACAAAATCCAGACAGCTAACAGTACTAAGACTGTTTGGTTATACAGTTTCTGATAAAACTGTTTAATAAATTTAGAACCATAACCTGCATATCTTCTAAAACATATGAATCATGAAAAACAAGTTTTAGACACTTAGAAGTGAGTAAATAATCACAATACTAAGATTCATAACCTGAAAGAAAGAATAAATTAAGTTCTGTAAAAACTATCAGCAGCTCAAGGCATATCTCAAGGCCTTGGAGCTCTGAACCTGCTTCACAGAATTTCAAAGTTAAACCCAGATAACTTTGATTCTTCCTGTTCTGATCATCTGCAATTGTGTTAGATATATAAATAGTATAATCCAAAAATATATTCCATAAACCACTGATTTGCATAATCAGATATCCAATTCTGCAACACAGGATTTGTTATAACACACAGCAGAATAAGATAACTCAAGGCTTTGAAGTTCAGTCAATCTCAAGGCCTTGAGATTACTGGAATGCTTTGCTGCTTGTGTCTTAGCCCTTTGTCTTTCATCACTCAAAACAATTACCAATCAAAGCACATTCAGGGATCTTGACTCAACAATCTCCCCCTTGATGAAAGACAAAACCTACAGTCTTGCATAGATCTTCCTGCCACTCATATTCAAAAATTAAATAACCACAATTTGCAGATACAATATATAAACTGAACCCAAACAGATAACCAGTGAGAATAAAAAATACAAATGACCACATAAACAAAAATTCACCAAAAAACTAGGCAGTTCTTATTATTACTAGTCCAAAAATACTGCAAATAAAACACAAATACCACATTAACTCTCCCCCTTTTTTTACTTTCATCAAATAAGGTAGAAGAAATGTAGGATCATTACTCAGAGTTTGAAAATAAACTTAAAACAAAAACTAGCTAAAAAGTCAAGGCCTTGAGACAGAAAAGATAGAATAGAGTGAGAGAGAGGGTCAAGGCTTTGGCATTCTCTGATCTTCACTTCTTCTTTGATGTCTGGCCTTTCTCTGAGCCTTCTCCAATTTCTTCCTCACTTGCAGCATCTTCTACAGACTGATTACCTTCTTGTTCAGCTTCAACTTCAGCAACCACTTCTTGGATTATCTCATCCACTTTCTTCTTAGCCTGTACTGAATCTATCTCTGTAGTTGCATCAAAACCTGTGTCTTCACCAGCATCTTCTTCATCAGTTTGTTCAAACAAGTCATTTGAAGCTAGCACCACTGGAATTGGCTTCTTCTTCTTCTTTTTCTTCTTCTTCTTCTTCTTCTTCTTCTTCTTCAGAAAATCTCCCAGCTTCTCTTCTGAATCCACACTGGTGTCATGACTAGTAGCAGAAGGTATCTTCTCCAGATTCAAGCCCTTGATGACAACATCCAACTTCCCATTCATAGTATTCATCAAACCCTTGAACTGGTTGAATTCAGTTGACAGGTCAAACAACCTTTGTCTGAGATCTTCAATCTCAACCTGCTGATCTTCTAACTTCTCAACCAGCAGAGAGTAATCCTCATTGGCTTGTCCTTTCCCAGATGTAGTCCCCTTAGGCTTCACAAACTTCTTCTCAGCAAGTTCTTCCTTTGACAAATCAGAACAAAATTTCCAATGCCCTTTCCCAGTCTGAACTACCCCAATCCTCTGAAGTGCAGTCTCATCTATCAACCCAAAACCTCCAGTAATCTTTTCTTCCCCTTTCACAGGCACATCAAAATATTCAAAGAAAAGAGGTAACGGGTTGGCATATGGAAGAGGATGGTTTCTAGTCCTGGTTGCACAATAAATCATATGCTCCATAACAACTGTTGGCAAACCTATCTCAAACCCTTGAGATATCAGATACATCAAAATCAGAACTTTATCAGTTAACAACTCTCTTGAGTTCTCCCTGGGAACTACACTCCTCATCAGAATATTAAACAAAATTTTGGCTTCACAGTTGAGCACAGAGTGTGTCAACTGCTTTGGACTAGATGGAACACCTTCAACAAAGAACATCTCTTTGCCTTATCCAAACACTCCTTCCTATCAGGATAATCTCCAACATTGTATTTTCTAGGAATGCCCAAGACTTTGGCAAAAGTCCTATGATCTAACCTCAAATCCACACCAGCCACTTTAGAAGTTAATACCATTCTATCATCACCTTCAGACGCCAAGTTCAGATAAAAATAACCTAGTTAACCTAGGATAAGCCTTTGAACTAGGATTTAGAACTTTCCAAACAGCAGTTTCCCTCAACTTTCTCATGCATTCTATGTCCAATTTATCCAACAACTCATCAGAAATCATGCTACAGAAAGCTACCTTAGATGATGCATATCCTTGCATCCAAACAGTTCTAACTTCAGAACTAACAAACCACTCACTTGGAAGTACATTCTTACCTTGATATCCTTTCTTAGTTGCAGCAGCAACTTGCTTAACCCTAGTCTTCTTCTCAGAAGGTTTGGTCTTTTCTTGTACTCCTTCAGTTGATTTCTTCTGGCTTTCCTTGAGTTGATTTCCCTTTTTCCTCTTCAGTAGCCTTTTTCTTTTCTCCCCCTTTCTTCTTCTCTGACCTAGGTTGATCACCACCCTGAGTCTCCTGTTGTGGATCAACACTTGAGCCTTCATGTCCCTTCTCTGTCCTTGACTTCTTTTCAGGAGGGGTATCCTCATGCAAGCTTTGAGTATTTTCTGAATCTGAATAAGAAATCACTATCTTCTCCTTCTTGTTTGCTCTCTTCTTGGATCTGCCAGAGGGCTTCCCCTGTTGCTGAATTCTGGCTGATTTGCGCTCCATTTTAGGGTTTAGAGTTTTGAGAAGAGAATGTGATTGAGAGGAATTGAGAGAGAGAGAGAGAGATTAGTCGCAGAAAGTTGGAAGAGAATGAGAAGAAAAAGCCCTGACTTTCAGCTTAAGTAGGTTGAAAAGGGTGAGTCATAAAAGGACTCTGCAGTATCTACATGCAAAAATAGAATCTTGAAAAATCTCTTTGGGATATTTTAGAAAATTATCTGAGTAATTCAAATATTATACAGTTATCTAAAAAGATAAGATATATTATTTGATGATCCATTTTTTTTTTAAATACAGATATTATCAATGCGCTCCATTTTAGGGTTAGGGTTTTGAGAAGAGAAACTTCAAAGCTTTGAGCTATACTTTCAAGGCTTCAGAAAGTATAATCTCAAGGCTTTGAGATTCCAGCACATATACACATATAGGTACTAATACTCCCCCTAAACCAATGCATCCTTGTTTAACATCCCCAATTCAAGCCTTAGAGATGAAAACCTATCATCTAGCAGAGGTTTAGTGAAAATATCAGCAATCTGCATTGAGGTAGAGATAAAATTTAAAACAACATCACCTTGTTCTGCATGATCTCTAAGGAAATGATATCTCACATCTATGTGCTTTGTTCTTGAGTGCTGAACTGGATTCTTAGAAATTGAAATAGCACTTGTATTGTCACAATGAATTGGCACATTTCAGAAGTTGTAGCCAAGATCTCTAAGTTGCTGAGCAATCCATAACACTTGTGAACAGTAAGCACCAGATGCAATATATTCAGCTTCTGCAGTTCATAATGCTACAGAACTTTGCTTTTTGGAATGCCAACTGATCAATGAAGATCCAAGAAATTGACAGCATCCAGAAGTACTTTTCCTGTCTACTTTATATCCTGCAAAATCTGCATCTGAATAGCCACTCAACATAAAATTAGATCTTCTTGGATACCAAAGCCCTAAGTCTCTGGTTCCATTCAAATATCTAAAAATTCTTTTAACTGCAACTAGATGACTTTCCTTAGGATCTGCTTGAAATCTAGCACACATACAGACACTGAACATAATGTCAGGTCTGCTAGCAGTTAAATATAATAGTGATCCAATCATACCTCTGTATTCCTTCTGATTCACACTCTTACCAGTTGAATCTTTGTCTAAAGAAAGTGATGAACTCATAGGGGTCTTAAGCACTTTGGACTGTGACATGTTGTACTTATTCAACAAGTCCTTGGTGTATTTTCCTTAATGCACAAAAATTCCTTTCTTCATTTGTAATATATGAAGCCCAAGAAAGAAATTTAATTCACCCATTAGGCACATCTCAAACTCCCTGCACATCAGACTAGAAAACTCTTTTGAAAGAGCATCATTAGTAGCACCAAATAATATATCATCTACATAAATCTGAACTACTAACAGATCATTTTGTTGGTGTTTAATGAAAAGAGTTTTGTCAACTAAGCCTCTTCTGAAATTGTTTTCAAGTAGAAATTTTGAAAGTCTGTCATACCAAGCTCTTGGAGCTTGTTTTAAACCATAGAGAGCTTTATCCAGTTTATAAACATGATCTGGAAACTTTTCATCTTCAAAACCAGGAGGTTGTGCTACAAAAACATATTCTTGTAAATATCCATTTAGAAAATCACATTTAACATCCATTTGATAAAGCTTTATGTGATTGTGAGATGCAAATGCAAGAAGTATTCTAATAGTTTCTAACCTGGCAACATGAGCAAAAGTTTCCTCATAATCTATACCTTTTTCCTGATTATATCCTTGAGCAACCAGTCTGGCTTTATTTCTTAGCACTTTGCCATTCTCATCAAGCTTGTTTCTGAATACCCATCTGGTTCCAATAGCTGATTTTTCTTTAGGTCTGGGGACCAGATTCCAAACCTTGTTCCTTTCAAACTCATTCAGCTCACTCTGCATTGCAATAATCCATTCTGCATCTTCCAGATCTTCCTTGGTATTCTTAGGCTCAATCAAAGATACAAATTCACTAAAAGCACACAAGTTCTTTAACTGTCCTCTTGTCTGTGTTCCAGTTGATGGATCTGATATAATGTTGTCAGCTGGATGTTTTGCAAGGTAATTAAACTTCTTTCTTGGTACCCAGACGTATTCTCCTTCAAGGCTTTGAGTCCTTGAAACAGTAGAGGGAGCATCATAGAAAGTTTCAGCTTCTGTCTCAAGGCTTTGAGATTTTGGATCAGCAGGAGGTTCAAGGCCTTGAGATTCTGCTGGTTGATTCTGTACATTAGTTTTGCCTTTGTCTTCTTTCACAGCATCATCATCTGAGTCATGCTTTTTCAAATCTAGATCTGCAAAATTTTCACTCAGAGAATCCTTAGTACTTTCATCAAAAATTACATGAATGCTCTCTTCCACAATCTTTGTTTTTCTATTATAAACTCTATAAGCTTTGCTAGTTTGAGAATATCCAAGAAATACACCTTCATCACTTCTAGCATCAAACTTACCAAGATTGTCTCTACCATTATTATGCACAAAACAGATACATCCAAATGGCTTGAAATAAGAAACAGTATGCTTTCTCCCTTTAAACAGTTCATAGGGAGTCTTTTTTCAAAATAGGTCTGATCAAGCATCTATTCAGCACATAATTGGCAGTGTTAACAGCTTCTTCCCATAAAAACTTTGGCAAATTACTTTCAAGCAGCATGGTTCTGGACATATCCTCAAGTGTCCTATTTTTCCTTTCAACTACTCCATTTTGCTGTGGAGTTCTAGGTGCAGAAATTTTTTGTGAAATGCCATGCTTTGCACAAAACAAATCAAAGTCCAGTTGATCAAACTCTCTGCCATGATCACTTCTAATGGATGCAACATGTAAGTTTTTCAAAGTTTGAAGCTCTTTGCACAATCTAGAAAACTCAGATAAAGCTTCAGTTTTGTCTCTAATAAACATCACCCAAGTTAATCTAGAATAATAATCAATTATAACAAGAATATACCTCTTACATTTTGGGGTCTGAACTCTCATAGGACCACACAAGTCCATATGCAGCAATTCTAAGGGTCTAGAAGTACTTACAAAGTTCTTTGGCTTAAATGAGCTACTGGTCTGTTTACCTTGTACACATGCCTTGCAAACCTCATCATCTGAAAATTTCTGTGATGGTAAACCTCTTACCAAGTCCTTTGAGATGAGTTTATTCGAAGTATGTATACTAGTATGCCCAAGCTTTCTGTGCCAAAGCTTTGAATCTTCTTTCAAGGACTTGAGGCATTTTAGCTTGTCACCTGCAACACTGTTAGTATTCATAGCATATAGATTATATGATCTAGGAGAAGTGAGTATGAAATCTCCAGATTTCTCATCTTGCACCACACATTTCTCCTTGTCAAATACAGCTTTATAACCTTTATCATATAACTGAGAGATACTAAGAAAATTATACTTAAGTCCATCTACCAGATAAACATCAAATATAGAATTTGTATAACTATTACCAATACTACCTATACCAATGATATTGCATTTTGCTTTGTCACCAAGTGTGATTGTTCCTCCAGATTTTTCTGTAAGTTCAGTAAAGAGAGACCTCTTTCCACTCATATGTCTGGAACATCCACTGTCCAAAATCCATTTCTGATCTTTCAAGGCCTTGGTGACATCATGCAAAAACAAATCATTTCCTCAACAGGCTGTTAGACTAAGTGCAGAACTTTGAGTCATACTCAGAATCAGCCATATTTGGTGGCCCAATTCCTTTTGGAACCCAAATCTGCCTAACCTGTCCCTTAAGCTGATAAGGATATGTATTCCTCATAATGTGAGGTTCTGATCTTCTGAAGGGACAAGTTAATCTGACATGACCAAGTTTTCCACAGTAATGACATTTTGGAGAATGTCTGCTACCAGATTTGACAAAAGTAGTTTGGCCTTTCTTTGGAGAACTTGGATTATAGCCAATCCCAATTTTATGCATTGATTTCAGACTTCCTCCAAGAATGAGATTAGATTATGTTCTAATCCTGTAAACTTTGCTAGGACCTTCTTGGACTCTTGAAGTTTCTCAGTCATAGTACAGATCTGTTGTTCTAAATTCTCCCAATGAGCCTTTAGATCTGCATATCTTTCAGTTAAAAGAGTGTTTTGATCAACAACCTCTTTTATCTGTGCCTTCAAGACTTTGAACCTGCTGTCCAAGGCCTTGAAGTCTTTTTCAAGCTTTGTCTTAGAAACTTCAACAGTTTTGTTTGAAAACACAAGGTCCATGTTTTCTTTTACCTGCTCATGAATCTTAATATTTAAAGTAGAAATCTCATTTCTATAACTTTCCTCATTTAAAAACATACTTTTGAGAATTTCAGGAAGTACATCAGAAGGACTAGCAAGTAAATTTTATACCATGTCTTCAATGTGTCTGTCTGATGAACTTTCCTCATTATGCTTTGCCATGAAACATAAATTTGCTTGCTCTTCTTCTGTGTCTGAGTCACTTGATGAATCAGAATCACTCCAAGAAGCCATCATGGCTTTCTTCCTTCTGTTGTCACCATTCTTTTTCTGAAAGTTCATGTTCTTCTTCTTTTGTGGACAATCCCTTACTAAATGATCGCAATCACCACACTGAAAACAATTCATTACTTTAGTTTTATGTGACTGTGATGAAGATTTACCTTTGTAATCCTTGTTGCCTGAAGGTTTTGATCTCTCTCTGTTGTAATCCATGTTACCAGAGTTTCTTTTCTTTTTGATAATCCTGGCCAAGGACTTGGAGATCAATGCTAAAGCCTCTTCATCATCAGGTTCCTCCTCAGTCTCAAGGCTTTGAGACTTTTCACTGTCTTTTGTCTTAAGTGCTAGGTTCCTGATATTTTCACTCAAATCTCCTTCCACATCCTTCATGGACATTTCATGAGTGAGCAGCTTTCCTTGTAGATCATCTAGCTGAAGAAGACTCAAGTCCTGAGCTTCCTCAATAGCTGTTGTCTTTGGCTCCCACTTGGATTTTGGCAAACTTCTCAGAATCTTTCTAACTTTCTCTTCATTTGAGAACTTCTTTCCCAATGACTCCAGGTTGTTCACCACATCAGTGAATCTTTTGAACATTTCCTTGATGGTCTCATCTGAATTCATCTTGAACAACTCATATTTCCTCAGAAGAATGTTAATTTTTGTCTGCTTAACCTGACTCGTTCCTTCATATGTCACCACCAGTTTATCTCACACTTCTTTGGCACTCTTGCAGTTTGACACTCTGTTGAACTCATCTGCATTTAAAGCACAGTATAGCAAATTCATAGCCTTGTAATTTTTGTATACCTTTTCCAGTTCAGTGACTGAAAGATTTTCCTCAGACTTGACAGTTCTGACTCCATCAATTGTAGTGTAGTACTCATGAGGACCATTCTGAACCATTGACCATAGTTCCATGTCTTGATATATGATGAACATCTTCATCAATGCCTTCCAATGCATGAAGTTGTTACCACAGAACAATGGAGGTCTGTTCGCTGCCCTTCCTTGTGAGAATCCACCATCTCCTACATTACTCATAGTCACCAGATTGTTAGATCTAAAAACAGTGACACAAGCTCTGATACCAATTGAAAGTGTGTAATGTAGACTAAATACAGGACCTAAATACTCTAGAAGGGGGGTGGTTGAATAGAGTATGGAAACTTTTTGCAAAACTTAAAGTTTAACAGGAAAGCTTTGTGTGAAACTCAAATCTCAAGGCCTTGAGATTTTGTAAACTGTCTGAAACTCACTAAGGCAAAATTGTAAGCTTCAAGGCCTTGAGCTGTGAACAAAACTAAACAGCTTTTAAACCCTAATCTTTTTTAATTTGTATGAAGCAGATAATAATCAAACAGAAAAGTAAAGAACACAAAGCAATTTACAGAGTTCAGTCCCAATGGACCTAATCTCTGCCTGAGGGATCTAATCCCACCAGGATTGGGCAAATACTTCTTATTACTCACACAGAAACAGCCCTAGATCTTCAAGCCTAAGTGATTTCCCTTACACCTATACAGCTTGTGGTTCCAAACCTATCTAGTTCCAGCTACTGACTGTTGAGCTAACAAGAACCTCTTATTGTTCACTTGAACAACCAACCACTAGGTTAAGTGAGGTTTAAGATAATCAAGAGATATACAGATAGAAGTACAAGTGAAGAACACAGTATGAAGATAAGCTGTTAAAGCCATGAAGTGTTCTTCTGTAGAACCGGATTGATTTGATCTTCAGAAGTCTTGAATGAAGTTTGAATGATTGTGTATTCGAATGGCTGATCTCCCAAGATTTTGTCACACCTCTCAGAGTAATCTGCAAGCCTCTCACTCCTTCAAAATTCAAACCAGTCACTTTTATCCACAGCTGCAACTGATTGAGAGATTTTAGGATCTCAAATCCTACAAATCCTCCTTCTGTTTTCAACTTAAATTCAAACAGCTTCAAGTAGATATCCGTTGGAGTTTGTTGAGATTGCTCCTGCACGTTTAAAAACCTTGCAACAGCATAGAAATGCTGCAACAACAAAATCCAGACAGCTAACAGTACTAAGACTGTTTGGTTATACAGTTTTTGATAAAACTGTTTAATAAATTTAGAACCATAACCTGCATATCTTCTAAAACATATGAATCATGAAAAACAAGTTTTAGACACTTAGAAGTGAGTAAATAATCACAATACTAAGAGTCATAACCTGAAAGAAAGAATCAATTAAGTTCTGTAAAAACTGTCAGCAGCTCAAGGCATATCTCAAGGCCTTGTAGCTCTGAACCTGCTTCACAGAATTTCAAAGTTAAACCCAGATAACTTTGATTCTTCCTGTTCTGATCATCTGCGATTGTGTTAGATATATAAATAGTATAATCCAAAAATATATACCATAAACCACTGATTTGCATAATCAGATATCCAATTCTGCAACACAGAAATGTTAGAACACACAGCAGAATAAGATAACTCAAGGCTTTGAAGTTCAGTCAATCTCAAGGCCTTGAGATTACTGGAATGCTTTGCTGCTTGTGTCTTAGCCTTTTTGTCTTTCATCACTCAAAACAATTACCAATCAAAGCACATTCAGGGATCTTGACTCAACAAGTTTGATACTAGAAGTGATGAAGGTGTGTTTCTTGGTTATTATCAAACCATCAAAGCTTACAGGGTTTACAATAAGAGATTTAAGATTGTAGAGGAGAGCATTCATGTGTTTTTTTATGAAAGTATTGATGATTCTCTAAGTGGAAGTTTTGCAGATCTTAGTTTGAATAAATATGAGGTTGATGAAGACCTTGAGAAAGTCAGCAAGAGCAATACTAAGCATCAAAAACTTTCATAAGAATATCAAGGCCTTGAACCCCCTGCTGAGTCAAAATCTCAAAGCCTTGAGACAAAGATTGACAGGAAATATGATGCTCCTCCTACTGTATCAAGAACTCAAAGCCTTGAAGGTCCATACACTTGGACACCCAGAAACAAGTTCAAATATCTCTCAGATCATCCTGGTCAAAATATTATATCAGATCCAACAACTGGAACTCAGACAAGAGGTCAATTGGGAAATCTATGTGAATTCATTGTTTTTGTATCACTCATTGAGCCCAAAAATGCAAAGGAAGCACTAGAGGATGCAGACTGGATCATTGCAATGTGGAATGAGCTAAATGAGTTTGAAAGGACCAATGACGCGAATTACTAACGCGTTTAAACGCAAGTGCACAGTCAAGTAGTAAATGGAGTATTTTACGACTCCGAGTATCGAACCCAAGGGAAATAGACGGTTATTAGCTAATTAAGAACCAATTAAAAGATACCTAAGTAACCGGTAAGAAGTGGTTTAATTTTGAATGTTCTTCCCCCGCAAACAAGCGACTTAAAATTAAATAACAACTGAACTAACTATTTTTATATGATTTTCCAATTGAAAATAATGTTTGTAATGGAATACAGTTATGGAGAAGAACTAGGCAATCAATGGTCCCTAAGGTTGTCAACACTTTCTGAATTACGCTTGAACACTCTAGTTATGTCTAATTATACCGGGTTACACTCATCTCGCTCTTCTTTCGATCTCACATGAATCTGCGTTTCTGTTGACTTTGGGACCTGTCGGTCCACCTCCATCTACTGTTACGTTCTAGCTGGATTGCTAGGCTCGCTCACCGGGTCCTGTCGGTCCACCGTCTTCAATAAGTCCTAGCCAATCCCAACCGAAACAAGCCACACTTGGTTAATCAATTTCTTATCTCCTCTCAGTCTCAAAAAACTACAAGACTACTCACTATGTTCTTTAACGCGTCTTCATTATTTCACTTTCGTGCAACTATCTCAACAAGTAGTACCCTACGGGTGATCAAGCCAAGAATACTAAGAATATAGCACAAGAACATAAGAGCTAACTAGAACATAAACTAGATTTAAGCATAAACATGAATCAAGTCATCAATCCGGAAAAATACTAATCAAAACCCTAGTTATCCATCAATTGCCAAGATTAGAGAGTTTAGCTAGACATAAAATAGTTTATCGAACTCAAATTCTCCATAATCATACTAAGAGGGGAACAGATGAGAAATCAAACGAATAAATCTTCAAGTGTTTTGATGATCTTCGTCTCCAATATTGCTCTCTATTTGCTCTATGCTACAAAACAGTAGTCAATGGCTTTCTGGTAACCCTAGGATGTGTTTTAATGAAACACACGTTCTTTTCTTTGTAACTTTTTCAAAATAGCACTTTTATCCCACTTGAACTCACGTCAGATCTATTTTTGATCCTAGGATCACCTTTTGTGGTCATAGGATCACCTTTTGGAGTTCACGTTGATCCTCAATTTGGTCTTGCACTTGATCTTGTGATCACAATTTGTGATCCTCTACTTCCAGTGAGTTGCTACTTTTCACTCCTCATGAAATTTTGGCTAAGTATTTTTCTCCTCTTATTCTTCAAATCTCTCAGGTATTCCTTGAGTTTCCCATGTTCAGAAGTTCGCTTCCGCTCAAAAATCCACACTACAAGCTTCCGGTTCTTGAAATCCACAACACGAACAAATACCGGAAGATCAAATTGGAAAAATAAATAATAAAACATGCAGAAAACGCCCGGATTACACAATAAAGTTCAAATACTCAAGTATGCTCAAAACGTAAAAGAATTGGTGAATCTCTCACGTAAATCCCTCAAAGTACATGCAAAACGATGGTGAATCATATACAAATATAACTCCTAATGTGGGATTATCAAATACTCCCACACTCACCTATTGCGCGTCCCGACCAACAAATCAAAATCCAACCACATTCTCACTTCATCCTCCACCACCAACAAGATATAAGCCAAGACAATTGCATACTATCGAAACACCGTTGCATACAAATCTTAACCAGCCGACTCAATACAAAAAAAGACTCAATACATGACTCAACGATGCAAGGATATGATGCAATGCAATACTACAACTCGATTCTAAATAAACACAACTATACACAAACACCACTTTTTATATATATTTTTTTTGGGTGAGATCGGGCAATCTCAATAATCAAACTGGTAAGTCATCAGGCTCTCATATCCCCTTTGGAAACCCTACAACCTCCATGATCGGCAAAACTTATGGCCAGTTTCGTTAGAAAGAACAAGCACGAGCACTTAATAGTTTGCACTCACACACTCATCAGACATATCCCTAGTACTTACCATCCGAGCTATTTATCCACGCGTTAAAACTATTGACAGCTTAGGACGGGTGGGATAGGATATTTAGAAGCATAGTCCTAAACGTCATGATATTCCTACGTAACCCGTTTCTCACACTCCCTCACCGAAATCCAATGAACACAACCGAATCTCACCTACTCCGGCCCTCATTCCCTCAATCCCGGTGCAACACTGTTCTCGCGGCCACAAATGTGAAAGAGTGTTAGACAGAATCATAGCTGATTTCCTCGGTTCCCTTGCGATTGCCAAAACACGCTCCTTTATTCCCTTCACTTTCCTTTCATTCTCTATTTTCTTTTTTCTTTTTTCTTTCTCTCTAATTTTTTTTTTCACTTTCCACAAAAAATCAACACATGGAGCACAAGTAATACTGAATGAACCCGAGGAGATAACAATATCATGTGGATAACGTGGGGGTGGAATGTTTCAAATCAGTGATATAATAATAATAGTCGACACCCTCACACTCGATGCAAACCAACTCACAAAATCCGGTAGTCAAAGTGATATGTGCTTTCCAACCGATCCTCCTCATCACCTAAGATATAGAGAATAACATGAAAAACTAGCACGTCCTCCTATAATATCAATCAACCCCACCCCATATCGTGCGGAAAGAATGTCACGCACTACGACACCCACTTGTGATCGTGGTGTAAGGACACGATTCACTGCCACACCGAAGTGTGTTGCCGTCTCGACTCACCCTCACATCCCCTCGTAAGACAAAACCTATAAGAGTATCCACAACCAATGTATCAAATCAGCACACCCTCATCGAACCTTCCTAACTCGAATCCCTCTATCATGACGCATAGGAAAGGGCTATTCTAACAAGCGATGAAAATCACAATGAAATGCTTCCTAGGCTAGAGGCTGTGAATAAAAGGGGTAAATGGATCGAAGAAGGTAACTAGTAGACCTAGGCTGTGAGACAGGACGTGAGGTCCCCATAAAAGTCACTCGCACGACCGTTCCGTTGCCACTACGAGGAGCGGTTGTCGACAAAGGCGCCAAAAACTTGACGCGAATTACTAACGCGTTTTAACGCAAGTGCACGGTCAAGTAGTAAATAGAGTATTTTAGGACTCCGATTATCGAACCCAAGGGAAATAGACAGTTATTAGCTAATTAAGAACCAATTAAAAGATACCTGAGTAACAGGTAAGAAGTGGTTTAGTTTTGAATGGTCGTTGCCCACAAACAAGCGACTTAAAATTTAATAACATCTGAACTAACTATTTTTATATGATTTTTCAATTGAAAATAATGATTGTAATGGAATACAATTATGGAGAAGAACTAGGAAATCAATGGTCCCTAGGGTTGTTAGCACGTTCTGAATTACGCTTGAAACACTCTAGTTATGTCTAATTCTACAGGGTTACACTCATCACGCTCTTCTTTCGATCTCACATGAATCTGCGTTTCTGTTGACTTTGGGTCATGTAAGTCCACCTCCGTCTACTTTTACGTTCTAGCTGGCTTGCTAGGCTCGCTCACCGGGTCTTTTCGGTCCATCGTTTTCACTAAGTCCTAGCCAATCCCAACCGAAACAACCCACACTTGGTTAATCTAGTTCTTATCTCCTATCCGTCTCAAAGAACTACAAGACTACTCACTATGTTCTTTAACGTGTCTTGATTAGTTCACTTTCGTGCAACTATATCAACAAGTAGTACCCTACGGGTGATCAAGCCAAGAATACTAAGAATAAAGCACAAGAACATTAGAGCTAACTAGAACATAAAATAGATTTAAGCATAAACATGAATGAAGTCATCAATCCGGAAAAATACTAATCCAAACCCTAGTTCTCCATCAATTGCCTAGCTTAGGAGTTTAGCTAGACATAAAATATTTTATCACACTCAAAATCTCCATAATCATACTAAGAGGGGAAGAGATGAGAAATCAAACGAATAAATCTTCAAGTGTTTTGATGATCTTCGTCTTCAATCTTGCTCTCTAGTTGCTCCTTGCTCCAAAACCGCCGTCAACGGCTTTCTGGTAACCCTAGGACGTGTGATTAAACACACGTTCTTTTCTTTGTAACTTTTTCAAAATAGCACTTTTACCCCACTTGAGCTCATGTCAGATCTATTTGTGATCTTGTGATCACAATTTGTGATCCTAGGATCACCTTTTGTGGTCATAGGATCACCTTTTGGAGTTCACGTTGATCCTCAATTTTGTCTTGCACTTGATCTTGTGATCACAATTTGTGATCCTCTACTTCGAGTGAGTTGCTTCTTTTCACTCCTCATGAAATTTTGGCTAAGTCTTTTTCTCCTCTTATTCTTCCAATCTCTCATGCATTCCTTGAGTTTCCCATGTTCCGAAGTTCGCTTCCGCTCCAAAATCCACATTACAAGCTTCCGGTTCCTGAAATCCACAACACGAACAAATACCGGAAGATCAAATGCGACAAATACATAATAAAACATGCAGAAATTCCTCGAATTACACAATAAAATCCAAATACTCAAGTATGCTCAAAACGTACAAGAATTGGTGAATCTCTCACGTAAATCCCTCAATGTACATGCAAAACGATGGTTAATCATATACTAATATAACTCCTAATGTGGAGTTATCAAATACCCCCCACACTTACCTATTGCGCGTCCCGAGCAACAAATCAAAATCCAACCACATTCTCACTTCATCCTTTACCACCAACAAGATATAAGCCAAGACAATTGCATACTCTTCGAAACACCGTTGCATACAAATCTTAACTAGCCAACTCAATAAAATTAAATACTCAATACATGACTCAACGATGCAACGAATGATGCAATGCAATACTACGACTCGATTCTAAATAAACTCAACTATACACAAACATCACTTTTTTTTTATCTTTTTTTTGGGTGAGATCGGACAATCTCAATAAGGAAACGGGTAAGTCATCAGGCTCTCATAACCCCTTTGGAAACTCTACAACCTCCATGATCGGCAGAACTTGCGGCCAGTTTCGTTAGACAGAACAAGAACGAGCACTTAATAATTTACACTCACACACTCATCAGACATATCCCTAGTACTTACCATCCGAGCTATTTATCCACGGGTTAAATCTGTTGACGGCTTAGGACGGGTGGGATAGGCTATTTAGAAGCGTAGTCCGAGACGTCATGATATTCTCACGTAATCCGTTTCTCACACTCCCTCACCGAAATCCAAGGAACCCAACCGAATCTCACCTACTCCGGACCTCATTCCCTCATTCCCGGTGCAACACTGTTCTCGCGGCCACAAATGTGAAAGAGTGTTAGACAGAATCATAGCTGATTTCCTCGGTTCCCTTGCGATTGCCAAAACATGCTCCTTTATTCCCTTCACTTTCCTTTCATTCTCTATTTTCTTTTTTCTTCTTTCTTTCTCTCT
This sequence comes from Linanthus parryae, assembly GCA_023055425.1. Classification (NCBI taxonomy): domain Eukaryota; kingdom Viridiplantae; phylum Streptophyta; class Magnoliopsida; order Ericales; family Polemoniaceae; genus Linanthus; species Linanthus parryae. The sequence goes on along the minus strand of JALGPY010000035.1, from coordinate 1,764,045 downwards.
AATTTTTTTTTTCACTTTCCACAAAAAATCAACACATGGAGCACAATTAATAGTGAATGAACCCGAGGAGATAACAATATCATGTGGATAACGCGGGGTGGAATGCGTCAAATCAGTGATATAATAATAATAGTCGACACCCCCACACTCGATGTAAACCAACTCACAAAATCCGGTAGTAAAAGTGATACGTGCTTTCCAACCGATCCTCCTCATCACCTAAGATATAGGTAATAACATGAAAAACTAGCACATCCTCCTATAATATCAATCAACCCCACCCCATTTCGTGCGGAAAGAATGTCACGCACTATGGCACCCCACCAGTGATCGTGCTGTAAGGACACGATTCACCGCCACACCGACGTGTGTTGTCGTCTCTAAGTCACCCTCACATCCCCTCGTAAGACGAAACTTGTAAGAGTATCCACAACGAACGTATCAAATTAGCACACCCTCATCGAACCTCCCTAACTCGACTACCTCTATTATGACGCATAGGAGAGGGCCATTCTAACAAGTGATGAAAGTCACAATGAAATGCTTCCTAGGCTAGAGGCTGTGAATAAAAGGGGTAAATGGATCGAAGAGGGTAAATAGTGGACCTAGGCTGTGACACAAGACGTGAGGTCCCCATAAAAGTCACTCGCACGACTGTTCCGTTGTCACTACGAGGAGGGTTTGTCGACTACCTAAGTGACGGCGGTGTAGCACTAGTCAGATATCTAAGTCTAAGAGACAGTTACTTGCATTTATAATGTGCATTAGCTCTATAAGTCTTCCTACTCCAAATTATCGCGTCTCTGCCTCACTTTGGATCTTCATACTCCTAGGGATTTCTATCATCAAGCCCTCGCCAAGTTAAACTCAATTTGATTTCCCTTTCTCTTAAAAATTCAATTTTTAATTTTTGTGGATTTTTCATATTTTTTTTTTTTACAAATTCCTACTCTATATGCAAGGCCAGACGCGAAAAAAGACTCGAAATTGACTCATTTCGGGTAGGTGGACTCAATTACGTAAACGAAAAATCATACACTAACATCTATGTACACCACTACTACAAACAGTACGAAAATAAACTAAACACAACACGGAAAACGACTACACACAATAAGAACTAAAAATCTACATGCGACAGGTTAATGCAGACACGGACTAGCTAGTCAAGACCAAAAACCCCCCCACACTAGATTGCGTCGTTGTCCTCAACGAATTTAGAGATCAATCAAGAGGACTCGGAAATTCTAATGCGAGGGGCGGTGAATCTACTCAGGACCTCGTCCCTATGCCTCAACTACTTTTTCTCTCGTCCTACAGTTAGACTCAGGCGCCTTTATCCTCTCACTTCTAAACGATTTCATTGCATAAGAAAGTAGCAGTACAAATTTAGAGATTATATTTTCTATGTACACGTGATGAGGAGTGTAGACAAAATCGAGCAATAACATACAGATTTTGAACAAATCCAGTTATCAATCCAGTAAATCCTATGCAAGTGCCTAAACTCAATTAAAACAGAGAATTTAGTGATACCTGAAGCCTTGGTTTGACTGATTTTTCAGTACCTTTCGCGATGTGTGATTTTAGCTCAACGGCTTCTCCTCGTTGTCCCTGTCACAACCCCGCAAACAGTTTGCTCTAATTCGCAACGGTTGAGAACGAATTGGCCAATTAGATTGAGGAAAACCCTAGCTTTCACACCGTCTCCCCCACACCTAGATGCGCTGAATCTTCAAAATTGAACACTAGATGTCGTAGCCGCTGCTGAGCCGAGCATAACCCCCAAAAATCCGGCCAATTCTGGTGATTTTCCGGTCGTCAGTAGTCGTGAGGCGCTACAGGGTTCGTCGAGAGTTTTGCCGTGGGGGTCTGAACAAGAAACTGCCCTATGTCGCCGGCATTGATAAATCCGCATCGAAAACTGGCGATTTTCCCGATGGGTACAGCTCTGGAGGCATCTCTGTCGCGTTATTGAGAGCTCCACGTCGTTGTCTGCGGAACAGAGAAGCTCACATCGCTGCTTCAGCTAGTTACCTTCTTTTCCTTTTTTTCTTCATTCACTTAAAATAGGAAATTACCCATTTGCCCTTTTAATGAGCTATAGCGTGAGAGGGAGAAGAATATGATCCTGCGATCAGATTTGTGTCACGCGATCACCATTTGTGAACGTGCATTTGCAGTGGCCTCCACAAAAAAGTCTTATCAATTTTTTACTAAGTATCAACGCAAGCCTCTTTTTCTTTTTTTCTTTTTTATTTCTTCTTCTAGTTTTCGCCTCCGGACTCTGATGCACGCACATTATATATCGTCGGAAAGCTCGTTTCGCGCACATTCTGATTTCATAAAAGTGACTCCAAGCTTTTCGAATTAAAAATTCAGAACTAATAACCTTAAATTTCGTGATCATTACGTCGCTTTCTCGGTTTTTGCGCGTTTCTTCAACGTGCATCAAGAAGGGGAGTTCGGACCGCGCCTCCCATCTATATTCCTGCAGAGACTCAATTCAAATGTAATATCCTCACTCTCTCACCCCTCAGATAACAAAATGTTATTAAAAATGCACACGACAATATTTAAAAACACACTCTCTACACTAAAGCATGAAAATATGTTGGGTTGCCTCCCAACAAGCGCTAGTACTTTACGGTCGACGGCCCGACCATGTTACCTCTACCACCTCACGAGGGTGGTCTGGAACATTGTGCCGCTTCCAGCTTAGCTTTCATGTGTTGGATTTGAAGCACGGCTTCATGTGCGTGCACCGCTAATGGCTTATTTCTTTCCAAGTAATCAGGTGGATCCCCTTGCGACAACTCTGGAATTTGGCACTTCACTTGTACAGCAAATGGCACCCTTGGCTGATACTCCCATGAACACTGGGGTGACGGTTTGAAGACCCGAAAAGTCTCCCTGTCATCATGTGCCCTCATAATCAGTTCTCCATTCTCTACTTCAATGAGAGTACGACTAGTCGCCAAGAATGGCCTGCCCAGAATGATAGGCACATCACCCGCTGGCATGTCTAGTATGACGAAGTCAGCAGTAATTATCAGGCTCCCAACTCTCACAAGCACATCTTTTATCATCCCACATGCTCTCTTGGATGATTTATCTGCAAATTGGAGAGTGATCCATGTTTTCGGAGGCTCCCCCACACTTAATACCGACAACGACATCAAATTCACACTCGCTCCCAGATCACAGAGAGATCTTCCATTGTAAGCATCACCTAATGTAGCTTCAATGATGAAACTACCTGGATTCTTCTTCTTAGGCAGCCCTTGCAAAATACATGAACTAACCTGTTCGTTTAGGTTCACTCTCTGGAACTCATCAACTGATTTATTTCCAAGGACCACATCCTTAACAAATTGAGCATACTTAGGAATCTTTTGAAGTGCCTCAATCAATGGGATATTGATATGCAGTTTAGGAAGACATCAAAAAGCGTCTATATTCTTCTGAATCATCCTTCTTCTTCCTAGTACGTAATGGGTATGGAAGTTCTGAAAAAGAAGGAGAAGATGAAAGTGGTACCTCAGTATGATCCTCCTCGTCTGGTGGAGTCATGCCCTTTGATTGGGGGACCATGACAGGTGTCTTCGAAGAATCCGAGACTTCATGTTCCTTTGACTTAGAGGCTTCTGCTAGCCACGACTCGGGCATGGAGGGTCCTTAAGTGCAATACTGCTACGAGTAGTGATGGCTAGAGCATGTCCCTCAGATGTGTCAACAATTTTTCCCAGTGCTCTTCGTTGAAGCTGTTCCTTAAGATCCTTGATTTCTGCTTGAGCCACCTGTAGTGCAACTGCAACAGAGCTGACCTGTGTTGACATGTCCATCATATGCTTAGACATCGTCTTTATTATCCCTGTCATCTCGGTCAACTCTGAAGGTGGTAATAGCTGCTGATGATGCATCTCCAAAACATTTATAATGTGCACTACCTCCATAGCGTTCACCTGAACAGTGTCATAATCCATCTTTTCATCTCTTACCAGTTCCCTTTGCCTGTACTGGTAATCCATGCTCTCTACTTGCTGAACCAAGCATCTCATCAATGCATATGCCCCTTCCTGATCGCAGTTAAATAAGAAGTTTCCCCCAACTTCTATATCCATCTTGTCTCTATTGGGATGTCCAAGTGAATCATAGAAGACCAGGATTAACTGTGGCTTGTCAATACCATGGTTGGGACATCTCCGTAGCAAATGATTGAAGCGCTCCCATGCTTTGACAAGTGATTCATCCTGCTTTTGCCTGAACATCCAGATCTCATTCTGAAGCTGAATCACACGTGAGATAGGATATAACTTATTCATGAACTGTGCGACACACTCTTCCCACGTTTTGATTGAACATGATGGCATAGAGTCCAGCCAATCCATAGCAACTCCCTCGAGACAATGACGAAAGAGGATCAGTTTGAGTGCTTCAGATGTGACCCCACTATATCGTATTAGCCCACAGTGACTCTGAAATCTCCCAATGAATGCATGTGGGTCTTCCTCGTCTGTCCCAGCAAAAGTGCACTGATCCTGAGCAAATTAAATTGTGCCCATCTTAAGACAGAAGCTTTCTGCCTGAATTGGTGGCACCACAATTGTCGGCTCCCTTCCTTCAAGATTCGCCTCAAATGCCTGGATTATTGCTTTCTATAAACGATTATATGGCATTGAGGTCGAGCACGGTCTAGATGTTGCTGTCAGTGCTTTCTCTACAGCTTCATCCACCAAAGCTTGTAGCTGCTTTGTGGTGAGGCTAATATGCCCTTGACCTTCCGCCATAGCTACCTGAAAAAGCAACACTAGCACACCCGTGAGGTAAATAGATAGTAACAAAAAGAAATTAAAAAAAACTACCATAAATTAATTTTTAACTAAACTAATAAAACGTTTAATTCCCCGGCAACGGCGTCAAAAACTTGACGCGAATTACTAACGTGTTTAAACGCAAGTGCACAGTCAAGTAGTAAATGGAGTATTTTACGACTCCGAGTATCGAACCCAAGGGAAATAGACGGTTATTAGCTAATTAAGAACCAATTAAAGATCCCTAAGTAACCAGTAAGAAGTGGTTTAATTTTAAATGTTCGTCGCCCACATATAAGCGACTTAAAAATTAAAGAACAACTGAACTAACTATTTTTATATGATTTCCCAATTGAAAATAATGATTGTAATGGAATACGATTATGGAGAAGAACTAGGCACTTAATGGTCCCTAGGGTTGTTAGCACATTCTGAATTACGCTTGAAACACTCTAGTTATGTCTAATTATACCGGGTTACACTCATCACTCTCTTCTTTCGATCTCACATGAATTTGCGTTTCTGTTGATTTTGGGTATGTCGGTCCACCATCGTCTACTGTTACGTTCTAGCTGGCATGCTAGGCTCGCTCAACGGGTCCTCTCGGTCCACCGTTTTCACTAAGTCCTAGCCAATCCCAACCAAAACAACCCTCACTTGGTAAATAAAGTTCTTATCTTCTCTCAGTCTCAAAGAACTACAAGACTACTCACTATGTTCTTTAACGTGTCTTGATTAGTTCACATTCGTGCAACTATCTTAACAAGTAGTACCATACGGGTGATCAAGCCAAGAATACTAAGAATAAATAACAAGAACATAAGAGCTAACTATAAAATAAACTAGATTTAAGCATAAACATGAATCAAGTCATCAGTCCGGAAAAATACTAATCAAAACCCTAGTTCTCCATGAATTGCCTAGCTTAGAGAGTTTAGCTAGACATGAAATAGTTTATCAAAATCAAAATCTCCATAATCATACTAAGAGGGGAAGAGATGAGAAATCAAACGAATAAATGTTCAAGTGTTTTGATGATCTTCGTCTTCAATCTTGCTCTCTAGTTGCTCCTTGCTCCAAAACCGTCGTCAATGGCTTTCTGGTAACCCTAGGACGTGTGATGAAACACACGTTCTTTTCTTTGTAACTTTTTCAAAATAGCACTTTTACCCCCACTTGAACTCTTGTCACATCTATTTTTGATATTGTGTTCACAATTTGTGATCCTAGGATCACCTTTTGTGGTCATAGGATCACCTTTTGGAGTTCACGTTGATCCTCAATTTGGCCTTGCACTTGATCTTGTGATCACAATTTGTGATCCTCTACTTCCAGTGATTTGCTTCATTTTCCAATCTATCATGCGTTCCTTGAGTTTCCTATGTTCCGAAGTTCGCTTCCGCTCCAAAATCCACACTACAATCTTCCGGTTCCTGAAATCCACAACATGAAAAAATAATGGAAGATCAAATTGGTCAAATAAATAATAAAACATGCATAAAATGCCCGGATTACACAATAAAGTCCAAATACTCAAGTATGCTCAAAACGTACAAGAATTGGTGAATCTCTCACGTAAATCCCTCAAAGTACACGCAAAATGATGGTGAATCATATGCGAATATAACTCCTAATGTGGAGTTATCAAAAAAGGTCAGGAATTTGTTCCTAAACCAAAAGAGCAATCAGTGATTGGAACAAGATGGGTGTTCAGAAATAAGCTTGATCAAAGAGGTAAGGTTGTGAAAAACAACGCAATACTGGTTTCATAGGGATACAATCAAGATGAAGGTATTGATTATGAGGAAATATTTTCCCCTGTTGCAAGGTTAGAAGCTTTCACAATACTTCTTGCATTTGCATCACATAATCACATAATTTTTTTCAAATCGATGTCAAATGTGCTTTTCTCAATGGTTATCTACAAGAAGAAGTATTTGTTTCTCAACCACTAGATTTTGAAATTGACATCTTTCCATATCATGTTTACAAACTGGACAAAGCATTATATGGACTTAAGCAAGCCCCAAGGGCTTGGTATGACAGACTCTCAAAGTTTTTGTTAGAAAATGGTTTTCAGAGAGGTCTGGTTGATAAAACTTTTTTTTTATCACAAATTAAGAAAAAGATATGTTAGTTGTTCAGATATATGTAGATGATATTCTTTGTGGTGCTACTAATGATGCTCTTTCAAAAGAGTTTTCAACTAATGTGCAGGGAATTTGAAATGAGCTTGATGGGAGAACTGAATTTCTTTCTTAGACTTCATGTACATCAAATGAAGGAAGGAATTTTTGTTCATCAAGGAAAGTACACCGTGAACTTGTTAAAAAAGTGTAACATGTCACAGTACAAGGTTGTAAAGACCCCTATGAGTTCGTCATTGTCTTTAGACAAGGACACAACTGGTAAGAGTGTAAATCAGAAAGAATATAGAGGTATGATAGGTTAACTTTTGTATCTAACTACTAGTAGACCAGATATTATGTTTAGTGTATGCATGTGTGCAAGGTTTCATGCTGATCCTAAAGAAAGTCATTTAATTGCTGTAAAAAGGATTTTTAGATATTTGAATGGAACCAAAGACTTGGGGCTTTGGTATCTTAGAAGGAATAATTTTATGTTGAGTGGATATTCAGATGCAGACTTTGCAGGATACAAAGTAGACAGAAAGAGTAAATTTGGTTGCTGCCAGTTTCTTGGATCTTCATTGATAAGTTGGCATTCAAAGAAACAGAATTCAGTAGCCTTGTCAACTCTAGAAGCTGAATATATTGCAACTGGAGCTTGCTGTTCACAGGTTTTATGGATTGCACAACAGTTAAGAGATCTTGGATATGATTTCAGAAATGTGCCAATAAACTGTGACAATACAAGTGCCATTTCAATATCAAAGAATCCAGTACAGTACTCAAGGACAAAGCATATAGATGTGAGACATCATTTTCTTAGAGATCACACAGAGAAAAGGTGACACTGTTCTATCTTTTATTTCTACTTCTAAGGAATTAGCTGATATTTTCACTAAACCACTGCCAGATGAGAGGTATGCATCCCTAAGGCTTGAATTGGGTATGTTAAACAAGGATGCGTTGGTTTAGGGGGAGTAATGAGTCACTATGTGCAGTATATGTGTGATTTCAAAGCCTTGAGATTATATTTTCTGGTGCCTTGAAAATATAGCTCAAAGATTTGAAGTTTCTGTATTACTCTGAAACTTCTCAAAGCTTTGGACTACTGTTTCATTACTGTGATGAGTGGATTTTCATTATCTTTAAAAAATTGGATCATGAAAAATTTTGTGTTACATTTTTACATAATTACATAATCTTTTCAAATGTTCAGAGATTTGATCAAAGTATCTACAAATATCTTGAAAATCTTCTCAAATATGTTTGCATGCAAATCTCCTACTTTTAGTCAAACTCTCTACCTACTTAAGCCAGCTTCAGGATTTATTTTCTCTCATTCTCTACTTCAATCTCTTCGTCTCTCTCTCTATCTCTCTCTCTCTCTCTCTCTCTCTCTCTCCCCTTTCTCTCAATTTCTCAAACCCTAACCCACATGGAGAGAAAATCCGAAAAGTATCAAGCAGCTAGGTCAGACCTCCAACAAGAGGGTAAAGAGAAAAGATAACAGAAAGATCACCATTCATGGATCAGACTCAGAAGACACGACTAGTGTTCATGAGACCTCACCCCCTGAAAATAAGACCAAGAAAGGGAAGGAATTTCAAAAAGAAACTAGGGTTGGTCAGATTCAGAATCTGCAACAGAGGAGGTGGTGAAAGAAAATGGAAACAAGGATCAGGAGAGTAGTCAAGCAAGAGGAAGAAAGAAGTGACTGCTGAGAAAGAAAAGAGGAATGTACCTTCTACAAAGGAGAAGAAGGCAGGTGACAAGAAAGCATAAGCAACCACAGAGAAGAAGGGTGAAGAAACCATTGAGAAGAAGAGGGTGAAACACAGTACAGTAAAATCAAGAAAGCCACAAACTTTGGTAAGAATCTCTTGCCTGAATCTTGGTTTGTTAATAATGATGTCAAGAAGGTTTGGATGGATGGGTATGCATCTTCAGAAGTGTATTTTTGTAGTATGATCAGTTCTGATTTATTGGAGCTTTTAGACTTAGACTACATTGAGAACTTGAGAAGTTCATCTATTGGAAGTATGTTGAACCCACCCTATGAGGCCTACCCTTGGTTAACCAGACTGTTCTATTTGAATCTGGTTCAAGAACTTGATGATAGTGATAGATATGTCCTAACCTCAAAGGTGGCTGGAGTGAACATTAAGTTAGATCACAGTGTTTTCTCCTAAGTTTTGGGAGTGCCTAGGAAGTATAAGTTTGGTGACTATCCTGATAGAAAAGAAATCCTAGAGAAATCCAAAGCTATGTTTTTATTGGAGGGAACCACTTCTGAACCCAAACAGTTAACACATTTTGTGCTCAACTGTGAAGCCAAAATTCTATTTTCCATCATTCTGAGGTTTGTGGTACCCAGAGAATACTCCAAAGAGTTGGTAACAGGCAAGGTTTTAAAATCTGATGTACTTTATTTGTCAAGGGTTTGAGGTAGACCTTCCTACTGTTGTGATGGAACACATGATTTATTGTGGGACTAGGACTAGAAACCACTCTCTACCCTATGCTAATGTTTTACCATTATTTTTCAAACATTCTGGAGTGTACTTGAAGGATGAAGAGAAGATTACTACTGTTTTTGGGGTGGTTGATGAAGCATCCCTTCAAAGGATTGGGATTGTGTATACTGCTAAGGGAAAGTGGAAGTTCTATTCAAAGTTGAGTTCTAAAGAGCTGAAGGAAAAGGAGTTCATCAAACCTACAGCTGCTTCAACCCCTAAGGTGTCTGGTCATCTGAATTTCTCACAGATTATAGATAGGGTTGAGGTTCTGGAAGATGGTGTAGAGGATTTGAGACAGGGATTTTTTGATGTGTCCAATGATCTGACTAAGTTCAAAGGTTTGGTACAAGCTTGACCTGATCATCAAAGGTTTGGATCTAGAGAAAGTGTCTTCTTCAGCAAGCAGAGAGACCAGCATTGATTCAGAAGAATTTATGGGAGAAGCTCCCAAGAAACAGAAGAAGCAGTAAGATATTCCTGTTGTTCTGACATCAAATGATCTCTTTGATCAGTCTGATGAAGAGGCATATGGTGAGGAAATTTATGCAGAGAAAGCTGAAGAGGAAGCGTCTAATCTGGACAAATTGGTTGATGAGGTTGTTGAGAAGATGCAAACTGAGGAAGTTCATGGAAAGAAAGCTGCATAGTAAGGAGAGCAAGTTGAGGAACAGGCTGAAGATGCAGAAGTCTCAGAAGAAGAACAAGAAGAGGCTCAGGGCAAAGGAACAACAAAGTCTACAAGATCTTCAAAGCCTCGAACCTCATATCTCTATTCTTTCTACTCTCTTCAGTCCTGAAGCTTAGCCTATTATTCTTATTTTCTTTTAAAAACTCTGAACAGATCCAACATTTTCTTCAACTCTTTTGATGAAAGTCAAAAAGGGGGAGAAGATTATGTGTTTTATGTGTTTTAGCTTCATGTGTTTAGTTTCATGTTTTTAGGATGTTTGGTATCTAATTTTTATGGTGTGTAATAAATTCTTGATCTGGTAGATGTTTATCTATGCAATTATGTTGTTTTTGAATTTATGTTCTGTGATTTATTGTTGTTTGTAAGTTGCAGGATATCAATGTTCAGATAATGTGTTTTGTCTTTCATCAAGGGGGAGATTCATAAGTCTGAAGCTCATGGATATTATGATATGAGAATACAGGCAGAGAGCTTTGCTCCTTGACGATGAAAGCCAGAAACACAAGCATAAGGAATTGCTATGTACCAAAGCTTCAAAGCTTTGAGTTACCGTAGCAGTTCCTACATGTTGTATTATCTAACTATTTTGTGCAGGTTTTTTGGTTATGTTTTGATAATGATTGGTTTAGTTATATAATTATATTCAGAAATCTATGTTCTAAGATTATCACTGCAGGATTAAGTTGGATTGAAAATCCAATATACATTCTGGTGAAGTTAGGAGGCAAAGCTTCAAAGCTTTGAGATTTTCTAGTCACTCTTTACTACTATGTTCTTATAACCATCTTTTTGTGTGCAGATGGATTCAGTGTTACTTGGATTTTGTTGCATGCTGTTTATTGTCTATTATTGTGAACTTTATATTGATTACTTGATATATTCATGAGGATGAATATACTTGTTAACTTAGAACTACCAGCAGGCAAGTCTAGTGTGATTTTCTCTTTATTGGTTAGATGTTGTTTCAAGCAGATCTCTTTGCTAGATTGTATTGTTATTTGTTTGATCTTGTTTGCTAAGTATTTTCATGTCTGTTGGACTCTCCCACTTCCATAAACAGATCAGCAATGTATTCAAATTAAGGTGTTAACAGGAGCTTATCAGATAGGAGATATGTTAGGAATTTCGTTACTGAAATCTCTCAAGTTAGTTGCAGACTAAAAACAGCTACCTAGGTTTGAATTGCAGAAACTTATAAGAGACACAGATTTCGTGATTTTGAAGAGGAAAATCATCTGGAAAGATCAATTACATACAACTCTTCAAATCATTCAGGGAATCAATTCGAGCAGGCTGAAGACCATTCAAATCCAGATGAACTCTTCCAGGCTTTAAACAGCTTTCTTTCTGAGTTTTTCTCTCTGTACTTATTGGTATCATTTTTTATTCATATCTAAAACCTCACTAAAATTAGTAGTTTGGTTGTTCAAGTGAACAACAAGAGGTTTTTATTGTTTCAACAGGTTGTAGCATGTAACTAGATAGGTTAGGAACCGCAAGCTGTATAAGTGTAAGGTAACTCACTTAGGCTTGAGATCTGGGGCTAAATCTGGGTGATTAATAATAAGTTGTGTTTGAATCCTGGAGGGATTAGATCCCCAAATATTTGAAGCCTCTATACTCTGCCGTTATATCTTTAAGCTTTAGAAGTTCTTTTCAAAGCTTTGAGATATCAACAGTTTGTTCTACTTAAAAAAAACTTGAGTTTCGGAAAAAGTTAGCATACTCTATTCAACCCCCCTCCCCCTTCTAGAGTATTATTATACGTGTTTACACCTATATTACACACTTTCAAGTATTGACGACTCAAGGTCGGTAACATGCTTCATCGACTCTCCGTGGATTTATGCATATGTGGTCGAATCTATGTTGAATACTTGGTAGTTATAAGTCGTGGACACATTGAATCAACTTACCATATTCAGTCACTTCAGTTGCAGCCATTACAAACTTGTCGCATTATCTCTGCTACACTACATAATATTCCACAACCCTTATCCAGATAAAGAGACTCATATTCCTCTCTGGATGAAGCATTCTGAAATAGGAGAGGCCTCCAAGATAGGTCTCTAGTGAATAATTTTGGTAAATAAATTTTCAAGAAGGAAATAGTTGTAAGATCCTAGTAACCCTTATAAGGGTATATTTTTTTGTACCAATGGTATGGGGGCAGTTGTAAGAAAGAGACTTTATCTTGGGAGAAGTATAAATATTAAAAAATATGGGTCCTTCTTATTTAAGATTTATATTCACATCTATCGACTTGATTAAAGTGGTCTACATTTTATTTATTGGCATATATAAAAAGACGATAGAAGATTGATAAGGTTCTAACCCTCGCGACGCATCTGTGGTGATTCAATTTCTATGTCTGACGTCTTTTTCTACATCACGATAGAAATCAATCATCTCTTCAAATAATTGAGTGATTACTCCCAAAATGAACTTAGCGGCTCCACATGATACTTCTAATGACAAATATTTCATGTTGTGACAAGCTGAGTAGCTCAACGTACTCAATCCAGGAAAAAAAAAACTAAATTATGAGTATCTCTAACGCAATTTCGCCTTTACATTGAATGCTTGGCAAGACTATGATTAGCAAGGGGAAAATGATTACTTACATTTTTTTATTATGTTATATTGATGCTCGTTCGAGACGGTGTAGCTTAAGATAATTAAAAAAGACGATATGCCATCGACCGGAGAAGTATAGAGTAAAAGCTGAACTTGAGTAAAGCAACTCTCACATTCATTTCATCTAATATATTTTACCTAATCAACTTTCATTTCTCGTTCTTTTCTTTTCAGTTGAGGGACCCTCATTTCCTGCTAAGTAGATGTGCATGTTGGTTTTTTAGTTTCCCTAGTTTCATTATATTTTTTTATGCATTTTATTTTTAAAAACTTACTTTTTGAGGAATAAAGATAAAATTTAGAGTAAGCTTTGTACTGAAAATATTTTATTTGGTTCTTGTTAAGAAAGTTTTGATTAAAGCTGTAATTATGAGTTTTCCTATCTATGAAAATTTTGCATTTTAGCTTTATTTTTATTTCTATAATGAATACATAATCTTATTCAGAAGTTTGGATGCTTTTTATACCCAATGGGGGCTATCATGAAAAGCCTCACAGTCAGATCAAACCTAATACATCGAGGTATCAAAGTTAAAGATCTATGTGCAATTTGTAAGAAAGAGAAATAATCGGAGACTCATCTGTTTCTTGAATGCAAATTCGCAAAAAAATTAATGTAATATGTCTTTGGGGGACAACTCTACTCATCTTATCAATGGTCCTATTAAGTTTTAGTTCCACATGCGTTTTTGAAAACAGGAAAGAAAGAAGATGTGTATTCTGATCTCGGAAGTCTGGCTTTACAAAAACAACTTGACCTTTCGAAAAAAAAAGGAAATTGTCGGAAAGTTGTTATTTGAAGCATCACATTACCTGGATGAGTTAAACCAACACATGCAGATGGTCACTCCATCAATTCTGGCTGAGATCTACTCACACCCATCGGGGGAATTATTGCAAAAACCGTCGGTGGATGGGATACCATTAGCGCTGACACCGCCTGGAACCCAAAGATGTGAATGGATGTGACGAGTGCGGTAATTAAAAGATAAAGTCATTGTATTTATCACCTGAAGAGCCGAAAATCCCTTTCTCGATTTCGGCCAAAGTCATTGAAGCAAAAAAAATGACCTTGGAGCTTAATTGAGATCAGATCTGGATAGAACAAATTCTCTCTCTCTCTAATAGAGGGATGAGAAATGGTCGATGTAGAGAGAAAAGCCTCGAATACGTCACCGAGATAAACTGGAGTGTTGGTGAGTGCTTTGACTATCTCGACCATATGAAGAGACACGTAAATGGAACCATCAAACAGGCCCTCTCGCTATTTTTGGTTCAGGCTGATTTGTAGCAAAACATGGTTTGACACACCACCAATTTGGGCTCTTAATTAGTATATGCTGATGTGTTGGGCCAATTTAGTGCCCCTATTTCTTGATCCAATGAATTTTTTCTCAAAACAAAATTTGGAAGGAGTAATAATACAGATAATTGGAGCTTCTTATGTACTACCTCCCTTCTCTCTGAATCTTCACCTTTTGACTTTTTCTTCCGTAATCGTGTCACTTTGACCCGGTGATTTGGATAGCCAAACGATGCAAAATATTTAATAATTTTTTGATGGTGTTGTAGAGTGAAGTTTACTCTACAACATCGTGCAAAGATTATCACATTCTTGCATCGTTTTACTAATCAAATCACCAGATTAAAGTGAGTAAGTGAATAGTGGTAAAATGAAAAGGGTGAAGATTCAGAGAGAACAAAGGGAGTAACTCTCAGAGTGTTAGTGGCGCGGATCATTGTTGATGAATTAAAATTGCATATTTTAGTATGTTAACGAACTCCTATTAACTTGCTAATATGTGTAATTTATCTATTTTATCTCTCTTTCTAGACTTATGCTTGTTTTCGTAGTTTTGGTTGTTTTCTCTCATTTTGTAGGCAAAGAAGTGAGTTAAAACGCAAGGGGCTAGGAATTTGAAGGCTTAAGTTGAAGAAGTCAAGTGATAAAGAGGCTAAAGTTGAAGACAAAGCAACTAATTTGCAAGTTAAAATGAAGATTTGTAGACCTATTTGAGAAGACAAGAGAAGAATATGGGGTCGTTATTGAAGATTTAGAAGAAAAGAGGTCAAAATGAGAGTCAAAGGTTGAAGAGGAGGGCAAAATAGAGAAGAAACTAACGGAAGTGGGGCTTAAGTGCAAGTTGTGAAACGTTTTAATGGCTTATTTGAAGGAGTTTTAACGGATTGGGGGAGTATATGCAATTTTCCAAAATGTTTTAAGAGGAGCTGGGGTATTTTAAAACATATCAGCAAATGTTAGGGGGGGGGGGGGCGAGTGCATTTACGTCAAAACAACTCACAGCCAGCGTCTTCTCTCTCTCTCTCTTCGCGACAATAAACACGCAGCAACCCAGCAGCTGCCATTGAAGGCCAACCGAAGCTCGAACCAGCTCGACCCCGACCTCGTCTCTTCACCAAATCGCGTGAAACAGGTCCCAATCTTCTCCTTGTCCAACCCTCTTCCTAACCCACTGCTCAATTCGGCCCAAGAACAACCCAAACGAAAAGCCCCAAATGCTAGGGTTCGTGAAGCTTCTTCAAATCAACGAAGGGGAAGGTCTAGGACGAATTGGAGGGTGAAGATTGAAGACTTGGGGGCAACGAAACCCCCTCTCACTGCCTATATAAGCTGAAGAGAAAGAAGAAAAAGGGGTGACGAACCACGCCTTTGGCTGAGCCGAAGCTCTATCTCTCTCTCTTCTCTCTCGGTACTAAACCGATTCTGGGTTTGTTCTGGTGTTTCCGAGCTCATCCTGAGCTACTACGGAGCCAGTAACAACCAGGGAGGAAAGGGTTAGGTCTGGGTTCGAATTGCTCTGTTTTGGAGCACTGTTTTGTGCACGGTACTTCATTTTGTGTTTGCAGCAGCAGTTGGCTTATGTTTTAGCTGTTGTTAGCTTTGAATTGTTGGGTTGTTAGCTGGTTTAGATTGATTAAAGTGTAGTTTGAATCATACACTAGTAGTTTGTTCATCATTTGGTAGCAAGTTGGTGTTATTGGGTGGAATTGAAGAGTATTTGAGCTTGAATATAATGACTATTTTCATGAATACTCTTGATTATTGTGTATTGCTCTTGAATATGAACAACTAAGCTACTTGTTGGGTTTGATTGATGAAAATAGATGACTTGTGTGTGAGATATTCAATTGTTCTTCTAGTCTTATAAGTTGGATGTCGAATTCGTAGTATTCAAGTGTTGAATATCAAATCCGAATTGTGGCTTGATCTTTCTTATGGAAACGCTCTCGTTTACATATGAAAGATGCTTGACATAACTCGATTTTGCATTTCACTCTTGAATACAAGAGCTAGACAAATCCTCTTGCTATATAATCCATGCTTTTCTTTGACATAAACTTTGGGTGTTGATGCTCACACACAAGGCATCTATTGGAATCGATTGACCCAACTTACTCTCTTATTGACAAACTCGTTTGAATCGTATTAGTAATAGTGTTAGTAGTTGTTTTCTTTCTTAGTTATTTGCTCTAGCAATATCAACAACTCTTGCTCCATCACTTGAGTGGTGGATTCAAAGCTTGGCTAGCTCTAAAGCCTTTGGGAAACTTGTTTTGTTAATTTAGTTAGTTGCTTAGTAAGTTTACTAGTTAGCTTAGAGTGTTTAATCTCTTTCCCAATCCTTGTGGAAATCGACCCCGTTCTTACTCGGGTACTACTTAGAACGATATTCCTATACTTGGGAATTATCGTCAACAAGTTTTTGGCGCCGTTGCCGGGGATTGGTGCTAAGAGACTCACTCTTTATTTACTTTCTTGTTTTGCTTGTTTTTATTCTTAGATACGCTTGAAGAAAATTCCGGGTTCATTTTTTGAACTTTGGAACCAAAAAAGCGAAAAGTAAAAAATCACAAAAACATACTCCTATCTTGTGTTAGGCAACCCTCTTGAACTTAATTTGAGCTTGGGTTGCATGAGTGTGTGGCAACGTGATAGTACTCATAGATTGCATCGCACTTTATTTGAAGAAGAGGGTAGAAATCCCTTTAGTGAAAATACTTCTACTAGTGATAGTAGTAGTTTAGCCCAATCCAACGATTCTAGCTCTCTTAATAGCTTTGAAATCATGGATGGAGAGGATGGGCATAGTAGCAACAATGAGATGATGCCATTTCGCTCACTAAGAGATTTGATGCATCCATCTAGACAAAGTTCACCATCTTGCTTTGTTTTTCCATTAAATGAAAGAAACTTTGATGTCAAACCGGGCACAATTCAACTTCTTCCCAAGTTTCATGGCCTAGAGTCCGAGAGTGCTTACTCTCATCTTAAGGATTTCAATGATATTGCCTCAACGGTTAATTGCAATGGTGTCTCTAGTAACACCATAAGGCTTAGATTGTTTCCTTTCTCTTTAAAGGACAAAGCAAGGCATGGCTTCACTCCTTGAGACCTAGGACCATAGGCACATGGGAAGAGTTAGAGAAAGAGTTTCTTAAGAAATTTTTCCCTACTTACAAAACAAATTCCATAAAAAGGCAAATTGTTACTTTTTGTGCTAAGGAGGGAGAGCCACTTCCCCAAGCTTGGGAACGCTTCAAGGATCTCCTCATTGCTTTCCCTCACCATGGATTTGAGACATGGAGGTTAATTAGCTCCTTTTATGATGGTTTGCCATGCGACCATAAGCACACAATTGAATCCATGAGTGGGGGAGATTTTTTCACAAAAGGTGAAGATGAGGGTTGGGATTGTCTAGATGAAATTTGTGAGAAAGTCCAATCTTGGGACATTAATGAGCCTTCTAAGGATGCTAACTCTAAGCCTAAGGGTACTATGTATCAACTTAAGGCTAAGAGTGAGGCATTGTGCTCGTTTTGTAGTGATTGTAGGGTTTTGATTCATGGATCGCGCAAACGGAAGCATAATCAAACAAACAACCATGCAAAACCCTCCAAGGATCACAAGTCTAGATGCATAACGATAGTGAAGGTAAGAAATCATAAACACACCTTTGGGTTCTCCTTGATGACTTCAAACGCGAATAGTGTCACGTTCTCTATAGTTGATCCACGCCTAGAGTTGATCCTAGATCTCCAATCTCCTTGGTGCTAGCCCGGAATGAGAGGAGGGTGAAGGAATCACGCAAAACGAGGCAAAAAGAAGGGGATCGGCCCTCTTTTTGGCGTCGGGGACGAGGGGGCGGCGGCAAGGGGGCGGCGTCCTCCTTGTTGCTTGCTCTCTCTCTCCTTTGTTCTCTCCCACTCTTGTTATGTTCTCTTTAGAGCATAAGTTATGAGGAAGGAAGGAAGGAAGGAGGGTCCTTTATATAGTCCAACAACTCCATGTTAACTACCTAAAGGACTTATTCTAGTCCAACTAGAATTCAATTTAGTCCCTTCCTTGCAAATTATTCCCTACTAAGTTTGCAAGGGTTTGCAAAGTGATCCTTCTAATTAATTAATCCAATTAATTAATTCCCAAATCTAGTACAACTCTATATAGCGTGTGACCCCATAGGTTCTATCTAGTTGATAGCAACTATTTGCTAATATGGAGCGGTTTCTAGCAAAACATCCATTCTAGCCAACTAATAGAATAGTCATCTAGACAACCTTGTACAAGTAATTGTCTCATCCCTTTGCCTCCATATCCGGATTGGACACGAGACATACAAGTCACACTCGTATATCCAATCCCTAGTTTCTCGATCCATGGAATAGCCTTATTCGTGCAAATAACATCAATATCCCATATATTGATTTATTTGAGTCTGGCCAGACATTCTATAAGCACTATCCTTCGAGTGGCCTTGGATATTTGCTCCCGTTATGTGGGAGGGGCAAATCCTCTCTACGTCCACTACGATCTCTAAGCTTGCTTCTCATTGTATCCAGTACACGCCTTTATAACTACCCAGTTACGGTGTAGCGTTTAACGCTACCAAGATCACAATGATCCACAACTAGAATATCTAGTGACTTCAAGTCTAAGGATGACAATACCATTGTACCCGAGAAGCACTTGTGACTCAACATAACGTGTATGTAGCCTTCTCGGTAATGGGTCAATCCAGTGCAACATTCCGTAATGCACACCTATGTGTTGGATCGTGATATCTCCATATCAATCCAACCCCATACTAGTCTATAGATGATTGTCCCATTTAATCATTATACTTGACTAGGGATATTTAAGATAAACAACACGATTGTAAATCTAAGGACTTCATTATATTAAATATCCAATAAATAATAAATGAATTTTCTAGCCATATACAAATTCATACTAAACTAGATTGCCTCTAGGGCATCTATTCCAACAGTCTCCCACTTGCACTAGAGCCAATCTGGCGCATCTCGTATGCCCATACTCCTAGTGTGCCCTTCATGCTTCCACTGCGTGAGAGGCTTTGTAAGCGGGTCTGACAGATTATCATCTGTAGGAATCTTGCATATCCGAACGTCTCCTCTATCGATAATATCTCGAATCAGATGAAACTTCATGAGCACATGCTTGGACTTTTGGTGCGATCTTGGTTCCTTTGATTGCGCGATCGCCCCAGTGTTGTCACAGAACAACTCCACTGGATCCGCAATGCTAGGGACCACACCAAGTTCAGAAACAAACTTTCTGATCCAAACAGCCTCCTTTGCTGCGCCATTTGCAGCAATGTACTCAGCCTCTGTTGTAGAATCAGCTACCGTCTCTTGCTTGGAACTCTTCCAGCCCACCGCTGCTCCATTCAGGCAAAACACATATCCCGACTGTGATCTAAAGTCATCTCTATCGGTTTGGAAGCTTGCATCAGTGTAACCCCTTACACGCAACTCTTCCTCACCGCCAAACATCAAGAAAGCATCCTTAGTTCTTCTCAAGTACTTTAGGATGTTCTTGACAGCAATCCAGTGACTCTCACCTGGATTGGATTGGTATCTGCTTGTCATACTCAAGGCATATGACACATCTGGTCTAGTACATAACATGGCGTACATGATAGATCCTATGGCCGAGGCATAGGGAATCCTACTCATGCGTTCCTTCTCAATCTCATTGGAAGGACAACCACTCTTCGAAAGAGTGATTCCATGTGACATGGGCAAGAACCCCTTCTTGGAGTCTTGCATGTTGAACCGTTTCAACACCTTGTCAATATATGTACTTTGACTTAGGCCTAGCAACCTTTTAGATCTATCTCTGTAGATCTTTATACCGAGTATATAGGCTGCTTCCCCTAAGTCCTTCATTGAGAAACACTTTCCTAGCCAATCTTTCACAGATTGCAGCATGGGAATGTCGTTTCCAATGAGTAGTATGTCATCCACATACAAGACCAGAAAAGGTACAGAGCTCCCACTAACCTTCTTGTAAACACAAGACTCATCTTCGTTTCTGATGAAGCCAAACTCTTTGACTACTTCATCAAAACGTCGATTCCAACTCCTAGAAGCTTGCTTCAATCCATAAATGGATCGTTGCAGCTTACAGATCCTCGAGGAGATTCCCATAAAGGAATGCTGTTTTGACATCCATCTGCCAAATCTTATAGTCGTAGTATGCTGCAATCGCAAGTAGGATTCGGATGGATTTGGTCATTGCGACTGGTGAAAAGGTTTCATCATAGTCAATACCATGAATCTGTCTGAATCCTTTAGCCACCAATCGGCCCTTATAGGTAATCACATTACCATCCATGTCGATCTTCTTCTTGAAGACCCACTTGCACCCTATGGGCCGCGCCCCATCAGGTGGTTCCACCAAAGTCCATACTTTGTTGGTATACATGGATTCCATCTCAGATCTCATGGCTTCAAGCCACTTCTGCGAGTCTGGGCCATTCATGGCCTCCTCATAGGTAGTAGGATCATCATCTATGAGCATCGTGTCACCGGAATCAGATACAAGAAGTTCGTACCTCTCGGGTTCCTGGCGCACTCTACTAGATCTACGAAGCTCTTGTGTTACCTGAACAGGTGGATCCACAACTGCTTGTGATTCCTGTTCATGTTCCATAATCGGTTCAGTGATTTGTGGTTCCTGAACTTCTTCAAGTTCAACATTCCTCCCACTTGCTTCTTTAGAGACAAATTCTCTTTCTAGAAACACGCCGGTCCGAGAAACAAACACTTTGTTCTCGGTTCGATTGTAGAAATAATATCCCTTAGTTTCCTTAGGGTACCCCACAAATTTACACTTATCCGATTTAGGCCCCAGCTTGTCTGATTGTAAACGTTTTACATAGACATCACAGCCCCAAATCCTCATGAACGACAGTGTGGGACGCCTCCCACTCCACATCTCATATGGTGTCTTCATGACTGATTTAGATGGAACACGGTTAATGGTGAAAGCTGCACTTAATAGAGCGTAGCCCCAAAATGATAATGGAAGATCGGTTTGACACATCATAGACCGAACCATATCCAATAGGGTTCGATTCCTCCTCTCGGACACGCCATTCCATTGTGGCGTTCCGGGTGGAGTGAGTTGGGACACGATCCCACACTCTCTAAGATAGTCGTCAAACTCTTGGCTCAAGTATTCTCCTCCACGATCCGATCGTAGAGCCTTGATACTTTTGCCAAGTTGCTTCTCTACTTCATTCTTGAATTCTTTGAACACTTCAAAGGATTCGGATTTTGCCCTCATAAGGTACACAAATCCATATCTACTGTAATCATCAGTAAACGTAATGAAGTAGACATAACCACCCCTGGCAGGCGTGGCAAATGGCCCACACACATCGGTATGTATGAGCGCCAATTGCTCACTAGTCCTCTCACCTTTCTTATTGAAAGGGGACTTTGTCATTTTTCCCAATAAACAAGCCTCACATGTCTCATATGATTCAAAATCAAATGAGTCTAGCAATCCATCCTTATGGAGTCTAGATACACGTTTCTCATTTATGTGGCCTAAACGACAATGCCATAAATAAGCAGTATTTAAATCATTTATTTTAATCCGCTTGGTATTAATGTTGTAGACAGGATTGCTTAGATCAAGGACATAAAGTCCATTAAATAATTGCGCACTAAAATAGTGAATATTATTCAAATAAAAGGAACAACAATTGTTCTTTATTGAAATAATAAAACCTTCCTTGTCCAAACAAGAAATAGAAATAATGTTTCTGCTCATAGCAGGCACAAAATAGCAATTATTTAATTCTAAAACTAATCCTGAAGGCAGAGATAGCTCGCACACGCCTATGGCCAACGCAGCAACCTTTGCTCCATTCCCAACGCGTAGATCTACCTCCCCTTTAGCCAATCTTTTACTTCTCTTTAGATCCTGCATATTTCGACAAATATGAGATCCACATCCAGTATCTAATACCCATGATGTAGAGACAGTTAAATTGACATCTACAACAAAAATACCTGGTGGTGGTGGAATCACTATTCCAAGCCTCTTGTCCTCCAGATATTTTGGGCAGTTCCTCCTCCAGTGTCCAGGCTGACTGCAATAGTGACACTCACCTTTAGTCATGGCCTTGGCAATGCCACCAACCGGATTAAGGGCAGGTTCCTTGGACTTGGCAACTGACTTGCCTTTGCCCTTGGAGGAAGAGGCAAACCTTTTGCCCTTTCCTTTCTGTACCATCATTATGTCCTTGCCCTTACCCTTGTTGATGCTCTGTTCAGCCGTCCTCAACATGTTGAGCAAATCTGGCAGTGGTTTAACGATCTCGTTCATGTTATAGTTCATAATGAACTGTCCATAACTTTCAGGCAACGATTGCAACACGAGATCAGTTGCCAACTCTTGGCCGACCGGGAACCCAAGCCGGGCGAGATTCTCCAAGTACCCGATCATTCGGAGTACATGGGGTCCCACCGGGTTCCCTTCTGCCAGATGACATTTGAACAGTGCCTTTGAGACCTCATACCTCTCTACCCTCGCCTGCTCTTGGAAGAGCTGCTTTAGATGTTCGATCATATCGACAGCATTCATGTTCTCATGTTGCTTCTGAAGCTCAGAGGTCATGGTGCAAAGCATTAGGCAGGCCGCATCATTAGCGTCATCAACACGCTTTTGATACGCCTTTAAGGCAGCAGGTGTCTGATTCTCTGGACCTTCTGGAACATGCTCCTCTATTGCGTACAGTTTCTTCTCTTGCTTGAAAACAATTCTCACGTTTCTGTACCAATCAAGAAAGTTGGTTCCAGAGAGCTTGTCCTTCTCTAGGACAGATCGTAGGGAATGTTGTGAACTCGATAAGTTGTTTGCCATTTGGAATTCTACAAAAGGAAAATACGCAAGTTTTAGTATTTGTGAATTTTTGACTATATTTAATAATGGCTGGTTTATTAAATATAGCTCCCACTATTTTTCTACGGATTAATAACCCTCAAGATATTAATGCGGAAAATATCCTTATATTTTCTAGTGGGCCAAGATCCATCTTTTTCATCTCCTTATGAGCTTGCTTTGGCAAGTCACCCATAATTTGACTACTTCTTAGGTAGGAACGATTTCCAATTGCATCCCATATGCAACTCTTGGTTCAATCGGGCAAATAACTCCTTATTTATCCATCCATATGGATAATCCCAATTGATTGCCTCTAGGTTTCTTAATCAAATTAATAGCCTAGTTGTGTTCAACCTCTTATCTAAACAATTGCACATTGTTACGTGCCATCGCATTCCATCATTATGAACCAAGTCGCCATGCTTTGGCACGCACGTACTTGATAAATAATGATGATAATGAGTGTTTAAATAACGAGAAGGCAAGAACACAATATTGAATTTTGAGGGATTTTCAATTCAATTTTAATTATCTTGTTGATCAATATCAACTAATCTATCTATTTGAGTTTGGGCACAACTCCAAATAATAGATCCGGGTTGTCTAATTATCTTATTATCCTAATTGCATGCATCATCCATACACCAACCACACAAATAATAAGACAATAAATAAACAACACAAAACAGAAATTAAACGTGATGTGGATATGGCCTTTTCTAGACTAAGATAATTCCAAGCCAATGGAATTATCTATGAACCCTAAACAAACACATCTCCATGCGTCTTGATCTTTTGGTCCATCCTTCATAGTCATGTGGTGTGCTCCATGCTCCATGCTCCATCTTTTGTGGCTTCTTTGGCTTTGGGCTTCTTTTCTCCAATCTTGGCTAACAATCTACTTTATCTAGTACTAGCTAATATCTATACTAAATAAAATAAATCTCACAAGTTGAGAAAAAAAAATGGCACGCAGGCCATAAAACCCTAATTAATTATTACAATTAATTGATCAGCTCGCAGGCCGTAAAACCAAACCACAAAATTAAACATCCACATCAAACCACATCCTAAGGCCATATCCAATCACCATGCGATTTGCACATAAACAGTTAAAATCCAATTTTAACGCGCTTGGTCAATTTTAATTGATTTTAGGATTTCTAGGGTTATAACGGTCCATGGGCCCAACAATCCAATTGCCCGGGCCCAACAAAGTGAACCATAAGGCCCTAGGGCCGGCCCGGCCCAAAACCCGCAAGCTAGGCCCGCGGGTTAGGGCCGCCCGGCCCCTTAGGGCGCCAATCTTGGGCGGCAAGCAAGGGGGGCGGTCCCCTAGGGGGCCGAACCTCCTTGTGGAGGTTGTTTCCAAAACAACCTCCTTGCTTGGAGCCCAAGTTTGGTTGTTTCCTTGTTTTGGGAGAACTCCTTCTTCCCCAAGGATGCCCAAACCCTAGATCTAAGATCCTAAAATTTCTCAAACTCACCAATTCATGCATCCAATGCAAAATTGGGTCTTGTTATGATTAATTCTTTGACAAATTGCATCCAATGCTTGATTTGTCTTGTTTTACGTGATAAACAACAAATTAAGGTGTAAAACAACAAGAATGTAACACATAAACTACGTTTATGCTCTATGACCTGTGGCTCTGATACCACTGTAGGGTTTTGATTCATGGATCGCGCAAACGGAAGCATAATCAAACAAACAACCATGCAAAACCCTCCAAGGATCACAAGTCTAGATGCATAACGATAGTGAAGGTAAGAAATCATAAACACACCTTTGGGTTCTCCTTGATGACTTCAAACGCGAATAGTGTCACGTTCTCTATAGTTGATCCACGCCTAGAGTTGATCCTAGATCTCCAATCTCCTTGGTTCTAGCCCGGAATGAGAGGAGGGTGAAGGAATCACGCAAAACGAGGCAAAAAGAAGGGGCTCGGCCCTCTTTTTGGCGTCGGGGACGAGGGGGCGGCGGCAAGGGGGCGGCGTCCTCCTTGTTGCTTGCTCTCTCTCTCCTTTGTTCTCTCCCACTCTTGTTATGTTCTCTTTAGAGCATAAGTTATGAGGAAGGAAGGAAGGAAGGAGGGTCCTTTATATAGTCCAACAACTCCTTGTTAACTACCTAAAGGACTTATTCTAGTCCAACTAGAATTCAATTTAGTCCCTTCCTTGCAAATTAGTCCCTACTAAGTTTGCAAGGGTTTGCAAAGTGATCCTTCTAATTAATTAATCCAATTAATTAATTCCCAAATCTAGTACAACTCTATATAGCGTGTGACCCCATAGGTTCTATCTAGTTGGTAGCAACTATTTGCAAATATGGAGCGGTTTCTAGCAAAACATCCATTCTAGCCAACTAATAGAATAGTCATCTAGACAACCTTGTACAAGTAATTGTCTCATCCCTTTGCCTCCATATCCGGATTGGACACGAGACATACAAGTCACACTCGTATATCCAATCCCTAGTTTCTCGATCCATGGAATAGCCTTATTCGTGCAAATAACATCAATATCCCATATATTGATTTATTTGAGTCTGGCCAGACATTCTATAAGCACTATCCTTCGAGTGGCCTTGGATATTTGCTCCCGTTATGTGGGAGGGGCAAATCCTCTCTACGTCCACTACGATCTCTAAGCTTGCTTCTCATTGTATCAAGTACACGCCTTTATAACTACCCAGTTACGGTGTAGCGTTTAACGCTACCAAGATCACAATGATCCACAACTAGAATATCTAGTGACTTCAAGTCTAAGGATGACAATACCATTGTACCCGAGAAGCACTTGTGACTCAACATAACGTGTATGTAGCCTTCTCGGTAATGGGTCAATCCAGTGCAACATTCCGTAATGCACACCTATGTGTTGGATCGTGATATCTCCATATCAGTCCAACCCCATACTAGTCTATAGATGATTGTCCCATTTAATCATTATACTTGACTAGGGATATTTAAGATAAACAACACGATTGTAAATCTAAGGACTTCATTATATTAAATATCCAATAAATAATAAATGAATTTTCTAGCCATATACAAATTCATACTAAACTAGATTGCCTCTAGGGCATCTATTCCAACAGTGATAACTCTCATGAGTTGAGTAAATGTCCCGATTTTCTAAGAGCCCAAGAGCTCATGGGTGAGCAAGTGAATATGTTAAATTCTAACAATTATAGGAAGCCCTATAATAACTCACCCTACTCGGAGACATACAACTCCAATTGAAGGAATCACCCAAATTTCTCATGGAGACAAGGCCAAGACACCCAAGTAAACCCCTCAAGCTCCACTTATGTTCCTCCTAACAAAAGGAGTATGGATGAGACTTTTGAGCAATTTATGGCTTCCCAAAACCAAACTAACCAAGAGTTGAGAAATGCATTGGCTAGGTTGGAGTCTACCATAAATTCTCAAGAGAAGGGAAAATTCCCATCTCAACCTCAACAAAACCCAAAGGGCCAAAGCTTTAACCATATGGAACATGCTAAGGCCATTACCGTTTTGAGAAGTGGGAAGGTTGTTAACAATGGACTTCCAAGTGGGGAGTCCAATGAAAATGAGGGAGAAGAAGAATGTGAGAAGAGTGTTGACCAAGAGAGAGTTGTTGACTCACAAGAGTCACAAAGTAGTCTTGACAAGGGAAAACAAGTAGTGGAAGAAAGTGAGGAAATTAAGGTTCCTCCACCATTTCGCCAAAGACTTTTAGCCTCTACTGAGAAAGCTAGCAACCAAGATATCCTTGAGACATTCCAAAATGTCAAGATAAACATCCCTCTCTTGGATGCTATCAAGCAAATTCCGGCTTATGCCAAGTTTCTCAAGGATCTTTGCACTTTCAAGAGAACTCTTCAAGTGAGAAAGAAGACTTTTCTCACCGAGCAAGTGAGTTCAATTATCCAAAATAATCTCCCTCCCAAGTATAAAGATCCGGGTTCACCTACTATCACTTGCACCATTGGAGATCATAAAATTCACAATTCTTTATTAGATTTGGGTGCAAGTGTAAACCTCCTTCCATACTCGGTGTATGAGAAGTTGGGGTTGGGTGAGTTGAAACCCACAAGAGTGACTCTACAATTGGCGGATAGGTCCACTAGAGTCCCTAGAGGTATCATTGAGGATGTCTTGGTTCAAGTGAACCAATGTTATTATCCGGTGGATTTTATAGTTTTAGACACCTCCCCTTTGGCTAGTGGCACTTCATCCATTCCTATTATTTTAGGAAGACCATTTCTCGCTACTTCTAATGCAATAATAAATTGTAGAAGTGGTATGATGAATATTACATTTGGGAACATGACGTTAGAGCTTAATATTTTTAATGCATGTATTCACCCAAGCTCACAAGATGATGATGATGTGTGTGAAGTGAGTTGGGTAGAATCATGTGTTGAAGATATTTATACTCTAGCTACATGTTCAAATGATTCAAGTGAGCTCACTTTAGAAGAATTGGAATTTTTGTATGATGATAACACTCCCCTTTCATCTCTTCTTATGGAAGAAGAATTTGATTTTGATGAAGGGGAGAGACTCTTTGGCCAACTTGACCAAATCATTGAGTCGACTCATGAGCATTCTAGTGTTGATAGTGAGTTGCAAGGAAGTGAGATGATACCTCCCATTGAGAGGGTTCCACCAATTTGTGAGTTGAAACCCCTTCCTTTAGATTTGAAATATGCATTTCTTGGGGTTAATGATACTTATCCTATTATCATCTCATCTTCCCTTGATGTTGAGCAAGAAAAGAGGTTGCTTGAAGTTTTGAAGGATTACAAGGGTGCCATAGGATGGTCCATGAGGATATTAGAGGCATTAGTCCTTCCATTTGCACCCATAGAATTCATTTAGAGGAAAATGCCAAAACTTCAAGGGAGCTTCAAAGGAGGTTAAACCCTCACATGCAAGAAGTTGTGAGAGCCGAGGTGCTCAAGTTGTTGGATGCGGGTATGATTTACCCCATCTCGGATAGTAAATGGGTAAGTCCTACTCAAGTGGTCCCTAAAAAATCGGGGTTCACCGTTGTTGAAAATGAGAAGGGTGAACTTGTGACCACTAGAGTTCCTACTAAGTGGCGGATGTGCATTGATTATAGAAAATTAAATGCCGTCACTAGGAAGGATCACTTTCCCCTTCCATTCATAGATCAAATGTTGGAAAGGTTAGCGGGGCATGATTTTTATTGTTTTTTAGATGGCTACTCGGGTTATAATCAAATTGCCATAGATCCAATGGACCAAGAGAAAACCACTTTCACTTGTCCATTTGGAACATTTGCCTATAGGAGGATGCCTTTTAGTTTGTGTAATGCCCCGGCTACTTTTCAACGTTGCATGTTAAGCATATTTTCAGACATGGTAGAAAAATGCATGGAAGTTTTTATGGATGATTTTTTCGGTTCATGGAAACTCATTTGATACTTGTCTTGGAAATCTTGAGATGGTTTTGAGAAGATGTGAAGAAAAGAATTTAGTTTTGAATTGGGAAAAATGTCACTTTATGGTTAGGCAAGGAATTATTTTGGGTCATGTTATTTCCTCTCATGGTATTGGTGTAGACAAGGTTAAAGTAGATGTGATTTCTAATCTTCCACCTCCTAAATGTGTTAAGGATGTTAGATCTTTCCTAGGTCATGCGGGATTTTATAGGAGATTTATCAAGGACTTTAGCTCACTTGCTAAGCCCTTGAGCAATCTCCTTCAAAAGGAAAATTCATTTGAGTGGTCTAGTGCATGCCAAGAGGCCTTTGAAAAGTTGAAGAATTTATTGGTAACGGCCCCTATCATGCAACCACCCAAATGGACTCTTCCTTTTGAAATCATGTGTGATGCTAGTGACCACGCGGTTGGTGCCGTTTTGGGTCAAAGAGGTGAAGATAAGAAACCACATGTTATCTATTATGCAAGTAGACCTTTGAATGATGCTCAATTAAATTATTCCACTAAGGAAAAAGAGCTCTTGGCCATGGTGTTTGCTATTGAAAAATTTAGGCCATACTTGCTTGGTTCAAAAGTGCTTGTCTACACCGACCATGCCGCCTTGAAATACCTTTTCACAAAGAAAGATTTTAAACCTCGTTTAATCCGTTGGGTACTTTTGCTTCAAGAGTTTGATATTGAAATCAAGGACAAACGAGGTGTGGAAAATGTTGTGGCGGATCACTTGTCTAGGATTGACATTCCCAAGCAAAAAATCTCCTTGCCTATTCTTGAAACTTTTCCGGATGAACATCTCTTTGCCCTTTTAAATGTTCCTTGGTTTGCCGATATTGCTAATTATCTTGCTTGTGGAATTTTTCCGGAAAATTTAAAAGGGCAAGAGAAGTTGAGATTTGTGAGAGAATGCCGGAATTTCTTTTGGGATGACCCTTACTTGTTTAAATATTGCCCGGATCAAAGTATTAGAAGGTGCATCCCAAATGAAGAGTTTCATAGTGTTATTTCATTTTGCCATGAGTATGCATGTGGAGGCCATTTTTCGGCTAGAAAAAACGCCGCCAAGATTTTACAAAGTGGTTTATATTGCCCTACTCTTTTTAGTGATGCATTTCATTTTTGCAAAGCATGTGATAGGTGCCAAAGAATGGGAGGGAATATTGGAAAAAGAAATATGATGCCCTTGAACCCCATTTTAATTATTGAAATATTTGATTGTTGGGGTATTGACTTCATGGGTCCATTTCCATCAACCTTTGGCAACCTATATATACTCTTGGCGGTGGATTATGTGTCAAAGTGGGTTGAAGCCATTCCTTCAAAAACCAATGATCATAGAGTTGTGATTAAGTTTCTTCAACACCACATTTTATCTCGTTTTGGCATGCCCCGAGCTATCATTAGCGATGAAGGGACACATTTTTGCAATAGGCCTTTTGAGAGCCTCATGAAAAGTATGGAATTGTGCATAAAGTTGGCACACCATACCACCCACAAACTAGTGGGCAAGTAGAAGTTTCTAATAGGGAAATTAAAAGAATTTTGGATAAAACGGTAAACCCAAATCGCAAAGATTGGTCTTTGAGGTTGGTTGATGCTCTTTGGGCTTACCGTACCGCTTACAAGACTCTCATTGGTGTGTGTCCATATAGACTAGTGTATGGTAAGGCATGCCATCTTCCGGTGGAGTTAGAGCACAAGGCCTATTGGGCCATCAAATTCTTGAATTTTGATCTTGCAAAAGCGGGGGAAGAAAGGAAGTTAAACTTGAATGAGTTAGAAGAGCTTAGAAATGAGGCTTATGAGAACACTAGGATCTCTAAGGCAAGGACAAAGGCTTATCATGACAAACATATTGTTCCTAAGTCTTTTGAGCCTAATCAAAAAGTTCTTCTCTTTAACTCAAGGATGAAACTCTTTGGAGGAAATTTGAAATCAAAATGGAATGGTCCATATATTGTGAAGCATGTATATCCTTATGGGACCATTGAAATTTTGAACCCTAAAAGTGGGGAAAGTTTTAAGGTGAATGGCCAAAGATTGAAACCATATGTTGAAAATGTTGAGGCCAAGGTTGAGTCCATTTCTCTTATGGACCCAACCTATACTAACTAGTGTTCACCAAAAGTATCACCTTTGTAAATATTAGTTGTAGTTCTTTTGCTCTTGATTATTTTGTAGGTTGCTCTTGGAGGAGGACTTATGTTTGGTGGCCAAGAAAGCGAAAAATGAGGCCCATCTATCCCTTGTCTCTTATATGAATTTGTATGCTCTTCCATTGATCTCACACATTGAGGACAATGTGATATCTTAGTTGGGGGGTGGAGTAGATTTTATTTCTTGCTTAAATGGTTACAAGCATGCTTTTTCTTCATTAGTGATTTACATGAAAAATACAAAAAAATGAAAAAATGAAAATCCAAAAAAAAAAAAATCGAAAAAATTGAAAAATTGAAAAAAATATGTGAATCTTTCATGAGAAGCATCACTCTTTCCCCGTGTCAAATCATAGATATTTTTCTTCTTTCTTTAGCTTTATTTATTTTCACCTTTCATCTTGAGTCTAGATTATATAGCTTTATTGAGTCTTAGGAAGTTGTAGTTGAGTCACTTGTTTTGAAAAAAATGAAAAAAAAAATGAAAAAAAAAATGAGAAAAGTGAAAAGGGGGAATTTTAGGAAGCTAGATGTTTTCAAAAAATGAAATTTCTTAGTCCATGTTCTTTTTATTTTTATTTTAGAAAGGAATTCTTTGCTTATACTCAATACATCTACACCAATATCCCACCTTCCGCGACATCATGCGTTCTCACAAAGCGACACACTAAATTTACGTTTCATGTTAAAGTCCTTCAAGCTAAGTTGATCACATAAACTTTGACGTCTTTTACTTTTGATAAAGGGTGCATTTTCTAAAGCTATTTGAACTACACAAAAAGATTTTTCTCTATTCGTTTTTGCGGTGGAAACTTGTAGCCCATTGGAGTGGTGGTTACCAATGACACCCCATGCGATGTCTAAGAAATAGAGGGGTGTCCGGGGATAATGTTACGTCACCACCTAGATAGCTCCCTTGGTTTAGCTTAAAAAGCCCACTCGCGTGTATATTCCTCTATTTTGTTGTGGGTCTTGGAGATCCTTGGATTTGAGGTTAAAAATAAAATGTTAATGCTATAAATCACAAAAAAAAAAAAAAAAAAAAAAATGATAAATCGCACCATCTACCGAAAATCCACAAAAGGATCATACAAGCCCACAACCACACCTCCCCTTCTTAAAAAATTTTTGTTCAAAGCTTTGGAAGTCCATCCTACATGGGTGCTTTTGAATAAGTATGAGAATGTCTAGTTTCATGAGATTCTTATTTTTGAAGGCATACTTTCTCGCAAATTGGACTTAATTTAACAAGTTTTGTAGTTCGCATGAGTCACCTTCTACCAAACACCGCCCACATTTTTATGAGTATATGCTTAGACATCCTTAGGCTTCTTTCTCAATCTTCTTGGACTTTGAGAATTTATTTGAGGAGACATTTATGCATTCTTCTTTTTTCCCCCACCAAAAGAAATTAAAATTAGCTAGTAACCCTTAGTATTTTGTTTCTTTGAGTTCTCACTTAGGATAGATAATGTGTGTGTGCGTTTTTGTAAATATTTGAGTCTAGTTTAGAATTGAGTCAAGCCTTGTCTAGTTGACTGTGTGCCTCTCATGATTGGTTCTTTAAAAAAAATTATTAAATATCGCTCTCTTTGCTCGAGGACGAGCAAAAGGCTAGTTGGGGGGTGTGTTGATGAATTAAAATTGCATATTTTAGTATGTTAACGAACTCCTCTTAACTTGCTAATATGTGTAATTTATCTATTTTATCTCTCTTTCTAGACTTATGCTTGTTTTCATAGTTTTGGTTGTTTTCTCTCATTTTGTAGGCAAAGAAGTGAGTTAAAACGCAAGGGGCTAGGAATTTGAAGGCTTAATTTGAAGAAGTCAAGTGATAAAGAGGCTAAAGTTGAAGACAAAGCAACTAATTTGCAAGCTAAAATGAAGATTTGAAGACCTATTTGAGAAGACAAGAGAAGAATATGGGGTCGTTATTGAAGATTTAGAAGAAAAGAGGTCAAAATGAGAGTCAAAGGTTGAAGAAGAGGGCAAAATAGAGAAGAAACTAACGGAAGTGGGGCTTAAGTGCAAGTTGTGAAACGTTTTAATGGCTTATTTGAAGGAGTTTTAACGGATTGGGGGAGTATAATCAAACATAAAACCATGCAAAACCCTCCAAGGATCACAAGTCAAGAGACATAACGATGGTAAGGGTTAGAAATCATAAACACACCTTTGGGTTCTCCTTGATGACTTCGAACGCGAATTGTGTCACGTTCTCTATAGTTGATCCACGCCTAGAGTTGATCCTAGATCTCCCAACTCCTTTGGTGCTAGCCCGGAAGAGGAAGAGGAAGAAGAAATCACGCAAAACGAGACCCAAAGGAGGGTCTCGGCCTCCTTTGGCCGACGAGGACGGGGCGTCGGGCCTCCTTGTTGCTTGCTCTCTCTCCTTTGTTCTCTCCCACTCTTGTTATGTTCACTTAATGAGCATAAGTTATATGGGAAGGAAGGAAGGTCCTTTATATAGTCCAACAACTCCTTGTTAACTACCTAAAGGACTTATTCTAGTCCTACTAGAATTCAATTTAGTCCCTTCCTTGCAAATTAGTCCCTACTAAGTTTGCAAGGGTTTGCAAAGTGATCCTTCTAATTAATTAATCCAATTAATTAATTCCCAAATCTAGTTCAACTCTATGTAGTGTGTGACCCCATAGGTTCTATCTAGTTGGTAGCAGCTGTTTGCTAATATGGAGCTGTCTCTAGCAAAACATCCATTCTAGCCAACTAATAGAATAGTCATCTTGACAACCTTTGTACAAGTAATTGTCTCATCCCTTTGTCTCTATATCCGGATTGGACACGAGACATACAAGTCACACTCGTATATCCAATCCATAGTTTCTCGATCAATGGGAATAGCCTTATTCGTGCAAATAACATCAATATCCCATATTGATTTATTTGAGTCTGGCCAGACATTCTATAAGCACTATCCCTCGAGTGGCCTAGGATATTTGCTCCCGTTATGTGGGAGGAACAAATTCTATCTACGTCCACTACCTTCCCTAAGCTTGCTTCTTATTGTATCCAGTACACGCCTTTATAACTACCCAGTTACGGTGTAGCGTTTAACGCTACCAAGATCACAATAATCCACAACTAGAATATCTGGTGAATTCAAGTCTAAGGTTGACAATATCATTGCACCGCGAGAAGCGCTTGTGACTTAACATAACATGTATGTAGCCTTCTCGGAGATGGGTCAATCCAGTGCAACATTCCCTAATGCACACCAATGTGTTGGATCGTGATATCTACATATCAATCAAACCCCATACTAGTCTATAGATGATTGTCCCATTAATCATTATACTTGACTAGGGATATTTAAGATAAACAACACAATTGTAAATCTAAGGACTTCATTATATTAAATATCCAATAAATAATAAATGAATTTTCTAGCCATATACAAATTCATACTAAACTAGATTGCCTCTAGGGCATCTATTCCAACAGTCTCCCACTTGCACTAGAGCCAATCTGGCGCATCTCGTATGCCCATACTCCTAGTGTGCCCTTCATGCTTCCACTGCGTGAGAGGCTTTGTAAGCGGGTCTGACAGATTATCATCTGTAGGAATCTTGCATATCCGAACGTCTCCTCTATCGATAATATCTCGAATCAGATGAAACTTCCTGAGCACGTGCTTGGACTTCTGGTGCGACCTGGGTTCCTTTGATTGCGCGATCGCCCCAGTGTTGTCACAGAGAAACTCCACTGGATCCGCAATGCTAGGGACCACACCAAGTTCAGAAACAAACTTTCTGATCCAAACAGCCTCCTTTGCTGCGCCATTTGCAGCAATGTACTCAGCCTCTGTTGTAGAATCAGCTACCGTCTCTTGCTTGGAACTCTTCCAGCTCACCGCTGCTCCATTCAGGCAAAACACATATCCTGGTTGTGATCTAAAGTCATCTCTGTCGGTTTGGAAGCTTGCATCAGTGTAACCCCTTACACGCAACTCTTCCTCACCGCCAAATATCAAGAAAGCATCCTTAGTTCTTCTCAAGTACTTTAGGATGTTCTTGACAGCAATCCAGTGACTCTCACCCGGATTGGATTGGTATCTGCTTGTCATACTCAAGGCATATGACACATCTGGTCTAGTACATAACATGGCGTACATGATAGATCCTATGGCCGAGGCATAGGGGATTCTACTCATGCGTTCCTTCTCAATCTCATTGGAAGGACAACCACTCTTTGAAAGAGTGATTCCATGTGACATGAGCAAGAATCCCTTCTTGGAATCTTGCATGTTGAACCGTTTCAACACCTTGTCAATATATGTACTTTGACTTAGGCCTAGCAACCTCTTAGATCTATCTCTATAGATCTTTATACCGAGTATATAGGCTGCTTCGCCTAAGTCCTTCATTGAGAAACACTTTCCTAGCCAATCTTTAACAGATTGCAGCATGGGAATGTCGTTTCCAATGAGTAGTATGTCATCCACATACAAGACCAGAAAAGCTACAGAGCTCCCACTAACCTTCTTGTAGACACAAGACTCATCTTCGTTCCTGATGAAGCCAAACTCTTTGACCACTTCATCAAAACTTCGATTCCAACTCCTAGAAGCTTGCTTCAATCCATAAATGGATTGTTGCAGCTTACAGACTTTGTTGTCTTGCTTTGGATCCTCAAAACCCTCCGGCTGTATCATATACACGTCCTCGAGGAGATTCCCATAAAGGAATGCTGTTTTGACATCCATCTGCCAAATCTCATAGTCATGGTATGCTGCAATCGCAAGTAGGATTCGGATGAATTTGGTCATAGCAACTGGTGAAAAGGTTTCATCATAGTCAATACCATGAATCTGTCTGAATCCTTTAGCCACCAATCGGCCCTTATAGGTAATCACATTACCATCCATGTCGATCTTCTTCTAGAAGACCCACTTGCACCCTATGGGCCGCGCCCCATCGGGTGGTTCCACCAAAGTCCATACTTTGTTGGTATACATGGATTCCATCTCGGATCTCATGGCTTCCAGCCACTTCTGAGAGTCTGGGCCACTCATGGCCTCCTCATAGGTAGTAGGCTCATCATCTATGAGCATCGTGTCACCGGAATCGGTTACGAGAAGTCCATACCTCTCGGGTTCCTGGCGCACTCTACCAGATCTACGAAGCTCTTGTGTTACCTGAACAGGTGGCTCCACAACCCCTTGTGGTTCCTGTTCATGTTCCATACTCGGTTCAGTGATTTGTGGTTCTTGAACCTCTTCGAGCTCTACATTCCTCCCACTTTCTTCTTTAGAGACAAATTCTCTTTCTAGAAACACGCCGGTCCGAGCAACAAACACTTTGTTCTCGGTTGGATTGTAGAAGTAGTATCCCTTAGTTTCCTTAGGGTACCCCACAAATTTACACTTATCCGATTTAGGCCCTAGCTTGTCTGATTGTAAACGTTTTACATAGATATCGCAGCCCCAAATCCTCATGAACGACAGTGTGGGACGCCTCCCACTCCAAATCTCATATGGTGTCTTCATGACTGATTTAGATGGAACACGGTTAATGGTGAAAGCTGCACTTAATAGAGCGTAGCCCCAAAATGATAATGGAAGATCGGTTTGACACATCATAGATCGAACCATATCCAATAGGGTTCGATTCCTCCTCTCGGACACGCCATTCCATTGTGGCGTTCCGGGTGGAGTGAGTTGGGACACAATCCCACACTCTCTAAGATAGTCGTCCAACTCTTGGCTCAAGTATTCTCCTCCACGATCCGATCGTAGAGCCTTTATACTTTTGCCAAGTTGCTTCTCTACTTCATTCTTGAATTCTTTGAACACTTCAAAGGATTCGGATTTTGCCCTCATAAGGTACACAAATCCATATCTACTGTAATCATCAGTAAATGTAATGAAGTAGACATAACCACCCCTGGGAGGCGTGGCAAATGGCCCACACACATCGGTATGTATGAGCGCCAAATGCTCACTAGTCCTCTCACCTTTCTTATTGAAAGGGGACTTTGTCATTTTTCCCAATAAACAAGCCTCACATGTCTCATATGATTCAAAATCAAATGAGTCTAGTAATCCATGCTTATGGAGTCTAGATACACGTTTCTCATTTATGTGGCCTAAACGACAGTGCCATAAATAAGCAGGATTTAAATAATTTATTTTAATCCGCTTGGTATTAATGTTGTAGACAGGATTGCTTAGATCTAGGACATAAAGTCCATTAAATAATTGCGCACTAAAATAGTGAATATTATTTAAATAAAAGGAACAACAATTGTTCTTTATTGAAATAATAAAACCATCCTTGTCCAAACAAGAAATAGAAATAATGTTTCTGCTCATAGCAGGCACAAAATAGCAATTATTTAATTCGAAAACTAATCGCGAAGGCAGAGATAGCTCGCACACGCCTATGGCCAACGCAGCAACCTTTGCTCCATTCCCAACGCGCAGATCTACCTCTCCTTTAGCCAATCTTCTACTTCTCTTTAGATCCTGCATATTTCGACAAATATGAGATCCACATCCAGTATCTAATACCCATGATGTAGAGACAGTTAAATTGACATCTACAACAAAAATACCTGGTGGTGGTGGAATCACTATTCCAAGCCTCTTGTCCTCCAGATATTTTGGGCAGTTCCTCCTCCAGTGTCCAGGCTGACTGCAATAGTGACACTCACCTTTAGTCATGGCCTTGGCAATGCCACCAACCGGATTAAGGGCAGGTTCCTTGGACTTGGCAACTGACTTGCCTTTGCCCTTGGAGGAAGAGGCAAACCTTTTGCCCTTTCCTTTCTGTACCATCATTATGTCCTTGCCCTTACCCTTGTTGATGCTCTGTTCAGCCGTCCTCAACATGTTGAGTAAATCTGGCAGTGGTTTCACGATCTCGTTCATGTTATAGTTCATAATGAACTGTCCATAACTCTCGGGCAACGATTGCAACACGAGATGGGATGCCAACTCTTGGCCGACCGGGAACCCCAGTCGGGTGAGATTCTCCAAGTACCCGATCATTCGGAGTACATGGGGTCCCACCGGGTTCCCTTCTGCCAGATGACATTTGAACAGTGCCTTTGAGACCTCATACCTCTCTACCCTCGCCTGCTCTTGGAAGAGCTGCTTTAGATGTTCGATCATATCGACAGCATTCATGTTTTCGTGTTGCTTCTGAAGCTCAGAAGTCATGGTGCAAAGCATTAGGCAGGCCGCATCATTAGCGTCATCAACACGCTTTTGATACGCCTTTAACGCAGCAGGTGTTTGGTTCTCTGGACCTTCTGCAACAGGCTCCTCTATTGCGTACAAATTCTTCTCTTGCTTGAGATTTCTGTACCAATCAAGAAAGTTGGTTCCAGAGAGCTTGTCCTTCTCAAGGACAGATCGTAGGGAATGTTGTGAACTCGATGAGTTGTTTGCCATTTGGAATTCTACAAAAAGGAAAATACGCAAGTTTTAGTATTTGTGAATTTTTGACTATATTCAATAATGGCTAGTTTATCAAATATAGCTCCCACTATTTTTCTACGGATTAATAACCCTCAAGATATTAATGCGGAAAATATCCTTATATTTTCTGGTGGGCCAAGATCCATCTTTCATCTCCTTATGAGCTTGCTTTGGCAAGTCACCCATAATTTGACTACTTTAGGTAGGAACAATTTCAATTGCATCCCATATGCAACTCTTGGTTCAATTGGGCAAATAACTCCTTATTTATCCATCCATATGGATAATCCCAATTGATTGCCTCTAGGTTTCTTAATCAAATTAATAGCCTAGTTGTGTTCAACCTCTTATCTAAACAATTGCACATTGTTACGAGCCATTGCATTCCATCATTATGAACCAATTCGCCATGCTTTGGCACGCACGAACTTGATAAATAATGATGATAATGAGTGTTTAAATAACGAGAAGGCAAGAACACAATATTTGAATTTTGAGGGATTTTAAATTCAATTTTAATTGTTTTGTTGATCAATATCAACTAATCTATCTATTTGAGTTTGGGCACAACTCCAAATAATAGATCCGGGTTGTCTAATTATCTTATTATCCTAATTGCATGCATCATCCGTACACCAATCACACAAATAATAAGACAATAAAATAAACAACCACAAAACAGAAATTAAACGTGATATGGATATGGCCTTTTCTAGACTAAGATAATTCCAAGCCAATGGAATTATCTACGAACCCTAAAGCAAACACATCTCCATGCGTCTTGATCTTTTGTTCCATCCTTCATAGTCTTGTGGATTGCTCCATGCTCCATGCTCCATCTTTTGTGGCTTCCTTGGCTTTGGGCTTCTTTTCTCCAATCTTGGCTAAAAATCTACTTTATCTAGCACTAGCTAATATCTATACTAAATAAAATAAATCTCACAAGTTGAGAAAAAAATGGCACGCATGCCATAAAACCCTAATTAATTATTACAATTAATTGATCAGCTCGCAGGCCGTAAACCAAAACACAAAATTAAACATCCACATCAAACCACATCCTAAGGCCATATCCAATCACCATGCGATTTGCACATAAACATTTAAAATCCAATTTTAACGCGCTTGGTCAATTTTAATTGATTTTAGGATTTCTAGGGTTAAAACGGTCCATGGGCCCAACAATCAAATTGCCCGGGCCCAATAAAGTGAACCACAAGGCCCTAGGGCCGGCCCGGCCCAAAACCCACAAGGCTAGGCCCGCGGGTTAGGGCCGCCCGGCCCCTAGGGCGGCCAAGCTTGGGCGGCAAGCAAGGGGGGCGGTCCCTAGAGGGGCCGAACCTCCTTGAGGGAGTTGTTTCCAAAACAACTCCCTTGCTTGGTGCCCAAGTTTGGTTGTTTCCTTGTTTTGGGAGAACTCCTTCTTCCCCAAGGATGCCCAAACCCTAGATCTAAGATTCTAAAGTTTCTCAAACTCACCAATTCATGCATCCAATACAAAAATTGGATCTTGTTATGATTAATTATTGACAAATTGAATCCCATGCTTGATTTGTCTTGTTTTACGCGATAAACAATCAAATTAAGGTGTAAAACAACTAAAAGTAACACATAAACCACGTTTATGCTCTACGACCTGTGGCTCTGATACCACTGTAGGGTTTTGATTCATGGATCGCACAACGGAAGCATAATCAAACATAAAACCATGCAAAACCCTCCAAGGATCACAAGTCAAGAGACATAACGATGGTAAGGGTTAGAAATCATAAACACACCTTTGGGTTCTCCTTGATGACTTCAAACGCGAATTGTGTCACGTTCTCTATAGTTGATCCACGCCTAGAGTTGATCCTAGATCTCCCAACTCGTTTGGTGCTAGCCCGGAAGAGGAAGAGGAAGAAGAAATCACGCAAAACGAGACCCAAAGGAGGGTCTCGGCCTCCTTTGGCCGACGGGGACGGGGCGGCGGCAAGGGGGCGGCGGGCCTCCTTGTTGCTTGCTCTCTCTCCTTTGTTCTCTCCCACTCTTGTTATGTTCACTTAATGAGCATAATTTATATAAGAAGGAAGGAAGGAAGGTCCTTTATATAGTCCAACAACTCCTTGTTAACTACCTAAAGGACTTATCCTAGTCCTACTAGAATTCAATTTAGTCCCTTCCTTGCAAATTAGTCCCTACTAAGTTTGCAAGGGTTTGCAAAGTGATCCTTCTAATTAATTAATCCAATTAATTAATTCCCAAATCTAGTTCAACTCTATGTAGCGTGTGACCCCATAGGTTCTATCTAGTTGGTAGCAACTGTTTGCTAATATGGAGCGGTCTCTAGCAAAACATCCATTCTAGCCAACTAATAGAATAGTCATCTTGACAACCTTTGTACAAGTAATTGTCTCATTCCTTTGTCTCTATATCCGGATTTGACACGAGACATACAAGTCACACTCGTATATCCAATCCATAGTTTCTCGATCCATGGGAATAGCCTTATTCGTGCAAATAACATCAATATCCCATATTGATTTATTTGAGTCTGGTCAGACATTCTATAAGCACTATCCCTCGAGTGGCCTAGGATATTTGCTCCCGTTATGTGGGAGGGACAAATTCTATCTACGTCCACTACGATCCCTAAGCTTGCTTCTTATTGTATCCAGTACACGCCTTTATAACTACCCAGTTACGGTGTAGCGTTTAACGCTACCAAGATCACAATAATCCACAACTAGAATATCTAGTGACTTCAAGTCTAAGGATGACAATATCATTGCACCTCGAGAAGCGCTTGTGACTTAACATAACATGTATGTAGCCTTCTCGGAGATGGGTCAATCCAGTGCAACATTCCCTAATGCACACCTATGTGTTGGATCGTTATATCTCCATATCAATCCAACCCCATACTAGTCTATAGATGATTGTCCCATTAATCATTATACTTGACTAGGGATATTTAAGATAAACAACACAATTGTAAATCTAAGGACTTCATTATATTAAATATCCAATAAATAATAAATGAATTTTCTAGCCATATACAAATTCATACTAAACTAGATTGCCTCTAGGGCATCTATTCCAACAAGGGTTAGGTCTGGGTTCGAATTGCTCTGTTTTGGAGCACTGTTTTGTGCACTATTCTTCATTTTGTGTTTGCAGCAGCAGTTGGCTTATGTTTTAGCTGCTGTTAGCTTTGAATTGTTGGGTTGTTAGCTGGTTTAGATTGATTAAAGTGCAGTTTGAATCATACACTAGTAGTTTGTTCATCATTTGGTAACAAGTTGGTGTTATTGGGTGGAATTGAAGAGTATTTGAGCTTGAATATAATGACTATTTTCATGAATACTCTTGATTCTTGTGTGTTGCTCTTGAATATGAACAACTAAGCTACTTGTTGGGTTTGATTGATGAAGATAGATGACTTGTGTGTGAGAAATTCAATTGTTCTTCTAGTCTTATAAGTTGGATGTCGAATTAGTAGTATTCAAGTTTTGAATATCAAATCCGAATTGTGGCTTGATCTTTCATATGGAAACGCTCTCGTTTACATATGAAAGATGCTTGACATAACTCGATTTTGCATTTCACTCTTGAATACAAGAGCTAGACAAATCCCCTTGCTATATAATCCATGCTTTTCTTTGACATAAACTTTGGGTGTTGATGCTCACACACAAGGCATCTATTGGAATCGATTGACCCAACTTACTCTCTTATTGACAAACTCGTTTGAATCGTATTAGTAATAGTGTTAGTAGTTGTTTTCTTTCTTAGTTATTTGCTCTAGCAATATCAACAACTCTTGCTCCATCACTTGAGTGGTGGATTCAAAGCTTGGCTAGCTCTAAAGCCTTTGGGAAACTTGTTTTGTTAATTTAGTTAGTTGCTTAGTAAGTTTACTAGTTTGCTTAGAGTGTTTAAAATAATTGGTTGCATCTTAGCAAACCCAGATTGTTTACTGGCCTAGGTTCTCAAAGGAAAGTATGTTAGGGATTCTAACGCTAGTGCTTATGTTATATTTTCCTATATTTGGAAATGCCTAGTTAATACTAGAGACATTGTCTTTCAAGGTATAAAACAAGTGATGTGGAATGAGAAGCATAATTATATTTAGTACATTACTATAACAGGTGGATACCTATATATTATGGTTCACAATCTTGTAGTGCACCATCATCTTTCAATGAACTAAGATAACATTCATGTTTCTACATTTATGTTTTAATAAGTATAAATTAATTCTCATACTGCATATCTATTATTGGATGAATATTTTTATCAACAAAATTATATAATGATATTGCAATGTTTAAGAAATATTAAATTTTAACACTAACATTTTATTGAATCAAATTTATAATAAGCATCTCTAAATTTAAATTAAATTTGTACTAATATAACTATGAGCTAAAAAAACCATCAAATGACGTGTTT
Organism: Linanthus parryae; assembly: GCA_023055425.1. Classification (NCBI taxonomy): domain Eukaryota; kingdom Viridiplantae; phylum Streptophyta; class Magnoliopsida; order Ericales; family Polemoniaceae; genus Linanthus; species Linanthus parryae. The sequence continues at coordinate 1,721,553 of JALGPY010000035.1, read as the reverse complement.
TCATGACTTCAGTAATGTTTTTGTTTTGTAATTTGAGTATTTGACCAATTTGTTGGTCACGTTTAGGTATTAATCCCATATTTTATTAAAATATATCATATATTCATATAAAATAAATTATTAAGTTTGTAGAAAAACGTGCAACTCGGTTAAACCATAAATCGATGCCTCGCAGGTTTATTGACTGGTCAGTTTATTTTATTTTTTTGAGAAATTATTTTTGTTATCAATCGGGTTTGAACCTGGTCCGTTTTTAAATTACTACTTCCTCTGTTTTCTCTCTTTCTTCCAAGTTTGCATTTTGTCACTAATTATTGGGTCACTTTCGTTCGTTGATTTGATTAGTAAAACAATGCAAGAATTTGATAAACTTTGCAAGGTGTTGTTGAGTAAACTTTACTCTACATTCTAAAATACCATGAAAAAGTTATCAAAAAATTACATCATCTTGCTATCCAAATAATCGGGTTAAATTGACACAGTTACGGAAGAAAATGTTAAACGTGGATGATAGAGAGAGAACATACTAAGGCCCTACTTTCTTTACCTAAATTTAAGCGACTTTTTATCTTTTTTAGAAAAAGATAAAAAAGGTTGTTTACTTTGTGCCTGATTTGTTTTCTAAAAAGTTTTAGTTACATTTTTAGTAGAAAATGTTGTTTACTTAACTTCTAATATACTCCTCAAAAGTAGTTTTAAGGAGTAAAAAAAAAAGTAATTTTTTTAATAAAAAAAAAAGATTAAAAAATTGAGTTCAGAAAAAACTAACTTTTTTTAGTCTTATAAAAAGGTAAAAAAGTTATCAGACATAAATTATAATGAAAATGATTGATTAGAACTTTTCTTGTAAGTTAAAAATAAAGATAAAAAGTCGCATAAATTTAGGTAAAAAAATCGTGGTCTAAGGGTATCTTCAACCCTATGAGGGGAGGGGGAGGGGAAAAACTGTATAAAAATACGCTCCATGTCCAACCCTATGGGGGGGAGGGGGTGCTATGGGGAGAAATTTTGCCTGGGGTGTGGCATGGTTAGGCGGGATTTCCCCCTAGACTTCCCCCCCCCCCCTCACCCTACATAGATTGATAAATTAATTCAATATTTAACAATATTAATTACACTTAGTAATTGTTTTATGATTATATCATATATATTTGATATGATTAATAAATTTTATTTTATTTTTATTATTGATAAAAAATAGTAATTTACTTACGATTGTTGAAAAGTATATTTACGAAAAGTCATCGTTATCTTATTTTGTTTAAAATTTAATAAAGCTTATCTTTTATACAGTTAACAATTATAATTATTAAATTTAAACACGATAAAAAAAAGGTCAAATTTATTGAATCACAACGATACAAAAATATTATTCAGATACAAAGCAAATATCGCCACTTATTGTGAATAATTACTTTTCTTAGTATTAATAATTTATTTTTAAATTATTAAATATATATTAAAAATTATTTTAGTTGGGTGGAGGTAGGAATGGGTTGGAGATGAGTAGTTGTTTGGGGAGGGGGAGGGGAGGGGGAAAATGGTGGGCCCATAAGGAGAGGTGGGAAATGCCATGGGTTAGAGATACCCTAAGTAGAAAAACATAAACTTGGGATAGTAGATTTTAGGATAGAGAAAAAAGAAAGAATTGGCATGCTACCCGTCTGGCGAATTGGTCTTTGAAAACTATCCTCCTCTCACTTATGTTTACTTGTTGACCTGACTTTAGGTTAACCATTGTAACTAACTCAATTATCTTTTAATTAACTTTCTTCTTAAAACAAAACCCTCTCTTCTCTCTTCTTAACAACTGGGACGTTAGACTTGTTTGCTCGTCGCAGTTGTTTCTCGTCCCAGTTAATGCTCGTCCCTGTTTGTATTCCCTCGTCTCATTCTTGATTGCTCGTCTCAGTGTGGCAATATACTGAGACGAGAGTTCTGCTCGTTTAAGTATATTGTCATACTGATACTGAAACGATCAATGTATACTGGGACGAGCAACTGCTCGTATGACACAGAAACTGTGTTTTTCTAGAAAAAAACACAAAACAAGATCTTCTTCAGTGTCGTCATGGAAACAAAACAAGATCGAAAATGGAAACAAAACAAGTTCATTACATAGAAACTTGAAAAACTGAAAAAATATTACATTTTTTTGGCTTTTTTGGTTTAGGATCCCACAGCTCTGGATCTTCTTCGTCACTGCTCTCGTCTCTGTTTATTTTGTTCAGCTGCGGAGATGGCGGAGATGGCGGAGAAACCACTGAGTCGTCATCATCTTCTTCCTCTTCATCTTCAGTGTACTGAGTCGTTTCGGAGCCCCATTTTTGCCCTGAAAGATGCTATAATTTCTGCATCACTATCGGTGTCTTCACTGTCAGATTTTTCTTTGTCCGTTTCCTCTTCCACATCTTCATCTTCTTCCTCTTCCTCATCACTTTCCTTGGACTTTCAGTTTCCTCGTCGTCGCTTTTCCCACTCCTTTGGTAGCTTTTTCTTTGCCATTTTAGATGTGGTGAGTTTTGGAGGAGAGATCAGTGGCTTTTGTAGATGCAATTCCTGGGTAGATGAAGAGACGGAGAGAGATTTTAGGTTCATGTGTCGTGGTTATGTTTAGCATGTTTTCTAGAAAATGTAATAATTTGGATACATTTTCTAGAAAACATGCATGTTTTCTAGAAATTGTAATCATTTTGATACATTCTTGAAAAATGTAACAGTTTTTGTAAGAAATGTTTTAAAAATTTAAAACATGTAACAGTTTTACAATGTATCAAAGTTTTCCTCTTTGCCAATAAATTTTAATAATAAATTGTTTATTTATGTAATAAAATGCATATTTATATTAAAAAACACAATAATTGATCGAAACAAAATATATATTGTTTGCGCAATCATCAGAAGAGGTTGCGAACTTGGGATTACAAATAACGAAGGACAACGGCTTCTATCACAACATTAATTTTTCAATTGAGGGCAAATCTTTATGGTATGCCCTTTTACATGGCAATGGCTACATCCGTACGTTCCCGTTCCTCGCTTCTTTTCACGCACGGTTTCGACCATTGGCTTGTGTCTTTTCTCCTTGTCCCTCCCAACTGTTACCACTTTCTTCGGTTGAAGTGGGCGAATGTTTTTTATTTGTGCAGGTACTTCGCTTGTATCCCACGTTGCTGGGTCGGGAGGAGTCTTAATTGTACCTGCATAAGCCAGATTGTAGAAGTCCAATGAATAGAACACGCTGGTGTGGTCGTACATGACCTTCATATCGTGGTCGGCATTGTAACAGCCAAGTTTTCTGAGTTCTTTTGCACAAGCACACACATGTACACACGGTAACCACATTTGTTGGTATTTTCCACAAGTGCAGGTTCCGAGGCAATGTCCTGGTTTGAATTCCACGATATGAGTTTTCATATGATTACCGCGGACTTCGCACACAGACTCTGAAATTGCTCGCACGCGAAAACCTATACAGTTTATAGAAAGGCTCAACGTTATTTTCTCCCTTTTTGCAGTCAGGTAGGTGTGTCCCATGTCTATGCGCAAGTTTCGTTTTTTCAGGTGCCACTCGCTCTGATGGTCACATATTTGGGAGAACATTGTAAGAGCTTTGTCAGACCGCGCCAGCAGCAGGCACGAGTTAATAGACTCTGCATGGTTGGATGTAAGCATCTCAAACCGTGCTGTTTTACAATATGACCTTGCCCATTTATCTAAACCGGCATCCCGTAAGTAACGTACGACGGTCTTGTGGTTAACGCCGTTTTCACGGTCGCACTCAATACCCATGTCCATAAGATGTGACTCACACGCATCCTTACCAAATGTATAGGCCGCATCGTGGTAATGAGGCACCCACTTTTGTGTATTGTAATGCAACAGAGCGTTCATTTTCAAATGGTAAAAACAGTGGACGTGGTTGGATAAGGGGTACACGGCCTTGATTGAATAGATGATAGTCTGGTGCCGATCTGAAACGAACGTCAACTCATCGTGATCCTTGATGATTAAGCTCAGTCTGTTTAAGAACCAAGTCCATGCAACGGTGTTCTCCTTGTCCACTAGTCCCGATGCAATGGGATAGCACTATTTATCGCTATCGACCATTGTGCATACGACCAATTGCAGGGGTTCTTTCTTCAGGTGCGACATGTCGATGACAATTACGGGTCACATATACGGTATACCCTGAATTTGTGCGCTGAACGCAGGGAAGCAGCACAAGAAAACACCACCTTCTTCCACTCGCATATCCCATTTAGTACCGGGGTTTAGGATTTCACATAAAGACATGAACACGGGAAGATCGACGTAATTTTGAGCACGAGTACCCTGGATCATCTGTTTGGCCCTTTGACGTGCATACCATGCCGGTCAGTACGATATTCTACTTCCTAGTTTTAAGGTGATGTTTTGTACCTCACTGATTGTGGGTGTATTTTTTGTTTGGCCCATCATTCCCAGCAATTCCTGCGCGATTACCTCGCTATTGATGTTACGGTGCTTCCCATCTACGCTGCATGTCGTACATGTGTGAATGGGGTTATGTTTCTTCACCTGGTAGCGCACGGAATCTTTATGCTTGTACGCCCCAACCATCCATTTGCATTCATCATTCAAGCACCCCAGTATAATACGAGTCCGGTCTCGCTTGTAAACGTAAAAATTCCATCTCTTCAAACCAGCAACCGTTCTGATATGGTGGGACAACGCCTTCCCAGTATACAAACCTTTCATCTCTATTTCCAGACCGTCTAGCCTTCCCACACCAGTCTGTCCACGAATCCCTGTACAGTCTACCGCAACAGTTGCCAATGAAGATTAGTTTGCTCCATTGATTCATGAGTGGCAACCATATCTTTTTCAGCAAATTTCACAATGTCGTTACAGTGAACCGAAGACGATGGAGTGAGATCTATTGCATTATATGCTACCCTGTCTTCGTCATGATCCTCAGCGAGTATCTCGATACCCTGAACGTAATCCTCACGGTATGTAAGGGGGGGCTCAAAGGAACCAACTCACTGTTAAGGGTTTCAGTTTGATCCACCAAATCCTGGTCACCAACGTCAGCATTTATGTATGGTTGATCCACCAAATACTTTAACGTGACGTACATGGTGACAATAGATCCATTTTCCGTAGTATCAAAGATATCTTTGATTTCTAAATCTTTAGTGAGGATATTAGGCTCGATCAAGTTAGCATCTGAAAATTGGAAATGATAACATAAGACCACCATTTTGGTAGGCGGACAATATGTATCCATTCTTACTGAAACTTTATGCTCCAAAGATTCGACGATAATGCCTTGGATTATCTTGAAAATTGCATTCTTCACTGCCTGACCTATGTATATGTGTCTACCCTCGGCACGCGTCTATTAACCATTCCAAACAGCACGGAACATCAATTTTCTCACCATTTCTACATGTCAATATAGCGCACATTGGTTAGATGATTTTAGCAAGTTTAGGATTTAGGGTTTAGGGTTTAGGGTTCGGTTATTAGGAAGAGAGAGAATGATTTTAGGGTTTGGATGATATTAGGGTTTGGTCTTATAAAGTAAAAAGGTTTTCTCTCACCATACCCCACCATCTGATGGGTAACAGACTGTTCTGTACTTTTTTCCGAGAAGACAGGGACGAGAGGGACCACCACCATCTGAGACAACATTTTATTTAAGAATGGGACGAGCACACTCGTCCCAGTCTTAGTGAGACAACATTAATTTAGGGATTAGTGAGCCAGCATTGATTGCTCCTTTCTTGTGTCAGGGACGAGCAGGTATGCCAACTGAGACGAGAAAATGCTCGTCCCAGTATTTCCAACTGGGACGAGAACATACTCGTCCCAGTCTTAGGTGTACAATCTTAGGGTTTACTTAAAATGCTTACATGTTCTATGATTTAGGCATTCATTTTTAATATTATTTAATAACACTTTAAGTAGCTATAGGAATGATAATTAGTTGGTTCTAGTGTTTAGATGATATATGGTTTAATGGTATGTATAAGGTTTAGGCTTTACATAATTAAGAGATGATGTTATAGGATTTTGAGTTTATAGTTTAGATTACATGATTATATGGTTTAGGACTTACAATTAACATCTTTAGTGGCTATATGAATGATACTTAATTGGTTCTAGTGTTTAGTGTCTACAAATGTAGGATTTTGTTTAGATGATATATCGTCTAATGGTATGTATAAGGTTTAGGCTTTACATGATTAAGAGATGATGTTATATGATTTTGAGTTTATAGTTTAGATTACATGATTATATGGTTTAGGACTTACAATTAACATCTTTAGTGGCTATAGGAATGATACTTAGTTAGTTCTAGTGTTTAGTGTCTACAAATGTAGGATTTTGTTTATATGATAAATGGTTTAAAGGTATGTATAAGGTTTAGGCTTTACATGATTAAGAGATGATGATTATATGATTTTGAGTTTATAGTTTAGATTACATGATTATATGGTTTATGACTTACAATTTACATTTTTAACAATATTGAACACCATTTTTTCATGATAAGAGAGGATTTCAGGGTTTAGGGTTTAGGGTATGCTCGTCTCTGTCGTCACTGTCTTCTCATCTTTGAGTATCGTACTCGTACGAGTCTATCACACGCCAGACTGGGACGAGTCCTCTCTCGTCTGCGATTTGAATGTCAGACGAGAGATTACTCGTCCCACGAGTCTATCAAATGCCAAACTGGGACGAGTCCTCTCTCGTTTGTGATTTGAATGCCAGACGAGAGATTTCTCGTCCCAGTCTGGCATGCCATGCTCTTCCCTGAAAGACTGGTACGAGCATATTTCACGTCTCAGTCTAATAAGAAGACAGAGATGATGAATATACTCGTCCCAGTATCTCCACATAGAACAACACACATCAAACCCATAATGAAGAACAGAGAAGTAATATAACGAATGTAACCTACATTTTAGAGTAATGTGATGAACATATTGGAAGGATGAAAGTAAAAAAATAAGAATACCATACATTTTAGAGCATTTTAGAGTACTGTGATCAACATATGACAAGGACAAAAGCACAGAGATGAGAGTTTAAGTTTTTACCGTAGCTGAAGAACAAAAGTGAGGAAAGAGAGAGACTTGTACAGACAAATGGGATACTTCTATGGGAGAACTGGAGCCAACGAGAGTGACAAATGAGTCATATTCTTGAGGAGTTTAAGGTATGCATTCATAAAGTTTACAATTGGAGTAAATTCAACTGTACTTGGTAGGTTGAGGTAGATAGAAACAATTCAATGTTGGAGAGAGAGAGAGTACGCGTTTTTAGGGTTTGTTTTGAGATGACAAGGGTAGCAAAGTCATTTAACAAATCTCCCCATGTGTTTGGAGACGAGAGATACCTGTGTTTGGAGACTAGAGATCTGTGTTTGGAGACGAGAGAGAAATGGAGACGACAGTACAGTTGGAGACGAGAGAGAGATGGAGACGAGAGAGAGAGAGAGAGATGGAGACGAGAGAGAGTGATGGAGACGAGAGAGACATATGACCCCACTACCCTGCTAACAACAGTTGTTACCTAGTGTTTAAAAATGAGGATATTTTTCAAATACCAATTCACCCGAATGCATTTTTCTAAGACCAATTCACAGACGGTTATTTTTCCAATTACCCCTTGTTACCTAGTGTTTAAAAAGGAAGGTATTTTTCAAATATCAATTTACCCGAATGCATTTTTCTAAGACCAATTCACAGACGATTATTTTTCCAATTACCCCGAGAAAAAATGGAATTAATATCGATTTTTTTTTAATCATATCATATAAACGGTTTGAACCAAGACCTACTAGTAATATTGATTGACATACACTCATTGATGCTCTTTTAGAGAACTAAAAAGTTATTATAATATTATTTGCAATTTTTTTTTTTTTTTTTAATAATATTAAACCTGGTGTGGGTTTTCAAATGCTCTACCACATACCCAAAACTCATTTGCAATTTATCTTGAACTTCAAGGTTCCTATGAGCCAAAACCTGCACTCCCATTCTCAACCCCTTTTTGCCAAAACCTGCACTACCATTCTCGACCCCTTTATGCCTCATCTGGAACTGCTCTATTTGCCTTTTGCCACCAGCGGAACAACTTCCCTCAGCAGTACTCTTCAATTTCTGACACCAACCCAGTTCAATCCAGATCAGGAATTGGGTTTTTCAAATTTGTACAAGGGTTTATGTGTTCCGGGGATCAAAGCAATTGACCAAACGAGCAGGTTTTCGATCAATTGGGGTTCAATCCAGATCAGAAGAGATTGATATTCTCTGGTAAACAGTTTGCAGACTACAATATCCCGAAAGAATCAACCCTTCATCTTCTTTTGAGGCTAAGAGGTGGAACTATGATTGAAGGTGAAAACTTTGACGGGCAAAGAAATTGAGATTTGACATTGCACCAACTCTGATAGGATCAAGGAGAGAGATGAGGGGAAAGGAGGGATTCCTCCAGTGCAGCAAAGGTGTGTGCACACTTCTGAACTTTGTTTTGCTCAAATCCCAGTTCTTTACACCTGTTGCACATGCTCATGATCTTGATTTCTCAGTTTCTTTGTTGCTTGTCCAATCCCATTTCAGTAGCTTTGGTGTGTTCATGTAGTTGATTGCAAGTCAAAATGAGTAGCATGTAAATATCTTTACTTGCAAGTGTTTTCTTAGCGGATTATCATTGCTATGAGGCAAACAACATGCCAAGTAATGAGGACATGATGTCCCTGATGCAACCATTCAGGCCATTTCGAAATTATTTAGAAACTTGTTTATGATAAACCACTAAAGAAACTGATGCACATTATGCGAAAATCATACCCTAGTTTCTATTATGCATTCTATATTTGTATTTGGGCTTGGCTAACTTTGACTGAATTCGGGCTTGGGTTATGACAGGGGTTCCAATCCGTCCAGCCCGCCCGAGTTGCAGTCCCATGCATCATGTGTGCCCATATTCTAGTTTCTATTATGCAATCTATATTTGTACTTGGGAACATTCTATCTGTTTGGAGAAAGTAGGGAACATTCTAATTTTACAGTAGGTTTGAACGAAAAATGTTGGAAAACCATTTAATATAAGATGTCGAAAATGTTGATTCTGATATCTATTGATAGAACATCTGATATCAAAGCTAGGTAACACAAAAAGGCTTGTATACTAGCACGAGCCACCACCTGCAGAATATCCACCATCGACGTAAATGACCTGCCCTGTAATGTAGGAGGCAGCGGGGAGGCAGAGGAAGGCCGAACCATTATCTCATTAGCTTCTGCAAAGGGTCGGAGAGGAGCCCGAACCATTATCTTCTCATATGCAGCTGCTATGGAAGGTTCAACATCTTCCTGCAACCAAACAAATAAAAAATAAAGAATCAACATCTCGGATTATGCTTTAGACAACCTAAATTTTCAAATACATTTAAAATATCTGCACTACAAATTTTTGTGGGAGCAATAGCTGGGAGTGGCTTGGGGCCCTGTGACCGAAAAGCCTCCTTGGCCGTTACTGTTGTTTTCCCTAAATAGGAGGGTTTGGGCTGTGAAACTAGGATCAACAGTCTTGGGCTTTAGAACTTTAGGTGACCGACCTGACCCATTACAAAAAGAAAAAGAAAAATGTATATACATTCTTAGTCATTCATCATTAGCATCTAGAGGTTTTTCCTCACTTGCTTCACTCTAACAAGAATTATGCAAGCTTCAGGCATGGGTTGGGAGCCTTGGAGTTTCAGTATATATGTGCTTGGGTGTCAAGCTCAGCCTGTTACTTGGCCGGGCTAGTGCTCCAAACCGGCCCTGGCAAGAGCCCGGCCCAAGGCCACCCTGGCAACAGCTACCCCGACACAAATGGGTACAAGTAGAAGAACTCTGAAGGAAAAATTAAAGCCAAGAAAAGAATAACCCAATTCTGAGGAGCTTACAGGTTTGACAATGGTAGTTTTAACACCCCAAGGCGAGACGGCATTGGTACGAATGTTGTCTTTTGCCCATTCACAAGCTAAGTTCTTGGTCAACTGATTGATCGCACCTAAAATAAATAAAAGAAAAGAAAAAAAATCAGATACCAGTCCAAAAAGCACATACCTAAACACAATAAATGTTGGTTTATGTACAATGTAATGAAATACAGTAAAAATTTAGGCCACCTTTAGTTGCTGCATACGCGGAGAGTGCTGGTAGACCAATCCCACCGCCAACAGAGGAGATGAAAACGATACTTGCAACTCCTGAAGCTTTCAATAGAGGATGTGCTAGCTGAGTAAGATGGTAAGGTGACTCCACGTTGGTCCTCATAAGTATCGAGTAGTCCTCACAAGTTGTATCCGTTGCATATTTCAGCATACTTGTAGCAGCATTATTCACCTACAAACAACAATATATTGTAAGATAACTCATACAAAATACACATTTTTTTTGTTTGTTCACTCAAGAAAGTCAAGAACTTCAATATATAGCGATGCGACAAAGATAAATGTTGAACCACCAGCTGAAAAATAAAGCTAATAAGGAAAATGCCCAAAAGTTATACCTTATTAGTTTTCTCTGTTGAAAAAATTGAGTGCATAAGAGGCAAATTTGTATTTCAAAAACATTTTCAAAGGTTGCAGCTTAAAGGTAGAGAAAACATGAATTGTTCCTCTGTGGAACAAGGCATACAGAGGAGACAAATACAATTTTGGTGTGCTTCATAGTACAAAACAAAATGAAGCTCATCATTATATGTCACAATCTCTGCTCTTGAGATTTCTCAGTTTACAAGAATTGTCTCAAAAAAAAAAAGAAAAAATATATTTTAAAATAATCCACTTTTGTCTAGAAAAAATATATATTAATAGAATGTTTTGTGTGCTTCGTAGTACAAAACAAAATGAAGCTGATCATTGTATGTCACAATCTATGCTTTTGAGATTTCTCAGTTTACAAGAATTGTTTCAACAAAAAAGAAAAAATATATATTAAATAATCCCCTTTTGTCTAGAAGTGTTTTGGAATAAGTAGTTGTTTGGCCTAGGTTCAATAGTAAATTCAAACATCAATATGTTTGTGAAAAAATCCAGCAATATATCATCATCTGACTCTTACAAGACCACAGGGACATGTTTTCAAATTTTGTGTATAAAGAAATCCGAAAAATAACTTGTCTTAAATTTGAAGCGGAACATGTGAGAAGGCGAGTTTGTAGTCACACTTACAAGAATGTTGAGCTTTCCTTCGAAGACAGACGAGACTTTCTTAATGAGTTCTTCCCGTTGACTTTTATCCGTCAAGTCACAGGCCGAACCAATTACCTTAAAGCCCTTACCTTCCCATTCTTGCAACCTGTTGTTTAACTCAACATGGTTCCTAGAACAGGTGTATACGGTCGCCCCAAACCCAGCTATTTCCTCAACTATGGCATATCTAAAATTGCACATTCAAGAAAGAAATAAAACCACACCTTAGAAAACTGATAATTGAAACATAGGATTCATTCAAATTTTGTTTACTTACCCAATGCCTTTTGTTCCACCAGTGACCAGAGCAGTCATACCCTTAAGAGACCATCTCTGGTCTCTGCCACTCCGGGGTTCACTTCCCATCTTCTTGGTGCCTCTTGTCTCTCCCTACGATATGCAAGAAATGTTCTGAGAAGACACTGTATGTATATTCACAACTGTGCCGTATAGAACCTTTGTGGTTTGGATTTAGTGGTATATGCAAAAGGAAAGAACGAGATAAGGCTTTGACTAACTGAAGAACACAAAACACTAAACAAGCCAAACAGTATCTGGACGACACCCCCAATGAAGGTGCTGTGAATCCGGCTAAATTAATTTACCCTGCTTAGAGTACTTTAGGACCATCGCCCGTTATTAAACTTACAAGGAGCTTATTCTGTTTTACATATATCATAGTTATTTGATTATTATGTTTACCTTTGAATGACTCTTCTCCTCAGGTGTTCTAGCAGAAGAAGCTTCAAAGATTGCCTCTACGTACAGCGACTATTTTCAGCAAAGATTTCGAATGCAGAGCAGTGCGAAGAACTGAAAATGGGTTCTTACGTAGGAGTGGCTGCCGCTTCAACAAAATCCCCCACATCTCATCCATTTATGTTGGAACAAAATTGGCTTTTGACTTTTGGACAGATAAATTTCCAAAGCAAACATATCCAAATAGCGTCATCACCGCCACCATTTTGGATGATGTGATTCTGTTTCTCACATCATCCAAAATGGTGGCCGTGATGACGCTATTTGGATAGGTTTGCTACATGGAAATTCACCTGTCCAAAAGTTAAAGCCAAAATGGGGCTTTTAACATCCCCATTTTGGATGATGTGATGGTCCTAAAATAGTATAAACAGTTAAAATTAATTTTGTTCTTATCCATTTTGGATGGCCGGTTTCTCTCATTTTTTCCTTTTGCTTATATACAGAATTGTTGTGACACTATATATATATATATATATATATATATATATATTATATATATATATATATAAACTGTCTTCTCATAGCATTTCTTGCATATCTAAGGAAAAGACAAGAGGAACCAACAAGATGGGAAGTGAAGATCTGAGTAGCAGAGAGCCAGAGACCACAAATGGTCTCTCAAGGGTATGACTGACACTGATATTGTCAGTTATGGATAAGGGTTGCATATCATATGTTTCTATTCTTTATGTGGGTAAGGGTTGTGAAATGTTTTTTAAGTTTACAGATTACGTCAGGTATTGTCCAAATCCGCTGGAATTACAAGATCATGTTATTGAAGTTGACTACTCACTGCAGAGTATATATCTCTTGGAAGTGACTGAAGTTTGAAACAAAATTGAATTTGCTCGTTGGCTGAAATTCAATTTTGTTTCAAAATTCAGTCACTTCCAAGAGATATATACTCAGCAGTGAAGTTAACTTCAGTAACATGATCACGTAACTTGCTCTCCTATGCAATGAACATATCTCTTGTCATTGGCTTAAAATGTCGAGCAATTCCAAAACAATGCTGAAACTTGCTCTCCGGAATTGGCTTCGTGAACAACGAGATAAGGCTTTGACTAATTGAAGAACACAAAACACCAAACAAGCCAAATAGTATGCGGACGACACCCCCAATGAAGGTTCTGCGAAACCGGCAGTCCAAAAAGGATAAGTACTAAATTAATTTAGGAGTTTATTCTGTTTTACATATATCATAGTTATGTGTTTTGATTATTATGTTTACCTTTGAATGCCTCTTCCCCTCAGGTGTTCTAGCAGAAGAAGCTCCCTGTAAATTGGCAAACTGGAGTAAGGGTAGCAGCTCCCTGTCTACCAAAATTTGAGGAAATTGATTCAACGGTAATGATAAATTTGATGTGTCATTACTAATTTCAATACTTGGTAGTCTTAAGCCGTGAACAAATTGAATTCTCTTACTAGATTCAGTCACTTCTGGCTTATCTAGCAAAGTTAAGAATACTCTGTACTCAGTAGTGAACAAATTAAATTTCGCTTCAGTCGCAGTCACTTTATAGTGTTCAGTGCTTTGCCACAAAAATCAATGGGGTTCCACCTCAAACTAATTGGCAATGAGAGGAGTAGCCGATAACACTTATTAATTCTTTATCTTCTTCTTGAGTGTCTGACCTGAGACCTGTGAACAATCAGTTTATTGGGGGATGTTTTTCTTGTTTCATTATATATAGTCTTGAACAGAATTGAACCACCAAATGCAGAAGACTAGAAAGGACATTGTTTGCCTAGTGCACTCCTGCATTTCTTTCAGCGTACTTTCATCACTTGAAAAGATTGTTTGTGTTGATAGAATGTTTGTTATAAACACAGAAAAGAAACCATAAATGAATTAATGGTGAAAGTAGTGTGACAATCCTGGTTAATAATTTTGGGGACAAAATAATGTGAGGAGGGATTTGAAAATAATTAATGGTCTGGGGTAGTTGTAAGAAAAAGACTTTATCTTGGGAAAAGTACCAATATAGAATATTTTGGGTCCTTAGTTGTATATCTTAATGTATGTGATACTAAAAAAAACGGTGGAATACTGAGTGAATAATCTGGTGACTCGATTTCGAAGGTTGAAGTCTTCTGCTATACGATGATGGAAATCAATTACCGCTTCAAATATTTGAGTGCCTACTCCCAAAAGGAGCCCAGGTTGCTCAGCGGCTCCACAGGTTAATGATGAGGAAAACATCTTTCATGTTGTGACAAGCTGAGTAGATAGATCAGCGTACTATACTAAATGGTTGTTAGTAGTAAGCGGTTGTTAATGGCGCCAGATATGATCATGCCAACTAAATCCTATCCACTTATGGGTGGCCCGAAATCCAAACATAGCAAAGTGTCAATGTTTTCACAAAATGGGACGCCTTACAGTGACAATGGACCATGATGTATACCCTTATTGGGGCTGACTAAAGGGGATGAGATTACACCATGATGTGAAATTTGAATGATCTAAAGAAATAGAAGTGATTCACTTCAGTAACACTTCATTTCGTGCTCCACCATGATATGAATTGTGCTTGTGTTCAGAAGTGATATCATTCAAATTTCACTTCATGGGTAGTGTGATGTTATCCCTTGTAGTCAGCCCCAATGAGGTATAGGTCATCGTCCATTGTCATCGTATGTACCCTCAGCTTACCCTAAGACGTACCATTTTGTGAGGACATTGGCATTTTGATATGCTTGGATTGGAGAGCCACCGATGATAAGTGGATATGATTAAATTGGCAGGGATCATATTTGGCGCGATTAGTCAGCCCCAATGAGGGTATATGTCTCAAGGCAACAACTCCTCTATCTATCAACAGTTTACTTGTAACAAGTCAACATAGTACACTACCATGAAAGGTATGCCCCTTTTGGGAGCTGCTGAGTCCCTTTTGGGAGCTGCTGAGTCCCTTTTGGGAGTATGCCGTCATTTCTCAATTCTCTGAAGCGGTGATTGATTTCCAATCTTGATACAGAACACCGTTTGTTGTTTGTTTGTTTATTTGTTTTTTTTGTGTGTTTTTTTAATATCACATAGATGTAAGTATACAACTATAAAAAAAAACAACTATAAGGACCCAGAATTTTACATATTGGTATTTTTCTTTGGAGGAGTGCATTTTCTAGAGATGGAAGCAGGCAGACCTCTGCTATCTCAGAAAGCTTCATCCAGAAAGGAGAATGAGCCTCTTTATCTGGAGAAGGGTTGTGAAATCTTTTGTAGTGCCGCAGAGATTACGCCGTAAGTTTGTAGTGCTGATTAGTATGCTGAATTTTGCTGAAGTCAATCTCTGAAGTGATTGTGACCGAAGCGACATTCAATTTGTTCACTTCTTTACTTTGTTGAATTCAGATACACGGAAGTGAATGAATCTGGTAAGATGATTCAATTTGTTCATGACTTAGAACTACCAAGTATTCAACAACTTGAATGCTCCTATGTACTAAGCGGCGAACAAATTTAATGTTGTTATCAACTTCAATGCTTCAGCAATTCTATCGAAATGGCTGATCTGAAGTCAGCAGTGGCGGCTCAAGGTCGGTAACATGCTTCAGCAACTCTCGTTGGATTTGGACATATGTGGCGTAATCTCTGTTCTATACTTGGATATATGAGTTCAGTAAAGTTAAGAATACATTGTCAGCAGTGAACAAATTTAATATCGCTTCAGTCGCAGTCACTTCAGAGATTGACATCATTAAAATTCAACATACTCTATAGTAGCACTAAAAACGTATAGGTTTCGTAATCTCATTTTACGTTTCCAACGACTTTACTTAATTACTTATGATATGAATGTTATCACGCAGAATCGTTCTGACTGCTTTCTTTTATGTGATTTCTTATTTTCTAAAACCCTTCAGGTGAGCGTCCGGACTGATATGCCAGATTTTACTCTGTAATAGCAGCTACTTCAACAGTTTTTTTTAATGCAAATAGTAAGTTTGTTATTATAATTTGGTTACCAATTTGTAGTCAGCATTTTCGGATCTATCCTGATGAAGCAGCTTACCTTAAGGCCTATCTATTTGTGATGACATAGGCACTTTTCTATGTTAGGGTTCCCAGCCATCATGATAAGTGGATATGATTGAATTGCTAGGATTCATCTAGAGAGATCCAGAGAGTAGAATGAGCCTCCTTATCTTGATAATGGTTGTGAAATGGCTTTTTGTGTGCAAGTCACTGAAGATGTTAATTAATTTAAGCTATTCATAGCTGATTTTGCTGAAGTCAGATTTCTAGAAGTGACTGAAGCCAGTAGCAAAATTTAATTTGTAAACTACTGATTACATGCTGAAATTTGTTGATGTCATATCTCTAATGACGTAATCTTATCCCTTGTAGTTTGTGAAGACATACTCAATTTGTTCGTCTACCTATCTCTGCTGCAAAACCTATCCGCACAGCATCATCACCGCCGCCACGGGCCTATCAATTTGTAGTCAGCACTTTCGGATCTATCTAGATGAAGCAGCTTACCTTACTATTTGTGATGACATAGGCACTTTTCTATGTTTGGGTTCTCAGCCATCATGATGAGTGGATATGATTGTATTTTGTTACAAGATTCAGCTACTTTTAGAGATATGACATCAACAAATTTCAGCATGTAATCAGTAGTGAACAAATTAAATTTTGCTAATGGCTTCAGTCACTTCTAGAAATCTGACTTCAGCAAAATCAGCTATGAACAGCTTAAATTTATTAACATCTTCAGTGACTTGCACACAAAAAGCCATTTCACAACCATTATCAAGATAAGGAGGCTCATTCTACTCTCTGGATCTCTCTAGATGAATGCTAGCAATTCAATCATATCTCTAAAAGTAGCTGAATCTTGTAACAAAATACAATCATATCCACTCATCATGATGGTTGAGAACCCAAACATAGAGAAGTGCATATGTCATCACAAATAGTAAGGTAAGCTGCTTCATCTGGATAGATCCGAAAGTGCTGACTACAAATTGGTAGGCCCGTGGCGGCGATGATGACGCTGTGCGGATAGGTTTTGCAGCAGAGGTAGGTAGACGAACAAATTGAATATGTCTTCACAAACTACGAATAAGATTACGTCACTAAGTGATCCACTCAGTAACACAAGCTCATTCATGAAATGAACTGCTAACAGAAGGGAGGAACCTTGGATGCATAGCAGTGACCACCTCTTGGTGCTACTCACTCTGCTATCTGAAACTTCTTTGTTGCAGCAAATTTATCTGGTCCGAGTAATAAATCCAAAAGTTATGGCTTATTTTGTTTGAACATTCCCACTTGGGTCCTCTACTTATTACGACGTATGTTGGTTCTTACCTAGGTGTTGTTGTCGCTTCAGCAAACCCCAAGTGGAGATGTTAAAACCAAATTGGATTCCATACTCAGAACAGATAAACCGTTTTTAACTGCAACAAAGAAGTTTCAGTTTGCAGAGTGAGTATTACCTAAGAGGTGGTCACTGCTATGCATCCAAATAGATATGCATCTCCTTTTCTAGTTGTCCTGTACCTGAATCCAAGTTTGATGTCCTCCTTCTGGTTTGCCCTTCATTTCTTGCTCCGCATGAGATGAATGTGCTTGTACTGTTACTGAAGTGAATCACTTGTATTGTTTTAAATCATTCAAATTTCACTTCATGATGTACGCAGCACCATCATGGTCCATTGTAATAATATGTACCCTCAGCCTACATAAGGCATACATGTGAAGGACATTGGCATTTTGCTATGTTTAAATTATGGGCCAACGATAAATGGATAGCATTGAATTGGCGATTCGGCAACAACTCCTCTATCTCAGCTTGCCACATCATGAAAGTGTCTGTCCTTATCATTTTCCTTTTGGGAGTACGCACTCAATTCTTTGAAGCGGTGATTGATTTCCATCGTGATACAGAACAAGACACCAGACTTAGAAATCAAATCCCCAAAGACACTCAATCTTCCACCATTCTTTTTTTTTTTTTTTTCTTTTTCACATAGATGTAAATATACAACTATAGACAACAACAACTATAAGGACCTAAAATTTGCTATATTGGTACTTTTTCTTTGGAGGAGTGATGTTTCTAGAGATAGCTGACTGAATATTGCTGAAGTCAAGCGGTATTCAATTTGTTCACTGCTGACTACTACATAGTGTTCTTTACATTGCTGAACTCAGATATGCGGAAGTGATGAATTTGGTCAGAAAATTCAATTTGTTCATGACTTAGAACTACCAAGTTTTCAACAACTTGAACACTCCTATGTACTAAGCAGCGAACAAATTTAATGTTGTCACCAACTTCAATGCTTCAACAATTCTATCGAAACTGCTGATCTGAAGTCAGCAGTGGCGGCTCAAAGTCAGCAGTGAACAAATTTCATATCGCTTCACCAAAATTCAACGTACTCTATAGTCAGCACTAAATATGTATAGGTTTCTAAAACTCATTTTATGTTTCGAACGACTTAACTTAATTACTTATGATATGAATTTTATCACGCTGAATCGTTCCGACTGTTTTCTTTCATGTGATTTCTTGTTTTCTAAAACGCTTCATGTGAGCGTCCGGACCGATATCCCATATTTTACACTGTAATAGCAGCTACTTGGACAGTTTTTTAATGCAAATAGTAAGTTTGTTATTATAATTTGGTTATTTCTGGTTCTGTTTTTTCATAGATGATCTTCTGTTAATTCTTTACGGTGTATTTTGGGACTTTTAGTAGAGGACACTCGTTTGAATTCAAGAATCTGTCTAAATTATCTAACTCATGATGTAAGGCAGTGTGACAGTAGTATGCTAACAAAAGCAAAGAAGTAAACAAATAAGAGCAAGTTGTGGCCAACTATGGGTACTCAATTAAAAAAAAAAAAAAAAAAAAAAAAACTAAAGTATGAGTATCTCTATGCAATTTTGCATTTATAGAATTTTGAAGGCCAGATAAGATTCTGATTTCCCAGGGGAAAATGCTTGCTTACATATTTGTATTATCATATATTGATGTTCGGTCTGGACGATGTAGCTTAAGCGACGTGAAAAAGACGATATGCCATAGATTGGAGGAGGATAGAGTAAAAGCTCAAGTTGATAAAGCAACTCTCATTTTCTTTTCATTTAACATCTTTTACTTAAGCGACTTTCATTTCTCGTTCTTTTCTTTTGAGTTAAGCGACTCCCATTTCCTGTTAAGTAGATTTTCATGTAAGTTTTTTAGTTACCTTAGTTTCATTACATTTGTTTATGCATTTTAGTTTAAAAAAACATACGTTTGAAGGAATAAAGATGAAATTTAGAGTAAGCTTTGTATTGGAAACATAGTTTGAAATTTCGTTATGTTTCGGAACGAAGTACAACCGGTACCGGTATATATCGGGTTGAAATTCGGTGTGTACCGGTGTGTTTGGCCGGTTTCGGATGTTTCGCCTCGTTTCGGAAGATTTAACGAATTTTGAGGTGGAATTCAGTCGGGGTTCAGTTTGTAATTTAAATAAGTTTTGGGGCCTTCATATAAAATAAAAACTCATACATATATGCTGATCTTCAAGATAAATAGTTCTCTACGTAGTTTTTCATTTCGTTCACTCATTGCATACTATATTTTAACAAAAAATAAGAATAAGAGTAAAAAATGCATGTTTTATGGTTATTTAAAAAGAAGAATAAAATTTGGGTACATTATGAAAATATAAAAAAATTATGTAATTGAATAATTTAAGAACATTCGTCTGAAATGAATCACCGAAAAATACCAGTACCAAAATGTTTCACTCCAGTAACAAAAACAAAACGATGCCCGGTACGATATTTCCAGCTATGATTGGAAATAATTTATTTGGTCTAACTCCTGGTAAGAAAGATTCGATTAAAGTTATTCAGAGTTTTGCTTCAGCTTTCTAGTTTATTTCAGTATGAATAACATAATCTTATTCTAAATTTGGATGATTTTATACCAATTTGGAGGGCTATAAAAAAAGCCCTCGAGTCAGGTCGAATCTAATATATCGAGGTATCAAAGCTGAAGATCTATGTGCAATTTGAATGAAAGAGAAATAATCAGAGACTCATCTGTTTCTTGAATGTAATTCGCCAAGACTTGATGTAATCTGTCTTTGGGGATCAACTCTACTCGTCTTATCAACGGTCCTATTCAGATCTGGTTCTCACATGCGTTTCTGGAAACAGGAAAAGAGGAAAGAAAGAAGATGGGTATTCTTATCTCGAAAATCAGGCTTTACAGAAGCAACTTGATCTTTTGAATAAAAAAGGAAACCCTCAGAAAGTTGTTAATGAAGCATCAAATTACCTGGATGAGTAAAACCTACACATGCAGGTGGTCATTTCCTCGATTCTGGCTCAGATCCACTCACACCCACCGGAGAATCGTTGCAAAAACCGTCGGACGGATGGGTTATCATTAGAACCGATGCCGCATGGAACCCAAAGCTGCGAACGGCAGGGATGAGTGCGGTAATTAGAGATAAAGTCGGTGTCTTCATCGCCAGAAGAGCCAACAAAACCCCTTTCTCGATTTTGGCCAAATTCGTTGAAGCAAAAGCAATTTTGGAAGGAATTAAGTTTTCCTCGGAGCTGAATTTGAGATTAGATCTGGATAGAAACAAACTCTTTCTCGATAACCAGAGAGATGAGAAATGGCCGATGTACAGAGAAGACCCTCGAAGACGATGAAAACTAAATGAAATGTATCTGAAATAAACTCATCACAGAGGATGAGGAAGACGAAGCAAATACATAAAGGGGAAAGAAACGTTTTGTTGTATTGATGATAAACCCTTTCGGACACAGCAGAGAGAATAAATAGGAGAGGCGTAACCATGGTTACCAAGTAACCATGGTTTGGACAGCTGTAATAGACGTTGCACAACAGCACAGAGAGTCTTGGAAAATTACAGTCAAGCCTATGACAATCTATTTATTACATAAAGACCCCTATGACATACTAACCAGACTCTTAGATAATATTGCATAGAAGACATTGTACTTTATGTTAATACGCCACCTCAAACTGATGTGGGAAACCTTACCATGAGTTTGTTCTTGAGATGATTTCAAGAAGAGATTGAGAGTCATTTGGTTAAGATGTCAGCCATTTGCTCCGAACTTGAAACAAAAGAAACACAAATGCCTTGTTTTAGTGCCTTTTATCTAACAAAGTGGTAATCCACTTCTATATGCTTCATACGAGCATGAAAAATAGGGTTGGCAGTCATTGCAATAGCAGACTGATTGTCACGCCATAATAAAGGTTGAGAGGGAATTATAATTTTGAGATCATTGAAGAGATATTTAATCCAACTAATTTCAGCGGTAGTGGCTGAGGCCCCGTATTCTGCTTTAGTAGAGGACCGGGCCACAGTGTGTTGTTTCTTTGAGGCCCAGGGAATTGGGTTGGGCTCAATAACTGTAACAAACCCAGAAGTACTCCTTGGGTAGGAGGGATTCCTAGCCCAATCTGCATCTGCATCTGAACAGGCTTGTATGGGAAGGTGGCTTTTTGATAATGAAGTCCATGATGTTTTGTACCCTGCAAGTATCTGAGAATTCTTTTTTCACTAGAAAAATGAATGTCAGAATGAGAATGCATAAATTGGCACAGATGATTTACAACAAATGAAATGTCAGGCCTTGAAAATGTTAAGTACTGTAAACCACCAAGAACTTGTCTGTAAATAGTGTCATCTTGAAGAGGAGTACCATTTGTAGTGTGATATTTAATTCCAGCACCAAGAGGAGTAGGACATGGCTTACAAGAAGCCACGTTGAATCTAGACAAAAAATCCTCAATATATTTGGTTTGATTAATTAAAATGACAGAACTATCTCTTTTGATTTGCAAACCCAAAAAATAAGTTAAGGAACCCATATTTTTCATGTCAAACATTTGATTCAGTTGATGTACCAAAGATGAAATGAAAGAAGTGTCACTTCCAGTGATTATTGTAGGGTTTTGATGCAGGTTACGTAGCAAAAATACAATAAAATATTCCTGATCAAGACCCTCCATGAATCGCAGGACAAGCCATCATAACGTGATAAGAGAAAAATGATGTGTACCTTGCTTGTAGAATGATCACAACGTAGAATGTTGTCAACATCTCTACGAGTATCCACACCTAGGATTGTATGCTGGAATCCTCTTCACGTTTTTGTTTTAGCTACGCGAAGAAGGAGGGAGAAGATCACGTAAAAGGGAACACAGAGCCGCACGCTACAGGGAGGCCGACGGCGTACAACTAGGGTTTCAGCCCTAGTTGTCTCTCTCTCTCCTTGCATTTTTTTGTCTCACACAGTAATAACTCACCTGTGAAATAATAAGCTAGGAGTGCCTTTATATAGTTAATAACTCCTTATTAAATACATATTTGGTCCAATACGTATCAATACACGGATTAGTCCACCTTAGTCCTACTAAGTTTGCTTGTGGTTGCGCTTTGATCCTTTAAATAATTAGTCCCACTAATTAATATCCAAATCTAGTTTAATCCATAAGTGTGACCCAATAGGTTTCTACTTAGTTGGAAGTAAAATTTACAAGCATAGAGCGGTGTCTAGCAACACATCTATGCCACCCAATAGAAAATTCAGTGATCCGACAAACCATGTGCCCAATGTTAACGTGTTAAATATGTCCCTTTGTCTCTATATCCGGATTGGACACGAGACATAATTGTGACACTCGTATATCCGATCCATAGTTTCTCGATCCTGGGAAATAGGCTTTTCCATGCAGATAACATCAATATCCCATATTGATTTATCAGAGTCTGGCCAGACATTCCATAAGCACTACTCCTCGAGTGGCCGTGGATATTTTCTCCCATTATGTAGGAGGGAAAAATATTCTCTACATCACTACCATATCTCAGCTTGCTTCCTATTATATCCGATAACCATCATTGCTACCCAATCACGGTGTAGCGTTTGACGGGACCAAGACATAATACTCCACAACTATAGTATTTAGTGACTTCAATTCAAAGGACTACAACACCATTAGCACTACGAGAAACACTTGTAACATTGACATAATCTAATGTAGTCTTCTCGCGGTCGGTCAATCCAGTATGCCACTACTCCTAATGCGTACCCATATGTTAGACTTGATATCTTCATATCAATCTATCCACATACTAGTCTATAGTGATCGTCCTATTAATCAATATCATGGACTAGAGAATATTTAAGATAAACTACAAATTGTAATCTAAGGACTTCATTATATTAAATATCTTCATAAATAATAAATGAATATTCTAGCCAAAAATAATTTTCATACTAAATATTTATTGCCTCTACGGCATCTAATTCAATAGTCTCCCACTTGCACGACTTTGTAAGTGGATCTGAAAGATTTTCATATGTTGGAATCTTGCATATCTTCACATCTCCTCTATCAGTAATTTTTCAAATAAGATGAAACTTCTTTAGTACGTGTTTGGATTTCTGGTGTGACCTGGGTTTCTTGGATTGTGCTATCACCCTAGTGTTGTCACAATACAACTCAATTGGATCCACAATACTAGGAACCACATCTGGCTCAGTGATGAACTTCCATATCCAAACAGCCTCATTTGCTGCACCCGATGCAACAATGTACTCAGCCTCAGTTGTAGAATCAGCAACTGTGACGACCCGTCACACTTTTAATAATAAAAATCGATTAATCAATAAAAATCACCGTTTAACATCAACCCCTCTGACACTTTCAGACGTCCAAAACTCAACCAACAGGACACACAGTCCTCCGAAACAATATTTTTTATTAAATTTCTGTAAAACCGGTACGTGACTGAATTTACTAAAAAGTTACACATGCTCGTCAGAACGACTTTTTTATAAATATCTGGCCCAAAATAGAAATTTACAACAAATAGCTAAAAATAGATAAAAATAACTATTTTAGCTAAAAAACAACAGTTTTAACAAATAAACACAATTTTTTAGCTACAACTCCGCGATCCAGTCGCGTTCCGGCTCAACCTGTAAAACAGAGGGGTGAGCCAAAACAGCCCAGCAGGTACCGCCTAACCACTGGCGTAGAAATCTAAAATCTACTTAGCATAAGAGCTAGTTATTACACATCAGCATGCGACACCAAATATACAAACAACGTGATTTATCAATCACCAGATAATAATCAGCAGATAGCTAAAAAGCTGTAAAAATCACACCAGCAGTATAAACAGGGATAGACTGTAACTGCAGAAACTTAGAAGTTAGATTTCCCCTACCTCTTTAAAAACATACAGCTGACAAGTACACCATTAGCCTACTTCAAGTTCTACAACCCTCCATTCCTTCACCGATCAGAAAGTTCGACACACACATAAGCTATATATTTTTGATCTCTACCCGTTGCCACCTTTGCCACAGTGAGTACCACCATGAAACTACTATCTTCTAAGCTAAATTTCTAACAGAAGTATCAATAAATGAATACATATATTTAAGCTACTATCATCAACAAAGCATTAGTCATCTACACAAAAGATAAAGCTATATGTGGCATCCATGTGAAAGAAGATGATATCATTGACATTATTTTATTTGACTTTGCAACCTAAGTAGTACTACCTCCGTTTCGTCTGTTTCGTCTGCGTTTGACTTTTTAACCCGTAACTGAGTCACTTTGACTTGGTGATTTGGGTACCAAACCGATGTATTTTTAACATGTTTTTCATGGTATTTTAGAATAAACTTTCCTCTATAACACCATGCAAAGATTACCAAATTCTTGAATCGTTTTGCTAATCAAATCACCGGATGAAAGTAACCCAGTGAATAGTGACAAAAAATGAAGTAGGCTGAAACAGGCGAAACAGAGGTAGTACTTGGTTCTCTAATAGACTAGAAAAAAATCAAACACATGCATGGCAGGTGACATCCACCAAAGTAACAAAAGCATGTACCATGAAATGTCCCATGCGTGTAGAGTTCCAACCATTTAAGAGAAATTACACTAAAAATTTAACATTCAATCATAATAGCATAAAATTGTTTACCAACAATCGATATCACCAACAAAAAGATTGCTACAGTCGACAATTACAATATATGAAGAAATTAAATTTTCACGTGTAATTATTTTTTTACAAAATCGGGGTCTCACAATCTACCCCACTTATAAGAATTTCGACTCGATATTTGACCAAAATTGACGTTCACCTTAAAAAAATATCACGTACCACGAAGTCTCATTAACTCCACCACCCAAGCAGCACTAGACTGTGTACCCCTAGCTCGACAGTGCGGTGGCTCACAAGTGTGGTGGATCACAAGTGTGTACCACTCGTACAACACCCGCCACAGACACCCGCCCAGTCCCAGATACACTATATGTACCTCCGGTTGGGTAAGGCTCTGATACCACTGTGACGACCCGTCACACTTTTAATAATAGTAATATCGATTATTCGATAAATTAGTCGTTTATTGTTAACCCGTCTGACATTATCAGACGTCCAAAAGTCAACCAGCAAGACACACATTCCTCTGAAACAAAATTTATTTTGATCAAATTTCTGAAAAATCTGGTATGTGACTGAATTTAATAAAAACTCGCACCATCTCGTCAAAATGACATTTTTTTCTAAATATTAAAAAAATAATAACTTAAAACGAATTGCTAAAAACGGCTAAAAATAACTTTTTTAGCTAAACAATTCAATTTCCAGCAATCAACAACGCAAGTGGTCAGATTTTATTATCAACATGTATGTCACTTACAGACATGCTGCAAAAATATCACCAATGCTACCATATATCTAATCAAGATACAAACGTTTGAAGAAAGTTTTACATTCTCCATTTTTGTACGATAGCATCTCAAAAAGCATATTTATAGAATTTAACATCCCAAGTATCGCTATATTAAATCATAAACATCACACCATAGATAAATGGATGCTTATTGTAGACTTCCAGTAAGAGGACAAACTTATGGGTCTAATAGTTAAATCTCCCCTCATATGTGTTCCTTTCATGAAGAAACAATAGCATCGCAAGAAATAACAAAAGTATTCATTTCTTTCAAAATTATATAGTTGCAAGTACACAACATATATGATCTTTGCTCTCGTTTTTTTCTTCACTCTGTTTGATGAATAACTACCAAAGGATACTGAAAATCCAACACCCCATAAACACCTTTGTTCTAAGTATTGGAGAATCATTCATAAAGTAAAAGAAGAAAACTATTTGTATGATTCATTAAGCCAATTCCATGGCCATCCCCATATCGCACTCTCCTCCATTCTCTCAGTTATTTTCATACACATTCGCACCCTACTAACAAATCCAATAGCTCTTACATAAATACACAAATTATGGTATTCAACTCGGTTTACGAGTCGACTGAATTCATCAAAATCCAAACATAATTATGCAACTAACAGCCTGCAAGCCAACTCCAACCGAACAAATAACAAAATCACATACCTTTGCTTTTCTAGTGTACATCGCACTGGGTATAATTGGGGAATTATCATCCCCCACTCATATGATACTTTCGTTAAGACTATTTACCAACCTTTTTCTCTCGTTGGTCAAACAAACAAACCATGTATCATCTCTCACAGCTCCTATGGATCTCTCTCCCTCTCCCTCCCTCCTTAGACATCAATTTTTGAGAAAACTTCTCTTTTCACTTTCACCCCTTCCACCCGAGTTGGTTCCTCCCCCGCCAACCCCTCTTTCTCCCTCCCTTCTCTGATGGGTTTGTATGATGTTAAATTGTAGTCATATGAAGGACACCTAATAGCCTAAAAAAGGACACGTGTCACTCAAAAGGAACAGCTACTTCAACTGGTTAAGTAAGACCCCTCATGTATAGCAGCTATAATTTATCTTATACCTCTATTAAGGGTGTATCCAACAAAAAATAAATATCATTAAAGATGTAGACATAATTCTAACTGCAGGAGGTACACCATGTAATTCTATATAAAAATGACTCTATAGAAACACAACATGATACAAGGCGTCACGAATCGCAACTGTAACGTCTTGCTATAAATTTTACACGATTCCTATTACCGAAAGTATTAAATCAATGCCATGCATAAGCTCTTAATAATCATTGTAGTCATTAAATTGTTTAACTAAATTTCGAATACGGGGCGTCACAATTTACCCCACTAAAAAAAATCTCGTCCCGAGATTTATATTTCTCTAAAGTGCACCTCATTTTAGAAATGTCACCACTAGTTCATCTTGAAGGTTTCCAACTCCCATTCTATTTTTCTCCGACTCTGTGACTCAAGTAATAAAACTTATGAATTTGAAAAGAAATTTCTCTGGGTAAGCCTAACCAAGTACTCTCAACCTTTTTCAATAAAAAGATCTCAGAAGAACCAAACTAAAGATAACTACTGAAGAAAATAAGAGATTCTTTTAGTTAGTTTGAAAGGCAAACAAGACTCCCTTATGCACACCAATATATACCGACTTAATTCAATCAAACCAGTCCGTCTTCTTCTCTTCTTGAATCAACTGTACGACTCAATCACCGTTTAATAAATAAAAAGTTATTGACTTATCCATAAGAAAAACTAAACACGACTTATTTTAATATGTATGTACAAGTCCGCTAGAAAATATTTTCCAAACAATACTACGATGGATTACAGTCAACCGTTCGTAATCACAATGGTAGGCTGTTGTGTATTAGTTTATCATTTGCAGACATACTGATAAATTATCACGAGTATTAGGCGAAATCATCTCGCCTGATACAGCTTAGAGTCACCAGTATTAGACGAAATTCACTTTGCCTGATACTGAAAGTGTGTAATATAGACTAAATACACGACCTAAATACTCTATAAGGGGGAGGGGGGTTGAATAGAGTATGTAAACTTTTTTGCAAAACTCAAAGTTTAACAGAAAGACTTTGTGTGAAACTCAAATCTCAAGGCCTTGAGATTTTAGTAAACTGTCTGAAACTTACAAAGGAAAAATAGTAATCTTCAAGGCCTTGAACTGTGAACAATTCTAAACAGCTTTTAAACCCTAGTTTGATTTGAGTTGTGTGCAGCAAATAAAAATCAAACTGTAAAGTAAAGGACACAAAGCAATTTACAGAGTTCAGTCCCAATGGACCTAATTTCTGCCTGAGGGATCTAATCCCACCAGGATTGGGCAAACACTTCTTATTACTCACACAGAAACAGCCCTAGATCTTCAGGCCTAAGTGATTTCCCTTACACCTATACAAGTTGTGGTTCCAAACCTATCTAGTTGCAGCTACTAACTGTTGAGCTAACAAGAACCTCTTGTTGTTCACTTGAAAAACCAACCACTAGGTTAAGTGAGGTTTAAGATAATCTAAAGATACACAAATAGAAGTACAAGTGAAGAACACATTATGAAGATAAGTTGTTGAAGCCTGGATGTGTTCTTCTGGAAAACTGGATTGATTTGATCTTCTGGAATCCGGAATGAAGCTTGAATGATTGTGTGGTTGAATGGATGATCTCCCACGAATTTGTCACACCTCTCTGAGTATTCTGCAAGCCTCTCTCCTTCAAAATTCAAACCAATCTCTTTTATCCACAGCTGCAACTGATTGAGAGATTTTAGGATCTCAGTTCCTACAAATCCTCTTTCTGTTTTCAACTTAAATTCAAACAGCTTCAAGTGGATATCCGTTGGAGTTTGTTGAGATTTCTCCTGCACGTTTAACAACTCTGCAAAAACATTGAAACACAGCAACAACAAAATCCAGAAAGACTATGACTGTTTGGTTATCCAGTTTCTGATAAAACTGTTTAACAGACTAGAATAATAACCTGTATATCTTCTAAAACATATGAATCATGAAAAAACAAGTTTAAGACACTTAGAAGTGAGTAAATAATCACAATACTAAGAATCACAACCTACAAGAAAGAATCAACTAAGTTCTGTAAAAACTGTCAGCAGCTCAAGGCACATCTCAAGGCCTTGGAGCTCTGAACCTGCTTCACAGAATTTCAAAGTTAAGCCCAGATAACTCTGATTCTTCCTGTTTTGATCATCTGCAATTGTGTTAGATATATAAATAGTGTAATCCATAAGTATCTCCAGTAAACCACTGATTTGTATAATCAAATATCCAATCTGCAACACAGAATTGTTAGAACATATAGCAGAATAGAATAACTCAAGGCTTTGAAGTTCAGTCAATATCTCAAGGCCTTGAGATAACTGAGATGCTTTGCTGCTTATGTCTTAGTCTTTGTCTTTCATCACTCAAAAAAAATTTCCAACCAAAACACATTCAAGGGTCTTTGACTCAACAAATATAGTTTAGAATCACCAGTATTATACGGAAATCACCTCGCCTGATACAGTTTAGAATCACCAGTATTAGACGGAAATCAGCTCGCCTGATACAGTTTAGAATCACGAGTATTAGATGGAAATCACCTCGCCTGATACAGTTTAGAATCACCAGTACTAGACGGAAATCACCTCACCTGATATAGTTTAGAATCACCAGTATTAGACGGAAATCACCTCGTCTGATACAGTTTAGTGTCAAATCTTGTTAAAGCGGATATATCCTTCCCAAATAGCGACATATGCCATGACATAAAGCTAATAGGCACCCGAGTACATGTGAACACCAAGTGTCTGGTACCTTTCTCTAACTAAATACCAAATATCTTACATAGGCAAAATGTGTAACAACAAGAAAGCATAATGGATACATGCTAATCCTACACTTCATATTTTCTTGTCACTAAGATGGACCAAACAAAACAATAATAAGTCACTAGTATGATGTACACAACCCTCAAATGACACATGGTATCCTTATTTCACTCGAAATCTTAGTTAATTAAAAACAACTTTCATTAATGACTACATTATGCACATAAAAATTCATGCACATGTATAACAAATATGCACTAGATTTATAAAAAAAAAACTATTTGTAGCCTTTCTACCAGTGTAAGTGAAATGAGATAAAATTAGATAAAATTATATTTCTTTCAGTTTCATCAAAGATCTTTTAATTTCGAAATAATGTTTCCACAAAAGCAATGTATGTAATGTTTCCTTGCTATCTCGTTGATACACCAGTAAAGAGGCACGGTCTGAAACTAGGCCTAACAACATTCTTTAGAATTCACCCGACGGAATTTACTCACATCAATTTTATAATTTCAACAAAAGTCTCTTTTCACACCTATAAAAAAAATGTCACTCTTTTTTTTTATACTTGACCATCATGCATGGATACAATTATTCCATATAAACATATTTCAACTTGAAATTTATTTTGATTTTTTTTTTCTTCTTTAACAGTGGTGATGTCCAAGAAAAGATACATGTACTAAACTGCAATATCATCAAGACATGACCAGGCCTCACTAAACCAGACGTCATGTATCACATTGAGTTTCACCAATATGCTCCATTCATGCATGATAAGATCAACTACAAAGCTCATCACAGTGTTCATAGGGAAGTTCATATACCATTAAGTAGATGGTCATATATCATGTATGAAAATGAGGTATTCCACAAAAGGTTCTCTTTTAGCAGCACTAAAAAGAGTCATCAAATGAACTAACAAGTTCTCTCTTCACACATACATCTATATATATGTCCTTTTTATTATAATACACTATGATGACTTATCACGTACCACACGTCTCATTACCTCCACCACCGAAGCAATACTAGACTGTGTACCCCAAGCTCGACAATGCGGTGGCTCACAAGTGTGGTGGCTCACAAGTGTGTACCACTCGTACAACACCCGCCACAGACACCCGCCAAAACACCCGCCTAGTCCCAGATACATTATTTGTACTTCCGGTTGGGTAAGACTCTGATACCACTGTGAGGACCCGTCACACTTTTAATAATAAAAATATCGATTATTCGATAAATTAGCCGTTTATTGTTAACCCGTCTGACATTATCAGACGTCCAAAACTCAACCAGCAGGACACACATTCCTCTGAAACAAAATTTATTTTGATCAAATTTCTGAAAAATCTGTTATGCGACTGAATTTAATAAATACTCGCACCATCTCGTCAAAACGACATTTTTTTTTATAAATATTAAAAAAATAGTAACTTACAACGAATTGCTAAAAACGGCTAAAAATAACTTTTTTAGCTAAACAATTCAATTTCCAGCAATCAACACCGCAAGGGGTCAGAGTTTATTATCAACATGTATGTCACTTACAGACATGCTGCAAAAATATCACCAATGCTACCATATATCTAATCAAGATACAAACGTTTGAAGAAAGTTATACATTCTCCATTTTTGTACGATAGCATCTCAAAAAGCATATTATAGAATTTAACATCCCAAGTATCGCTATATTAAATCATAAACATCACACCATAGATAAATGGATGCTTATTGTAGACTTCCAGTAAGAGGACAAACTTATGGGTCTAATAGATAAATCTCCCCTCATATGAGTTCCTTCATGCAGAAACAATAGCATAGCCAGAAATAACAAAAGTATTCATTTCTTTCAAAATCATATAGTTGCAAGTACACAACATATATGATCTTTGCTCTAGTTTTTGCTTCACTCGGTTTGACGAATAACTACCAAAGGATACTGAAAATCCAACACCCCATAAACACCTTTGTTCTAAGTATTGGAGAATCATTCCTAAAGTAAAAGAAGAAAACTATTTGTATGATTCATTCAGCCAATTCCATGGCCATCCCCATATCGCACTCTCCTCCATTCTCTCAGTTATTTTCATACACATTCGCACCCTACTAACAAATCCAATAGCTCTTACATAAATACACAAATCATGGTTTTCAATTCGGTTTACGAGTCGATTGAATTCATCAAAATCCAAAAATAATTATGCAAATAACAGCCTGCAAGCCAACTCCAACCGAACAAATAACAAAATCACATACCTTTGCTTTTCTAGTGTACATCGCACTGGGTATAATTGGGGAATTTCCATCCCCCACTCATATGATACTTTCGTTAAGACCATTTACCAACCTTTTTCTCTCGGTGGTCAAACAAACAATCCATTTATCATCTCTCACAGCTCCTATGGATCTCTCTCCCTCTCCCTCCCTCCTTAGACATCAATTTTTGAGAAAACTTATCTTTTCCCTTTCACCCCTTACACCCGAGTTGGTTCCTCCCCCGCCAGCCCCTCTTTCTCCCTCCCTTCTCTGATGGGTTTGTATGATGTTAAATTGTAGTCATATGAAGGACACCTAATAGCCTAAAAAAGGACACGTGTCACTCAAAAGGAACAACTACTTCAACTGGTTAAGTAAGACCCCTCATGTATAGCAGCTATAATTTATCTTATACCTCTATTAAGGGTGTATCCAACAAACAATAAATATCATTAAAGAATTATGTAGACATAATTCTAACTACAGGAGGTACACCATGCAATTATATATAAAAATGACTCTATAGAAACACAACATGATACAAGGCGTCACGAATCGCAACTGTAACGTCTTGCTATAAATTTTACACGATTCCTATTACCGAAAGTATTAAATCAATGCCATGAATAAGCTCTTAACAATCATTGTAGTCATTAAATTGTTTAACTAAATTTCGAATACGGGGCGTCACAACAACTGTCTCTTGCTTGGAACTCTTCCAGCGCACAGCTCCTCCATTCAGGAAAAACACAAATCCCGACTGCGATCTGAAATCATCTCTGTCGGTTTGGAAGCTTGCGTCAGTGTAACCCTTTACACTTAGCTCTTCCTCCCCTCCATATATCAAGAAAGCATCCTTAGTTCTTCTCAAGTACTTAAGGATATTTTTGACAGCTATCCAGTGACTCTCACTCGGATTGGACTGGTATCTGCTTCCCATACTCAGCGCACATGACACATCTTGTCTAGTACATAACATGGCGTACATGATAGATCTTATGACCGATGCATATGGGATCTTACTCATACGGTTCTTCTCAATATCATTGGAAGGACAGTCAACCTTTGAAAAGGTGACTCCATGAAACATGGGCAAGAACCCTTTCTTTGATTCATGCATGTTGAACCGTTTCAACACCTTGTCTATATATGTACTTTAACTTAGGCCGAGCAGATTCCTTGATTTAAGCATATAGATCTTGATACCCATTATATATGCTGCATCCCCTAAGTCTTTCATTGTGGAACACTCCCCTAGCCAATCTTTAACAGATTGCAAGGTACGGATACCATTTCCAATGAGTAGTAAGTCAACCACATACATGACAAAAAACACAACAAGGCTCCCACTAACCTTCTTGTAAACACAAGGTTCATCTTTGTTCTTGATGAAGCCAAACTCTTTCACTGCTGTGTACTGAGGATCCTGTAAGAAAGATCTTCAGCGTACAATTACAATAGAAAAGAACAAGAATAGGAATAGAGCACGGAGAGATTGGGGGTAGTGAGTAGGGAAAGAGTAAGCTCTTGCTATTGCCCGAGAGAGAGACAGTGATGATTAGCCAAGTTTCCATAGTTGCTATGGAAAGTAGACGTCTCCATATATAGGGCTTAGAGGTGACTGTTACAAGGAGTTAATACGTGCCATAAAAGATGGCGATATATCCACCTCGTAAAGGCATGTTCACCTGTACATATAGGGCACGTTACACGTTCATCCGTATAAATAGGAAACTGTTCGAACGGTTACCCGCATATATAGGAAACGTGGTCATAAGATATCTCAAGCAATTAACAAGGGTCGCGCACGAGCGTGGTTGTTGCTCTCGCGCGACGTTCCTTACTCTAACCTTAAAGCCATTAAGTCCCTACAGATCCCGTGCGCTTAGTATCGCGGGCAACCCTGTCTCGCAGCCCCCATATGGATAAGCTTGAATATAAGTGTATGTAAATCATGAAGATATGATAGGGTATATACGGAGTAAAATTGAACCTTCTGGATGACTGCCACGTGGATGATGATCCATATGTATGGAATGCAGTATCTACATTAGCCCCCTTTTGCGCGGATATCACGCGCGCCTGATGTGTAATCGCACAAAATTAGCCGTGCGAGGCTCCACGCGCAGATCCTCG